>JASUUG010000193.1:0-1200000 GCA_030449905.1 Luvunga scandens | reverse complement strand
AACCATTAAAATATAATTTAATAAAATTTCTTAAATATGCATAATAATAATAAGGGAAGTTATCTCTATAAATCATCATTTAGCAAAAATAAATCAAAGTATCATAAATTCATTTAAATCCTTTAAACGTAACAATAGCATTTGAAACACATAAACATAATTATCTATTTAAACATATGAAACATAATTAGCTCATGCCACATATTATCACCTGTAGTCCCGATGACCTAGCTATATAACATCATTTAGGGTACTGTATCCCACGAGAATCATTAAAATTAACATTGTATATGCACACAATCCGAGTAGCCTTCCATAACATAACATAACATAATATCACTACGGACAATGAGCCAAAACATTTAAAATCATTCTCAAACTGTTAATCATTAGTAAGCTTTTGTAAATCACATTTAAATAATTGATAATTATTTCAAAGTATTCGACTTAAAACAATTTATGACAAAAGTGTTTAATAAATAAGGTTTTGTTATACAAAAATTTAAAGAATGACTTTTCTTTAACAAAATATTGTAATAGACTAAAAACAATTCAGCTTCACATACTTTTTATTCAACATAATACATACCTTGAATTAAAAGTATTTTAATAGTAAAATACATGTACTATACATGAATCTACTTACCTCGATTCTTAGCAATAAAGAACAGTAACCTCAACCTCAAGCTCAATCTTGTCCTAAAACATCAAGATACGTCCTTGTCAAAATTACTACTCATTCTAATCTTGATATAATTCCACCAAAATCAAGCCTAGTCATAAGCACTAAACCATTAAAGCTAGTTTAAACCTGACCATCCTATACAAGCTAATTTTACCAAGCTAATCATATGTTGGAAAATCATAAAATATAAAAATTCAAAAAAACAAATAAAGGTCAGAAACATAATGCCAAATGAATTTTACATGCACACATCCACAACTGTCTAATAAGGATAAAAATAAAAGTTGTTGAATTAGAAAATTTGTAAAATATCTAATAGAACTCATAAAAATTAGACCATTTAATTTTACAATAGTAGAGACATCAAGAAACAATATTTCAACTTTTAAGAATTTTTGAAGATATAAAACTATTTTAAACAAATTTATATTAAAAGACTAGCAAACTTGTCCGGAAACATTTAGGTTTATATTTTGAACTTAAAAAATTCATAACTTAATGTTCACTCAATGAAAATTGGTCAAATAAACTTTAGATCATAGAGAATTCATAATTATATGAATATTATTTTTTTAAGTCATCTAAGCCTTTTAATAGTCTAAACTAATTTTATCATCAGTTGTCATAATTCTGAAAAGCAATTTCTAAAACTTTAGCAGCCCAATATAACGACTTTTAATAATTTTATACTTAACCAAAAATGATGAAATCAAATATACTGTAAGTAGACATAATGATGATTCAACAAAAATCTCAACAAAATTTTTACATGTCATTTGTATAGACAGAAAAATCGACGGAGTTAGACATACTGTTGAAAATAAGAATTTCCCAACACCACTATTCCGACTTCGAAAATTCACAACAATTTGGGTGCTGGGAGTCTTTTTGTATAAAATAAATCATTGAAAAACTTAGGATGTCTAGTTTAATTTTATGAAAACTTTTGTGCAAAAACTGAATCCAAAATAAAGGTAAAATAGTAATTAAATTATAGTGCTCATGCTTCATAGTGCCTAGCTAGTCATTCATGATAAAAGGAACAATGCATGCCATCATCTAACGCATAAGATTGGAGAACATGTTGTAGAGAAGGTAATTACCTTGAAACTTCTTTCAAACATGCATAGAAAAAACCTTAGAATTCTTTGCTTTCATATGTTAATTAGATTAAAGAAGTTTAATCGTAGGGTGATAAGAAGAGATTAAGTTTAATGAAAATACTTACATTTATATAACTATATCATACGATAAAGATAATATTTTCTAATAATTTATTTTAAAAAATAAATAAATAAAAGATTCATGCTTTATATCAAATATGCTAACTCAAATAATTTAACACAAACAAATGATAAACAAATAAATAGATAAGAATAATGAAACAAACTAAAAAAGGTTGTTACATTGCTGGTCTGGTTTGTCATGCTAGATAGGTCAAGCACCACATCTCCTAGAGCCTAAAATAGTTAAAATAGCTAAAAATAATTAGTTTTTCTTTTTAAATCAAGTTGGCACAATAAAAAGTATAGAATAAATACAAGAAGAAAGTACAAACCACTATCTTATCAACAAAGTCCATTGTTGGCTCATCTTCATGAAAATCCCAAAGGACTTGAACAGTAATTTCACAAAAACTTCCCTTTTAAGAGGCCAACCACGATGAAAAAAATGAGAGAGACAATGGCGTTAGATTTGAACTTGAACAACGACATATCGTGTCTGGATTCTTTGAGGGTGGTCTCAACATGGTCAATTTTAATAGAGATTTTATTTGGTTTTTTTATTTTCATAGTCTTAGAGTTTCTTGGAGGCTTTGTTGATTGAGGATTTAAGGGATTTGTAAGAGTTGGTTTGGTAAATGAGAAGCCATTAAATTGATTCGCAAATGATGTCGTGCTTGTGCTGTGATGGATCATTGATAAAGAAGAAGATTAGCCATCACAGTTGATCATTGCCGACTCACACTACCGTTGATGGTCGTGGAATAAGAAGAGAAGAGGAGAGGTGAGGTGAGGTGAGCAGCTAGTGATGCGTGTGTAAAGGACGGGAGTGTGGTTTTTTTTTTCATTTATATATTTTTAACATTAATCAAAAGCATGACCGGTTTCACAGGTTTCCAATTTTCTCATATTTTTATATTATTTAATAATGAAACAAACCTCAACCGTTGGATTCCCTTTATTTAATCCAATAGTGACTTTTAATCCATGTATCTCATACATGCAAGTATTATAGCAAAGGCTCTTATTTATGAGGTATTCTTTTATAGATAGAAGGTCAATTGGATATTGTTACTTTGATTGCTCTAAGGCCTTACTTGGTATTTAGTGCTTCTATTCTAGAGAAGACGTTGTAGCTTTGAAGTGAAAGTGAATAATGTGTGGTAAATATAACTTTTAAATAATAATTTTAACAAAGATAGTGAAAATATTATAGGTTTTCATTGCACAAATGTGAAATAAAATCAACTTAAAAATTACAGCAGCCACCAAATAAAGCATTAATTTCTATTATCACTATAATAATAAATATTATATATATACACTTCAACAATAAATAATTCTTTTAAAGTAAGTAATCAATAATTATTTTAAATTAATTATCATTTTCTCTTTACTTCTGAATTTATTTAAAAATGAAATATTAAATTATCTTGTGAGAATATCTTGTTTGAGGTATAAACAAAAAATATATGAAAAATATAAAAAAAAATCATATACAACTACTAAAATAAGGTGATTTCTTGGATAACCTACTTAGTGCCTACTTGGTATGACTTAACTAGTGGCCATAAGTGCTTATTTAATTCCAGAAGCACTTTTTAAAAATTTTTATGGTGCTTGGTTTGTTTTTAGTAGAATATTTTAGACTTAAATAAGCTAATTTGCATCTGTTAGCAAAAGCCCAAAATTTGAGCTTTTAGGAGTAGAGGTTGGAGAACTTTTCTAAAAAATATGTAATATCAAAAATATCCATACAATATTTCATTAATTAAATAGTACCCTATTTTGTATAAAACTTCTCCAATGAAAATTATTGCAACCATATAAATATATTGCTGTCACTTTACTTTTTTTCTCTCTTTTTTTTTTAGCCTGCACTTTAATTTTGTCAACCCTACACATACCCAACACTTGAGAGAAAACTCATAATCATAGCCAATAGTTTTGGTGAGGAGTGTGCCAGGTAATGCTTCCTCTACTTTCTCATCTTTGTCTTTATTATATTATTCAAACCTTCCTACTACTTTTTCATTTTTGTCATTATTATATTATTTAATATGTGCACTGTTTCATGTTTCTTTTAAGAAAAATTATAATGCCGTAATAAAAATTACGGTATCAATGCCATAATTATTGTATACCATTGGATTATATCAACGACACATAATATTTATAATATAATAAAAAAATTTAAAAAGTTTTTCATTAAACAATTTATAACTGGTTAAACATTTATTTTAAAAAAATTAACAGGTTAAAATTTTCAATATTATATATATCTACGAAAGTCCAAATAGAATCAATGTCTACTCATAATTAGAAGGTCAAAAAATTGAATCTAAGAAATGCCAGCACGTTGAATCTTGCATTTTTGAAGCGATTGTGTTTGCTGGCTAGCCCAAATTTTGTTTTCCTCAATCATTCTTCTTTTGTTGCCAATCATCGCTTTGAAAACTACTTAAAGCCAAAAAGACGGGAGAAAGAAGAAGCTCTACAATAGTTCGTGTTGGTGAAGGGGCTGTGTTCGTGTTCCTGCCCATCACTAATTTGAAATCTGCTTGAAGCAAAAGAGAAGCAGATTTGAAATGTGCCCCTTGCCAAGTCGTTCCTCTTTAAATCATTCACTAAATACCAATAAATTATTTAATCTAACAAGAAAAAGCTCTACAATGACGTGGTTGAGGAGAGCCGGGCTAAAACTGTGTTCATGAAGTGGTTTGAGATCAATTATAATGGTTGGCATCAACGATTCAACAGGTGAACTCTTTGTAAGACTTTTTTAACCCTTTTCTAAGTTTTTTTTAAGTGGATTTTAATAATTTTGGTTACTGTGCATCTAGATTAGTTATGGTATTTACAAAGAAATTTTGATAAGATTGTGATAATTGGACCTGAGGACCAAGTGTTGATCATAAGCTATTACTCCTACCCTTAATCCTATTGATTGGAAGAGAAGGGAAGGCAAGTTCCAGTCAATAATTCCCCTCCACATCATTTGCATTGTTGTTAATTACACCAAGTAAGCCTATTTTAGGTATTTTTGTTTGTTTGCTACAAATAATTTCAACATTTAATTTAATAGAGTTGTTTTGCGTGACTTGGGTTCATGAAGAAATAGAAACTAAACCTTAATTTTGCGTGGTGTGTAAGTTTGGACGAAATTGAAAGTAAATTTCATTAATTGTTGTGCCCTTGATTTTGGTTAATGTTCAATAGAATGCAAGTTTCATCAACTGTAAATAATTTCAATATCAATGAATTTCATCACCTCTTAGTTTAATGGAAAGTGAATTATTATTTATATTACACAAATAAATATTACAAGTTAGAATGAGTTCCCCTGAGGTAATGAAGGGAAAATTAAGTCTATAGTTAGCCTAGAGAAGCATGTGGAAACGTAAGGATTATAGTGAGGAATAGGTTTAGCTGGTCCCCACAATCACCCTAGAAATATATTTGGTTAAAAAATTTCGAGTTAGATATTTGATTTTTTTTTTTTGGCTAGAATTTAATTTACTTTCAATAAATTATCACAAAATTATAGTTGTGTTGGGTCCAAAAGATGGAAAAATTATAGCAAGTTTGAACATGGTTTGCTATCAAATGGGTAGATAAACAAATGTGTGGTGGATTATGGATGGATGTATAAATAAGGCATTGTAGGAAGAATGACTTTTAACATCAGGCAACAGGCAATGCTTGTTGCTAAATGGATTTCACAACACACATCTGCATGTTGTAGATGTTGATGTTGTCTAAACTTGTCTAGTAAATGACCAAATATTATTAAGAATTGTATGCTTTATAGGAATTGAATGACAACATTCAATAATACTTCTCATTGACAATCAAGGAGATTAATATATAGCAGAAACTCCTTCAAGTCCTTTAAAACATTAGCAATAGCTAATCCTAGTCTCCCAAATAGAGTTTTATATGACTGCCCTTCACAAACTATTTAGTTAGCTTAGTTCAGGAAGAAAAATGATAGTATGTATATATGAATTATCAAGGTTTTACTTCAATTCAACCTAATTTAGGACTATTAAGCATTGATTATGTTTACAAAAATTAGCTTGATAGGCAACTATGACCCAGTAACTTAAAGTATGGAAAATTATTTATGGCATAACTCATAAGAAAATATAAAATACCTAGTGAATAATTTGAAGAGAAGGAAGTTCGAATATTGAATTATCAATAATCAACTATTACTTAATAAAACTTTTGAAAGACTTTTTCTATTGTAATTTTAGTAAGATAGTATATCCTACGTGATTGAGTTAGTGCAACAACTTAAGAAAGCTTAATTGCTTTCTCTTGTTGACTTTCTACAAGCTCCAATTAAATACATGATAAAGAATACTTTAAAGACTATAATGAAAAAATGAAATGACTATATTACTTAAACCACAAAACAAAGACTATAATTAAAAATGAAATAACTTAAAAGCAGTTTAAAAAAGAACTCTAGAAAGAATACTTTTATGGTCTTTGACATAATCACTACCTATAAATATAAATTATATAAAATCCATAGATTATAAGATATTCCTCACTAAAAATACTAGTTGTTTACTTAGAAGTAAGTTTCATAATTTATAAATTAAGTACTAAACCAAAGAATTGTTTTTGTAATCACATAAACTATAATTTATTAGCATCATACTTCATAGTTCTATGGAAGTCAAAAGTTCTGAAATAGTTCATGTGGAAAAAGTTCTATAACTTGGGATGGTGTAATGATACATAAGATCATTAGCATCATTGTCCAACCAATAGCAAAAGCATTAAAATGAATGCCTCAATGATTAATCACTTAATTACCTAAATCACCAGCATCTTTAGTTGCTTGCTTACATCTTCAGCATAGACATTTACCATAAATATTCTTAATTGTTTATCCAATTATTTTATCACAATATTTTGGTTTTCAAAATCACTTGATTTCACAAAGTTTGCAAGCAAAAGCATAAACTCAAACCAACTCAAAGTAATTATATAAGTACGGACAATACCAAGTAAATTGGAAAATTACTCACTCAATCAAAGCTTTCCCATCATTAGACTATTACAGCTATAATAAAGCAATGTGACAACTAATACATGGTACATTAAGATGATAAAATCAAAAAGCTTGAATGGCATTCTTGATATTAATTCAATATCCAACAAAGATAAAAGTTTAGAAGCTATGTATTTACTCAACCCACCAACTCAATCATAGATCACGAGTCATACCCATTACTTTTTGTTTTCATGTCGTAAAATATAAACTTTTAGCACTTTTTAATAACACGTGTATTAAGCACGTTGCCAAAAAGTGGATTTAATAACAATCATCAGGGTGAACGTGGCTATATTCCTATTGTTATATCTTATTTTTCTTATACTAGGGATGATGAACAAATGAAAATATAATTCAGACACAAGCAAATAAATTAAGTATGAGGGACCATTCTGATTCTATTGCCATTGCTTAAGACATTTAATAATATTTCTTAAATTTATGCATTTGTCATATAGATCTATGTTCCTATAAATGATTGCTTTGTGTATTGGTATCTAGCGGTGTTGATTGTTAAAAGCAAATTGTTGAAATTTGGGGCTATTTACCCAGTTGTAGTTCAAATTCACATCAAGAGGAAATTGTTAGAGCAATTACAAGTGAAGATTGCATTTAACTTGTATTGTGCTAAAAATTACAGATGTTTGCTGACTATTATCATCATTATCACAGTTATAGGGGCGCAACGAAGTTTTCTTGATGATTATTTGAGAAAATTTGTTCTATTTTGGGATTTTTTAGTTTTAAAATTTCATATCCAGATAATGTCCCAATACAACCAAATGGAATTAACTGCAGCTTGTCTATGATGAATGTTGTGCAAATTTTGTTGAACTCGCAAGCGCACGAATCTATTGTAGAATAGATCAACAGTGACGAGTATCGATCCCACGAGGAGGTGGATTTTAATTGCTTGTAGAATTAATTTTCTGAGTTGGCTGTTGGATTTATAATGAAAGTGACGTAGACTATCTTATGATTTAAATTAAAGCGGCGGGAATAAGCTATTAAAATGAAGTGCTTGGATCTCTAGATCTATACTCAACATGCATTATCGGCTTAACATTCTTTATTAGTGCCAATTAAATCATGAAGGGGGATTTTCCACTCCTCATGAACCTCACTCTAATAGATATGGTGCTAAGTGCTTCCCGTGCCAAATAGTAATAACCTTGCCCAGGCAAACGGTTATACCAACCAATATTTACACAAGATTATTACTATCTGTCTACGAAAAGTCAAAACTTCCATATAAATTAGAAGGGAAGAAAAAGTAAATTTACCAAATTAAGCCCATGGAACATGTTGAAACTTCACCTTCAACCCAAGCTTGAAAGAAAATTAGCTACTCATAGTTGAACTAAAGGTAAAATGGAAATTTTATTAAAATACATAGAAAATATAAGATGGAGATGGAATTACAGAAAATGTAGCTAAAAAATGGATTCAGGGGTGTCAAATTAAGGGGGAGCCCCTTTTTTATAAACACAATGAGTAAATCATGACCATCGGATTAAAATAATTTGGACGCTCAGGATTAAGCCACATGGAAAGTTCTTATTGTATGGAACACATCATCAGGGCTATCATTCCGTGTATATGCATGTATCGTATGCATATTTTTTCGGTCCACTAACATACTGCCACGTCGCCGGTCAACGCCATATAAGCATTTTAGTCTAATAGGATAGTAACACGTCATCAGTCAACACCACATCATCAGTCAATGCCACATCATCGTACAGTACATGTGAACAGTGCCGTGTACAGTGCCATATATATGAACAGTACCATATATGTGAACAGTACCATTTATCTTTTTAGGTTTCTCCTAAGATTTTCGACTGTCCTGAGTTCAAAATTGCTTTCTGTTTTTCTATCTAATTCTCATTCATTGTGAAATGACCATGATGTCTCCTAGAATACATAAAATACTTAATTAAAATAAAAGATACATAATTAAATCACAAGGGACTTAAAAACATAAAAGTAGGGGTGTTAGAGAGACTTAAAATATAAAATGATGATTTTCTCCATTATAAATACACACTTTCTAGCACTCAACACACCCTCCAACCAACTTGTTGATAGTCCATAGCAAATTGAGCGAAAACAAAATTCAATCCAAAATGATATATCTATTTAAAAAATCATATTTATTCAATCAGACTAATGATAACAATCAAATAAAAGTATAAGCATTATCTCCAGCTAAAGAAATATCATCCCCACTTCAACTCTCAACATGAATTAGTCGAGAAAACTTTGTCACAACTACAGTAATCGAGTCACTTTCAAGAATGACTTGTCAAACCCCAAAATCTCACCAGTAGTAGTGATACTCTCTCAAAGAAATTAAACCAAAAAATAATCACTCCAATGAATGGTAAATTGAGTGAAAATAATAAAGAAGTAATATCACACACTCTCACCAAAATGACAAAAATATGCACTCAGCTTAGAAATAGTACAATTTTAATTCAAACAAAATGCTAATCAAACCAATGTATTCATCATTCTTTTTTTTCTCTTTTTTTTATTTATTTTTTTTAATATGCACTACCACATCTTTTCAGCCCATATAACTAGTTTCTATTTCAGACTATAGTTTTCTTAAATCAAGAAAGACTTTTATTAGGACTTAACGTAGGTTATTATATATATATATATATATATATATATATATATATATATATATATATATATATATTATTAATAAAAAAAGAAAAAAAGAAAAAAAAAGAGAATTCAAGTGAAAAGCACCTAACAATCTCCAAAGTCCTCTATTTTACAAACATATTTTTTGTTTTTTCTATTATCCCTTTTTTGTTAGCCACGTCCCTATATATATATATATATATATATATATATATATATTCAACACCTTTTTTTTTTCGTGAATGCAAAATTATCTCTATTTTTAAACATAAACAGGTGATGGGAAATACAAAATACAAGGTGATACTCAACATTGGAGTGTGACAAGATAATAGGTTACCAAAGAAAAAGGTTTGTTTTTTTAATTTTTTTTAAGGCTCAAAAGGGTTAACTATAGATACATATTAATAGGGTTGGCTGGAAAGGCTCAAACGGACCAAAGATGGCATTTCTGTCATCTTTTAGGGTTCTAAATAATTTTCCATATCTACTAGTTAAATGGACCTTCAGATGTAGCAACAAACACTTTTTTTTTCTAGGTTTTTTTTTTCAAAGAACGTTAACTACAAGGAAATCTAGAGATAATATATAAAAAAATAAACTGCTAAGCTGAATGAAGAATGGGCATAAAGGGTTACTTTCCAAGAATAATGACAGGCTCAAAAACTCACTTTGAATTTATTATGACATGTGCATTCTTTCAAACAACTTATATTTGTCTCCAACATCAATATGTAGAGTAATAAACATGATATAATAGAAGTCAAGATCAAAGATAATACAAATACTAAAATTTGAAAGTTATCATGTCATTTAATGTGAAAAGATCACACAAAATGTTTTTTTTTTAAATTCTACCCCCAAACCTATTCTAGTCATGAAAATTATGCATGCATAACGGTGAAAATAGAAAAACTAATTAGTAAAAGAAGTGAGAAAGATCATACTTAAAATGACTGTCGAAGCTTAAAAGAAATGTCTAGAATTTTTTTTTTATAAAAAGATGCGTTTCTAGAGTCACTACACTCCATATTCAACCATCTTCGACTAAAAAATTTAGCCACAGTTAGTTTCTACAACAAAAATCAGTAAAAACTACACCAAGATTGAGATATTCCACAATTGTCAACTATTCCCTCCCCCCAACCAGAACGAAACATTGTCCTCAATGTTTAAAAAAAATAGGGTTTAGAAGACATCACCTGAGTGCTGCATCATAGAAGAAAATATTTACAAGCGAAGAGTTAAATCTAATTTGCACTTTTTACTACGGCAACTGTTACCATAATTAGTTGGTCATTCCAACATAAGGGTCCTGCGATCTGGCTCTGGTCTATAAGCTTGTAACAAATCAAGTAACTCATTAGTAGTATGAGCACAAATAAAAATTTTTTTCACTGTGAAAGGGATGAAATGGTTTTTTATTGCATGGTTAAGAAATGCGATAAAGCCATCATAAAAGTTATTGACATTTAACAAACCGATGGGTTTCTGATGAATGTTCAGATGGGCCCAAGATGTTAATGTGATTAGTGCTTCTAGAGTTGTAAGATCTCCTGGTAAGAAAATAAAAGCATCAACATGATTTAGCATTTAAGTTATTCTCTCTTGCATACCTGAGACGACTAACTCTTCGCCAATTGGTGAGTCAGATACACAGCCCAACGGTTTTAGGCTTCTTGGGATGATGCCTAACACTTGGCTCCTTATGAGATAAGCAGCTTCTGAAATTAGTTTTGATAACCCTCGGTCACCTCCTTCATATGTAAATTTCTTTTTGCTATGTGTTGACCAAAATCTATGGCTGCCTCAATGAACTCTTTATGTTTGCCATAGTTAAACCCAGAGAGCACACAAATGTTCTTGAATTATTTATTGGGAGTAACTGCCATTTTGAATGCTTTTCAAAAAAAATTTGTGAGTGCTAAAAAAAATCATATTTAAGGATCTTGGTGACAATGGTTCACAACTATATATAAAGTAGCATGTATGTGTCAATTAACGCATAAAGCACATGGCTCGAGAGTCAAAAAGGAAATAGTAAAAAGAAAAAGCAAACAATTATTAAATCTGAAAATACAATTGATGAAGCAACAGTGAAATAAAATAACAGTAAAATAACAGTAAAAGGATATTTACTAGTAGTTATGACTGTAGCTCACATCTTCCTCTAGTTTTACATTCAGAAAAGGCTTGAACTCCTTCTATGGGTTGAGGATAGGCTTCCCATCCAGTTTTCTTATAAACTGGCAAACAGGGTCGTTTACAGTCAGATTCATGAGACTATATCGTACACATTCTTTCTGAAACAATGGCCATAACTGGAGAATTGCTCTTTGTACGTATCCATTGGGATGCATTTCAAGAGACAAAAGGACATCATCCAATGACTCTTTATTCAAGCCATCCCTAATGAATTGAATCCTATCTTTCCTGTTATTAGACATCATTCCTAAAGAACAAGGATTTTTATCACATTTCATCCTGGCACACTTATGACAATCAACATGAAGTTTTTGAGCTCTTCTTTTTCTTGAGTAATTTCCTTTACCACAACTAGGCATGTATGCAATAAATCTGGGAGGTAGCTCACCTGCCAAACATACTTTGGCCTCGATTAACCAATAGATATCAGCAGGAACGTTATTTCTCATAAGCAATCGCATGCATTCGGACCGAGCTTTATAGATTGTAAGGAGGGCATTCTGAGAAAGTGAATGAAATCGCTTGTGAAGCTTTGCTAGAATCACGTTTCTGCCCATACCTTCTTCTCAGAATATTAGTTATTATGAGAAACTGAAGTAACCACTTTGATTGTCACAGAGTACCGTTATCCGCCACTTAACTGGGGTAACAAACTAAAGAACACAAAGAAAAAAAAGAAAAGGAAAAAAATAATAATTTCACAATCTTCTTCTTATTGAATTTACCTCACGTTCTATTTGAGTGTCGTTGATATCTCCCTCAATTTCTTTGAATTGTCTTTCTAGATCTTCAATGTGGGTTACCAACTTTGGAGGTTGTAGCTTCCAAATATGATGTGTTTTATAAAATTGTATTTGGCTTCTCAAATGAGATTGTACACATTGAAGTTGTCTAAAAAGGTTCAAGAGGATCTGTGTAGTTAAGGTACACATTATTAGAAATGATAAAAGAAAACTGAAGATTAAATAAACACACTTTCACAAAAATTTAAATCACAGAAAAGAAGAAAGAATAAAGAAAAAAAAAATCTCAGTTCAAGTTTGGTGAGTCACTCAAATCGATTTCAGTGTCCTCTCCATGTTTGTCATGGAAGACTTTCATTCGCTGCTTGTAAATCTTGGCATTTTCGTATGCATCATTACGAATTTCTTCAAGTTCTACCAGCTATAATCTTCTTTCTAAGCTAGCTTGCTGCATGTCAAAGTTGAATTTCTTAATGGCCCAGTATGCACGATGCTCAAGTTCTACAGGTAAGTGGCAAGCTTTTCCATATACTAGCCTATAGAGTGACATCCCAATCGAGGTCTTAAAAGCTGTTCTTTATGCCCATAATGCATCATCCAGTCTTAATCACCAATCTTTTCTGTCTGGTCTCACCGTCTTTTCTAATATGTGCTTTATTTCTCGATTGGAAATCTCAACTTTGCGGATGATATGGGGTCGCCACTCTGCGAGTAATGGAATACTTTGTCAAAAGAGCTTTGAATGATTTGTTACAAAAGTGGGCTCCACCATCACTGATTATTGCTCGAGGAAATCCAAAGCGTGAAACAATGTTGCTTTTCACAAATCCGATTACCACCATGTGGTAATTGAGTATAGAATGGATCTGCTTCTACCCATTTCGATACGTAGTTAACAGTGACCAATATGTATTGATGGTCAAAAGAAAGGGAAAAAGGTCCCATGAAATCAATATCCCATACATAAAAAATTTCAACCACTAAAATTGGGTTTAGTAGCATCATGTTCCTTCGCGTAATGCTCCCTATTTGTTGACACCTATCACATGAAAAGCAAAAAATGTAAGCATCTCAAAATAAAGTTGGCCAATAGAAATCACATTGTAAAATTTTAATAGCTGTTCTCTTAGGGCCTCCACAAGCTTGTTCATGGCAAAATGAAAGGATATTTTGAAATTCACTTTCTAGAACACATCGTCTAACAATTTGATCTGCACAATACTTGAACAAATAAGGGTTATCCCAGAAGAAATTCTTTATTTCTGCAAAAAAATTGGCCTGTCATGCTTAGTCCAATGCTTTAGAAGTTTACCTGTAACAAGATAGTTAATTATATCAGCATACCATGGTAGTACTTCCACACTCATCGTTTGTTCATCTGGAAATGATTCATCTAATGGTAATGGTTCTGTAATTGTATCAAAATTGAGACGAGAGAGATAGTCTGCCACAACATTTTCTGTGTCTTTTTTATCCTTGATTCCAAAGTCAAATTCCTGCAAAAGTAACACCTAACGAATTAGTCTAACTTTTGTATCTTTCTTTGTGAGAAGATATTTAAGAGCAGTATGATCTGTGAAAACAATTATCTTACAACCAATGAGATAAGATCGAAATTTCTCTAATGCAAACACTACCGCTAGCATTTCTTTTTCAGTGGTTGAATAGTTCAACTGTGCATCGTTTAACGTCATACTAGCATAGTAAATGACATGAGAAATTCGATGAACTCTTTATCCTAATATTGCTCCTATTACATAATCAGATGCATCACACATGAGCTCAATGGTAAGTTCCAGTTTGGGGGTTGAATAATGGGTGATGATGTCAACAACTGCTTTAGTTTTTCAAAAGCCAAAAGACATGAATCATCAAAGACCAAAGGTGCATCCTTAGCAAGTAAATTGCATAAGGGTCTAGAAACTTTGCTAAAATCTTTAATGAAACGTCTATAAAAACCCGCATGCCCAAGGAAAGAACTTACTTCTCTAACTGTTTTAGGTGGAGGAAGATTGGAAATAAGATCCACCTTGGCTTTATCAACCTCAATGCCTTTGCTTGAAATGATGTGATCGAGAACAATACTTTGTTCTGCCATAAAATGACACTTCTCCTAATTTAAGACCAAATCTTCTCTATACATCTCTGTAAAACTAGTGTTAGATTATGTCAACATTGATCGAATGTATCACCAAAAATAGAAAAATAATCCATAAAGACTTCAAGGAATCGTTCAACCATATTAGAAAAATGCTTAACATGCATCGTTGAAATGTAGCGGGTGTATTACATAATCCAAATAGCATTCTCCTATATGCAAAAGTGCCAAAAGGGCAAATGAAAGTGGTCTTCTCTTGATCTTTCGGTGCTAGCCATCTAAAAAGCAATAAAATTCAT
The DNA here is from genome assembly GCA_030449905.1 of Luvunga scandens. Lineage (NCBI taxonomy): Eukaryota > Viridiplantae > Streptophyta > Magnoliopsida > Sapindales > Rutaceae > Luvunga > Luvunga scandens. Next base: position 1,185,018 of record JASUUG010000193.1, on the reverse strand, counting down.
GACCTGCTAATCTATCAAGCATTTGATCGATAAATGGTATAGGAAAATAGTATTTACATGTGACAGAATTCAACTTTCCATAATCAATACATACGTGCCATCCTGTAGTCACTCTAGTGGGTATTAATTCATTTTCAGCATTGGTAATTACTGTGACGTTTGACTTTTTAGGAACAACTTACACAAGACTGACCTATGAACTATCAGAAATGGGGTAAATGAGACCTGCGTCTAACATTTTAAGGACTTCAGTTCTAACAACATCTTTCATGTTAGGGTTCAACCAACGTTGCATTTCCCTGATAGGTTTAGCATTTTCATTAAGGTGAATGTAATACATACAGTCCACTAGGTTTATACATTTTATGTCAGCTATGATCCATTTTAATGCTCCTTTATGCACTTTTAAAACTTCAAACAACTTACCTTTTTGTTCGTCATTTAGGGATGATAAAATGATTACTGGCAGAGTGCTTTCTTTTCCCAAGAACGCATACTCCAAAGTGTCGGGTAATGGTTTAAGCTTAAGTTTTGGTGGTGATTCTGATGATGGACTGAGTTTCTTCTCTGATGGTGTTAATTGTTCTACTCTTGACTTCTATTTATTAATGTCCATGGATGGTGCTGAATCAAGTAAGGCGTTAACCTCATCTACAGATCTGTCAATATCAAAATCTAAACCAAAATGAGTTAAACATGTTTATAAAGGGTCATCACTAAGGTTTGAAAGAAAAGTATTATCAACAATTCCGTTATTTGCATTGTGAGGTTGTTTGGCAATGTTGAAGATATTTAGCTCCATCGTCATATTGCCAAAAGACAACTGGATATTTCCAGTCCTGCAATGAATGTGAGTATCGGCAGTTGCCAAGAAAGGTTGTCCTAGAATAATAGGGATGTGCTTGATTGAATCCTAAACTGGTTGAGTGTCAATTACAATAAAATCAACAGGAAAATAAAACTTATCTACCTATATAAGCACGTCCTCAACAATACCATGAAGTTTTTTCATAGACCGATCTGAAAGCTGTAACACCACTGGAGTTGGGTGTAATTCTCCTAGTCCAAGTTTCACAAATATTGAGTAAGGCAACAGATTTACACTAGCTCCTAAGTCCAACAAAGCATTCTCAATTGTGTGGTTCCCTATACTACATGAGATAGTGGGGGAGCCTATGTCTTTGTATTTTAGAGGAATTTTGTGTTGGAGTATAGAGCTCCTGTTTTCTGTTAAAAAGACCTTCTTTTGAACATGAATGTTTCTCTTTTTAGTACAAAGATCTTTAAGAAACTTGGCATAAGATGGCACTTCTTTTATAACGTCAAGCAAAGGGATGTTAACACTTACCTGTTTAAAGATTTCAAAAATCTCACTTGTGGATTTTCTTTTTTTTGCTTTAGCTAACCTTTGGGGAAATGGAGCTTTAAGAACATATTCTCGTGGGTTGGTTTCTTCTTTCTCCTATGATGCTGAGTCTTCTACATTTATAGGTACAATTTGAGTTGTTTTTGTCACCGGCATCTCCACTTTGTTGTCAACTTCTTTCCCTTTGTTTGACATATAGCATGGAAATCATTCAGATGATTATATGGATCTTCATTTTCTAGGTCATAGAATGCTGGGAGATAATTTAGCACACTAGGTTTTAATTCAAAACTCCTAGCAGCTACATTTGGGTATCGTATGCATGATGTGTTCAAGTTAGCTAAGGGACCGAAGTAGTCCTTAATTGGCCTCTCTTCTGGTGCTGGTTGCAAATCCATTCCAATTTTATTTTTAATTGCAACGTGTTTGTATGTGCGAAGTATTTTTTCCAATTCAAAGTCTATAGGCTCAAGATTAGGTAATTGTGACCTACGACCATATAAGCAAAGAAAAAAATGGCAACAAAATTAATAAAAATAAAGAAAAAGGAGAAATTATGATACTAACCTTATCACGCTGTTACAATCTTGCTACAAACACAAACTCAAGTGCTATATATATATAAAAAATACGTGAAACAAATTAAAATAAATTAATAGGCAGTTTAACCTGAAAAATTAACAAAATAAAATAAAATAACATGAAAATTAAATTACAAAAATTTAAAGAAAGAAAAATACCTACCTCAAAATGTAGATTCACTTTTTTTCCTTTTTTTTAATAATAATAATAATAAAATTACAAGAAAACAACTAAAATAAATAAATAAAGAAATTAAAAATTTATTCTACAAATTAAAATAACTTACCTCCTTAGCAACGGCGCCAAAAACTTGTTGTGTAAATCTTTTTGAATTCGAAAGCGCACGAATCTATTGTAGAATAGATCAACAGTGACAAGTGTCGATCCCACGAGGAGGTGGATTTTAATTACTTGTAGAATTAATTTTCTGAATTGGTGGTTGGATTTATAATGAAAGTGACGTAGGCTATCTTATGATTTAAATTAAAATAGCAGGAATAAACTATTAAAATGAAGTGCTTGGATTTCCATATCTATACTCAAGATACACTATCGGCTCAACATTCCTTATTAGTGCCAATTAAATCATGAAGAGAGATTTTCCACTCCTCATGGCCTCACTCTAATAGATATGGTGCTAAACAATATCAATATTTGGCTTCATCTAGCGAGAATCAAGAGAAGCAACATGAAGAGCAAAACAATGTGGAGCAAAATGAAGGTAACTCTCAAACACTCCCCAAGGAGTGGAGGTATGTATCTTCTCACCCTAAAGACTTGATTTTAGGAGAACCTTCACGAGATATAACTACTAGATCATCACTTAGAAACACATGTGCACATACCGCATTTATATCTCAAATTGAACCAAAATCCTTTGCGGATGCGGAAAACGATGAATCTTGGATTATGGCAATGCAAGAGGAGTTAAATCAATTTGAGAGAAACAATGTATGGGAATTAGTTCCTAAACCAGAACATCAATCCATTATAGGCACTAAATGGGTATTTAGGAATAAAATGGATGAATCGGGTGTGGTTGTAAGGAATAAAGCTAGGTTAGTGGCTCAAGGTTACAATCAAGAAGAAGGAATCGATTTTGATGAAACTTTTGCACCCGTAGCAAGATTAGAATCTATTAGAATGCTTTTAGCATTTGCATGTTATAAGAATTTTATTTTATATCAAATGGATGTCAAAAGTGCATTTTTAAATGGTTACATCATGGAAGAAGTGTATGTGAAACAACCCCCTGGTTTTGAAAATGAAAAATTTCCAAATCATGTTTACAAGTTGTCAAAAGCATTGTATGGATTAAAACAAGCACCTAGAGCTTGGTATGATAGACTTAGTAAATTTCTTTTGGAAAACGGCTTTTCAATGGGTAAAGCGGATACTACACTTTTTATCAAGCATAAGAATCAAGATATACTTATTGTTCAAATTTATGTTGATGATATCATTTTTGGTTCTACTAATGAGTTTCTGTGTAAGGATTTTTCATCTTGTATGAGCAAAGAATTCGAGATGAGTATGATGGGAGAATTGAAGTACTTCCTTGGACTACAAATAAGACAAAACGAAGAAGGAATCTTCATCAATCAAGCCAAATATTTGAAAGATTTACTAAAGCGATTCGGACTTGAAGATGGCAAGATTAAAAGTACTCCAATGAGCTCAACAATTAAGCTTGACAAAGATGAAAAAGGTAAAGATGTTGATGTCAAAGCATATCGGTATGATCGGATCCTTACTTTATTTAACCGCCAAGTGGGCGATATTGTATTCGGTGTATGTTTGTGTGCAAGATTTCAATCATGTCCTAAAGAATCTCACTTGCTTCTTTCAAAAAGAATTTTTCGATATTTGAAAGGAACCGTAGATCTTGGCCTTTGGTATCCTAAGGAACTCATTTAGACTTGATTTGTTATTCGGATGCCGATTTTACTGGGTATAAGATTGATAGGAAGAGTACTAGTGGAACTTGTTTCTTTCTAGGTCACTCTCTTGTCTCTTGGTTTAGTAAGAAACAAAACTCGGTTGCTCTTTCAACCACCGAGGCTGAGTATATTGCAGCCGGTAGTTGTTGTGCGCAATCACTTTGGATGAAACAAACCCTTAGAGACTTTGGTATTAATCTTGATCATATACCTATCATGTGTGACAACACAAGTGCCATAAGCCTTTCAAAGAATCCCATTCAACATTCTAGGACAAAGCATATAGAGATAAGACATCATTTCTTAAGAGATCATGTTCAAAAGGGAGATATTTCATTACATTTTATCTCTACGGAAAAACAACTTGCTGATATCTTTACTAAACCTCTTAGCGAAGAACAATTTTCCAAGATTAGGCATGAGCTTGGAATGATAAATGTCTCATAATGATTCTTTGTCTTTCTATAGTATGATATTTGTTTATCTTTGGATGTGTTTTAAATTGTGTATTCATGCATTGTATTGGCCTTTCAAGACATTTTTTATCAATAAAATGATTTAGAAATGTATTGAATGTTGGTCGTAAATAAAAACATATGTGCGAAATCTAAGTCAAGAAAACGGATTACCGTTTATGCTTAAAACGGCTTACCGTTTAATTCCAGAAACACAAGAAATTTTTTTTTATTATTACCGGCTAACCGTTTAATACTAACGGTTAACCGATTAAGTTTTCTAGCTCTCTGGACGCTATCGGTAAACCGATATTTTTAAAACGGCTCGCCGTTTTCGTGGGATATAAAACTGGTGCTTCTTCTTCGTTTCCAGTTACCTCTCACCGCTTTTCTCTTACCAAAGAAACCTAAGCTCTCTCTCTCTAAAATTTCTGGTTTCTCTTGCTATTTCTTGCAAAACACAATCCTAAAACTTTCTTCATCATTTTAGACAAGTTTTAACCCTTCAAAACATCAAATTGCTGCCCAAATCCCGAAATCCCAAATTGAAACCCTAAGCGAATCGAACAAATTTCTCGATTTTTGACTCGTTTGTTGACAATTTCCTACCAAATTGAGCCTCCGTAAACCTTTCTCTACTCTTTTTCATTCATTTTATTGGTCCATTTGCTTCATTTTCATCTTTTTGACAAAATCCCACATTCTCAAAGCTCCATTAATGGCCGAATCCTCTGAACCTAAGGAAGAGGAAAAGTTGTCCCCAAGAGCAACCCCATACCTCCTGAGAGACAACCGAGTTCCGGAGAATCCATTTTCCAACAGCTCCCACCGGTAAAACGATTTGAAACCCGATTCATGGGTCGTAAGGTAATCGACTCTTACTTTGTGGATTTAGATGATTTTGAGGAGTTGGTTGTTTGTGGAAAAAGTGTTAAGCGGATGTTGTTGCCATGGGCCTCGGCATTAGACTTAGAGGAGAGGATTTATCCTAACCTAGTTCGTATTTTTATTCGAACATGGAATTGTCGTGAAAGAGTAGATCGAATAGTTACTGGGTGTTGGGGTGTTCTATTGATTTTGATGTTTTTGATTTAAACACCATTTTAGGGACCGCCACTTCTGGACATAATATATACACTTCGAGGAAGGAATTATCCTTTGCCGATTTTAACCATATTCGAGGGTTAGGAACATTTGTAGACGTCGGGATCTCACTAATGAGATATGCACCCTTCCATTTAGAGCCCACTTTTGCAGCTGCGCAGTTCGGATTCTACACACCATTTTGCAAAAGATATTGTTACCCCTGGAAGGGACACTCGGATGAGGTTACTAGGGCCTGGATGTAGGGATTCTTGATAGTCTTCTTAGTGACGCCGTATTAACCTTGGGTACATTATTTTCGCGCCATATGTTGAATACCCTGCTTGCATTACACATAGGCTACTTCCGTCACGGTAACATTATCTCTAAGCTTTTGCGACATTTTCGCGTACTCTTCGAGACTCCGTGTATGTTGAGACCAAGAAGATTGGGAAAGAGGCTATTTCGGCGATTGGGTTTTCTCGAAGGTGTCGGGATTGGATAAAAACGCCTAATGCGAAAAACCAAGACACCTCGTAGCTCCGGAAGATGCCCGGTTCTCAACGACATCTTTACCTTTGATCACCGCCGACTTTCGACTCGGTGCTCGTCCTCCGCCTCCTCGTCGCGGATCGCCTCTCGACCTCGTAGAATCGGTTCCGAGGCACATGAGACGGAGACTACGACCATCTACTTCACCGCTTCCATCTCAAGCATCGATCATCTTCTTCAAGAACTCGTTAGCGATATTCGCACACTTTCTCGAAATACGCAGGCAGCCAGCCCTGAGATCGGTTTGCATCCTTCCAGCCTTCAAGCGGAAGAGATCTTGGATGGGCGAAAGAACGCATCTTCTCTCGCTCTCGGATTCCTCCTTCCTCCTCTCTACTCCTCCTCCTCCTCCTCCGCAATAGCTTTTTAGTGTTTGAACATATTTCGCACAAACATTCCATGTGTTATGCATTATTTATGTATGTTATCGGATTCTTTAATTGTATATGGATGCTTGTTTTCTCAATTTGATCTTGATCTTATTGCTTGTTCAATTGGTTGTATCCTATTTTTGATTTGTTTGGTGTATATTTTTGGGAATGATTAAAATACGGGGAGATCTTTGTCGAAATTTTTACTTGTCAAAACGTGGCTATTTTTTTATTTTTTTTTTTTTTGATCTTTGAAGGGGAGAATAGTTTTCGATTATATTTCAAAAGGAAGTTAACAAAAATTTTGTTTAATTTTCAAGGGAGCTTATTTTCAGGGGGAGTTAAAACAAATATTTTTTTGTCCTTCACATATAAAATTTGTCATCATCAAAAAGGGGGAGATTGTTAATCTTATAATAATGATTTTGATGATAACAAAAATTATATGTTCATGATTAAAGTGTTGGGGCTATTAAAAAGAATTTTCTAAAAGCAATACACTTGTTTTAAGTTCAAAAATGATGAGACTGGAAATTAACGGTGAACCGTTTACTGGCAAACGGTGAACCGATAATTTACAGTGATGAACATTTCACATGTTCTGGAAAATAACGGTGAACCGTTTATTTAAAACGACTAACCGATAAATTCCAGTGAGTAAAAATGTTTTAGCCTTGAACCGTTTATTTTAAACGGTTAACCGATAAATTCCAGTGAGTAGAAGTTCTCTAGTCTTGAACCGTTTATCAAAAACGGAGAGCCGAGTTCTGTTTTGCAGGTTACTGGAAATAAACGGTGATCCGATAAAGTTAACGGCAAACCGTTTATTTGAAGTCAAAAGATAACGGCTAGTTGGAAATTCAAAACGGCTAACCGATAGAGACAAACGGCGATCCGATTATTCTCAGAAAGTCAATAACGGCTAGTTTTCAGCTCCAACTATAAAAAGGCTCAATCAAATTCAAACAAGAGTGATCCAACATTTGATATTTGAGCTTACTACTGAGAAACAATCTTCCTTGAGCTTCAATTGTGTTTCATTTCATTCCCTCACACATTAAAATTTCAATTGTAATCATTTGGAGTGTGTGAGAGATTATTTGTTATTAAATCTCTTTCATTGAGTGATTGTAAGTATTGGGAAACACTTGGGTTGAGAGATTGGGTTTAATCTCTTATTGTAAAGGTTCATTGACACCTTGGAAGTCAAGTGTAAGTGTTTGAAGCCTTGGAGGCTTGCATAGTGGAATCCTCAAGCCCGGTGTGCTTGGAGGCGTGGACGTAGGCACGGTTGGCCGAACCACGTAAAAATTCAAGTGTTTGATTTCTCTTCCCTTATCCTTTTTAATTTGAGCATTGTTGAATTTATTGCTTTTGATTTTGATTAAGACATTAGTTTTAATATTGTGCATTTTTATTGGCTTAGTTTTTAAAACCCAATTCACCCCCCCTCTTGGGTAGCCTAAATAGAATTTCAGATAGTGCACCCATAATGAAACATTAGGTTTGTAGTAGAGAAGGTGAAAGGGATAAGAAGTATATTGAGCATACAAACAGAATCTGTGAACCTAGAGCTACTACAAGAGTCAATTGTCGAGCAACATTCAGTGTAAATTTAGATAAGAAGTCCAAAACTTGAGTTTCTAGGAGCTTTTTTCTGGAACACTCTCATGAGTTGGCAGCAAATTTTGAGACTCAATTTCTTCGATCTCATCGAATGGTTAAAGATTATGACAACGCTCTAGCTAATACAATGAAAACAATTTGTATAAAGACAAGTTAGATTTTGGACTTCTTTGTCAATCAGGCTGGGGCCTATGATAATTTGGGCTTTAGATTAAAGGATTTATAGAACAATTTAGATAATGAATGTCGATCTATAATACTCAAAATAAACTCGGAAACGGCACTTTCATACTTAAATGTAAAAGCTAACATGGATCTAGACTTCTTTTGTAAGTACTCTGTAGATAAGGAGAATAGACTTACAAACTTGCTTTGGGCAAATTCTATTGCCCGTTTGGATTATAGTTACTTCGGGGCCATTTTGGCTTTCGATAGCACTTATAAGACAAATGAGTATGTGAAGCCTTTAGTTATTCTACTTGGTGTTAATAATCACTATGCAACAAGTTTTTTTGGATGTGTAATTCTCATAAATGAGACATTTGAGACCTACACATGGGTGCTTGAAACATTCTTATTTGCTATGAAAAATAAAAAGCCTATATCTATAGTCATTGTTGAAGATAGAGCAATGTGTAAAGCAGTTAAAAAGTAATTCTTGAAGCTTGATATCGACTATGTATTTGGCATCTATAAAGAAATGCACAATCGAACATACATAAAACTGTTGAATTTGTTACAAAGTTTAAGGATTTTATGTTGGGAAATATTAGTCTCGAAGAATTTAAGCAATCGTGGCAGAAGATGGTGGATGAGCTTGGTCTTCAAAATAATGATTGGATTAACAAAATATACTAAAAACGAGAGAGATGGACAGAAGCATTCTTACGGGATCATTTCTTTGGTGGCATGCGCACAACATAGCGATGTGAGAGTATCAATGCATATATTAATAGATTTCTTCAAAGAAAGTTAAAGTTGCATGAATTTGAAGCAATCTGTTGAGGTTTACACTCAAAGGTTATTTTATAAAGTTCGTTCACAAATTTGCAAAGAAGGCTAGTTTATATTGTTGAGCAATGTCACTTTTTTAGATATGCAGGTGCACACATTGACTAGGCATATACAAGCAAACAAGGAGTGGGCTATGGTTTATTATCCAAACATCAATGTTTTGAGCGCTCTTGTAAGAAGTTCAAATCAATTGGAATACCATGCCCTCCCTTATTTTGTCTAATGAAACATATATATGTTAATGAGATTTTCACTTCATTGATTAACAAAAGATAGACTACGGATGTGAAAGTTTACAGACAATCTCTAATGCAATCGGAAAGTTAATTTAGGGACATTCTTAACAATTTTCGGTATGGGTCACTAAATGCCGAATTTAATGAAATTAGTTTTTATGCCTCAATATCTGATGGTGCATATTCTAAATCACACATATAAACTCATAGATTGCAGTAAAAAAAGTTAAATTATTGTTGGAGTAGTAAATTGGTCTTTGGAATTGTAAACAAAATAAGAAATTAGAAAAGTAAGATAAAACCTGAAAATTGACATTAAGTGTGAAATAAAATAAAGAATTTATAAACCATAGATAGGGCTTGTAAATAGGAGGAAAATAAGGTAAATAAATATTGGAGTTATAAATTGGAACAAAAAATTGTAAACAAAACAAAAATTAAGAAAAATGATATTAAATTTGTAAATTAACCTTAGGTATGAAATAAAACAAAAAAGATTTAAACCACACAAAAAGACTAATAAATTAAAAGAAAAGAGGACAAATTAATGTCGAAGTTGTAAATTAGACAAGAAATTGTAAATAAAAAAATTAAAAAAATAACATAAAACTTGTAAATTTACATTAAATGTGAAATGAAATAAAAAATTTGCACACCACACATAGGATCAATAAATTGATGGAAAAGAGGTAAATTAATGTTAGAGTTGTATATTAGGACAAGAACTTGTAAACAAAACAAAAACATAGAAAATGACATAAAAGCTCACGACTACAAAAATATAAAACAATGATCCATATGTTATGATGATTTTTTTTAACAACCATCATTAAAAATATTTAATGATTGTTATTATATGAACAACCATAATATCTGATATTTACAATAAAGGTTGTATTATATAACTGTCATTAAATATCGCGTTAAAATATAATTTTATTTTTTATAATAGTTATTTATAAAAACGATCATTGAAAGTTTGACATTTAGTATGACAGTTCTATTATATAACTATCATTAAATATTAAGATAATATTTTTAATTATGATTCTATTATATAACCACTATTAAGAATTAAATTATTATTTTAATGATGGTTATTTATACATTAGTGGTAATTAAATATAAAACTATTACTTTTAACGACGATATTATATAAAAACCGTCGTAAAAAATCATTGTCACAAAATTACAATATTTTAATGACGATTACCTAATAAGTGTCATTGAATATAAAAATTTGTTTTTACTATATTTCATGACCGTTTTATTACAACCATCATTATATATTATTTGCCTAACAAAATTTAAAAAAAAGGATAAAGGGAACAAAGGTAACTTGCAATCCCTAACCACTCACGCTCCTTCTCTTCTTCAATTGTCACAAATCACAATCATAACGACTCACACACAATCACACACACCCCTGCCTAAGCTATCAAATGTGAACCCTGCCGTCGTAATCTGTTCAAGTGCGCCAGAGCTGATGAGTCTAGCCGTCCTTGAGTCGATTTGCTTCCTTGTTCTTGCGCCGCTATCAGTCTTTGCCATTCCTGAGCCGATTCACTTTCGTAAAACAGCTGTTGTTGATTCTGCCGACACTACCTCTGTGTTCTTTCACCATCAAACATAGGGTTATTGTGGTGGCACTGCCTCCACTGTCAAGTCAGTTCAAATTTTCTGGGTGCTATCTTGAAAATGTTGGTGAGTTTGTTGCCAATAGTATTCTAAAAGTTGGAATTCAGGGTTATTATTTTACCACTGTGAGTTGCTTTCTCCATTTTTGCAATTCTTTCCTCTTAATTTGCTTTGAAATGTTTACTCGTTGGATTTATTTGTTTTGGTTTCTCTTCGTTTATAATCGATTTGGTGATTGTTTGTTGTGTAGCTTAATTTTCAATAAGTGCAGTTTAATTATTTGTTAAAAAAGAATTTTAAATTATTAATTATTTAATTGTCCTATGCACATCCTATTGTTATAAAATTTTTATTACAAGCCTAGCCCATGAACCTCTTTACATTTTAGCATTTCTTTATTTATTTAAGAATCAAAAACCAGCGTTTGGATTCAAAAAGAACGAAAAGGAGAAAGGAAGAAGGAAATAAGAGCATAACGGGACGTGAGAGAGGAGGAAAGGGAGAAACAAGAGAAAGACAAGAGAGGCTAGGTGAAGGATTTGGTTTTAAAGAGAGAATTCAATTTCAATTCAAAATATTAAATACCCAGCTTTTTGAATTTGTAACCTTCTTTCTCAGTTCACTTTATTCTTTTACTTTTCTTCAAAATTCTTGTTTAAATTAGCATGCATGTTGATGTTGTTAATTAGTTTCTAAATTAACTTGTATGCATGATTAAAATTCTATTTATTTAGGTAGTATGTCATTGAGATTAGTCTCTTTTGTCATGCCTGTTTCAAGTTCAGATTGTTATTGGAAAAAAAAATCTGTTTGTTTCACATTCTATTTTGGGTACTAAAGTTGATACTGCCTAGCAAATTCTAAACCGGAATGGCCGATTTCTTCTCTTATTTTTGTTTAATTTATTCAAATTCATGTATAAATGTACATGCATGTGTCAGATATTTACCTAATTATCATATATGTATTAAATTCATTTTGGGTGAATCTTGATACTATTAATCAACTTCAAACTTACATGGGTTTGGCCAGTTTGCACATAATCTCTTTTTTAGACCGACTTTGACTGTTTGATTAGATTTTTGTTCATGTATAGCTTAATTAATTTTGAGATCTTCTTACTTATAAAGCATTAATGTCTTTTTCAATCAAATTCTCTAAATTTTCCTCACTACCATATGAACAACTCTAATTTTTTTCCTTAAATAAATTTGTTTGAGTTGAGATTAATACTTTAATTTAATGGATTATAATTTAAGTTTTACAGTAGATTTGTTTTTTAAATTGTGTTGACTGTGCTTTTTTAATACACCATTACTTGAACTGATCTAAGCTATTAGTGTATTTAGGGAAGAAAATTTTTTTGCACCTATTAGTGGATTAATTTATGGTGGTAATTGTATTTTGTATGGTTTTATTCAAAATGTTGAATTGAGGTGTATTCCAATGGCTGCATTTTGATGAGAAAAGAAGTTTGTGGTACTACACTTCTCTTTGATTTTTTTTATTTTATTATCATTATTATTTAGCTTAATGGCAACCCAATTTGCTCCGTACTCATGTGAGTGTGATCGAGCCCCAAACTTCTTGTATTGATACCACACGGGCTAAGTACGGAGTACGTGGTGTTGTTACACCAGAGCAATAAAGAACTTAATTTTCCTTTGAACCAGTAGCTCGCATGCTCAGGTTTCCAGCCGATATACTAAGTACCTTAAACTCAAATCTTTTCTTTTAATTCCTTTAAACAGGCAACTCTGAGCCAAAACAGGAAACTTTGAAAAGCAATGAGTTTTCTGGTACACAGGATCCTTCATGGGAGGCAAGTGTAGAGCATACTTCCTGAAGGTTTTATGAACAAATTTTTTATGCCTTAATTCCTTTTTTCTTTTTAATTCATTCCTTTTCAACTAAGAGAAAGAAGAGTGTTTAGTTAAACATGGCGAAAGAAGAGAGTTTTTCTGAAATTTTCTTCTATTATTTTCTTCTTCTCTTTCAATACAAGGTCTTCTCCTTATATAGGAGGGAGGAGAAGAGATGGTGGAGACAGGCCCCCACTCACGTGGCATAAAGATAAAAATTATGAGTCCATTTTATTAGTAGTGGCTAGCATAATGAGTACAAACGAACAAACAACTTTTTAAAAGCACACAATGAAAGCAAACAGTGATCATACAGGCATGATCATTATTACCACAAGACAAAATAGCTATTTTTAATTAAAGTAGCTTTCCAGGTGGCGGATAAGCTTCAGAGGGAGATAGTATCCTCAGATGATGAGTCAATAGCATCAGGAGATCGGGTCCCACAAGGGCGAAAGGGTTAAGTGCATGCATGGGCTTGGTTAGGATAATGGGCTGTGCAAGTTTGTCCTTTGTCGGGCCAGTCAGCCATGATGTAATGATCAGGGAAAGGAGGAATGACTGGTGGAGGAGTGAGCAGAGTAAGGGGCCGAATGTCATTGGGCCAAGAAGTATCAGTGGGAGGATTGCTGCTCTGTCCAGGTTGTGGTTGGTTTTGACTATCAAGAGGAAGAAATTCTTCCCATGGGTCTTGAGAGTCTTAAAAAAGGGAGTCCGTGTAGTCAGGACGTTCTTCCTTGATGATTATTCCACGAGTTTTTGGCTTGGCTATCAAAGAGGGAGTGGGAATCATAAAGATATCATGCTGTGGACCAATGGAGGTATGTTTAATGTCAGGAGAGGGAGGTGTGACATGATTGATCGGGAAGAGATAATTTTTGAGGTTTGCCTTGGTGGCATAATCTTGTTGGAGTAAGGCAGGATGAGGGATGGTGATCCACTCATACATTTGATCTTGTGTCCATAAAGATAAGCGGCCAGGATGCTGGAAGTATGAGCGATGAATGATAAAGACGGAGGTGAACATCTGGACTTCTTGGTATGAGATTTTACCAAGATTATGAGTGTTTTGAGGGTTTGAAGTTTATGGCGCTAGACAGGTAATGGTGCAAACCATTTAAAAAGTGTCCAGATAAGGGAAGTGGCTTGGTCTGGATTGTTTAAATGATCGAGAGTAGCAAAAAGAGGAACACCAAACGAGTGGCATATAATAGTAAGAGACACCATATATACCATAACTCATTTTTAGAGAGAGGACGAGACAGATCTAGAGCATATATACCATAACTCATTTTTAGAGAGAGGACGAGACAGATCTAGAGTAAGACCTGTAAGGAACATGTATTCCGGATGATAATCCTGGAATATGGGGGAATTAAGGTACTCAGAACATGCAAGTATATAATACCTTATAAGGAAAGACTTAGCATATTCTTGAAGATGGAAGGGAGTGCTGAAAGCACGGTTTTCGGGTGTGAATTTTTTTGTAAGGGCAGTCTTGGGTAAGGAAGAAGCCATGAAGATAACTGAAAAGTTGAGCTGGAGTTGGGAGGCTGTTTTGAGAGGATAAACTCAAACTTTGTGGGTGTTTCAGAGAGTGCATATAGCTTGAGAACATTCGTATAAGGAAGGAACATTTTTTTAAAACGAATTCCTATGGCTATAATATGAAGTCTTTTCACTAGATGAAGAAGATCAAAACATATGAGGGACTCATTATTTGAAAGATTGGAGCCTATGACTTTCTGTCATATAATAAAGTTTGGAAAGAACTGGATCCCAATGGGTTTTTTGGTGATAAGGGAGGTTTTGAATATTTCTCCATTGGTTGCTTTGAAAAACTCATGATGTTTTTCCCAACAAGAGGAAGGAAGGATGCTGGGATTTATCATGCTCTTTTGAGCTCCTGTGTCAATGAAGCCAATGACTGGGATAGGTTTTTCAAACTTGGACAGAAGGAGAGAAATTTTTGTTGAAGGAATAGTTGGCTCTGGAATAGTAGGTTGAATGGTGAAAACCATAGATACATTTTATGAATCTGGTTCTAATTCATCTGAGGAATCTGCTACGATGAAAATAGTTTCAATGTCATGCTCCGACTGTTCAGAGAAATTTAACTCAATGTCTTCTTCAGAAAGCATTTTTGAATTTTGAAGATAGTGGACAAGCTTAACTGCCTTGGCTGATTTATTGGGATAACTTCGGGTAAAATGACCTTTTTTCCTGCAGATGTATGTTTGTTTCGCAGGCGGTGCTGCCTATGTACTGCCTGTACCCAAGTTGTATCAGAGCCATACGTCTCATTCTTAGAGGTGGTATCAAAGGATTAGGATTGTTAGATTTTCTTAAATTCTAGAAAGATCTCTTTCAACATGGCATCATCTTCAACTTCCCTAGCATCTAGTTCAGATTTATCTCATGTGTCTCTTTCGTCTACTTAAAGTATTCCAAAATCGTGTAAAAAACATATAGCATCTAAAATAGAGCAACTTATAGAGTATTCCTATATCCCAGATTCAACATAAATCTTTACGTCTCAACTTTCTGTCATGAGTCCCTATCATCTTTACAAACAAAAGAGTCCTATTATCCGTAGTATTAAATCCCTCATCCCCATAAAAAGACCTTTGCCAAAAGAGTATATTTAGTCTTCTCAACTGGATCAGTGTGCCCTACAAGCAACTTAAGCTGAGCAATATGTTACCCTTAAAATTCCCCCCGAACTTGTGGTAGAATGGAAACGAGAAGGTTATACCCACAGACCAGACTAGTCCCCATTCGGGATGACCTCTGGAATTTACGTCAATGGATTCCCGCCGATATACCGTGTATAGAACTCAAAACATTTTCCTTTAGTTAGTTAATCCCAAAACACAGGCAACTTATGACCAAAACAGGAAACTTTTAACTTAGAAAAATATCAATGGGGTTCTGATACACAGGATCCTTTCAAGAAGGCAAGTGTAGAGCATACTTCCTTAAAGTTTTATAAACAAATTTCTTTTTTTATTTCTTAACCCCTTTCTATTATTAATCCATAGTCTTTTGAACTAAGAGAAAGAGAAAATTTAGCTAAGCATATTGATAGCAAACTTCATATTTCTTCGTTTCTTTTTTCTTCTATATCTACATAATGGGAAAGCTTCTCCTTTATAGGCAAGGAGAGAAAGTTGTTGGAAACAGTCTTCCATCAACTTTGTTACACACGTAAAGCAAAAGAAATCAAACAATAGTGGCAGACATGACTTTTACAAAGCAAGGAAAAGTAACACACTGATCACGACATCACAACTTATCATGATCATTATTACAAACGACAAAATATTAAAAGTAGCTATCAGTTGTGGATAAGGATGAAGTGCTGCTAGTTGTGGATAAGATTCAAAGAAAGATAGTATCATAAGAGGATGATTTGGTACTATCTCCATATGTCTTTTTGTTTCCACATGGATGAAATGGGTACATGCATGATTTACTGTTAGAAGTGTGCCAAGGAAAATGTTTTGCAAGGTTTAAGGAAAATGGATTTAGGTTAATATCATGGGGAGGATGAGTAATGGTTGGACTGGTGGTTGAGATTATGGTAAGAACATGACTGCTTTCTCTATGAGTTGGATTATTCTGACTGTTAAGAGGAAGAAATTCTTCCCACAGATCTTGTGAATCCTAGAAAAGAAAATATGTATAGTCGGGCCTTTCTTCTTTAATTATTATTCCTCTGGATGGTGGTTTAGAAATAATGGATGAAGTAGGGACCATGTAAATGTCATGATGAGGACCAAGAGAGGTATGCTTGATGTCTGGAGACGGTAAAGTGACATGGTTGGTTTGAAACAGGAAATCTTTGAGATTGTTCTTGGTAGCATAATCTTGTTGGAGAAGTGCAGGGTGCGGAACAGTAATTCATTCATACATCTGGTCTTGAGTCCAGAACGATTGGTGGTTTGGATGATTAAAATAAGGTCTATGAATGATGAAAATTGTTGTGAATAACTGGGCCTCTTGGTAAAGGATTTTATCAATATTGTGAGTGAGCTTGATCTGGTTCAACTTGTGACGCCATACTGGAAGTGTTGCAAATCACTCAAGGAGTGTTCAAGTTAAGGAGGTAGCATGATCCGGATTGTTAAAAAGATCTTGTACAAGAACAAGTGGGAAAACCAATTTGGTAGCATATAGTAAGGATAAACACCATATATACCAAAGTTCATTTTCTGAAAGAGAACGAGAGAGATCAAGGGTAAGAAAAGTAAAAAACATACACTCAAGATGATAATCCTGAAATGTAGGTGACTCAGGGAATTCTGAGTAGGCTGCAATGAAAAATCTCATCACGAAATTTCTGGCATATTCCTGTATGTGATATGCAGTTTTGAAAGGACGATTATCATGAGTGAATTTCTTTGTGAGGGCATGTTTGGGCAAGGATAAAGCCATTACTATGGTTTGAAAACTGAGGTGTTTCTGAGTTTTGATGTCATGAGGTTTTTTGGATAAGCAATCAGGGATAAGGTTGTGGTCTCCTTTTATATGCTTCACTTCGAAGTCATAGCGGGAAAATCAGTCTTTCAAACAGAAAAGTGTATTTTCAGGAACTGTTTGGTTTTTGAAATTCAACATATTCGGGAAAGCAGAATTATCCATTCTGACACAAAAGTGATACCCGATTAGATGAAATTCAAACTTTTTGATGCCATGCTTGACAGCAAGAATCTCTTTATACGCCCTATGATAATGCTTTTGAGCTGGAGAGAACTGTCCACTGGCATGCACAATATAATGCTCTTTCTCATCAATCTTTTCAATCAAAATTGTTCCACATGCTTCGTCAGAAGCATCTGTCTGTA
This sequence comes from Luvunga scandens, assembly GCA_030449905.1. Classification (NCBI taxonomy): domain Eukaryota; kingdom Viridiplantae; phylum Streptophyta; class Magnoliopsida; order Sapindales; family Rutaceae; genus Luvunga; species Luvunga scandens. The sequence continues at coordinate 1,167,446 of JASUUG010000193.1, read as the reverse complement.
GTATGTGTTGGCCATCTATGATTATCCTCAAAGATGGAGGATTCTGTGCATACTTTTTCAAGTGGGAGACAGCCTGAGTGTGTTGACTATTCCAAGGCTGTGGATTCTTTTTCAGCAATGTAGATAAAGGATTGGTGTAAATGTTTACACGTGGAATGAAATCTCTGATGTAGTTGATAATTCCTTAAAAACTGTTGAATTTGTTTTCGAGAAAAATCTTTATCATGGAAATACATCAGTTTTTGGGCTATGTGTGGACTGGGCTGATAAGAACCATTTTTAATGACCATACCAAGAAAAGTAATTTTATCTGTAGCAATAAAACTTTTCTTATCTGACAGGATAATACCATGAGTTTGGACAATTTGAAAAAGCTGTTCTAATAATGCACGATTCTTTGTATGAGTTTCAGAGAAAAGTAACAGATCATCAATATAGACAAGAGTGTGGTGAAGAATTGGTTGGAAAATCAGGGTCATGGCTTTTTGAAACAAAGAAGGAGTTGTTTTAAGACCAAAGGGTAAAATAGTCCATTGGTAATGAGCATTAGGAATGCAAAATGCTGTTTTATGTTTTATGTCTATCCGTTGGATAAACACCAATTTGCCAAAATCCAATTTTTAAATCAAATTTGGAAAAGATTTTAGCATTTTTTAGCTGAATGAACAAAGACTGTCGCTTTAGGAGAGAAAATTTAATATCTTGTAAAAGGATATTCAAAGGTTGATAGTCAATGACTAATCGTTTTTTCCCCCTAATTTTTTCTGAATGTTTCTCACCATAAAAAGCCTAACAAGCCACTGAGAAAAGGTGAGTTCAAAAAGGCCTTGGGTTAATAGTTGCTAACATTCATATTGGGCTAGTTTAAGATCCTCTGGTGTCATACCAGGATGAGTGGCTTTGGTTGGATTGTGGTCCTCATTAAGCTTGAAGGGTAACTTAATAAAGAATTTTTCATTTTTCCAAAGAGGATGAGGATGGGTAAACTGATTGTGATTTTCAAGATAGTACTGAAGTAATTTGGAATTGATATCTGAATAAGCTGATGGGGTTTGAGCCAAAGAATACGGTTTCAAGGCACTGGCATATGTTTTGAACATATTCTTGAAACGAATGCCTGTGGAGGAAATCTGAATAGATTTGGCTTGATGAAGCAAATCAAAACCTAGAAGAAGGTCTTTTTCAGGAAGGTTAGAACTAATCATCTTTGTCCAAATAACACAGTTTGGAAATAATTGAATACCAATAGAGTGTTTGGTAATCAATTTGGTGGAAAAAAAACTATCCATTTGCTGCATTAAAATATTCTTCTTGATATTTCCAGCATTCAGAAGGCAAGATACATGGATTAAGCATACTTCTCTGGGCTCCTGTATCAATAAACCCAATAACAAAAATGGGCCTATGATATTTAGAAGGAAGTATCTAGACTTTTACTGAAGGAACAGGAATTTTGAGATCCTAAACAGGAACAGAATGGGCTTTGTGGATGGATTAGGTTGTTTCTTGGATGGTATGTATGAGGGAAAAACTTTCATCTGGGTTAGTTAATGAATCATCATCGGAGGTATTTTCCAATGCAAAAACAATAGATTCATCAATAGTTTCTTGTTCAGAGAATAAGAATTCAATTTGGTCATCAGGAGAGAAGTCTGTATTAGCTTGCAGATGCTGTAACAACCGAATAGCTCTGGCCGGTTTGTTTGGACAATTCTTCAAAAAATGTCCTCTTTTATGACAAATGAAGCATATGGATTTTCTCTCTCTGGTTTGGTCTCTAGATGAGGAGGTTTTACGTCTGAAAAACTGTAAAGGCCTGAATTTCCTTTTGGTTTTCTTTCGGTAAAATTGATCAAGATTGGATGAATGGGTTTTGAAATGATGTTTCTTTTTGGTGGGGCAATGACATTGGGATTTGTCTTTGCATTTGATCTTCAGATAGGGTTTTTTGCAAGCAGATCGGAAAGGCTCTTCATCTTTGATAAGTTCTTTGAATAACTTCTTTTGTTCACAGAGCTTGTCAAGACATCCCATGGGTAATTGGAATATCTTGCCTAAAGATAAATTGTCAATAACCAGGTTACGAGCTGTGATTTGTCTTTGGAGTTCTGGTTGCAATTCTTCAGGTAAGGAAGCCATAAACACATGTCTGAGAGTTGCATCATTGTAACCATTTAACTTGTAGTAAAGGATAGACATGCGCTTGTAATGAAAATGGAGATCCTTAGGATTTAATGAACAACATTTCATGTTGAGAAATTCTCGTCTGGCAACCTCATAAGTTACTGTTAGTTCCCCTATAAACTGCTCATGAATTAGAGCCAGGGCTGCAGAGACTTCTAGGATCTGTATAAACTGAAGTTGTCTATAAGTTCCCAAGCTATCAAACCAATCACGTAGGGATCCCGTAAAACGGGTTGAAAACTCCTTCAGTACAGATTGGGTTGTCGCTCTAGGTCTTACCATCTGGACCAAGCAGGCAATTCCTGCAATCTTTCCCTCTATCGTTGTGGGGGAATATTATCAAAAGTAAACCATGGGCCATTGGAAGGTTTAGAATCATGTGACCTTGATTGTGATTTGGATTGGCCGATATTGTCATCAACTTCTTCAGTGACAACTGGTTCACTATGCTGTGGGTCTGTAGTATCAGCCATCAGTAATTTAGAGATATCAGCATCATTAGCCTTTGAATCACTTGATTTATTGGAACTATCAGGAGAACTAGAACTTTCATCAAACTCAAGAAATTCTGAAGCTAAATCTGAATCTGATACAGTTTCATTGCTTTGTTGAGTTGGAATTGAAGAAATCTCATACTGATGTACAAGGTCTTTTCCCGTGGAAGTTGAAGGAATATCAATAGGAGGTACTGATGTCTTTGAAGGTGAGGATTTTGTCTTAGATGTTGGTGAGGTTGTTTCTAGAGTAGTTTTGAATAGAGTGTGGGTCATGCCAAAAAGCTTTAATGGGTCATATGATCAGGTAGGTGGATCATTCAAACCATAGCAATGGCTTCATCCTTGCCCAAACATGCCCTCATAAAGAAATTCACTTCTGATAATCGTCCTTTCAGAACTCCATATCACATCTAGGAATATGCCAGAAATTTCCTGATTAGATTTTTCATTACAACATACTCAGAATTCCCTGAGTCACCTACATTTTAGGATTATCATCCTGAGTGTATGTTTTTTACTAGTCTTACCCTTGATCTTTGTCGTACGTATTCGTAAAAATCTTTGGAAAAAGCGGGGTATCAAGCGCGTTGAAGGCTTTTTCGTTAATAAATCCTCACACGAATTCAAAAAGTTTTTTTTGTACAACAAATAAATAATAAAAGGTTGAAATAATCAATCCCCCTGACTCAAAACGAGTTAATTGTGTTTCGAATTTATACTATAGAATTTATAAAAATCGAAAAAAGTAAGTAAACATTCCCTTTTGTAATGTTTTGAACCAATTGAGTTGTCTACTGAATTCGAAAACAAAAATAAAAATAAAAAAAAAAAACGAAAGAAACCCTTTTTGAGTTGTTCCCTGGAGTGAAGTTAGAACTATTTAGTTACAGCGGTTACAAGGTTCTAGTTTATCAAAGAAGAAACTATGAAAGTTAAATTAAATAAAACTGAAACCTTAAATAATTAACTAAAACAACAAACGAAGGGGCGGAATCTTTAAATCGCCCTTTCACTTTCAAAGAATAAACTTTGGTATATATGGTGTTTTATCTTTACTGTATGCTACCAAATTGATTTTCTCACTTATTCTTGTACAAGATCTTCTTAACAAACCGGATTAGGCTACCTCCTTAACTTGGACACTTCTTAAGTGGTTTGCACCACTTCTAGTATGGCGTCATAAGTTGAACCAGATCAAGCTCACTTACAATCTTGGTAAAATCCCTTACCAAGAGGCCCAGTTATTCGCGACAGTTTTCATCATTCACAGACCTTATTTTCAGCATCCAGACTACCAATCATTCTAGACTCAAGACTAGATGTATGAATGGATTACTGTTCCGCACCCTACACTTCTCCAATAAGATTATGCTACCAAGAACAATCTCAAGGATTTCCTGCTTCAAACCAACCATGTCACTTTATCTTCTCCAGACATCAAGCATACCTCCCTTGGTCCTAATCATGACATTTACATGGTCCCTACTCCATCTATTATTTCTAAACCATCATCAAGAGGAATAATAATTAAAGAAGAAAGACACGACTATACAGATTTTCTTTTCCAGGATTCACAAGATCCGTGGGAAGAATTTCTTCCTCTTAACAGTCAGAATAATCCAACTCATGGAGAAAGCAGTCATGTTCCTACCATAATGAGAGATAGTATCCTCAGAGGATGATTCGGTACTATCTCTATATGTCTTTTTGTTTCCACATGGATGAAATGGGTATGTGCATGATTTACTGTTAGAAGTGTGCCAAGGATAATGGTTGGACTGGTGGTTGAGATTATGGTAGGAACATGACTGCTTTCTCCATGAGTTATTGCCTACACTTGCAACTAAAGAAACGAAGAAATTTAAAGTTTGCTATCAATATGCTTAGCTAAATTTTCTCTTTCTCTTAATTCAAGAGACTATGGATTAATAATAGAAAGGGGTTAAGAAATAAAAAAAAAATCATAAAACTTTGAGGAAGTATGCTCTACCCTTACCTTCTTGAAAGGATCCTATGTATCAGAACCCCATTGATATTTTTCTAAGTTAAAAGTTTCCTGTTTTGGCCATAAGTTGCCTGTGTTTTGGGATTAACTAACTAAAGGAAAATGTTTTGAGTTCTGTACATAGTATATCGACGAGAATCCATTGACGTAAATTCCAGAGGTCATCCCAAATAGGGACTAGTCTAGTCTACACTGATAGTAAACAAGCCACGTACTGCGTACTCTGCCTATGTGGTATCAGAGCCATGCCAACTTATTTTCAAATCTTGTTTTATATTATAATTTTTTTAAAAATCTTAACCCTGATTTAGAATTAATCTATAATCTTGGAAAACTAAGAGATCTTTTCACAAATGGCATCTTCATCTACATCCAGTTCCACTCATGTTTCTATTACTTCATCACTTAATCTTTCTTCTTCTTGCTCTAAACGTACTACAAATAAAATAGAAAGCCTTGTTGAATTTTTTTACGTTCCTGAGTCTGTAAAAATAGATGAATTTTGTATGTCCTTAGTAAATCCTTATCAATTGTATAAAAGAAATAATTCTCTTACTAAAATTATTTGTACCCTCATCAGTATGAAGTGTCCTCTTCCTAAAGAGTATGTCCAATCATCTCGGTTTGATCAGTGTGCTCTTCAATCTACTACTGTTGAACAATATGTTACATTAGAAATCTCTCCTAAACTTATAGCTACATGGAAAAGAGAGGGATATACCCATCTCCATCTTGGAGGTTTTCGGCTTGTACTCACTCTTCATGGCTGAAAGGGCTTACCTGTTACAGCTAGACTTGCTTCACTTGACACTAGGTTCAAACAGTATGAACATGCCATTATTGGTACTTTTCTCACTACCCTCCATACTGGTAGTATTCTTCTCACATTTTATCCAAATTTTAATCTTTCTCTTGACGATCTAAATCTTTCCATAGCCTTAAAGGTCCAGATTCAACTCCAAGGAGTAGATCAAATAGCCACAGCAAAAATGGCTACTTTACATCACCAGTTGGTTTATCGTCTCCAAAATCATGTTTTGGATCTTCCTACTCCTCAAACATCATCATCAGATGCCCTTATGATCTTGCAGAATCTGAAGAAATTCCAGAGGTCATCCCGAATAGGGACTAGTCTGGTCTGCACTGATGGTAAACAAGTTACGTACTGCGTACTCTACCCGTGTGGTATCAAAGGTTCATCCTTACCCTTCATGGAAGAAAAGGTATTCCAGTAACAGCTAGAGTAGCTCTACTGGATACCCATTTTAAACAGTACCAACATGTCGTTATAGGCACCATTCTTACAACACTCCATACTGGCAGTGTTCTCTTGACCTTTTATCCAAACTTCAACCTCTCCTTTGATGATCCAAACCTTCCTACAACCCTTAAAGTTTAGATACAGATCCAAGGTGTTGAACAAACTGTCACTTCTAAAATAGCCATTTTTCACCATCAACTAGTGTATCGTCTTCAAAACGATGCACTAGATCTTCCCACTCCTCAAGCATCCTCTCATGCTTTAATAATACTGGCAGATACAGAAACCACTCCAACCATCATTTAGATCCCAAAGCAGATCTCTAAAAAAGAACTGCTATAGCTTATACCACTTGAGTGGATTTCTAACTATGACCAGTATCACCAAAATTCTGAACCAGTCCAAACTTCACAAGTTCTTTTTGAAAGACGTGCAGATGGCATTGTCAAGACTATTTTCAAAGTCCTTGAACTAGAAGAACCTAGAGTTTCTTTCTCTTACTCAGCTATGATCACAGCTGTACAAACTGGTCAGGAAGAAGATATTCCTATTCAGGGATTTTCTTCAGATGGATATATGGTTTACCAGATAAAGTTAATGGACACTTCTTGTGGGATGTTCCAGAAGCCCATATGTGTGATGAAAATTGCCCATGCATAGATGAAAACTTCTTCGGGATGACGATGATTTTGAAGTCATGAGAAGAAGAAGGCACAAAAAGAAAAAGCCGTCCCCAAATACCAAATGTAAATCACATCCTCCGGATCCTCCTGATGATCCAGGAAGCAATCAACCTCTGCCTATTTACAAAAAGGGTCTTAAATGGCTGAAAAAAGAAGAACAATCATACAAGTCATGTACAAGTCAACACTTGTCAACAAAGACTCTAGAACCTGTCTTGCCCATACAAAATTGTATGATGTTCTCATCCTAGTCCCAAACCTATTAGGATGTTTTTCCTCCTTTAAAAAAGCATACTGATTCCTAGTCAAAGATTGTCTCGCAGCCTTATGTCCAATCCCCTATAGCCTCATCAGGACAACCAGAACTTCCTAGACCTTTTGAAGTAGTCCACAATTGGCAAACCAATAATGCCAAGGCCCAAAACACAATCCTCCATAATCTTGGTCAACAGATAGAAAAAGTAGCAACTCGTGTTGCTAAAATAGAAAACAAAGTCAATTCCCTCTCAGACCAACTTGACAATTTATCTCAGTCTCCAAAATAGAATAAACCAACTTGATGTTGATCTAAGATCTATGATCAACAACATTTGGGGACCAGAATTCAATCAAAAAGAGGCAAAAATCAAACGGCTAAAAGCTGAATTAGCCAAAATTGAGTTTGACAAGAGACAACCAACAACTTCACTATTTACCCAAAGTCAGTCTTTACTTGTCTCACCACCATTTTTCTCCACATACCAACCATTTTACACTCCTACCACCACTCCAATTGACTACAATAAGTTCTTTGGTCTTTCCCAATCTACTCGATTGAGTCAAGAAAAGACGCAACCCAAACCTCAGAAACAGTATAGACCAAAACCATAAACTCAACCTGCTCTACAACTAAGCCACCCCAGTAGCTCTTCTACTGTTTCAACTATTCCAGTGGTACCAATAATACCTACCATACAAGCCTTTCCAATTACTCTAGAATCTTTACAATCTACCCCTGAAGTATAAATACCCAAAGATAAGGCTCCAATGCATCAATTATCAGCAACCCAATTACCTGAGTCACCCAATGCTTCCTCAGATACCTCTTCACAAACATCCATAGATACTTGAAGATGAAACTCATATATATTCAAATTCTGAATCTCAAATGACTGACATTACTGGACTTCTTACGGTCCAACCAACTAGTGAAACCAAAGATCCCTCTTCTTCAACTCCTCTAATTGTTAAAGAAACAGAGGATGAAATAGAACAACATGCTAGCTCGGCAGCCCTTGTTGATCCTCCACTTCATTCAGAAAATCACTCTAAAACTTCCTCAAACTCCTGGTTCACTTTTGATGACGTACCTTGCCACAAATGGACAGTCATATTCCATGAATTTGCAGCATGGGTTGATCTCCGAACCACCAAACCTAATGCCAACCCTTAAGCAATTCTCAGGGAATTTAGTTCCAGATTTACCAGATCTCTTCGGGAATGGTATGAAACCCTTGGTGAATACAAACAAATTTTCACCATCCAAGCCTTTACCATCGTAGCTCTCAGCCTATTTACGAGTAGTTTATCTATGAACCACCTTTCGAATCAAACAATTGGAAGGAGTATCACCAGATGAAATGTAGTTCCCTTCAACGGAATCATTTAGACATCCATTACCAACAGATGAGCATGTTGTTCTACAAACTAAATGGTTTCAATGATCCTACCCTAAAGCATGTCTTTAACAGCCAAAGGAGCTCCAGCCGGAGATACAAAGATAGCTTACAGAAAACAATCTAGTTGTTGCAAACATTTCCTTAGGGAAAATATTCCAGCTTGCTGTTCAATGTTTAGACATGCTGTGTGAAAAGAAACAATTCTTCAAAGACCTCATGGAAAATAAACCACCTTTGCATGTAAAAAATCTCCGTTTCTTGAAATTCAGAGTAAGGACAAAAAAAAAATACACTTGTCCAACCAAAAAGAAAAAACATTTCCAGAAACAGCCTCACCCTCACAGAACCAAAAAAGAGAGGAAACGTTTTCGTTTCTTGAAAAGAAAAGACCCTTCAAAGTCAACCTCACACAAGAAAAATGTCTGTTGCTACATTTACAAAAAGAAAGGGCATTTTGCCAGAAATTGTCCAAACAAATCTGCCAAAGCAGTTAAGCTTGTTCATCATCTGAAAAATTTAAAAATGCTCTCAGAGAAGGATGAAATTAAATCCAATTTCTCTGAGCAGTCCGAACATGATGATACAACTGCTTTCATCATAGCTGATTCCACAGATGAGTCACAATCCGAGTCTGATAATGAGTCTATGGTTTTCACTATTCAGTCCATAACTGCACCACCAACCATTCCTTCTGTCAAAATCTCCCTCTTGTTATCCAACATCCTTCCTTCTTCTTACTAAGAGAAACATCATGAGCTTTTGAAAACAGTTAATGGAGAAATATTCAAAACCTCCATTATCGCCAAAAAACCCATTGGAATACAATTCTTTCCAAATTGTGTTCTATGGCAAAGAGTTATCGGGTCCAACCTTCCTGATAAGGATTTTCTCCTAGGTTTTAATATCCTTCATTTAGTAAAAAAACTTTAAATTACAGCTACAGGAATTAGTTGTAAACAAATGTTCCTTCCATACACAAATATCCTCAAGCTGTATGCACTTAACGAAGTTCCACCAGATTTTGAGTCTATTTAAAAAACTCTCTCCTTTAGTTTTGTCCTGAAAATCATTCGTTGTTCCATCATCCATTCCCTTTATGGAAAAATTCTCAGTTCTTTGTTCAACTTACATTCAAATTGAATGAAGACATTAACCCCACAAAGCCAACCCATCCAGGCATGACACCTTCTGATCTAGAATTAGCCCAACAAGAGTGTCATCAACTCCTGAGTCAAGGTCTCATTGAGCCCACATCTTCGGATTGGGCCTGTCAAACCTTTTATGTTCAAAAAATGGTCCGAACTGGTCTAGAGGAAAAAGAGACTGGTAATTGATTATCAACCTCTCAATGCTTTCTTGAAAGATGACAAATTTCCTCTACCCAAAATTCAGACCTTGTTCATCCATCTCCAAAATGCCAAAATATTTTCCAAGTTTGATCTTAAAACAGGCTTTTGGCAACTTGGAATCCACCCTTCTAATCGTTCCAAAATAGCCTTTTGCATACCCTATGCCCATTATCAATGGACAGTTTTACCCTTTGTTCTTAAAGTGGCTCCATCCCTTTTTCAAAAGGCGATGACAAAAATATTCTCACCAATTCTCCATCATGCATTAATTTACATTGATGATATTTTACTCTTTTCCACAAATGTTCTTTCTCACCAGAAATTACTCCGTGATTTCTTGGAGATAGTACAAGCACATGGCATCATGTTATCAGAAAAGAAAAGTAGTATTGGACACAGCCATCAATCAACTTTCTTGGAATAGAGATTAAAGACAGACATTACCAGCCTAGACCGCATATTGCACAAGAATTGATAAAATTTCCTGGTAAATATCTCACAAAGAAACAAATTCAACAATTCCTCGGGATTGTGAATTATTTGAGGGACTTTATCCTTAAAGTTATAGTTCACACCAGCCACTTGTCAAGATTGCTAAAGAAAAACGCCCCACCATGGGGTCCTGAGCAGACAGAAGCAATTAGAGCACTCAAAAGCATTTCACAGTCACCTCCTCCACTAAAAATCCCTACAAATGGACAAAGGATTCTACATACAGATGCCAGTGACGAATATTGGGCGGCCATCTTGCTTGAACGAAATGAAGAAAAGGAATCCTACTGTGCACATGCTAGTGGTTAGAATGGACAACTCATCGTTCTAAAAAATCTCTGACTTTAAGAATAAGTTGTTCCTTGACAAACAACTGTTGAATCTCAAAGCATGGTTCGCCAAGTATGATTTTTCAGTCCAACACATCAAAGGTGACAAAAATCTCATTCCCAATTTCCTTACCAGACCCTCTATAAATTCTCCTACATTGTTCACCACCATCCACACAATTCCCATCATAGCAATGGCTTCTTCTTCATCCTCCTCCTCCTCCTACAAAAGGTCCTTACCCTTCAAAGCTCTCACCCAGAAAATGTTTCCTCATACCATAACTTTTAGTTCAGCCTTTCAGATCCAGGATTTTGCACGAAAATTTCTATTTCGTTACTTTATGAAAATCTATTGGGCACAACCCCTGAACTTTTCAAGTTTCTATCCAGAGTATCTGTTCTTAACAGGTATCACTCTTGACCATTTCAGAGACATCTTAGAAGACGAGCTCTAAGATACGTGGTGTCTTATAGTCGCTTATGCAACAAGATCGCACTTCTTGCTCTCCCAACTCTCGCATATTACTACTCCCGAAAATGCTTTCACTCTCCTTCGATATTTTTTAATGGTATAGTCCTCTCACTCAGCGGAGAAAACAACCTGCAACATCGCAGCCCCAAAAAAACGGTAGACATGGTTACTTCAGTGTTCATAGTCCATCGTCCTTATTTCCAACACATTGTCACAAGATTACTGGACACAAGATCAAGCCTACAAGTGGAAAACCTTTCCACATTCTTTTCTCATACACCATGATCCATCTGTTACATCCGTCCTCAAAGCCTATCTATTCGAGCTCAACAACATCCAATTTCCTTCTCCAGACATGCACCATACTTCCCTAGGTCCAAACCATACATTAGAGTTTTTTCCACACCATAAGCCTGGAACTCCTACCTCAGACACTAAGCCTTCAAGTATCCTGATAAAGGAAGAATGTTCGGATTACACTGATGTCCTGTTCTAAGATTCCTAAGATCCTTGGGAAAGATTCATGTCATTAGTAGATCAGTATTCTAGTCAGTATCCCAGCACTATGGTATCACAATCTCCTTATTTCAAGGGAAAAAATGTGAAAGTATGTTTTACAAACTTTTGTAATAAAGCTAGCACAGAAAAAAGTGAAAGCGATGACACTACCAGCCTGTGAACTCAACTATCACCAAAAATCTTGACTTTAATCAAGATAAGGATCCAGACCTATCAGATATGTTTACTTTATTATGGCGTGCTTTGATCTGGCTAAGATAAAGATCATGTCTTATCTAGCTACATGGGTCCACCCCTTATATAAAGAATCCATTTCTTTTGTAAATAAGGAAAAAGTTTAAGAAGTTTAAATAAACTTTGAAGTTTCCACAGATTGCTATGAGTTTCTAAACTCTCTCTTTTCTTTCTAGAATTAGGATCGATTTTCAATTCCTTATCCCTTGAGTGATCATCTCATTCATACTAAGTATGCTCTGCACTTGCCTCTAAGTGAGGATCCTATGCATCAGAAAAGTTTCTGTCTCTATATATACTCTTCATCCCTACCAATCGCCAGAACAGTCACCAAAAACATGTGTTCGTCCTTCTGTAGCTTTAGAAATGGCTTTTCCATGGATGATTGATATGTCTAGGTTTTTTCTTTCCAGACATTAGGTTCGATACGAGATATTGGTTTAAACCCAAGTTCATGGATACTAGTCCTAAGCAGCGCAAACTTCAGGTCATTGACTCCTGTAAACAACGCCATGTACCCCGCCTTACCCAGGTGGTCTCTTCCGATTGCTTTCGCGCGATGCCGTCAGATATCGCTTTGTACCTGCGTGGGTATCATATTTACCGTAAATGTCAGATGCGGATCGCGGAAATTTTCTATATGTGCCATCCTCTCTCTAAAACAAGTAACTTAAATATAGCACTCACAAATTAGTCAAGGTGGTAATTAGTAATTGATTTCCATTACTATCCAACGGTCCAGAGGAGAGCTTCACAAATATGGCAACATCTTCAGAAACTTCAGAAATCTCCCAGCCAACTCCCATCTCTCTGTCATCTACTATGTCTCTTCCTCATTCATGTTCCAAAAGAACAGCTAGCAAGATCGAACAATTAGTAGAATATTCATACATCCCAAACTCAACCCAGATTGATGAATCTTCTATGCCCTTAATCAGCCCATATAGTCTCTGCAAAAAGCCCACATCTATTATCCGTAGCATCAAAACTCTTATCCAAACAAGAAGACCTTTACCCAAAGAATATATCCAGTCCTCTCTATTGGATCAATGTAGTCTGCAAGAAACCCAAAGTGAACAATACGTTACACTTGAAATTCCTTCCGAACTAATCTCTGCTTGGAAAAAGGAAGGCTATACTCACCTTCATCTTGGAGGTATTCAGCTGGTCCTGTCTATACATGGCCGAAAAGGCTTGCTTGTTATGGTAAGGATAGCTCTTCTAGATACAAGGTTAAAAGAATATCAATATGCAGTCATAGGAACAGTATTTACTACTCTCCATGCTAGTAGTACCTTCTACCCCAATTTCATTGATACAAGAGCACAGAAAATTATGCTTTATCCATCCGTACTTCCTCCACAGTATTGGGAACCTCATAAATAATTGTTCATAGCTTGTGAGCCATTCGAAAGGGCATGATTCTTCAGAATTCATCCTCCTGAGTCGCCTCGGGATTTGAACAATTGTCATGACCATTTGCCACCTAAAGAATCATTAGCTTTTAATTTTCTTATTTTTGCTTTTTTCTCTAGATCATTCTTCTGAGCTCAGGATTAAGGGTGGCTACCATATATCCAGTCCTCTCGATTGGATCAATGCACTCTGCAAGCATCCTAAAATGAATAATACGTTACACTTGAAATTCCTTCCGAGCTAATCTCTGCTTGGAAAAGGGAAGGCTATACTCCCCCCTCATCTTTAAGACCATAATAGATCTTATTAAGTCAAGGTAAATATTATCAACCTTTTTTTCAAAGGCTCAACTGAGCCTGAAGATTTTTAACTTTAACATTGATGCGTTGTAACGCATTATTTTCACAAGAGGGCATTCTCGGTTTTCCAATTCAACACAAACCTTCAATGCATTTAGGCTCATCCGCTTGTCCGATTTAAGAATGAGAGATCGTATAAAAATTTTCGTTGATTCTTGCTTTCATGATCTATTATTTTTTCTAAAGGGTGGAAATTGACGGGGATGGCATTTAAGAGGAAGAGAACATCATACACCGGTAAGAATGAAGATTGGCTTACGGGCTTGTGTTCGCAATTCTGGCGAAGAAAGAACTCTCCTTTTAATGTATTTCAAACCTTCGAATAAACCGGGAGAGGTCTTTTGGATGAAGGATCTTTTGGTGGATCAAATTGGTGGGTTTTGCATGGAGTTTTGGCATAAACATTTTTCTTCTTTCTTCTTTTGTGTCGTTAAGGCAGATCATCGTCTGAATCATAGTCATCCTAGAATGGGGGGGTTCAGAGTACGTGGCGTTGTTACACCAGTGTCACAACAATCAATGTTGCACTTTGGACCATTAGCCCGCAGACTTGGGTTTCCAGCCAATATACCCAGATCCTTTAAAACCTAAAACCAAACCAGTAGGAAGATCCTATCATTTCTGATACCATCCTTGGAAAGGTCACCTAAACTCTAGAGTAAGATGAACACGGCTACAGAAAAGGATTCATAAGACAAGCTTAGCTTAGGAAAACAAGACTTTTCTAATGCACAGGATCCTCACTTGTAGTAAGGCGCAGAGCATACTCGCATGCAGATGGCCACCGGGCTGTGGGTCAAGGCTCACAGATTCTGCAGTTAAGATGAGATCTTAGAAATACATTGAGGGATAACTGAAAATTTCAGATGTTTATTAAACTTATTCTCCCCTTTTTCACAAGGAGGTGGATTTCTTATATAGAAGTAAATCTCTCGTAGCATGATAAGACAGGACCCTTATCATGTATTACATGCGTCAAACATAATTATTAAAGTTACATGTGAAAAGAGCAAAGTAACACATTAGTAAAAGCAAAATTAAAGACGCTGCATGCGATAGACCGCCTTTATTAAAGTTCGAGATTCCCGGGGACACAGATCGATCAATCATCACTATCGCCTTTCAGAAGATTCTCGATCGAGAGAAGACGATTTGCCATTATGATGAAATAACGGTCTTGACGGATATCTTCAAAACGTATTGTTTTCGCTTCCTTCAATCAGCTACGCTATGCCGGTAAGAAGAGTTCTTTTTCCAGGGATTTTCGGGTAATGATGCGCTTGCCATCAGAGACAAGAATGGTCTTGACGGATATCTTCAAAACGTATTGTTTTCGCTTTCCTTCAATCGCGGCCGCCATGTTCTAAGGAAGAGTTCTTTTTCGGGATTTTAGGTTTGAAAGCGAGAATCAGAGGTGTGAATCATAGTCCAAGAGTATTGATCAACAAGATTCATAAATTCTTCCTGCGGTCTGGGAATTGAACAAAACACTCAGATAATCGTGACGCTTTTTTTAATTAAAATTCTCGGCGCGTAATCTAAAGGTTTTCCCCCCCTATAAATAAGGAAGGATTTCTAAAGAGCTGGCCGACTCACAAAGCGCCAAAGAATGTCCGTTAGAGGGATGAAATATTGTTAAGCTCAAATAAGTAAGCTTTTCGAGACGGGTAATAAACGGGTCACGACGGATCGAAAAAGACGCGGGCGTTTTCCATTCAAAGGCTTCGGCCTCTGGTTCGAGTCTTTGTGTTCGGGTGTCGAAATACGGCCTGGAATAATAAAAACCAAGAAACATTTCTCGCTTCGATCGTAAGTCTATTCATTCGATGAAAATCGAGATGTTCAAGTTTTCTTCGCCACCAAAGCAGAGGATTGTACCATTCTGCGAGAGTCCGCAGAAGAAATGGGAGCATTCTCGAGAGTAATGATTTGCCTTAGCAGAGCTGCACTAAGAAGATGATCTTTACGGCATGGGATCATGAGAGACACCATATATACCGAGTTCATCTTCCAAATGCCTCTAGCGAGACTGCCATGCGAGACTTGTGAAAAAATGTATATTCGTGATGTGTTTTGAGAAAATTCAAAGGTCAGGCCAAAGATATCTTCATGAAATACCTAAAAGGAACTTTCCGCAAAGTCTTGAATTCAAGGCTAAAGTGAAAGTTAATCCAAGAGGAAATGTTTTTCGAAAGAAAGGCTTTCAAAGGTAATGATCTCTCAGACAGATGGGCGAGAAGAAGATGAGAAAGCCATAACAACGAAAGGAATTTAATTGTATTGATGGTAAAGATTGATTACGGCCGTGTATTTATGTAGAGGTCTAATGAGAAAATTCGGGGATAAGATTTTTGTCACCTTTAATGTGGCCGACATTGAAATCATATTTAAGAAACCAATTTTTTAAATCGAAAGAATCACTTATCGTGAAGAAATTGTTCTTAAAGTCAAGAATCTTTGGAAAAGATGAATTATTCATTATGACAAGAAAGTTGTGGCTGAGAATATGGAATTCAAACTTCTTAATTCCATATTTTAACGCAAGTATCTCTTTCAGATAACGCGGGTAGTTCTTCTTCTTCAAGTGAATCGCCGCAAGATGAGATATGATCATCATCTCCAATTTTTTCAAGTAAAATGGTTGCCCAAAGATTCATGATCGACATCTGCTTCGAGAATTCTTTGTCCAAGAGTTAGGATCTTTGAATTTGAGGTGGTGATCGAGATATGCTTTTAAGACTTTGACAATCAAGAAATTGCTCGTGCCCCTACCATGGGGCATGCTTTTTCAACATTTTTGACAAGTTGGCTTCATAAGACCGCAACTTTTCGGGATAAAGTCTCAGAATAATTAACAATCCCAAGGAATTGCTCAACTTGCTTTTGGGATCTTTATCCTAAACCGCTACCTACGAAGAATGCGTAGTCCTGCTTGATAATGTCCATCCTTTATCTCTATTCCAAGAAAATTAATCGATCACCGCCAATATTGCTTTTCTTTTCGTAAAGCATTATCCTACGTGGTTTGCACGATATCCAAGAAATTATCGAGTAACTTTTAAAGCGAGTAACTATCTCAGAAAAAAAGTAAAATGTCATCAATGTAAATTAACGCATTTACTGAGAATAAGTGGTAAGATCTTTGTCATCACCTTTTGAAAAAGCGACGAGCTACTTTAAAACCAAACGGGAGAACCATCCATCGGGTATAGATTGGAATACGTAAAGTCGCTTGACGATCGTAGGATGAATGCCAAGTTGCCAAAATCCCGCTTTTAGATCAAATTTTGAAAATTTTTTTGCATTACGGAAGATGTATTTAACAAGGACCGGATTTTCAGCTGAATTTATCATCTTTCGTGAATGACAAGAGGCGGGTAAATAATAACCAATCTCTTTTTGCCACTGACTATTTTTGCATCGCTTTTTCCACATGTAATACTGACATGCCCAAATGACGGGTTGGTTAAATGAGACCTCGCGAAAGCGAGTTGTTGGCATTCTTATTAAGCTAAGATGAGATCGGGACGAGGCATTCCAGTGACGAGAGTTTTTGTAGATCGATGTCTTCATTCGCTTTAAAAGGAGGTGGATAAAAAATCGTGATTTTTCCGCAGAGATGGATGACGAAAAATAAAGAGTGATTTTCTAGACAAAACCTGAGGAATTTTTTTATGGAGAATCATATTCTCACGAGCTTCAGAAGAGTATACATATTAAGATATCAGCAGTGGAAGAACATTTGTTTAAACCATACACTTATAATCGTGGGTATGAGGTTTTTTGATCAAACGGGGTCAAAATGAATGAGAAAATCTTTTCTCGTAAGATTGAACTAATGACTTTTGCCATATGACATAATTCTGCAAAGAATCAATTCCAATAGCTTTTGCAAAAGAGAAGTCTTGAAAATTTCCCCATTAATGTACCTTGAAAACTCATCAGGTTTTTCCCAAAAAGCAAGAGGAAGGATGTCGATCGATCATACTTTTTCGAAAGACCTTTGTCAAGGAATCCTATGACAGGGATTGGTTTCTCAAATTTAAAGGGTAAAAGAGAAATTCGGCTGTATGGATTGAGCAGAGAGACGAGCCGATAGATTGAATGCAAGACAAACGGAAGATTGTCGATTCTCAATCATTAAATGATTCAAAGAAGAATGAAAGCAGTAGCATCATCATGTTCATATTGCTTAGAAAAATTAGACTGAATATCATCATTGTCTGAAAGCATAGATGTTTTGCAAACGACGACAAGCTCGATCGCTTGTAAGATGTTCTGACAATTTCTAGCTAAACGACCCCCTTTTTTTGCAAACGTAATAACGAATCTTTTTCTTTCGGGAAGAATAATCGATCGAGATGATCTTTTTCCAAAAAAACCTCGTAACATTTTTTGGATTTTTGAGACTCATGAGGTGTTTTTGAAGTGACGCTTTTTTTTACATGACAAGTGCATTTCTTCTCATTTTTGCACTGGATTTCCAGAAAATGAGGTTTTTTACAAAGAGCGCGAATTTGAGGTTTGTTTTCAATCAGATCCTAGAAAAACCGCTTTTTCAGGAGAACCACATCTTTAATCTACCAGGTGTTTGTCAAGGAGAATCCTGTTTTTGAACTTTAAGATATTGGGAAAAGCAGAGTTGTCTAATCTAATAAGGAAAGTATGGCCAATAAGGTGAAATCCAAATTTTTTTAATGCCATATTTGACTGCCATTATTTCCTTGAAGGTTATGTGGCAGTGTTTCTCTGCATCTGTGAATTGTCCACTTGCGTGGGCACAGTAATGTTCCTTGTTTCCAATATTCTCCAATAAGATTGCACTCCAAAACTCATCACCGACATCAGTTTGTAAAATCCTTTGGCCAGTGGATGGAATTTTATGTGGTGGTTGGTCAGGCAACTTGCTTGATTGCTGATAAGACTTGTCTCATGGGACCCCAAGATGGAGCATCTTTCTTTAACATCTTTGAAAGTCGACTGACATGCACCGTGACTTTAGGGATAAAGACCCGGAGATAATTGATGATGCCTAAAATCGTCAGATTTGCTTTCTAAAGCCGGAGCTAAATCAGGAAATTTAAAAAGCTCAAATTTTCAACTTTAACATTGATGCGTTGTAACACATTGTTTTGTGTGGAGGCATTCTGTGTTTGCCAATTCAACACAACTTCAAATGCATGAGGCTCCTCCCGCTTGTCCGGGGATTTAAGAAAATGAGACTATACAAAAGGTTTCAAGCTGGTTCTTGTTTCATGATCTATTGTTTTTTCTAAATGGAAATCGAGATCGTACGGCATTTAAGAAGATTTAAGAGGAAGAGAACATCATACACCGAGAACAACGGGTATTGCTTATAAAGCCGCTATGCATGCACTTAAGAAAATATCAAAGATCGTAGATCAATCCAAGTAGATAGTTCTTGAGACGCTCACAACCCAACTGCGCTAAAAGAATTCTCTATCCATTTTACGATCACTTGTAGATCGCGTGATAATGCTGGTACTTACTGCATAACTCCAGCTTCATTCAACTTCCTCAAGTCTCTATCGCTTGCTTTAATTCACGAAGAATTCATGTGGAACCCTCTCACACGGCCATGACGTCATAGACGAGAATTCCTTAACATGAAATGTTGTTTTTACAACCTAAAGCACTTCCACTTCCATTACAAGCGCATGTCTATCTTGCACTATAGTTGAACTGCATTAAATGACTCAACCCTAAGACACGTGTTCATGGCATCTTTGCCTCGAGAATTACAACCTCGAGTTACAAATGACATATCACACCATAACCTGGTTATGTACAATCTTTCCTCGTAAGATTTTCCAACTCATATGATGTCTAGATAAACTTTCATAACAAAAGAAGTTCTTCAAAGAACTTCTCCGAGACAAAGAACCATTCAGATCTGCCTGTAAAAAAACCTATCTGAAAATCAAGTGTAAGGATAAAAACCAGTGTCACTGTCCTTCCAAGAAAAAACACCATTTTCAAAACTACTCCTCCAACCCTAATCACCATTCCAGAAAAAGATCCAAGAAACGATTCAAACCTTTACGGTTTTTCCGTAAGAAAACCTCTTCTCACGACTCTCTCAGACAAAAGAAATCCAGATGTTTTATCTGTCATAAGATGCAAAGAACTGCCCTAACAAACCAACTAGAGCAATTAAATTAATACAACATCTTCAGAATAATACAGACTTCACTCTTGATGATCAGATTGAATTCTTGTTTTTTGAACAAGAAAGTCCGATTTAGCCTACGCTTTTTTGCCCTTGAAAATTCTTTTGGTGAAGAATCCTTGACTGATCCTGAAGAACCCATTCTCACTATTGCTACCATTCAAACCCAATCCATAAACAAAGCCCAACCTGTTCATGATCTCACAATCCCTATTCCCTCGATCAAAGTCCAAGTCCTTCCCTCCAAATATCATAGGCTCATTTGTATTATTGGGTTTATTGACACAGGAGCCCAAAGATCCATGATTTAATCCAAAGAATTTTACCATCCGAAAGTTGTTAAGAAAAACACCAAGAATACTTTTTTAAGGCCGCAAATGGCGAATCGTTTCTCCACAAAGCTCATTACCAAAAAACCCATTAAGATTCAACTTTTTCCCAACTATATCATTTGCACTAAAGTCATTAGTTCCAATCGCCCAATAAAGACCTCTCGATAGGTTTTCATGTCCTACACTGTGCCAAACAATTGCACATTTCGCACCCAAGATTCTGCTCAAACATATGTTCAAAACCTATACCAAAGGCTTCAAACTTTACTCTTTCGCTCAAACACCATCCTCTTATACCGACATCAATGCCAAATTTCTCACATTACGTCCCGATGACCACAAAGAAATTCCAACATCCCCATTCTCTCGAAAAATAAATGCTTTTATTAAACCGCCTCTTCAAGCTTAATGAAGACCATAACCCTACCAAAGCTACTCATCCCTGCATTTACCCCTTAAGACCTCACTTTAGCCCACCTGTTGTCAATGTTTTCGCCCAAGGCCTTATCAACCCACTACTTCTCAACGGGCTTGCCAAGCCTTCTACGCTGAAAACATTCTCGGTATGTCCGGCGAAAGAAAAGACTTGTCATTGATTACAACCTTTGAATATCTTTTTACAAGATATTAAATTTCCTCTACCTGCGAGACAAGCCTTGTTCACTCAACTCAAGAATGCCAAGATTTTCTCTAAGTTTGATTTTAAAATCGTGCTTTTTGGAACTGGGTCCATCCTGATGACAGACCCAAAACCTCTTTTTGCATTCCTAATGCCCATTATCAATGGACTATTTTGCCATTTCGGCTTAAAACAGCTCCATCACTGTTCCAAAAGGCCATGACTACTATTTTCCAGCCCATTCTCCATCATACACTGGTCTACATTAATGACTTGTTATTATTCTCCGAAACCCATGACCAACATCATAATTTGCTGAATCAATTTCTCCAGATTGTTCAACACCATGGCATAATGTTTTCAGCCACTAAAAGCACTATCGCCACAGACCACATCACTTTCCTTGGTTTGGAAATCCAAAATGGATCCTACCAGCCTAGTCCACACATAGCCCAAGAGCTTCAATACTTTCCTAATAGTAACTTTTCCAGAAAACAAATTCAACAGTTTTTAGGAATAGTTAACTATATCCGTGACTTCATTCCACGTGTCAATAACTACACCTCTCCGTTATCCTCAATTTTGAAAAAGAATCCTCCATCATGGACTGACCACCACACCACATGTGTCTCCTACCTAAAACAGTATGCACAGAGTCCCCTACCATTGCGAATCATTACTAATGGACAACACATCCTGTAGACTAATGCCTCTGACGAGGCATGGGGAGCTATTTTGATTGAAAAGATTGATGATAAAGAATATTATGTCACGACAAGCTAATGATGCTTTTCCACCAAAAGATACCACATTGTTTATAAAGAAATCTTAATGCAGAAAAATGGCATTAAAAGTTTGAATTCCACCTCATCGATTCCACCTTCCTTGTCGAACGGATAATTCAAATTTTCCAAATATTACAATTTCAAAATCATTCAGCCCTAAAAGTTAAGTTACTCCGCCTAAAAGATTGGTTTTCCGCTTATGATTTCAAAGTTTCACATATAAAAGGAACACAATGTCATTCCGTGACACCTCAAGAAAACCTTCTCCCAAAATCTCAAAGCAGACATACCCCATTTTCCACTATCTCTACGGCTTCTTCACTCCCTAAGACAAATTTCACTAAAACGCTTACCCTGAAACCATGCTTTCAAAGACTCCTTTCCATCTTCGAATATGCTAAATCTTTTCTCACGCAAAGATTATATACTTGCACGCTCAATACCCGATTCCCCTACATTCCGTGATTATCATCCTAATATATGCTGCTCTTTACAGCCTTACTTTTAGACCGCCCGCACCACTTTCCGAGAATGAAGTTACGGTATACGCGCGCTCTCACCACCGTATGCCACCGCATCTAGTTTTCCCGCTATTTGCCACTCTTGACCTTTTAAACAATCCAGAACAAGCCACCTCTCTTACCTGGACACTTTTTGAATGGTTTGCGCCCTTACCTGTTTGGCGCCATAAACTTCAACAGCTCAAAACCACTCATAATCTTGGTGGACTCCCTTACCAAGAAGCCCAGCTGTTTACCTTCGCCTTCATAGTCCACCGTCTCTACTTCCAGCACCCTGGCCATTTATCTTTCTGGACTAACGATCAAATGCATGAGTGGATCACAATCCCTCATCCTGCTTTGTTATAACAAGACTATGCCACCAAGATAAATATGAAAAATTATCTTTTTCAAATTAACCATGTCACACCCCCATCTACTGACAACCTCCATTGGTCCACAACATGATATTTTTATGATCCCTACACCATCCCTGGTCTCTAAACCAAAATCTAGTGGTATTATCATTAAGGAAGAACGTCCTGATTATACGGACTTCCTATTCCAAGACTCTCAAGATCCATGGGAAGAATTCTTTCCTTCGACAATGGGACCAACTACACCGTCAAAAGAAGAACCCTTCTACCACAAAGACCTTTGGCCTCAACACATCGCCCATTACTTTGCTCACTCCTCCACCAAGAAATTCAACCTTTTATCAAAATGACACTTTTATGGTCGATCGTCTTAAAAGAAAAAAACTCGCTCGCACATCATCCTCGACTAAGCTCAAGATCGCACTCGACCCTTCCGACTCATGGGACCAAATCACCCGACGAATCAATCCTCCTCGTGAGATACCATCTCCCCGAAAAGTCTATCCGCCACCGGAAAGACTTTATTAAAAGTATTTTGAATAATGATCATGACTCACATTGTCATTATCATCGCTTTTTTTTCCTTTATTATTTATGCCAATATTTCCAGGTCACAAAAATGGCGTTAACGCGTTGCCAACATCCGCAGGCCGTCACCCTTAATGCATCGTTAACCTCGCGTGTTGTCAACTTTTGGCGGCCACAACATCGCAAGGCTTTACATTAGCACACAAAAAAGCTTGGTGTCCTATCATAATCTTTCAGAATAACACCTTTGTAAAAGTTATTTCTTTTCTTACGCTTTGAACGTTATATCCGTAAAAGTTCGATAAGACTTATCCTTATCCACTTTCTCTCCTTCCCTATAAAAGCGAAGCAAACTCTTATAAAAGAAAAACAACTAAAAAATGAAATATATGAATATTTCTGCAATTTCCCCATGTCTAACTAACTTCTCTTTTCTTACTAAAGGAATAATGAATTAAATTAAGGAATTGAAAGAATGAACTGCTCATAAAACTCGGCGAAGATGCTTCTACACTTGCCTTCTTCGAACGATCCTCACAGTATCAAAAACTTTGAGTTTTAAGTTTTCCTGCTTTCGCTACGAAATCAGATAAGAAATAAAAGAAAACTCGAGTCTCTAAGATATGATTGAAACCCGAGTACGCGGCCATCGTCCTAAGATGATTAAGTTCATCATCGCTTCCTGAACAACGCCACGCATCGCATACTCCTTTTTTAATGTATTTCAAACCCTCGAATAAACCGGCAGAGGTCTTTTCGACGGGCGATCTTCCGGATCAAATCGGTTTTTGCATGGCGTTTTGGCATAAACATTTTTCTTCTTTCTTCTTTTGGCTCGTTAAGGCAGATCATCCTCTAAATCATAGTCATCCTGGCATGGACATCCAGGATCACACATTTGTGCATTCGGAGTATCCCACAAGAAGTGGCCATTTATCTTATCTGGATAAACAGAAAATCCAAATGATGAGAATGACATAATGGGGAGATCTTCTTCCTGATTTGTTTGTACAACAGTAATCATGAAAGAGTAAAAGAAAGAAAGTCTAGGCATGGGTTCAAGAGTAGGCTGAAAATTCATTTAGACCGTTCCATCTAGTCTTTTTTCAAAAGAGGCATCAACAGCCTGTACTTGCTATGAGTTTTGGTGGAATTATTCATAGCCTGTGAGCCATTCGAGTGGCATGATTCTTTGTAATTCATCCCTCTGTGAGTCGCCCTGAATCAACAATTGTTGGCATTTACTTATTGCCATTGGCGAGAATCATTAATGCTTCTGAGGTTGTTTGAGAAGTTGGGAGATCCATCACATGATTCTGTAGCTTGTACACCAACTGATGGTGCTAAGTGGCAATTTTTGAAGTGACAACTTGTTAAGCTCCTTGGATCTGGATTTGAACCTTCAAAGTAGTTTGAAGGTTCGGATCTCGACTCAGAGATAAATTAAAATTCGGGTAGAAGGTGAGACAACACTACCAAAGACGAAGAGTATTAAGTAGTTGTTCTTACGATCACGTGTTGATATTCTTTTTCAACCTCAGATCCGTAAGAGCTATCCTTACTATAACAGGCAAGCCTTTTCGGCCATGTAGAGACAGGACTAGCCGAATACCTCTAAGATGAAGGTGATTATAGCCTTCCTTTTTCCAAGTAGAGATTAGCTTGGAAGGAATTTCAAGTGTAACGTGTTGTTCACTTTGGGTTGCTTGCAGACTGCATTGATCCAATTGAGAGAACTGGATATACTCTTTGGGTAAAGGTCTTTTTGTTCGATAAGAGTTTTGATGCTACAGATAATAGATGTGGGTTTTTTGTAGAGACTATATGGGCTGATTAAGGGCATAGAAAATTCATCAATTTGGACTGAGTCAGGATGTATGAATATTCTACTAATTGTTCGATCTTACTAGCTGCTCTTTTGGAACATGAATAAGGAAGAGACATAGTAGATGACAGAAAGATGAGTTAATGAGATTTCTCAAGTTTCAAGATGTTGCCATATTTCAAGCTCTCCTCTGATCATTGGAAAGAATGGAAATCAATTACTAATTACCACCTCGACTAATTTGTGAGGCTCGATACCACTTTAGGTACGTGGCGTCACAGACGAGAGCAATGGTAAAAAAGTTACCCTTTGGACCAATTGCCCATATGCTTGGGTTTTCAGCCGATATACCTAAATGTTTTTGTCTGATTAAACAGTGGAAACAGACATTCTTTACTTACCACATAATCATCTATTTTAACAGTGAACAGTATTGAAGGAATACTTCCAATGTATAGTTTAGACAGAGGGTAGACTGATTTTCTGATGCACAGAATCCTCAAAGAGGCAAGTGCAGAGCATACTTCTCATAAGGATGAAGATGAACTTTAGTAATTTTAGACCATTGATTCCTTAGGCCAAAGAAGAGAAGAGGAAAATTAAAAAGGCATAATTTTTTTTTCTTCTTCTTCTGCAATTTGATCTACCAGAAGATCCTCCATCTAAAAGACCTCTCCCTGTTTATTCCAAGGGTTTGAAATACATTAAAAATGAGAATTCTTTCCCTAAGAATTGCAGAACACAACCCCATAAGCCAATACCCATTGTTCCTCAATGTATGATGTTCTCTTCCTCTTTATCTTCATACCAATCTCAATTTCCACCATTAGAAAAAAATAACAGATCCATAAACAAGAATCGCTTCAAAACTTTTTGTACAATCTCTCATTTCTTCATTTGGACAATCGGAGGAGCCTCGTGCTTTTAAAGCTGTGTTGAATTGGCAAACACAGAATGCCTCCGTACAAAACAATGCGTTACAACGCATCAATGTTAAAGTTGAAATCTTCATGCTTAGATTTAGACCACTGAAAAAAAGGTTGATAATCTTTCTGCCCAGCTTGATAAGATCTTGAGCTCAGAAGAATGATCCAACAACAATATTGGGGTCCTGAGTTCAACCAGAAAGAAGCATAAATAAGAAAATTGAAAACTAAATTAGCCAGAATTAAGTCAGATAGGCAGCAACCATCTCTTTTTGCTCCATCTCCTCCATTACCAAAACTCTCTCCAACCTTTGGAACCTTCTAACCTTTCTATACACCCTCAACTCTTCAACCAAAACCTTTCAGCATGAACTATAAGCTTTTCAACCAGATCCCTAATAAGCCCCTACCAAAACAAAAATGAAGCCAGACACGCAACATACCTCAGAAAAAGGACAAACAACCCATAAATCCTCCAGAACCTTATCCTCCTCAAACTGAACCTATCCACCAAGAACTACCAAAAACCCAATCAACCCAAAGTCCACCATACATAACTCAATTTATGTCACCATTATCCTCAATTCAAGAAAAAGAATCCCAATCTTCTAAAGAATCCTTTAATAGTGACTCAAGTTATGAAAACAACTCTAATTATTCTTCTTCAAAGTCAGAAGGAGAGTTTGCAGATGTCACAAAGCTTCTCATGGCTATTCCATCCACTTTAGGTTCAAATGACCCTCCACCGCAGGGGCCCATTGTTGAAGAAAACAGTGATGATGATACTAATGCCGAGCTACTTCTACTCCACCACAGACTGATCATGGCTATCCCAAGCCCACCAATGGTCTGTGGTTCACTTTGGATGACATACCTAAACACAAGTGGCCTGCTAGAATACAAGAATTTACGGCCTGGGTACATACTCGGTTATTAAGGCCATAAGCTACAACCCAGAATGTGTTAAAAGAGTTTAGTTCCAGATTTGTTAGTTCTCTGAAAGACTGGTTTGATAGTCTTGGAGAATACCGTCAATTGTAGTTTGTCCAGGTTCCTGAAGCCTCCATGATCCTAAATGTTCTTTATGAACTGTTTTTAGGTGAAGCCACATCTGCAAATGAAATGGCAAGGAAAGAGTCTTAAACATGAAGTGTTGTTCTTTTCTTTTCAAAGATCTTGATTATCACTACAAAAGGATGTTCACATTGTTCTACAAGCTTAATGGGTTTAATGACCCAACCCTAAAGCATGTTTTCATGGTGTCCTTACCCAAAGAACTCCAACCAGAACTCTAAAGGTAGCTACATGTGAATCAGCTTGAAGTAGCAAACTTTTTCCTTAGAAAGATTTATCAGCTTACTGTTAGCTGTCTAGAAAAGCTGTGCGAACAAAAAGAGTTCTTTAAAGATCTCATCGAGAATAAACAACCATTCAAGAATGCCTGTAAAAACCTCACCTTGCTATAAAATGCAAGGATGAAAAAGGCTGTGATTGCTCGGTAAAGAAAAAGAAGCATTTCAAAAAGCACTTCCATCAGAGCTCCAAGAAAAATTCGAAAAAAGCTTATCGATATTTCAAAAAGAAAGATTCTTCAAAACCATTCTCTCAGAAGAAAAGCCGGTGCTTCATTTGCAAAAAGAAAGGTCACTATGCAAGAAACTGCCGAAACTACCCTGTAAAGGCAGTCAAACTTCTCCAACATCTCTAGACTACTTCAGCAATAGTATCTGATGATGAAGTAAAGTC
This sequence comes from Luvunga scandens, assembly GCA_030449905.1. Lineage (NCBI taxonomy): Eukaryota > Viridiplantae > Streptophyta > Magnoliopsida > Sapindales > Rutaceae > Luvunga > Luvunga scandens. Next base: position 1,140,160 of record JASUUG010000193.1, on the reverse strand, counting down.
CATCTATTCAGAATAGGATAGCCCAAATGAATGCATAAATGTTTGCTTCGCTACATGTTGATATAGTGATTTAGATAATTCAGACATCAGAATCATTAAAACCATCCAAACAGTCCAAACACCAACCCAACCTTCATCTCTCCAAATATCAAAAACCACCATCCCATCAGTTCAAATTCATATCATCCCCAAAAAATATGAGTGTCCTATAGCTGTTATAGGTTTTATTGATATAGAAGCACAGAAAAGTATGGTTCATCCATCCGTACTTCCTTCATAATATTGGGAACCTCATAAAGAATTATTCAAGGTAGTTGTCGGACAATTCTTTCATACTCATTTGATTACCAAGAAACCAGTTGGTATACAGGTCTTTCCAAATTGTGTCATCTGGACAAAAATCATAGGAACTGAACTTCCTGATAAAGACTTACTGATCGGGTTTGACACCCTTACCTTAGCCAAAAAGATATAAATCTTAGCCCAAGGGATTCAATATAAACAACAGTTCAAACCATATACAAACACCCTTCGTCTGTATTCCATTTCAGATGCTACAAACCAATACTATCCCTTCATACAAAAAATCCTACCTTTCTGTCCAAACTCTCACACAAACTTTGTCCACCCATCTCTTTTGTGAAAAAATTCTGAATTCTTTATTAAGCTATCTTTCAAGCTTAATGAAGACATTAGTCCAACCAGAGCCACCCATCCGGGTATGACTTCCTCTGACCTTTATTAGCCCATCAGGAGTGTGCACAATTGTTGCAACAATGCTTAATTGAGCCAACTCAATCCACTTGGGCCTGTCAGACCTTTTAGACCTTTTATGTGGAAAAAAGATATGAGATTCTCCGAAAAAAGAAAAGGTTAGTCATAGACTACCAGCCTCTCAACGGTAAAGTTCCCACTTCCCAAAATCTAACCCTTTTTTGTACATCTTTACAAAGCCCAAATGTTCTCAAAATTTGATCTAAAAGTCAGGTTTTGGCAGTTGGTACAAAACTATTTTCTGTATACCTAAGGCCCATTACCAGTGGATCATAATGCCTTTTGGGCTTAAGGTTGCTCCTTCACTATTCCAAAAAGCCATGACCCAAATATTTAGGCTCATTCTTCACTGGGCCTTGATATACATAGATGATATTCTCTTGTTCTCAGAAAGCCATGAAGCCCATCAAAAGCTTCTAGAAGAATTTTTACAAATCATCCAAGCACATGGGTTAATGCTTTCTGAACAAAAAAACAACATGGGTTAGTCATCAATTGACTTTCTCGGAATGATCACTCATGATGGCCATTACTAACCCTGGCCACATATTGCTAAAGAGCTTTTGAAATTTCCTGATTCAACTCTTACTAGAAAGCAAATACAATAATTTCTAGGCATTATCAATTATCTCTGGGACTTTATCCCTAAAGTCACGGTGCATGTCAATCAACTTTCAAAGATGCTAAAGAAAGATGCTCTATCTTAGGGTCCCCCACAGACAAGTGCTATCCAAGCACGCAAGCAAGTTGCACAGCAACCACCACCACTCAAAATTCCATCCACCAGGTAAAGGATTTTGCAAACCGATGCCAGTGATGAGTTTTGAAGTGCAATCTTATTGGAGAATATTGGAAAAAAGGAACATTTATGTGCCCATGTAAGTGGACAATTCACAGATGTAGAGAAACACTACCACATAACCTTCAAGGAAATAATGGCAGTCAAATATGGCATTAAAAAATTTGGATTTTACCTTATTGGCCATATTTTCCTTGTTAGATTAGACAACTCTGCTTTTCCCAATATCTTAAAGTTAAAAAACAGGATTCTCCCTGACAAACACCTGCTTAGATTAAAGACGTGGTTCTCCCAATATGATTTCACAGTCGAACATATAAAAGGAGACCAGAACATAGTCCCTGACCTCTTCACCAGACCAACGCACATTTTTCTCATCACCTCCAAAAAACAGATTCCAACAATAGCAATGGCTTCTTCACTTCCAGACCATGCTCTTACCAAAAAAACCTTCCCGATGAACATTTCCTTCTCCTCTGCCCATCAGATCAAAGATTTTGCTTACAAATTCATGTTTCATTATGTTTTGCAGGTTTATCACTCAAATCCAGAAAGTTTTCTTCATTTTCAACCGCATTGCTTGTTTTTAACAGGTTTGCTGGTCAATGGTCAAGGAAACCTTTCAGAAGAACAACTATGGTAGATGTGGTGTCTTACAGTACTCTATGCCACTTCCCTAACTCTCCCCATAGCACAGGTTTTGCAGAACCTTCACACTTCAGAAAAGGCTGACTCTCTACTATGGACAATGCTTGAATGGTTCGCTCCAATTCCTTGGTAGCAAAGAGAGCTTTCCAGGATCTACAACTTTCACAAACTCTATCTTCTTCAAGAGATCCAGGCAAAACAATATTTATCAGTCTTCATCATTCACAGGCCGTATTTTCAACACCCAGTCATTAAATTATTCTGGACACAAGACCAAACATACGAATGGAAGACTTTCCCCAACTCATTCTCACTCAAACATGATCCAAACACAGTCTCGACCCTAAGAGACTTCTTGCTTGAATTAAACCACCATCAACCATCCACATAACCCATCCAATATACATCAATGGGTCCTCAACATGAACTTATCCTATTGCCTTCTCCTCCAGCCAATAATCCAAATCCATCAAGTGGAATCATCATAAAAGAAGAACGACTAGACTACACCGACATTCTCTTCAAAGACTACCAAGATCATGGGAAGAGTTCCTCTCTCTCCTCCGATCTACAGAAACAACAGCCGGTCTTTTAGGGTCCACCCAAACTCCTATCAGATCACCTCCTCATCCACAGCCTTCAGTAAAAAAACCATGCCTCGTACTAGATAAGCATGTTCTTGGATGCATTCATACTGATGATGTACCCAGTGAGACCAATCAGCTTCGGACATACAGCTCCAGCTCAGAAAAAGACTAGCTTTACACAAAGACCACAACTTTTGCTAAAGCTACTTTTATATTTCATGCTTTTGTGCTTTTTCTTTATGCTTTTGTAAGTTTTTACTTTTGCTTTATGTAAATCACGAGAACATTGTTCTCCTCGTGATCCTTTTCTTTTGCTTTTAAAAAAGCAAAATGCTCTGCTTAGCTGAATCCCTCTCTTTCTTTCTTATATATAGAAGAGATCCTCAAGTATTGAAGAAATATATATATATATATATAATAATAATATATATATATATATATATATATATATATATATATATATTTTTTTAAGTTTCCTCTCTTCTCCGCCCTAAAGAAGGAATGATCTAAAATTACTAAAGTTCATCTTCATCCTTATGAGAAGTATGCTCTGCACTTGCCTCTTTAAGGATCCTGTGCATCAGAAAATCAGTCTACCCTCTGTCTAAACTATACATTGGAAGTATTCCTTCAATACTATTCACTGTTAAAATAGAGGATTAGGTAGTAAGTAAAGAATGTCAGTTTCCCCTGTTTATATTGGCTGGAAACCCGAGCATGCGGGCTATTGGTCTAAAGGGTAACTTGTTTACCATTGCTCTGGTCTAACAACGACACGTACCTCCCCGAGTTGAGTTTTTCCCCTCTCTTCTTTATCCCTGTAAGATTGACAGAATTTTCAGATTTATTCTTGTGCACAACAAATAAAGAAGTTTTTTTGTTTCATGTCTTAAATAAAGTGCTTGTAAATATAAAATCGAGATTGAGCTAATGAGTGAAAATGGTGATACTTGGGATTTTTTGAGGCTCTGCTTTTTTTTCTTTACTTTAAAAGCTAATTTGTTTTGTTTAGCTTTAACCATTGATTTGAATTTTTTGTTTCTTTTCTTTGCAGCCAACCAATTAAAATGCTAATACTTGGGCTTCAATAAGCATTGATTTAATAGAAACCACATTGATAAGCCTAGTTACAACACAAGAATTTAGTTTCTAAAGGGCAAGCTTGTTGGCTAGGTATAAATGTTTCAAGTGCCAATACCGCCTTATGTAAGCACAAAATATAGTCTCCATTCGCTTTGTGGTTTATATTTGTTTGTATAGTTATATGATACTGGATTTTAATTTGAGAATTCATGTAATACAATTTTTTACTATTAGGAGTTAGTTTGATCAAGGTTATTATATCAATGTGTAATGTAAATTGAAATTTACAAACATGGCTTCAATTGTGCAATTTAGAATGTGAAAACAACTATGTAAATTTTAATTTTAAAAAACAATTGAAGCATAGTAATTTAAATTGCATTTTTTTTTCTTTTTACTCATGCAAAAGATTACAGTTCTTATATAAGAACAGTCATCAAAGACCAATATAAGATGACTGTTATGATACAAAACTGTCATTAAAAATAAATGGAAAAGTATTATTGATGACTATTATTTACATAACTGTCATTAAATGATACTTTTTAATGACCTTTTTTTCTAAAAACCATCATTAAAACTCTAGTATATATCTTAGCTACTGACTGTTTAATAAAATAACCATCATTATAAATGTATATTTAATGACGGTTGTTGATAAAAAACTATCATTATAACTAATGTACGTATGGCATATACTGACCTTTTACTAGAATAACCGTCATTATAAGTATGCATTTAATGATGGTTTTTAAAATGTCAAAAAAAATATATTCCTTTTAATGTTGCGGCCGAAGATGATGGTTTTAGAACCGTCATTAAAGATCAATTTTGTAGTATTGCCTGTAAATTGACATTAAATGTGAGATGAAACAAAAAAAATTATAAAACTTAAGACTGATAAATTGATGGAAAAAAAAAGGTAAATTAATGCTTGAGTTGTAAATTGGAATAAGAAAATTTAAACAAAACAAAAATTTTAAAAAGTGACACAAAACTTGTAAATTGATAATAATTTTGAAATAAAACAAAAAAACTTACAAACCACATATAAGACTAGTAAATTGATTAGAAAAGTGCAAAATAATGTCAGAGTTATAAATTTGATAAAGAAATTTTAAATAAAACGAAAACCTAGAAAAAAGTATAAAACTTATAAATTGACATCAATGTGAAATGAAACAAAAAATTTATGGACCACATATAGGACTAGTAAATTGATAGGGAAAAGAGGTTAATTAATGTTGGAGTTGTAAATTGGAGCAAGAAATTTTAAACAAAACAAAAACTAAGAAAAATCACATGAAACTTGTAAATTGACATTAAACGTGAAATAAAACAACATATTTACGAATGACACATAAGACTAGTAAATTGATTAAAAAATGTTAGATTAATGTTGGAGTTGTAAATTGGATGAAAAAATTACAAATAAAACAAAAACTTTAAAAAATAACATAAAACTTGTAAATTGGTATTAAATGTGAAATGAAAGAAAAACTTTTAGATCACACATACGACTGATAAATTGATGAAAAAAGAGGTAAGTTAATGTTGTAGTTCTAAATGGGAGTAAGGAATTGTAAACAAAATAAAAACTTAGAAAAATGACATAAAACTTGTAAAATCTCATTAACTGCAAAATAAAACAAAAAATTTACAAACCATGCATAAGATTACTAAATTCATTGAAAAAGGGTAAATTAATGTTAAACTTATAAATTGGATGAAGAAATTGTAAATAAAATAAAAACTTAGAAAAATAATATAAAACTTGAAAATTGACATTAAGTGTGAAATGAAACAAAAAAATTTGTAGATCACATATAGGACAAGAAAATTGATGAAAAAAGAGGTAAATTAATGTTAGAGTTGTAAATTTGAAGAAGAAATTGTAAACAAAACAAAAACTTAGAAAAATGACATAAAACTTATAAATTGACCTTAAATGTTAAATAAAACAAAAAATTTGCAAACCACACAAAAGAATAGTAAATTGATTTTAAAAGGGTAAATAAATGTTAGAGTTGTAAATTGGATAAAGAAATTATAAACAAAACAAAAACTTAGAAAAATGACATAAAACTTGTAAATTGACCTTAAATGTTAAATAAAACAAAAAATTTGCAAACCACACAAAAGAATAGTAAATTGATTTAAAAAGGGTAAATAAATGTTAGAGTTGTAAATTGGATAAAGAAATTATAAACAAAACAAAAACTTAGAAAAATGAGATAAAACTTGTAAATTCACATTAAATGTGAAATAAAACAAAAAATTTACAAACCACCCATAAGATTAGTAAATTGATTAAAAAAGGGTAAAATAATTTTAGAGTTGTAAGTTAGATAAAGAAATTGTAAATAAAACCATAACTTAGAAAATAATATAAAACTTGAAAATTATATAAAACTTGAAAATTGAGATTAAGTGTGAAATAAAATAAAAAAATTATAAAACATATATAGGGCTAGTAAATTTGAGGGAAAAAAGATAAATTATGTTGGAGTTATAAATTAGAACAAGAAATTAAAAACAAAACAAGAACTTAGAAAAATGACATTAAACTTGTAAATTAACCTTAAATGTGAAATAAAATAAAAAAATTTTAAATCACACATAAGACTAGTAAATTGAATAAAAAAAAGGGCAAATTAATGTTAGAGTCATAAATCTAAACCAAAAATTATAAAACAAAAAATTAGAAAAATAACATAAAACTTGCAAATTGACATTAAATGTGAAATGAAACAAAAAATTTGTACACCACACATAGGACGAGTAAATTGATGGTAAAAGAGATAAATTAATATTGCAGTTATAAATTGGGACAAGAACTTGTAAACAAAAAAAAAACTTAGAAAAATGACATAAAACTTATAAATTCACATTAAATGTGAAAGAAAATAAAAAATTTGTAGGCCACACATAGGACTCGTAAATTATTAAAAAAAGATTAATTAATGTTGAATTGCAAATTGGAACAAGAACTTGTAAACAAAACTTGGAAAACTGACATTAAACTTGTAAATTGACATTAAATGTGAAATGAAACAAAAAATTTATACACCACATATAGGGCCAGTAAATTAATGGAAAAGAGGTAAATTAATGTTAGAGTTGTAAATTGGGACAAGAACTTATAAACAAAACAAAAATATAAAAAAATGACATAAAAGATGTAAATTGACATTAAATGTGGAATGAAAAAAGAAATTTGAAGAAAACACATAGAACTCATAAAGTGATGGAAAAAGAGGTAAATTAATACTGGAGTTGTAAATTGAAACAAGAAATTTTAAAGAAAACAAAAATTTAGAAAAATGTCAGAAAACTTGTAAATTAATAGTAATAAAAAAACTTTCAATCCGCACATATGACGAGAAAACTAATTTTAAAGTTTTAAATTGAATGAAGAAATTATAAATAAAAGAAACTTAGGAAAATAATATAAAACTTGTAAATTGACATTAAATGTAAAATGAAACAAAAAAATTTCTAGATTACAAATAGGATTGGAAAATTGATGGAAAAAAAGGTAACATAATCTTGAAGTTGTAAATGGTAACAAGAAATTGTAAACAAAACAAAAAGTTAGAAAAATGAGATAAAACTTGTAAATTCAGATTAAATGCGAAACAAAAGAAAAATTTACAAACTATATATAAGAATAGTAAATTGATGAAAAAGGGTATAGCAATGTTAGAGTTGTAAATTGGATGAAAAAATTCTAAACAAAACAAAAACTTTAAAAAATAACATAAAACCTGAAAATTGACATTAAATGTGAAATAAGACAAAAAATTTGTAAACCCCATATAGGGCTAGCAAATTTAAGGAAACAAAGGTAAATTAATGTTCAAGATGTGAATTAGAACTAGAAGTTGGAAACAAAATAAAAATTTAGAAAAATGACATTAAGCTTGTAAATTAACCTTAAATGTTAAATTAAACAAAAAATTTTGAACCACATATAAGACTAGTAAATTGAAGGAGAAAAGGGTAAATTAATGTCGGAGTCATAAATCAAAACTGGAAATTATAAATAAAAAAATAGAAAAATAACGTGAAACTTGCAAATTGACAGTAAATGTAAAATGAGACAAACAAATTTGTATGCCACACATAGGATCAATAAATTGATGGAAAAAAGATGTAAATTAATGTTAGAGTTGTAAATTGTGACAAGAACTTGTAAACAAAACAAAAACTTAAAAAATTGACATCAAACTTGTAAATTAACATTAAATATGAAATGAAACAAAAAGTTTGTAGAACACACGTAGAGCTCATAAATTGTTTGAAAAAAAAGATAAATTAATATTGGAGTTGTAAATTGGAACACGAAATTGTAAATAAAATAAAAACTTGAAAAAATGACATAAAACTTGTAAATTCACAAAAGAAATGTGAAATGAGACAAAAAAATTGTAAATCACACATAAGACTTGTGAATTGATGGAAAAAGAGGTAAATGTATGTTGGAGTTGTAAATTAGAACATGAAATTTTAAACAAAATAAAAACTTGGTAAAATGATACAAAACTTGTAAATTGACATTAAGTGTGCAATAAAACAAAAAATTTACAAACCACATATAAAACTAGTAAATTGATTAAAAAAGGGTAAACTAATGTTATAGCTGTAAATTGCATGAAGAAATTGTAAACAAAAAAGAACTTTAAAAAATAACATAAAACTTGAAAATTAACATTAAATGTGAAATAAAACAAAAATTTGTAAACTACATACAAGGCTAGTAAATTGAAGGAAACAAAGGTGAATTAATGTTAGTGTTGTGAATTAGAACAAGAAATTAAAAACAAAACAAAAATTTAGAAAAATGACAATAAGCTTGTAAATTAATCTTAAATGTGAAATTAAACAAAAAATTGTTAAACCACATATAGGACAAGTAAATTAAAGGAAAAAATGGTAAATTAATGTCGGAGTTGTAAATCAAAACTAAAAATTATAAATAAAAAATTAGAAAAATAATGTGAAACTTGGAAATTGACATTAAATGTCAAATGAGACTAAAAGTTTTACATCGCACATAGAACCAGTAAATTAATGGAAAAAGAGGTAAATTAATGTTGGAGTTGTAAATTGAGATAAGAACTTATAAACAAAACAAAAACTTAGAAAAATGACATAAAACTTATAAATTGACATTATATGTGAAATGAAATAAAAAATTTATAGACCACACTTAGAACTAGTAAATTGTTTGAAAAAAAAAGATAAATTAATGTTGGAGTTGTAAATTGAAACACGAACTTGTAAACAAAACAAAAACATGAAAAATTGACATAAAACTTATAAATTGACATTATATGTGAAATGAGATAAAAAATTTGTAGACCACACATTGGACTCATGAATTGATGGGAAAAGAGGTAAATTAATTTTAGAGTTGTAAACTAGAATAAGAAATTTTAAACAAAATAAAAACTTGGTAAAATGACACAAAACATGTAAATTGACATTAAATGTGAAATAAAAAAAAAAATGTACAAACCATACTTAAGACTAGCAAATTGATTAAAAATGATAAATTAATGTTAGAGTTGTAAATTGGATGAAAAAATTTTAAACAAAACAAAAACTTAGAGAAATAAAATAAAACTTGAAAATTGACATTCAATGTGAAATAAAACAAAAAATTTATAAACAACATACAGAGCTAGTAAATTTAAAGAAATAGAGGTAAATTAATATTGGAGTTGTAAATTAGAACAATAAATTAAAAACAAAATAAAAATTTAGAAAAATGACATTAAACTTGTAAATTAACCTTAAATGTGAAATGAAATAAAAAATTTGTGGACCATAGATAGGACTAGTAAATTGATGGAAAAAAGAGGTAAATTAATGTTGAAGTTGTAAATTGGAACAAGAAATTGTAAATAAAACAAAAACTAAGAAAATTGACATAAAATTGTAAATAAAACTTTCAAATTGACATTAAATGTTAAATAAAACAAAAAATTTATAAATCAAACATAAAAATAGTAAATTGATTAAAAATGGGTAAGTAAATGTGAGAGTTGTAAATTGTACAAAAAACCTAAAACTTAGGAAAATAATAGAAAACTTATAAATTGATATTAAATGTGAAATGAAACAAAAAAAAAAATTATAGATCACACATAAGACCAGTAAATTGAAGGAAAAAAGGGCAAATGAATGTCAAAGTTGTAAATTAGAACAAGAAATTGTCGATAAAAGAAGTAGAAAAATAACATAAAACTTGTAAATTGTCATTAAATATGAAATAAAATAAAATATGGATGTAGTATACCTATTATTGTAAGTACCTGTACTTACAGGATACAACATATACAATAGATAAAAAATATGGTAAAAATACAACAATGAAGAAGCACACATTTGGTCTAAGGTTCAACATTTTTTTGAGCTGATTCATTTCACAATGCAATAAAAACATTATAATGAAGTATTGTAAAAACTGTTTTCGATACTTACATTATTTTTTAGAGTGTTCATATTTGCCATAATATCTTGAATGTATTTCATCACATAGCGGCCACATTCAAAGTTGCTAGGCTGCCTCGAACACTACAAAATAAAAATGACATAATTTTTTTTTTCTAAAATAAGCAATGATTACTTAGGTTTTTCTCATTTTTACCTTGACAGAGACCTATTGAACATTGGCCTTTGCATCCGAGTTTAAAGATTGGTGTATTCTAATCCTAGTACAGTGAAGACACAACAAATGTTAGAAAATAATTGACATAAAAAAGAAAAATAAAATATTATGATCATGAATAAAAATAACACTTAATTGATTCACAATCTGCATCATCTCTTCATTAGGATTACCATCCAAAGGATCAAGATAGTAGATTGTACGTCTCACCATATCAATTGCATACAACACCCAATGGCCACTAAATAAAAAAAATGCTTGAAAACATGAATTACAAGTAAAAATTGTTTACAAAATTAATTTACTAAATAAAGAATATGGATAGCAAATGAAAGAGATTATACCTATCTCAACTCTGCCAAGCCTAAAAGTTTTGAAATGCATTGAGACTTGTCTTTAAAGCAGGCTTTTGGATGTATCCTCTCAAAAAGTCCAAATTGAACTGGGTTGGTAGTTCCACTATTCTTCATCTCCTCACACAAGTATCTAAAAGAAAAGAAACATGTATAATAAAGTAAGTTTAAATAAAAGAAATTGAATAATGGCTTGAAGTTTAATAAAATATAAGCTACATACTTGATTCATAAGTTAATGATGTAGTTGAAGACCTCCTTAAACTCAATGATTTCATGACAAATGATTTTATCCAAGTGTGTCTTCCAAAATTTACCAAAAGTTGTTGTATCATGCCCAATCATGATCATCTAAGGCAACGAATTCTCAATGACCATTGTAAACATGTTCATGTATTCACTCTTGTTATTCTTTCTTGCCTGTGCAGTTACCTGTGTATTCTTCACACTCTACCTAAGGATTTTGCTGCTGGTTTGATGACCAGTAGTTCCTTTTTTGGAACTCTCTCACCTTTCCCTAAGAACTGCACATCTAATACTTAGGAGTTAATCTGGGAGATCTTCTTGCTGTACGGTTTGAAGTAACTTCAACCTCTACTTTCTTTGGAGTTTGTTGAGGAGCTGGTTCGAAAATCCTAACAGAAACATTCTTCATTTTACTCTTCATTGATTTTGGAGTTGACTTATCCAATGGAAAATCAGCCTGTTAAATATTTAAAATATACATGCATACCATTAGTAGTTATACATGCATATATAAATAGAAATAGAAAAATGACATGTAATATTCTCTTTACTAACCTTTCTTTTTCCAACAGATTTAGGGGATTGCTGATCAATCTCAATCTGAACACCAATGGAAGGTTTGGGCTTAAGAAAATTAGAACTACCTACTTCAATGCTGCCATAAGCATTCAGCCTTGCATTCATGTGTTCTAATTGAGCAGACATAAATTGAAAACATTCTTGATACATCTTTCTTTTTTTTACCAACTCAATAGCATCAGGGACATGAAAGTACATGGTGGGTGATGAATTGTCCTACTCCTTACACTCTGCTTCCATTTGGCTGCTTCTGTAGGGTTTCACCTAAAATGTCATGGGACCCCTGTGACTAGAATGTTCCTTGATCAACTTGACTTTTTAGCTCATTCTACAAAGAAAAAAAACATTATAAATCTACAAGTTGAATTAAAGAATTCGCATGACATTTCAAAAGCTAACAGCCATAGCAAAAGCAACTAACTATTTTCATTTGACTTGAATCCACTCATATGATAAAGAAACAAGCAAATTTAATTACATTATAAATGAATGGAAAATAAATATGACTTTAATTCACTGAGATATTTATTCTAATTAAATCTGACTTGAAAGAAAGATGAATCAAGAGATTTTTAGATATGATATTAGAATTTCAGGTACCTTTTCCATCTCTTTTTAGCGTAGTCTAGACTCTAGATGAATTAATATCTTTTTAAGAATATAAGAACTGGAAATGTCACTGTTGCATATCTTGTACGTATGGCATCAGAATCACTGTTGCACATTGATACCAAGCTTAGGCCACCTTTCTCTCTTCTCTCAAACACATCGGAGATGCCTTATCTAGCTGAGAAGGTGTAACTAGAGATCAAAGGTGAAGTGTTTTTTGGTAACTCAATTTTCTGATGCACAGGATCCTCAGTGAGGCAAGTGCAGAGCATACTAATCGAGAGGATAAAGATGCATTCTTATGAAATAATCTCTGATCTAAAGGCTGAGAAAACCCCTAAGGTTTTTAGAAGCTATCCATAAAGATTGTTATCAAGAGGTTTTTGCTAGAATTCTGAATGCCTCCCATTAATATTTTTAAGTCTTTATATAGAAAAGACCTGGATCCTTTACAAGCATTGGATTCTTTGCGAAAAGAAAAGTTACGAAAGCAAAAGTCAAACACACTTTTACAAAAGCAAAAGTAAAACATACTTTTACAAAAGCATAGGCACACATGCTTTATTTAAAACACTCAAAAGCCTACCACAGTCTATCTACTGTGAGATGGGGAGAGATTGTCCACATCACTATCTATCTCCGCAAATGGCTCCTTTCACCAAGGTATTGATGTATAATAGCTTTCATGATCTATCTTGGGGCATTCTTCTTTAGCAAAGCCAAAAGCTGACTGGTGTGTATCGCCACATGTGGAAAAAAATCCCTAAGATAATTGATAATCCTAAGGAATTGTTGTATCTGCTTTCGTGTAAAGTTTTTGTCTAGGAAACGCAATAATTCTTGTGCTATGTGTGGTCCTAGAATGTATTGACCACCTTGGATTATCATGCCAAGAAAGTCTATTGAATGCTGGCCGACAAAACTTTTCTTTTTTGAAAGCATGATTCCATATGTCTCCACTATCTGAAAGAAATCATTCAATAGCTAGTGATGACTGAAGTGATCTTTGGAAAAAAACATAATATCATCAATGTAGACTAGTGCATTATAGAGGATCGGACTGAAGATTTGTGTCATTGCTTTCTGAAAAAGTGATGGAGCCACTTTTAGACCAAAGGGCATGACTATCTATTGGAAATGGGCATTGGGAATACAGAAAGTTGTCTTGTATCTCTCTTCAGGTTTAATCCCAAGCTGCCAGAACCTAGCTTTAAGATCAAATTTGGAGAAGACCTTAGCATCTTTGAGATGTATGAATAAAGACTAGATCTTAGCCAAAGGAAATTTGTCATCCTGCAAAAACCAATTTAGCGGTTGATAATTAATTATAAGCCGTTTTTTGTTTCTTATGATCTCAAAGCTTTTTTCAACATAAAAGGCCTGACAGGCCCATGATGACTTTGTGGGTTCAATTAAGCCCCGCTGCAAGAGAGAATTGCATTCTTGTTGGGCTAGGCTTAGATCTATAGGAGACATTCTAGAATGAGTGGCTTTAGTGGGATTAATGTCCTCATTGAGTTTGAAGGGTAATGTGATGAAAGATGACTCATTTTTCCAAAGAGGTTAAGGGTGAATAAACTCAATATGGGATGAAGGACAAAACCGGGTGAACTTTTCAGAAATGGTGGAATAATCAGCTGGAGTATTACTTAAAGCAACAGACGAAGAATGTCTGTATATGGTTTGAACATCTTTTTGAAATAGATTCCCTCTACTGAGATTTGTACCTTTTGTACCAAATGAAGAACTTCAAAACCTATCTATATTCACTATAATCTAATAAATGAAACTCATGACTTGAAAATAACCCGCAAGCAAAAATTATGAAAGCAAAACAGAGGAATTATATACTTATATGCAAAGAAGTCAATTCTTATATGCAAATCCTTATATACATATATATATGGACACACACACATATTATAAGGGTAATTCGTAATAGTATCAATTATAAAGCTATACTAAAATTTGAAATTTCCATTCATAATAATCACAATTATAGGGCAGTTCATAATAATCATAGTTATAAATCTATAAATTATCAGTTGAAATACATAAGAATTAAGTATACAAGTGACTTACTATTTTCTCAACAATTGGCTTCACTTCAAGTGCATATTTGCCATCTCGGTCAGCCCGTGCCATTAACCAAGCTTCACTGCGATCAATCTCTCACTTAGAAACTCTATTCTCTTTTTTTTGTTTTAGATTGACAGAAAACAAATAAGATTGATTCTACTATATTATATTTTATGCATTAGTTGGGTTATATTGCAATAACTATATTAAATTACTTATCTTACATACTTTTCTATCCAACATGCCGTTATATCCAATACTACCCAACCGATGGTTGTGGACATTCTTTGCTCTGTTATTTTTTGCGTTCTTACTTTTTCCTTACACAAATAGTATGATGAAGAACAAAAGGATTACAACTAATTATTAGTAACTTATAACAAATAAATTAGGCAATATTAACAAACAACACACCTGAAATTCCTCAGACAAAACTTCTTGAACAAAAGGTTTCCAGTTTTTCTTTTTAATGCTTGGATATTCAATAGGAGGTAACCTTAATGACTTTAGATCGTTCTTGTAAGGTAGAATGAATTCATTTGCCAGCTCACATCTAAAGTTTCTTGATGCCAACCCCACCCATTTTAACACTTGGCTCTTGATTTTCAAGCTTAATTTGAACTTTTTCTATAAATCAATTAATGAAGGATTAGCATCAAGTTTAAATAAATATAGAAGTCATATATAATAGGTAAATATAAAAATAAATAATTAAATAGAACCTGAAAATGAAGCCATAGATTTTCCTTCATTTTCAGTGGCACACGCCTCCAGTCATCAAGTAAAATTGAAATTGTTTCACGTACGATGGTGCCAATATAACTCTTGAGATTATTTCTCCCTTTTCCAATTGGAACGCCATAAGAATTATAGTCAACTATAGATTTACTACTAAATTCCTTTTTCTGCAAGCCTTTCTTTTTTGTTTGTTTTCTTCTTCTTGATCTTCCCTTAAGCTCTAGAAGAGCTAACTCATCATTTTCAACCATATCTCCTACAACCCTAAAAATGATTCAAATACATAAGTACATCAATTCAATTAAGAAGTTAATACAATAGTACAGAATATAATAAAATAAAGGAAAATTATCCACCGACCACCTAATGTTTCGAGCTTTTTCAAAAATATACAATTTCTTTTTTTTTTTTGCCTGAATTACACCTGAAGTTACAATTTTTTACATTTTTCCACTTCCGTCTGTTGACCGTTAAGATTCTATTATTTTTTTAACAAAATAATGATTTTGCCCCCCAAAATTAATGCTATAAGATGAAATTATAATTTTACATTTGGGGGGCAAAACTGTAATTTTATTAAAAAAACTAACGGAATCTTAACGGTCAACAGATGGAAGTGAAAAGTGAAAAAAATTATAACTTTAGGTATAATTCAAGCAAAAAAAAAAGGAATTATGTATTTTTGAAAAAGTGAAAAACATTAGGTGGTTGGTGGATAATTTTCCTAAAATAAATAAATCACTTACTGGAAAAGTAAAAAGATGGTGCTGGAAACTAGACAAAATAACGCATTTAGTGATTTTCTAAATTAATATCTACTGGAATAGCATCACAATCATTTCTGTCATAAATTCCTTCGTCATCCTTCTCATCCAACTCACATACTGGAAGTTTATTGGATAATGGTGAAAATACATCCAAGTCTTCACATCTTTCCCCATTTAAATTATAGGTTTCTTTAGCCACTGAACACACTATCGATTTACTATTATCTAGTTGATCCTTTACATAAAACACTTGCTTTGCATGACAAGTTAAAATAAAGCAATCGGATTTATAGCCGATCCGATTTAAATCAACTATACTGAAACCTAAATTATTAACACTAACCCCTCTATCATCTATCCAACCACACTTGAAAAGTGTTTTTTTACCCATTAGATAATCAAGCTGCCAAATCTCATCAATGAGTCCATAGAAATTCATGTTTCCAGAATGAGGATTTTTATCTTTTGAGCTTGAAATTTGTAGAGTGTTAGCAACAACCCTAACACCACTATTTTGGGTTACACAATGATTATCCCGGTCTGTCATTGTAAAAGTGAAGCCATTGATTTGGTAGCCCATTATTTCCCCAACTAGCACATTATTTGCTTTATCATATGCTACCCATAATTTAAATTAATAAGTTTAGTAAGTAATTACATGAAAAAAAATCTTATTGATGTTAAAGCTTGTATCCTATATTGTATTTAGTTAAGTAATAATTATAACCTCTTTTTATAACCAACCAGAAAATGTATTGGTGTGTTCATTTTGCAGCCATACATTTCTTTTTGCTTTATAGGGGTTTCTTGATGCCAAATAATGTATATGCTCCTTACAATGAGATTATATTAAGACTGAAGAAGTAGTATAGTAATGTTATAATACAATAAAAATATTTATTGAAAAAATAAACAAATAACTTACTCAATATATGATTGGATTTCAGGGGTGTTCATTAGAACACACTAGTGTGCTTGAGATAATAAAGATCATCAGCCACCTTAACTACAGCACCTCCTAAAGGCCTGTCAATTGAGAAATCAATTAGACAACCAGTAGGTAGTCCAATAACATCACAATCTAAGAGGTACTTAGCACAAAATTGAAGTGCTTCTTCTGTAATACAACCTTTAGGGCGGTAGCAATTACGAACACAATCCTTAAGAGTTTTCATTTCTCTTTCAAAAGGATACATCCATCTAAGATAACCTAGCCCACATAACCTAACTTGTTCAACTAAATGGATTGTTAAATAAATCATTATGTCAAAAAAGCTTGGTAGGAATTATTGCTGCAGTAAGCATAAAGTGATTACAAGTTCCTCTTGCAATTGGTCAAGAGTATTAGGATCTACTACTTTAATGCACAACGAATTAAAAAAGAAGCACATCCTGATTATGGCTCTTCTGACATTTATAGGCAAACAATTTCGAATGGCTAATGGGAGCAATTGTTGCATCAAAGTATGACAATCATGGGACTTAAGACCTTGAAGCCGACAATCATTTATTGACACAAGTTTTTGGACATTTGAAGAATAACCATCAGGAACTTTCACACTTAACAAGGTTTCACAAAATTTTTTTTTTTCTTTTTTGCTTAAAGCGTATGTGTTGATCCTATAATATTGATTTTGATGATAACAAACTTATATATTCTTGATTAAAATGTTGGGGCTATTAAAATGAAATTCTTAAAGCCATAGACATGTTTAAAGAAAGCTTAATGGTTGTTAACTTGAGTTGGAAAACCTTTTTCTAAACAAAAGTTGCCAAAAATATAGATTCTGGAAAATTAACGGTGAACTGTTTATTGGAAAACAGTAAACCGATAAGTTCTAGAGAGGAAACTGTCTTTATAATCCTGCACCGTTTATCTGAGAAGATTCTGAAAATTAACGGTGAACCGTTAATTTGAAAACGGCTAACTGATAATGGACAGAAAAGAGAAAGTTTTTTAACCTTAAGCCGTTTAGCAAAAACGAAAAGCTAAGTTTGTTTTGCAGGTCTCTAGACGCTAATGGAAATCCGATAACTATAAACGGTAAACCATTTATTTAAATTCTAAGCATAACGGCTATTTGGACAAGTCAAAACAGTTAACCGATAGAAGTAAACGGCGATCCGATTATTCTCAGAAAGTCAACAACGGCTAGTTTTCAGCTCCAACCATAAAATAGCTCAATCAAATTCAAATAAAGTTAGATCAAACAATTATCTTTGAGCTTGCTATTGAGAAAATAATCTCTTTTGAGCCTTAAACTTGTTCAATTTCATTAATTCACACTTTGAGATTTCAATTGTAATCATATAGATTGTGTGAGAGATTGATTGTTTTAAAATCTTTATTTTTGAGTGATTGTAAGTGTTGGGATACACTTGGGTTAAGAGATTGGGGATAATCTCTTATTGTAAAGGTTCATTGACACCTTTGAAGTCAATTGTAAGTGTTGTTGAAGCCTTCGAGGCTTGCTTAGTGGAATCCTCAAGCCCGGTGTGCTTGGAGGCGTGGACATAGGCACGGTTGGTCGAACCACGTAAAAATCACGTGTTTGATCTCTCTTCCCTTATCTTTTTAATTTCGAGCATTGTTAAATTTATTGCTTTTAATTTTATTAAGACGTTAGTTTTAATTGTTGTGTGATTTTATTTACTTAATTTTTAAGAACCCAATTCACCCCTCCTCTTGGGTAAGCCTAGTTAGTATTTCAATTGGTATCAGAGCAAGGTTCTCTTGTTAGGACTTAACCGTCTAGAGTAAAAGATCCATGGCAAGCCAAAATGATTATAGCTTTAGGGAAGGACAATCCACCACTAGGCCACCATTCTTTGATGGTAATGATTATCCTTATTGGAAAACTAGGATGAGAATTTATTTGCAAGCTTTAGATTACGAAATATGGTAGGTCGTGTGTGATGGTCCATTCATGCTTATAACTAAAAATGAGGAAGGAGAAGATATTCCAAAACCTTCACGTGAATGGAATGAGCTGGAAAAGAGAAAAGCTTCTCTAAATTCCAAAGCTATGAATGCTCTATTTTGTGTTTTAGATAAGAAAGAATTTCATAGTGTTTCAAGTTGTTCTAATGCTTATGAAATTTGGAAGAAACTTGAAGTTGTTTATGAAGGAACAAATCAAGTCAAAGAATCTAAAATAAGTAGATATACTAGGCAATACGAATTGTTTCAAATTGAATAAAATGAAAGTGTCTACTCTATGTACACTAGATTTACGGACATTGTAAACACTTTAGGAGTACTTGGAAAGACCTTTTCAAATAGCGAGAAGGTAAAGAATTTAAACATTTTATCTATTGATGATTTAATTGGCTCACTTATTTCTTATGAAGAAGATTTGGCAGCCAAGAGAGGAGATGAAGATAAGAAGAAGAAAAGTATTGCCTTGAAAGCATCAAAATCCGAAAGTGATGAGGAAAGCGAACTTAAAGATGAAGAAATGGCCATGATAGCCAGAAAATTTAGAAAGTTCTTCAAGAAAATCGGTGAGCGACGAAAGTTCAGAAATTTCAAGAATCAAAAGGAGAAGAAGGAAGCTATCATATGCTATGAATGCTAGAAGCGTGGCCATATAAAATCGGAATGCCCTCTTCTCAACAAATTCAAGAAAAAAGCCATGATGGCAACATGGGATGATAGTGATGAAGAATCAAGTGAAGATGAACAATCGCAAGAAATGTCAAACTTGGCACTCATGGCAATAGGAGAAGATGAGCTTGATGAGGTAAGTGATCTTCCATCTTATAATGAATTATATGATGCTTTTAATGAGTTGCATAGTGATATGATGAAAATTGGAAAGAAAAATGCATGTCTTAAGAAGAAAATGTTAGAACTTTCAAATGAAAAGGATGCTTTGCAAAAATGCAATGATTTGCTAAATAAAAAGATTAAAGGACTAGAATTAGATAATGAAAGATTGCACGATAGGATTGCATCCTTAAAAGGTAAACAAAGTACTTCATATGAGCATGAAAAATTACATGTTGATGACTTGATCAAAGAAAATGAAGAACTTAAAAAGAAGAGCAATGAGCTCAATGAGATTATGTCAAAATTCACAAATGGTCAAAAGAACTTAGAAAAATTACTTGGTGCTCAAAAATGTGTATTTGATAAAGGAGGAACCTAACTTGAAACAAAAATATTACAAAAGCTACTTCGTTAAGGTTACCTCCACTAATAATCATAAGATTGTTTGTCATTATTGCAATAGAAATAGTCACATGAATTATAGATGTCCCATTAAGAAAAATGCATATTATGGAGTTAAATGTGTTTGGGTTCCAAAAGGAACCATTACTAACACTTAAGGACCCAAAGAGTTTTGGGTACATAAAACTTGAGATCTTCTCTACAGGAATCAAAGAAGAAGGGAAAGAGAAATAAATGGTATTTGGACAGCGGATGTTCAAGACATATGACCAATGATTATTCATGGTTCTCAAGTTTTACCAAGATCGAAAATGGTGGAGATGTATCCTTTGGAGATAATTCAAAAGGAAAAATCATTGGTATTGGTAATGTCGGTAAAGTTTCCTCAACTCTCATTGAAAATGTATGCTTAGTTGAAAATCTAAAACACAACTTGCTTAGTATTAGTCAATTGTGTGACAAAGGATATAGAGTAGTTATTTTTGATAAAACAAATTGTGTTATTGAAAATGCATGTGATGGTAAAAATTTTTTTGTTGGAAAGAGGTGTGTTAACGTTTATACTATTGATATAGATTGTGCATCTACTCTTGATAAATGTTTTTCCGCATTATATGATGATAGTTGGTTATGGCATAGAAGACTAGGACATGCAAGCATGGATTTAATTTCAAAGATTTCCAAAAACGATTTAGTTAAAGGTCTTCCGAAAATCGATTTTGAAAAAGATAAAATTTGTGAAGCATGTCAATTTGGAAAACAAATCAAAACTTCTTTCAAAAACAAAAATCATATTTCTACTTCAAAACCGCTTCAACTTCTTCACTTGGATTTGTTTGGACCTTTTAGATATGCGAGTTTAAATGGTAAATATTATGCATTTGTAATTGTGGATGATTATTCTAGATATACATGGGTATTATTCTTAGCTAATAAGGATGATGCATTTGATGCATTTAAAGTTTCTTGTAAAAAGGTTCAAAATGAAAAAGGCTATTTCATTACTTGCATTAGAAGTGATCATGGTAGAGAATTTAAATCATGCATTTGAGAGTTTTTGTAATGATTTTGGCATTATACATCAATTTTCATCACCTAGGACTCCACAACAAAATGGAGTTGTTGAGAGAAAGAATAGGTCTAGTCAAGAAATGGCTAGGACCATGTTAAATGAGAATGCATTGCCAAAATATTTTTGGGCCGAAGCCGTAAATACCGCATGTTATGTGTTAAATCGTGTTTTGATTAGACCACTTCTTAATAAAACTCCCTATGAGCTTTGGAAAGATAGAAAACCCAACATTGGTTATTTCAAAGTTTTTGGTTCCAAATGTTTTATATTGAACACTAAAGACAATCTTGGTAAATTTGACCCAAAATCGGATGTTGGTATTTTTCTTGCGAGAATCAAGAGAAGCAACAAGAAGAACAAAATAATATGGGGCAAAATGAAAGTAATTCTCAAAAACTCCCCAACTGGTGTTTGTACCTTACCTCTAACAACAGAGGTAAAGTACAAACACCACCAGATCCAATTTCTGCTCCCCCTTGAAACTTAATTACTATATCTACAAGAACATAGATAATGACAACACTCTTAGATATTATTGGAGGTTGGGATGCATTATCAACAACTCTTAATAGCTCAGCAAACCCAGGCATGTCAACATAAGACAGATTAGGTGGTCTACCCAAAAGGATCTGCAAATTGCTTTAAATGAGTCCAATAGGCCATAAAATTAATGCTACCAAAACGTGACTATAGAAGCTTAGGACTGACCTTATGCAGAAACTGTAAAGCTTCACATTGCATGGTAGATGGGAAGTTCAGCTTTCCCCATTATGCTGAATAATGCTTGAAATAAAGTTGCACTAATAAGAGACTGACTCATTCCCTTTACAAATGTAAGATACAGACATTTTAATGCAGTAGCTTGCATATGCAAAGCTTTTTCACGATTAAAGAGGAAAAGATATTTTAATATACTGTCAGATGTGTACTTTTAAAATTAATAATGACATAAGCTTTGACCACATCTTTTGGACAGATAAGGTTTGATCTTTAATTTTAACTACACCAATATTAACAGTGCCTAATTTTCTAAATTTTAGATTCTATGTAGCATCACATGAGAGATTTAAAAAGTATATACACACAAAGAGAACAAACTTTAAAGTCTAAGAAAAATGCAGTTAGTCTATGGCTTTTTGGCCTAATAAGGAGCCGAATTGGGCAATTTAGTGCATCTAAAAGGGCAATGCTGAGAGTAGGAGATATGCAGTAACTTGGAAACCCCTATGTAAAACACAAATCATCATCATAAATGAATGGAACATGTATCTGTTCATAAATAAGAAGAGTTGTTTTTGTATGCAAGTTTTGAAAATGTACATGTTCAAAGAATAAAAGGAAGAAGAAACTCCAATACTCCTAAGAAAAATGACAAAAGAAATATTTGACAGGAAGAGAGTAGTACTTCTTTCTTATTGCTAACAGCTGTTGACTTACCAGACTCTTGGATGAAGTCTAGGGAAATGACATGCATGATCATTTTGAAGAAATTTTTATTAATAAGGTACAATGTTTCTGAGATACTTAATATTTAAGACCTTTAGCTGTAGGTAAACCTAGGATCATGCTCGAAGGAAACAATGATAACTGGTCAAAAAGTTTCCTTGTACTTGTAGTTGCGGCTAAACCAATTTTCATATGATTTTACAAATAAATTAACATGCTTAAATATGAATTAAATCAATTACTTGAGCAAAGATCGGCAGTGGCAACACTTGCTGTAGTGAGAGCAGCAAATATCGGTAGCAGGCCAACAGCAAACATCGACATCAGTAGCACTTGACAGTAAAGAGCGGCAGCCGGCAATCGGCAGGTGGCAGCCATGAGTCAATGACAGCAGAGGCACAGCGACAACAACGAAAGTGGTGTGTGCGTGTCAATTAGGTTAGAAAATAGAAGTAGGGTCTTACAGTTTTGGTCAATTATTCACAGAGTGCCCGAAATTCCAGGAATTTGTCCCATCTATACTCTTACAATACAATATTTACCTAACTACACCCTCATACCTCAAAATTTCTGATGTATATCTTTTTCCATGTGCAATTATTGAGTTACTCTAATTGAAAACTTAATTCCTCAAAATCACTCACGACCTGGTCGCGTAGATAGTGCTCAATTCATCTTTCACGATTACCATACACAATGCCCAAGTTCCCCCAATTCATAGCATGTTGTTGAAGGAGCTCTCCTAAGAGAGAAAGGAAAAGTTTGTGTAACAAGTGCTGGTGGGTTGTCAAGCTTCTACTCTCCAAAGACTATTTTGTTCATGGAATCGTGAGAGAACTCAGTAACTATCCTCTTTCTCTTGTGCTCTTCCTTTTGATTTTGGGCTATTCCAATGCTTTGGATTTGCATGTGGCTTAAATTTGAATTTTTCATCTATTATGGTTTTTATTTTATATTTGATTTCGTTTATTTTCTGTTAAATGACTTTACTAATAGCCCAGGCAGCTAGCCCCTTCCTTTCTGTGTTTTCAGTGCCTCAAGGGGCTAGCTGCTAACTTTCTGCATTTCCAGTGCCATAGTTTTAATATTTATAATTAAGCCCAAAACTTATATAAATTATACTATGGCCTAAAAAGTTTTGAAATTTTTCAAATAGCCACTTTTAGACTTTAAAACAATACTTATTAATATCAAACATTTCATTTTAGTCCATAACTTGAAAACAACTGATTTCATGAAATTAATTATCTTATAATTATAAAACCTTTAGGTTATGAAAAAATGATGATTTATTAAACAAAATTTGAGTTTTTCAAGTATTAAATCATACATACATTAAATCAATTCATTAAAGGCATTATTTATTTTCTAAGCTTAAAGTTGCATTTTCTTTGTATTGTGCATCGAAGCAAAGGTTATAGAGATTTTTTTTTCTCAAATCATTGTACATAAGTTGAATCTTTTATTTATTATATACCCAACTATAGTCGTGTAATGAATTCTTTATCCGATTATAGTCATGTAATTAATTCTTTACCCGACTGTTTTACTCAACTGTAGTCGTGTAATGAAAATTGTACTGAACATGTATGTCGTAATTTTTCTGATTAGTTTAGAATATACTATTATGCAACTTTTTAATTGAATTTATGTTATAATTCAAATATTTTTGTGCGAATGGAAATGAAAATTAAGGAATCTAATTATTTCAAACCAAACATTTCTAAACGATCATCACTGGATGCAATTGAAGATATCAAAACAACACTATTTGATAAGCAGATCAATTTATTTAGACGTTCTTATTTCGATCATTTTTTGGATATTAAAGAGTTGAAGTTTTCTGCTCAGTTACTCCACAACATATTATTGAGGGAAGTGAAATCAGATGAGCAGACAAGATTATAGATTGGTGCATAATTTATGGAAGAGAAGAGATAGGAAAACTTCAACTTACTTACGGACACCATACACCAATCCCTTGAAGAAGCCGCGAGAGACAACGAATTTTGAGGTGCACTCTCAAGTGGCAGTGGACTTTGAAGTGCATCCCCTTATACCCTAAGAGGAGTTACTAGAGTTGCAGGGATGGATGAATATGGTCAATGATAAAAAAAGAACCGTAAGTTATCTCATATTATTGTATTAAATTTTTATCTATTTTGATTATTATAATATATGTTTATTTAACGCTTTACTCATTTTATAACCTATTTTATGTAGGGAATTTATCGATTTGACTCTTATGGAGGTTAATCGAGAATTTTTTCATAACTTATATACAACGAACACATGGTTATCTAATATCGTAAGTTTTTTAGCAAAACATCTTTTCTGGATTATTTTGATAAATAGTTGTAATTTATGCACTAGTTTCACACTTTGTGTTCAGCACATCGACATTGCATGCTATTATTTACGGAAAGAAATGTCTAAGACTACACCTTTAAACAGACAAACTTGTGCCATTATGGACTGCAATTTTCTGGTATGACTAATTTTCATTACATATTCTATGACCTCTAAAAATAATAACAAATGGTATATGACTACCTAAATTTTGTAGAATAATTTCAAGGATAGACATAAGATGTACATGCAAGACCCAGATAAGGTGTGGGAAAAAGATAGTTACTGCATTCATTATGCTAATGGTGCAAAATTAGACTGTGCCACTCTTTGGAACATTGTTTTGATAGTAAGTTTCAAACTGAATCTTTAGTTTTTTACATTACGCGGCATTTGGTTGTTAAAAATATTGTCCAAATTTCATAGATATATTTGCCGATATTCATGAATGAGCATTGGATTCTCAGTGTGGTCGATATACATGCAGGTAAGATTTGTATTTATGGCTCGATGATAAACCTAACAAAAAATTCAGTTATGATTAGACAATTGCTGCCTGTTGCAGACATGATACCGCTACTACTTCAGAAGATAGCATATGTCAAAACACATCCAGATTGTGTTGCTGTCATATTAAATATTCCTTGGCCCATCATGCGAGTTCGTGACATTCCGCAACAAAAATCAGGGTATGCAATTGAGTACATCATATATATTATTTCTTTTTAACAATAAGAATGGTGATTTTATTATTGATTTATATGAATTTTTTTAGCAGTGATTGTGGAGCATTTTTGTTGCCATACTTGGAGATCCTAGCCTATGGCTTTGGCATCAATACATATTGCCAACAGGATGATGTTACACAATTAAACTTGAATTTTTTTTTTTGTCGAGTCAGGTCGGATCGGGTTATTTGCCCATCTCTACCTTGGACATCACCATCTCCTTAGTAAATACAACCAATAGAGTCCTCTATAGGCGCATCTTCATAGATTGTATATCCATTCAATGCAAAGCGCTAGCGAAGATGATATCTATGAAACTTTTAATGTTAACCATTATTTTTGCTATATTATAGGAGGCAATATCCAATATGATCACAAGTGCATTATCATAGGTACAGGAGAATCCCTTGACATCATCATTTGAGGAGATTATTATCATGGTATTCCTAGTAAAGCTTTTGTTTACCTAGTTGGATGCTCTTCTTTGAGTGGGCCCTCTTACAATACTGTTAACTTTTAAGTTTTAAGGCGGGTGGTTTGGTTGATCAATCTCCATATGGGTGGATGTGTTAGGGGTGTCCTATCTGTTGTTTGTATTTATTTCATCCTTCTTTAGGATGTTGATGAAAAAATCCAAGGGTTTGTCATTGTTGATAAGGGTTTGGATCTTCTTTATGAGGTAGAAGCATTTGGCAGTTGTATGGCCATAATCTTGATGGAACTCACAATACTTGTCGTTTTGCCTTTGTCTCGTACACTTTTTCATTAACATGGAGTCCCTAAGCAATCCTTTATGTTTAATTTAAAAAGGGATTTGCTCACACATGGTATTAAGCTCATCATAATAAGGAAAACAGAAAATCAAAAGGAGATGCTCATTTTAGGAACAGTCAAGTAGTTAAGGACAATTTCTCATTTTAGGTTGGCATGGTGCTCTTGAGGAAGGAGGGTTGTTGTATGGCCTATTTTAGCAAGAAAGAGGTAGGGAGCTCCGGTTATGCTCTTGTCTCTATGAAGATTCAAGTTTTGCCCGTAGTGGTTGGGTCATGTCATGCCTTTTAATGGTGCAAGATTCTTCAATATCAATAAGCTCAATAGCCTGATGGTGTGTTCCTACATATATTTTAGGCTCATCGTATTTATTTAACTTTTTGTAGATCTTCTCGTCTTTGAGATCTTTACACAAGATCTCAAAGGTTCTTCATTCACTATGAAGATTGGCATGTAAACCCTCTTGTGAAACAACTTGACATACTTATCTAAATATTCACCTTTTTTTGTACTATTTAAAATAGATCTGGGAAACCCCATTGTTCTTTTTTTGGATATCAAATTAGGTGAGAAAGTTTTGTAGTAACTATTTCCATGACAAGACGCTCTCAACAGGAAGGCTTTAGAACCACACCTTGGCTACATTCTTCAAAGTATGAGGGAAGATACGACGAATGGCGTCATTAGTGATACCTTTAATGGCCATTTGGCCTTTATAAGTCTCAAGGTGTTTGATGGAATTGCTACAGCCTTCATGGGGTGATTTGGGTATAGTAAAGTCATTAAGAAGAATCAAGCTAGTGATTTTCTTAGTGAGTGTGGAGTACAAGGAAATGGGGGATCTTTAGAGATGATTCCCTTTCCTTTTGTGATTCGATTTACCTTTTTAGACAGGTAGTGGAGTTTAACCATTACATCACTATTGAGTAACTTATTCTCAGCCAACTCTTCCTTTTCACATTAAAGCTTAGCATTCAACTTGTCACAAAGATCAATAAAGATGGGTGGGGTTTGTCTTTTGAGTTGTCCCTTAATATTGTAACTAGTGGCGGTGAATTTAATGTCTTTATTGTGTATAAGTTTTACTTTTGACCTAGTTAAGAGAATTTACATGGTCTAGCCCCAGTAGTGACTGGTGAAGTAGGACCGACTCCATTCAAGAATATGAGATGAAAAACAGCTTAGAGGATATATCTTATCAAATGTTGAACATCGTCTTAGGTTAAAGGCTTTTCTTTTTGCTTGGAGGCCACTTTGGCTAGAGCTTTGCCTTTAGCCGTCTAAGTTCTGTTGGCTATGGTTTGTGACTATTCCTTACGGCCTTTAATAGTATCTTCTTAGGGGTCATCACCCTCTTGTGGGTTGTTTGTGACTATATTTGATTTATGGGTAAGGAGGTTTTTTTTCTTGGGTAAAGATAGAAGTTTTTTTGAGAGAAAAATAGATTTTTTTATGAAAGATGCAATCTTTAATAGAAAAAGGTAATGGCTTTATATGTAGAAATGGGTGGGTACGATTATAAAGTGGGCGGGTTCTTTATAGGTAGGAATCTTTCTTCATCAATGGAGGTTAGGATAATGAACTTTTTGTTTTAACCACGCAAGCGGCAACAATTTTTTTTTTTGTCTTATTTGATTCAACTAAAAAATATTATGAGAGCTTTACCTTAATAAGTAAATTCATAGATGATAGGGCCTGTTTTACTTTAGGTAAAATTTTTAGAGATGAACCAGGTTGAGACAATCTTAAAAACAAAGAAAGATAGTTGCTAAAGGCAGTGCCTGTGGTGGCTGGTGACGGTAATCCAATGGTTAAGTCAGGTAAGAGCTAGAGAAGATGATGTATTTCAAGGAAATCCTTAACCGAGTGAAAATTTGAATGTCATGTGAGTCAGAAAGATTGTCTTCTTTATAAGACTAACATGACCTTATAAAGGGACTGCCCTTAAGAATATTTATGTGTCTTTTTGGACATGTAGCAAACTATTATAGGCTATTGTTTTTATCAGATAGGGGCTGTAGAGTAATTAACTATTCACCTTGAATCTTTTGGGCTTTTTATGATTAGACATCTATCATTCGTGAGACTATCTATACTAACAGCATGTTTCTAACTGTGATTGGCTTATTTCAAATGAGTCAACTAGGTTGGGGGAGTTGCTGACTTCATAGATGATGGTCCATACGGCTACTCAACCTGTGCCCTCTTTTATTTTTTGTGCATGTGACTATTAGAGAGATATTTTAGGGGTGATTCTAGAGGGGGCCATGCGGTGATAACGTATAATGATTTTAGTGGTGGAGCTATCATTGTTATAGTGGTCTCATGTTGACATGCAGTAATTTTAAGTATTTTAGGGACTTTTTCTATAGTTTTTAGATTGTTAAGGTGGCTCATACTTTTTCTTTGAGAACTTTTCATTCTATCTTTGCCCTTTCAATTCCTCTTTTATTCTTTGTAAGGACATATTGGGCATGGGGAATGGTATACACTTGTCACACTCTAACTGTGTGATTCAAATTTGATCACCAATAAGAATGTCTATTGTCATTTTACTTATATTTAGCTTGAATGATACTAGAATTCTCAACATTTAGATCTTAATTTGTGCTTTGGTCTAATTTTGATTCAAGCTAGAAATATTATGGGAGCTTCGTTTTGATAGGTGGCTTTGGTGATAATGGGGATTGAGTCACTCCAAGACAGTTTTTTAGGGATAGATGAAGTTGAGGATGGTCCTAAAAAAAATAGAGAAAATGATTATCAGAGGTGACACTAGTGGTGGCCAGTGATAGAACTCTTGATAGTCAAGTCAGATTGAAGATAAAGAAGATGATGGGTTTCAAAGTAACCCTTGAATAATATAAAGTTTGAGTGTTTATGGGAGTGAGGAAACTTGCCCCCTTTGTGAGACTAACCTAACCTTAGAAAGGAAGTGCCCTTGATGGCTTGTTTGTGTTTTTTTTTTTTTTGACACGTGGCAAATTGTCATTGATTGTTTTCTTTCTTGAGTAGGGGTTAAAAAGTACTTTGGCCATTTTTATTGATTTTCTTAGGCTTCGTAGGATTGAACACTGTTTTTTGTGAGACTATCTTTGCTGACAGCATGTTCTCAGTCTTAATTGGCTTATTTTCCAGTGAGCCAATTGGGTTATGACGCCATTAGACTCGTTCATTATGGAGGAGGTGGCCACCCAAGTGATCACGCTCATTCATATTTGATTCAAGTGACTTTAGGAGAGATATTTTGGAGGTGATCCTATTATGTTGTCACTACTTCAATGGTCCCATTCGACATGTGATGATTATGGAGTACTTTAGAAGACATTCTCTACCATTTTCAAGCTGTTAAAGTGGCTTAGCCTTATTCTTTGGGACTTCCCATTATATTCCTGTCCTTTTAATTCCCTCTTCATTCTTTGTAAGGGCTTGTGAGTCATGACAGATGTTGCATACATGTCACACCCTAGCCATTTTTTATCCAAATTTTACCATCAACAATTTATATTTTATCTAATGCAACATCCATCTATGGAATGTGTTATCATTAGATTTTATATTAAACCTAACTTCAACAAATAAATTAATATTTTAGGAAAATGGTGTGCAAAGTGTAAAGAGATCTAAGGTATTGAGAGAAGCAACTAATCATTGAGGAAAATGGAAGCCGGGAAAGGTAACAAGCTCAAATAAGAAAACTTAAACTAGAGGTGGGCCGTGGCTGTTGTTGGCCTTTTGGTTTTGGAGCATGTCTGGGGAGGGTAAAGCTTATAGATGACGTCCCTCTTTTGTTTCCTTGTACCTGCGGCAGGCTTTCAGTTTGTAGTCTTTAGGTTACGGACATGTCTGTTTGGAACCTTTTATTTCGGCGTAAGAACAAAATCCTTTGGGTTATAAGTGACACGACTTCTCACGCAAGGACTGGAATTCTTATTTCATCTTCCCATATTGCCCGCTTTTTCTGGGTTGGGTAGCAATTTTCCCTTAACATCTTCATCTTCGCCTCAGCTTCTCCCTTCTGTAGAGGTGCCTGTGACTTTTTTGACACGTGTCACTTATTTATTAATTTAGGTTAATTATCTTAAATTTCTTTAAACTAGATGCTGTTATAATAATTTTATTAATAAGTATTAAATTTATCCTCTAATAAATGAGTAACACATGTAAATTAAATACAAATTAAATATAAATGTTAGGATTCTTATTCTCTATCACTGTTGTTTTAATTTTTATTAAATAGATGGTAACGTGTTAGGTGTGTAAGATATTTTAATTACTGATTTATTTATTAATATATTTTTAAAGGGATTTATTTATTAAATATGAAAAGTAGAGGTGGAAAGTCCCTAATCACCTTTACATCAATAGCGTCAAAATCAGGCTGTGTATCACGAACATTTAGTCGCCATCTTTCCATATGGTCACACGAGCATCTCAATGACAGAAAAAGCGATTGTCACCTGCAAATAATAGAGTACGAAGGATTATCTCCATTTTAACTATTATTATTATTATTATTATTATTATTATTATTATTATTATTATTATTATTATTATTATCTCAATGAATTTATATTTTTATTAAATAATATATTTTTTAAATCTCCAATTCGCCAACGCACTAAATTATAAGTCATTTAAATTAATATTTACTTAATTAATAAATTTTTTAATATATTAATTTATTGAGTTTATATATACAGTACCACACAAATTTTTATAATTAAATTTTATTAAAAAAATGACAGAATAAAAAGAGACATTTAGACTCATCGGCATTATAAATAAAAAAAATATATAAATTAAAACACAAAATAAATTCATGTGTGTTTATATACTAATTTTGCAATCTTTGAAATTATTATAATAAATTAATGACTATGGTGGAACTGTTCTACTGTAAAATATTGATAATAAATATAAATTTAATATTTATTTTTATGATTATATGATGATCATCAATACTTTATTATAGTATAGTTCTAGCATAATCAGACCCAACAAAACATATCTTAAATCATCTTTGATTTTCATATAATTTGTTCAATAATCAAGGATCTCTTCTCAAGTCACCATGTCAGTATAGAAAACATAAAGATTCAAAAGATAAGCATATAGACTAGTACATTACACGTAATCAATGGGCAATTTAAAAATAACACAAAAAATGCCTCAATCTTACTCAAGATTACTCAATCAAATTCCAGCTGTTTTAAATTAAAATTACCGCAGCCTTCTTTCTAAGCACACATAATCTCCAGACCAGACAAAAATAAAAAAATTAAAGGGAAAAATTGTGTGCCAGAAACTGCGCATGCGTGTATGTTGGCAGTGGCGCAATACCGATAAATTGATTAAACAAAAGTAAAACAATTGTGTAAACCACTAGTTAGCCTAGTGGTGGCGTGGTGGCCACCTACTCTCTTTAACCTGAAGTCGATAGTTTGAGGTTTATTATGCGTATTTTCGTGGTTATCTATAGTACATATATTTATTGTATATATGTAAAAAAAAAAACTAATAAATATAAAATACTTATTATTAAATTTAATATCAGAGATTATTAAATTTAAAATTTAGGATTATTAACTTTAGTTTCAAGTTTAATAGTAGATGTTTCATATTTAATAATAGGTATTTCATATTTATTGATTCATTTTTTGTATGTATGCAATACATACATGTATTGTAGCTTAAGCCATATTTTGAGAGTAATCTTCTCTTTTCTTAATCGTATTTTCCGAGCATTTCAAGTATTCTACCTTACATCAGTCTATTTTTAGATGTACATATACATTTCAAAAAAGTAAATAAAAAAATGAAACAACTTTACTGCATAATAATTTTTTTATAGTGATATTTTATATAAAAATAACTTCTATATAGTCAAGAAAATTTTGATTCTAATTTAATTTAGTTATAGATCAGAAAAAACTTTATAGTGTAATAAATTATAAATTTTTAGGTATGTCTTAAGAAATTTATCTCTACATAATAACAATTATATGTATATTATAAAAAATATATACTATGTTCTATTAAATATTTTTAAGATAAAATAAAATATTTTTCTAAAATTGTTTGGGAGAATAGTTTATTTCATAAATTTTTTAAATTACCTTGCATATTTTTATCACTATATAAATATTAGTTTTTTAAATTGGGTCTATCTATTTTATTAATGTTAATACATTATATTTGACATGTTCTAATAATTAATTATCAATGTAATAACACACACACACACATATATATATATATATATATATATAACTAAGTTAAAACAATAATTTTTATAACTATATATCTATTAAGATATAACTTTCTTTTTGTAATAAAATTAATTTGCTTCAACACCGTGACGCTTGAGAGATTTTATTGGATTTAGTTTTTCTGGCTATAAATTAGAGTGGACGCAAGCGCATGGAGCAAGTTGTTGTGGTATCTAGCTTGCTGCGGATTAAACAAACACATCCAACCATTTATACTTTGAAAGTCATTTTGGTATAAGGCCCCCGTTTTTCTCGTGATTCATCATATCTCTGTCTAGTCTCTAGAAAGAGGTAAACCATACTTGCAGTTGGACTCCTTTTAATTCATTTGCTTGCATTTTTTTTTCAAATTTTTGGAAAGAAATTAAAAATCCGTTGAGTTGAGTGGAGTTAAGGGATCTTGGTGAGCAAAGCAAAGCAGAGGAGATCGATCATGGGAGATTCTGATAAAGAAGGAGAATATGAGGTGGATGATTTGAGAGAAGGATTCAAATCATCGAGAGGAAGCAGATTCAATTTGATCGCAAATCAGTTTGGATTTGGATTTCGAAGAAACTTCAGCAGTCAATCTTTAATCACTGGTATCAGACATTTCTCCAAAGGCTTCGTCATTCATCCTGATAACAGGTCTGTATACTTTCTCTCTCTCTCTGGAAATTCAGACCTTTTTTTAAGAGTATATAATTGGTGCCTCCGTGATTATGGGGAAAATTTGGGATTAACATGAGGAATGATAATTTGTTGGGCGATGGTGAACAACATGGTCACGTAATACTGTTTGGCTAGTATACAACTTTAAAACAACATAAAAGATTAGTGTCGCGCGTCTGAAGTTGATCGAGCACTGTACATCAGTGTAACCTCCGCTGTCGCTGGAAGAAGAGACTTTTATTTTGGTAGCCAGCAGTGTTTCCTATACCATCCTCCTGGCATAAGTTTTTCATGGGCCCAAAATAGACATTTTCAAGTTTGAGGTGAAAGAGTAATAGTTATTGGTTCCCGCCATTATTCTACACGTGCATGCTTTTTATTGGCACATTACTGGAAGTCACAGAACTACGTCACTGCTGACTAAGCTGCGAGGTCTTAATTATAATGTCAGTGAGTGTCCCTACTTCCTAATGCTTTTACCAAGTTGTACCCAAAATAAAATCCGCAATCCACAGTTATGAATAATTAAAAATTTGATTTTCTTATAAACTTAATACAACTCATATTTTATTTACACTTTGAATGAATGAGAGATTATTTTCATTTAATTATATATTATAATTAAAAAGTATATATTATAATTAAAAAAAATTACTTTCACTATAAGTTTAAAGGAATTTAAACTACTGTCCTCTAAATCGGTGGACAACAGCAAAGGTCGACTGGCTTAAGAACTTATTTTTATTTGTTCTATTGAATCCCAAATTGTGTGCTGAAATATTGATGATGAGTTTCGCATGTGCTTGGAGAGATACAATTGATTCTGCAAGCTGTAAATTTTAACAAATCAACTTTCGTTGTGGCATTTGCATAGAGAATTCAAATGTGTCGGTGGAATTGATTTAAAAATACCAAATATCTGATTTAAGTTGTTCGGTAACCTCATTTCGTACTTTTTCTGGAATAATGGTATTACTTTCACGAGCTTAAAACTCAGTTCTTTTGTTGAATGATCTTTCAAAGAAAATTTGTGATACTTTATAATTCATGAATTGTGATTCCAAAAGAAAAAAATAAATTTTTCTTTAAAAAAAAAATGGGGCCACTTAAGTGAAAAAAATAAATGTCTGTCAAAAGAAAAATTGAAAAAATAACTGAAAAATTGTGTCCAATTTTTTAACAATTGTTATTCAGACGTCAATTTTCCGCAATTAAATAATTACTTTTTTTGGTCTTGGGATTGTGTGATATTTAATTTTCATTTTTTAAAACATCTTTTATAATTAATTTCTTTTCTGTTTGGACAAATCACGCAAAAGTTTAATGGTAAAAACAAATTCTTTTTAACAAAAAACAATCCCTTCCTTACCTGAGGAGTTCGGAGCAAATTTATTTATTTATTTTTAATTTTTTTCTCTTTAAAATACATTTGGCTCTTCGAACTTCCTAGTATGCCTAGATTTAGCTTTTTGGAGGTTACATCTCTAATAAGAGAGAACAATTTGTGAGGGACAGTAAGAGGCACCGTTAGTAGCTCATACATGCGATTCAATACTCTGCCACACTACAGAGTTTTAATGGAGCTGTGTTGAAGTAGTGGAATAGTCTTATGTAATTTTTTCTTGCACAATAGATTTCTAAGCTGCGAGGTCCGGACAAATTTTCTATCTAATAATTTTGTGATAATATGAAATATAAAAAAACCTTTATATTATAATATACTGCTAATAAGAATTTTATTAGATTATTATACTCTATAAATAGAAAAATTATAAAATAATATATTCTTTTAATATTATATATAATACAACCAAAGTCTAAGGGTTAATAGACAATTAAAGCCTACTAAAACTTAGGATAAAAAATCAAAGGAAATACTCTCGCAATTATTGAGAGATTCTAACTCTCTACTTAAAAATTAAGGGAAGAGAGATACTGACTAATAATTTATTTTTAAAAAATAAAAAATAGACAACGCCTAAATTATTTTTTTAACCCCACTCCTCCCCTCAAGGTTGCAATTTTTTTTTCAATACTATATAAGAAAATGTTAACTTAACACGTTGAAATATAACTTCAATAATAATAACAAGTATTCTGTCTTTTGGGTTGAATCATTGTTAAAAATTTGGGTTATTTAAGTAAAGAATTTAAATTAAAATATTTGTACGGAATATAAATTCAAAAGAATCGAGTTAAAGATTAAAATGATGCTGCAGGTGGTATCGGACATGGACAAAATTCATACTGATATGGGCATTGTATTCATCATTCTTCACACCAATGGAGTTTGCATTCTTCAGGGGACTACCACAGAACCTCTTTATATTGGACATTGCAGGACAGATTGCTTTCCTTATTGACATCATCTTGCAATTTTTTCTTGCTTATAGAGATAGCCAGACCTACCGTATGGTCTACAAGCGCACTCCTATTGCTCTTAGGTAACTTAATCTAATTTACTTGCTTCCTCTCATTCTCTTACTCTTACTTCTAATTTAGTAATTAATTTTAATTTCTCCTTGCATTTCAGGTACTTGAAATCCAGTTTTATCATTGATTTACTTAGTTGTTTGCCTTGGGATGTTATCTACAAGGTATTTATTATTTCTTGATTGTACTACCTTTATAGTGCATAAATATTTGGTTAGAACTCATCCAAAAACACCAGATTGTATGGGAGAGACAGCCTAAGTGCTTATAAATCCACATATTATTTCTTGAGTGTACCACCTCAAAAACCGAGTAGTAGAGAGTGGGAACCCAAATCTTATAAGCACATATGCCAAGTTTTAACTTTGCGATGTGGGACTCAATTAGAGTCGTCACAATCCATCCCTCTTACAGGAACCAACGACCACAGTAGTTCATACCCCGCTAGGTGACACACCAAGGTCACGAGGCTAGGACCAGCCGCACTGATGGTTGACCCCAAGAAAAGAATTTGCTCTGATACCAATTATTATGGATACACTAGGTAGAACTCATCCTTGAAAACTGACTTGTAAGGAGAGGGACCCAAGTGTTTATAAACCCACATGCCAAGCATTAACTTAGCAATGTGTGGACTCAATTAGACTTGTTAAGAACAAAGTGATCTTTTAGAGTTATAAATGTGCAGGTTTTGTCATTTTGACCGAGTAGTTTTCTAGCAGCTTTCGAATGCTAGGGAGATAGTGGGCTAAACATCTGAGACTTTTTTTGTTTTTCCTTTCCAGGCTTGTGGAAGAAAAGAAGAGGTCAGGTACCTTTTATGGATTAGGTTATATCGGGCACGAAAGGTGATTGAATTTTTCCAAAAGTTGGAGAAAGACATACGAATCAATTATATGTTTACCAAGATTATCAAGCTTATTGCTGTTGAAATCTACTGCACGCATACTGCTGCCTGCATATTTTACTATTTGGCTACCACTCTGCCTCCTGAAAAAGAGGGGTACACGTGGATTGGAAGTTTGAAGCTGGGTGATTACAGCTATTCAAATTTCAGAGACATTGACATCTGGACACGATACACAACTTCTATGTATTTTGCCATTGTAACCATGGCCACTGTTGGTAAGTTACCTTTCTAACTTGTATTTGTACTCTATATAATCTACAGCATCGTGGGTTCATATTATTTTCCTTGGTCATTAGTGTCTGGTATGGCTCAAATCTAGAAAAATTTACTGATTGATTGAAGTGCTCTGGAATCGTAATGTTTAATAATTCAATGGTGAAGAAAAGGGCACTGAAAATACCACTTTAATGGAAACAAAAGCTCTAGATTATCTGAAACGCAAACTTATTCTTTTTAAATTACAACAAAATGGTTGACAATCAACCATAGCTTGAAACATTAATGGGGAGCCATTGATGTCAAGACGAGTGCAAGATTTTAATAGTACAATTAAACATATGTATGTGAAAAGGCTGGAACAAGATTCTGTCGTCTGAAAGTTTATGCTTGTGTATACATACAAAGGGTTGAAATTGAGATATGGTAATCTATTTCAATCTATGGAAGGCTTATTTATTCAAACATGATTGTTAGTTGTGACAGCATAGCAATAGTTGATTTGCACTTGTGATGAAAGCAATTGCCCTGTCATCTAACATATACGTTTTGAACTGGATGTTTTCCACATCAGGTTATGGAGATATACATGCTGTCAATCTGAGGGAGATGATATTCATAATGATTTATGTCTCCTTTGACATGGTTCTTGGAGCTTACTTGATTGGTAACATGACTGCATTGATTGTGAAAGGATCAAAGACAGAAAAATTCAGGGACAAAATGACAGATCTTATTAAATATATGAACAGAAATAGACTTGGGAAGGACATTCGCGATCAGATCAAAGGCCATTTGCGGTTACAGTATGAGAGTAGCTACACTGAGGCTTCTGTTCTCCAGGATATCCCCATCTCCATTCGTGCTAAGGTAACACCTCAGTAGGAACAATCACTTTATGTTTTTCTTCATTCCCTCTTTCATAATTGGAAACTTTAAGAAGAAAAACGATTAAAGCAAAGAACCTTATACAGAAAAATTATTTTTTCAAAATATACTCATTTGATGTGCAGCAACACTTATGCACCTCAACAAGTCTAGATCTTTTTGTCTCATCATTTGCTTTGCTTCTCACCTACTTGAAGTCCATAGTTATGGAAGAAAGTCTATTAACCTACTTGATGTCTTTAATTATAGAAGAAAGTCTATGATCATATATGTGGCGTGGACATAAAGTCAAAAAATTAGCCAAAACTGCTTCTTTAAAGTCACATATATTGTGAAAGCTAATCTTATCTAATGATTGGACTTACCTATACTAGTTTCCTCCAGCAGACTATTTGAGAGAGGTAGAGATCTAATATCTATTTATTGAAATTTTCAAATTTTTGCTGATCTAGATAATAACAAATGTAGATCTGACCATAATCTGAAAAGATTCTTCCCTGTTGGCCAGGATTTTCAGGACAGGAATCATCAAATTTAACTTTAATCTACCTGATGCCCTAAGGAGGGGAATTCCGGGAGGAATTGAAAACAGAGGCTTCCCTCTGTCTGTGAGTTACAGAAAATGGTCCTGTCCTAGATCAATGGGGAATTATGTTTTTCATTTTCCTTTCAGTTTTCTCAAAAATGGTACCTAAATAATCTCCATAGGATCACAAGCCAAAAAACATTTGTAGCCTTGTCTTCTTAGGGAATCCATTTGAATTGACTTCCATTATAGAAGGAATCTGAAGCCCAGGTCAATGTTTACTTCGTGAACAACCTTTATCATATGTGCCAGTAATGGCTTTATGGAATTTTGTTGCATTTCTGGGAATCAGTGTAGGCCATTTACCTTTTTAAATTATTTTAATCATAGTATCATTCACCATTTTTTTGTAAATTTGTTTAAACGTACATTATGTTATATAATATCTATTCATGGCTGTTGTCTGTTATATATTACTTAACAAACATAATTTGTAATGTATTTAACAGTGTAGAGATTATGACATTGATATAGTTTCCCTCTCTCTTATCATTCTTTTTTTTCCTTTGGCAGATTTCCCAAACTTTGTACGTGCCGTATATTGAAAAGGTTTCTCTTTTTAAGGGATGCTCTTCAGAGTTTATTAATCAGATTGTAAGTTTTAGCCATCCATTTTCCTAGTGCATCATGCAAGACAATGCCATAAATTGAATGTTGAAATAAGTGAAACTAACACTGATGCTATTTAATTAGACAATGCCATGTGTAATGTACTACATCTAGCGATTTCACAACTCTTAGCATGCACCTTGAATTTTGTAACGGCAATGATGCATGTTTGGCTGTAACATGAGTCGTTGAAAAGGTTATTTTGAACAGTATGACTTGTAAATTTAGTTTTAGTGCATTGGTGTATGCAATCACAGAGCTGGGTATGCAATGGCTGGGCACTCTCATAGAACTCTCCTCATCTTCCATAAACATCCTCACTTAACTATATATTATCTTTGTTTTGCAGGTTATTAGACTCCATGAGGAATTTTTTCTTCCAGGAGAAGTGATAATGGAACAGGGGAACGTGGTAGATCAACTTTACTTTGTCTGTCATGGGGTGCTGGTATGATCTAATACACTTCTTTCACCAATGTCAGTCATTCAGTTTGTTGGTGTCCTTGTTTGTCTTTCTTTTCTCTGTCTTCACAATGTTTTTTCAAGCTCATTATTATTTTGCTTATATTTCTCAAAAATGAATGACATTTTTCAGCATGTTGCTGTGATTGTCCTTAGCACCCAATTTAGACATGTTATTTTGTCCTTTTTTCTCCTTGCTTGGCTTCAAATACATTTAAGCTTTTAAAAAGAATAGAAACAGAGCTTCACACATTTATATAAGTTAAACTGGTTTTTCACATGCGGCTGTATCAACACATGTCGGAAGTGGCTGTACTTCACATGCTGACCAGTTTAAAAGACTTGTAAGTACAATCCTATGCTAATGTACCAAATATTTTTAAATTGGCTCTTCAACGTAGAAGGCACTTTTGACGATGCAACAGTCCCCCAAAAATAAAACAGAAAGAAAACCTTTACTGGTTATTTGAGGAAAAAAAAGAAAATTGATCTTGTATGTTCTTTTCCTTGCTGAAAATAATGATGCGGCAGAGATCAGATGAACAATCTCTGCTTCGAACAGAAAACAAAAATGATGACAAAGGGGAAATTTCTATCATTGAGTATATTTCATATCTCTGCTGTGCAGATCTATTATCATTATATTTATTTTGATGTCAAATTTCAATAAAGTTAAAAAAAAATGAAAGACAATATCTCTGCTGCATATTTGTGCAACAGTTTCAAAGTACCAAATATGTGGTATGGCCACTTTTACTACTTCTATAAACAGGAGATTCTTGTTCAACTCCTAATTTATGTTGGTTATCTTAATTGATAATCTAAGCCACTTTTAAAATTAGCAACATTTTCCTTTTGTGCAGGAGGAGGTTGGTGTGGGGGAAGATGGATCAGAAGAAACTGTTTCACAACTACAACCTAACAGCTCATTTGGAGAAGTCTCTATTCTTTGCAACATTCCTCAGCCTTATACAGTTCGTGTTTGTGAACTCTCTAGGCTTCTGCGGATTGATAAACAGTCTTTTACAAATATCCTTGAGATATATTTCTATGATGGGAGGAAAGTTTTGACCAACCTTTTGGAGGTAATATGACCACGCTGATGAATTAATTGCTACTGGTGAAGTTCTACATTTTTGCTGGTGGCTATAATAGGTAGAAAAGCATAACTAAATATCATTGGATTTTTTCATTTAAACAATAGTTAATTAAGCAGTCATTTTTTACAATGAAAGTCTTGTTATGTACACTCATTAGAGGACTACAATTACATAAATTGACAGGGAAAAGAATCCAATCTTCGACTTAAGCAGCTGGAGTCAGACATCACATTTCATATTGGTAAGCATGAAGCAGAGCTTGCATTGAGGGTTAATAGTGCAGCTTACCATGGAGATTTGTATCAGCTGAAAGGTTTAATCCGTGCCGGAGCCGATCTGAACAAGACAGATTATGATGGAAGATCACCCTTGGTACGTCATTGGTATATTTTTCAAATTGTCAAGTATTTACTTCTGAACCTTTCTTTAATAACCCTTTTGATGGGACATCTAAAAAATGGTAGGTGCAGGTCATCCTAGCCTGTTTGGTTGGAACCGCTATTGCTAACATTGCTTCTTATTTGAAAATTTAAGTCTATTCTGGAGTTCTCAGTGGTGATATAACCTGCATCATTGAAAAGTTGTGAGAGGATAGGTTCTTGTCTTTGCTTACCAAATTATTGCTGTCAAAGATTAATTCAATGATCATTCATTGAACAATGGGTTTTTCACTGCATTTAAATGATTAGGTAAATGCTAAACTTCTACAATTTCTACTTCTGGAATATGCAGGATAAAAACAAAATTAAATAAAAGCATGAAGAACAGCCTCCACTACTTTTTATGTTATCTGTGTATATGTTTTAATTGAAGAAAAAAGTTTACTCGCTATTGTCTCTACCAGTACTTAATAGGCCCAAGCCTTATCACTAATCTCATTACGGATGAGAGTTCCAAGGAACATGCATTCCAATTTAATTGATATGAGCATAATGGGTTTTTGAATTTCTGTGCTGATACAAGTTGTCATGGAACCAGTATTTCTGGAATCCATTAGATGCTGGAAGTTTTTCAACTAAATATTGCTACCTGAAATGAGCTTGTGCTTTCAACAGCATCTGGCAGCATCAAGAGGGTATGAAGATATTACACTTTTCCTTATTAAAAAAGGAGTAGACATTAACATTAAAGGTGATTGTATAATGCAATAGTTTCCATGAGTTTGTCTATGAAACTTTAGTCCATCAGTCAAGTCGTAGTAACATGCGTTGTTAATTTATTTTACACAGATAAATTTGGGAACACACCCTTGCTAGAAGCCATCAAATGCGGTCATGATGGAGTTGCTTCTGTACTTGTTAGAGAAGGGGCCTACTTGAATGTAGATGATGCTGGTAGTTTTCTATGTACTGCTGTTGCCAGGGGGGATTCAGACTTCCTTAGAAGAGTTTTGTCCAATGGTGTTGATCCAAATTCCAGAGATTATGACCACCGAACCCCACTTCATGTAGCTGCTTCAGAGGGATTATATTTGATGGCAAAGTTGCTGTTGGAGGCTGGTGCCAGTGTCTTTATAAAGGACAGGTACCATTGAAAAATTTATTTTGCCTCATAGATATGGATACAGTCGTGTTATATATTACTCTTAAGGCTACGTGCAGTTAATTCAATCTCTTTGATGCCTTACTACAAATGCACTGATCTGTTTGGTTTCACTCTCTGTGAACCACCTTTGATGATTGAGAAAGAAACAGAAGAAAAAAAAAAGGAAAAATGTATTCATCAGAAGTCATTGGAAGTCATTGCTTTTTGAATACTTACTGTGCAGATGGGGAAACACTCCTCTTGATGAGGGCAGAATGTGTGGAAACAAAAATTTGATCAAGCTACTTGAAGATGCAAAATGCACTCAGTTGTCAGAATTCCATTATGGCTCTCAAGGCATAATAGGTATTGCTGAAAATCTGTTATTACTTCCATTATGCTAACTCTGACCAGCTTGAAATGTCTTATCTTAAATACTATCCAAACTAGCTGCTGAACAACTTAGTTTCTCTGGAGAAAAAGTTATACTATGAATAAAAATGTTGAAAAAAAA
Source organism: Luvunga scandens (assembly GCA_030449905.1). Classification (NCBI taxonomy): domain Eukaryota; kingdom Viridiplantae; phylum Streptophyta; class Magnoliopsida; order Sapindales; family Rutaceae; genus Luvunga; species Luvunga scandens. The sequence continues at coordinate 1,097,517 of JASUUG010000193.1, read as the reverse complement.
AATCTGAATTGCAGGTATGTTTGTACTATAGTTCAATGTGCAATTCTGTGTTACCAGTTAGGTCTTGTTACTTCAACGAGAGGATCTTGTTAGTGGCATAGGTTGGTGTTATGCTGAGACAACATGAATTCTAAATACTGGATCTTATTGTAAAAAGGACAATGATAGTATTTACACACTCATATATCTACATGCAGATGCTCAAATGTAATTCACAGAATTGTTAGATGCTCCAATTACTTGGGAATCCAAAAGCAGACAACTTGCTCTGTTCTCTATTTTTAACTAATAGAATGGGGATCCTAACATAGAAAATCAATCATTTAATTGAATCTCATACATGTTGAAATACAAAACACAAGGAATAAAATATGGTTGTTAGTAATGGAATCTTTTGTTGATAATTACAGAGAAAAAGCACCCAAGGAAATGCACTGTGTTCCCTTTCCACCCTTGGGATGAGAAAATGCATAGAAGACATGGAATTGTGTTGTGGGTCCCACACAACATCGAAGAGCTTATCAAACTTGCAGTATATCAGTTAGGTTGTTCAGGTGGTGATTTGTTATTATCGGAAGACGGAGGTAAAATTCTTGATGTAGACATGATTAGTGATGGTCAGAAACTGTACTTAATCAGTGAAACACAATAGGTTATGGGCACTTGGGTGGTTTTAAAATGAAAAATTGCGGCTTAATTCCTGTTTTGTAATTGTTTACATCTTAGAACACCGGCTGCACTTCTGCATTCTTCGCTACATATGCATATATGATATGTACAACCTATAATATGTATGACTTACGCATATACATGTATAAAACAGCATACCTTAGGAGTGAGTTTGTAGCCATAGGCTTTGATTAAGCATATATTTTCATTCGGAATTTGAAAATAATGTTTTAAGAGTTGAGGATTGATTTGTTACGGATGCAATTGGATGATGGAAGCAGGGTCTGCAAATGAAAGGAAAGTTATGATTGAGAGGATTGTTGCGAGATAGCGAAAGAACAAAAAGCACTTTTTCTTGAATTGAGTTCATAAATTTTATTAAAGCAAGAAAATAAATATTAAGTCCTATGTTGGCTTTTTTTTTTAACTTATTCTACTAAGTAAATCAGTTGGATTCAACTGAATAAAGACGACCATAGTTTCCTTATTTTGAATTATATTACAATCTAATAATATTTATAATTACAATAAGACCGAAGATGTGCATGACCATAACTTTGTTCTTAATAATCATGAGGTGCGTGTGTGTACATTGGCGTTGCTAGAAGTTTTGGCTTCATCTCCCTCAAAAAAAGTGAAAAGGTGAATAAGATTAGTTATTCCACAGCCAAAAAGTAGAAGAGATGAACAAATATTCAAGGCTTCCCTGAGATTCATAATCTTCCCTTATGATGCTCTCAACAATAATAATAAGCTTTAATTGAAATGTATTGAAGACAGCACAAGTTGTATCATTATTTATAGGTTCCTTCATTGCGTGGATATCAAGCCGGAAGAATTTTTTATCTTTTGTTTTTTGGAAAAATGATGCCCGAATCAATTTCTAAAACAGTAAAAAACAACAGACAAGATTTGAAAATGCACTGAAGATAGCTAAAGGAAAGGACGCTTGTCGTCTATCAAGCGAGGGACAATCCCGAGTGATGCCAATTGTCAAGCCACCGCAAATTGATATTAAAAAGTCAGAAAAAAAAAAGCAGAATCAAATTGACTTCTGTCAATATTCTCAAAATAATTACATCCAACTTAAGATGGGAGGTTTTTGTGTGGGGTAGGGTTATTTGAACCATCCATTAATTTATTATATTTTTTTAATTAAAATATTTATTATAAAAATAATTTTAATAAAATTATTTAATTAACTTTATATTTTTTTCTTTCAATTCTTTAGCTCAAACCAATTCCTTCAATTTTTTTTTTTAGTTTTGTCAGAGTTCAACTACAAATGAATGTTATTGTTTGTGTCTTGCAAATAATCAAAATCAACTTACCTACAGGGAACCATGAATTTAAACCAACAAAACCTACCATTCAAAATTAGTATCAACATTACCATGAATTTAAACGAGTAAAACCCACCATTCAAAATTAGTATCAACATTACCATGAATTTAAACGAGTAAAACCCACCATTCAAAATTAGTATCAACATTTTTAACCAACCATGAAAGCAATAATTTTTTTATTTTTCCCGCTTTGAATTCATTCGATTCCTACCACATTTGCAGTTCTTTTTTTTATTTTGATTTCTCAAGAGGTGTAGCCATAGTATCGTGTCAACAAGATTCCAAAAGGAAGAAGGTTCCCTATTTTTGTTATAGGAATGGGCTAATTGAAGGATGAATTGCATTTGACCCCCTTATTAGATGGATATACTTTAATTTATCCTCCAAAATTATGAAATCTTCAACTTGCTCCTTGTTAGCCTATATGCTATATACCATTTTGATTTTGATTTTAATGATAACAAACCACGAATTAATGGATAATATTGGATTTACATATTATTTTTTAAAACAAGAAAAAGAATGATTTCTTCTCAAAGTTCTTAAAATATTTTCTTTATACTTTTAAAAGGAAAATTCTAATATGAGGATGCGATTTTCATATGCTAAGTAAAAGCAAGTTTTCGTAAGATGTTTTTCTACACAAAACAATATTTTATTGATAAACTGCATCTAGCTTAAGAAAACCGACAAACCGAATTTAGAAAATGCGCTTACTAGAGACAACCGTCTAATCGGATATGGTAAACGAAAAACTGATTATGTAAATTGAGCTCTTTGAAATCAAACGGCATATTGGTTCCCAATAAATGGCAAACTGGTTATATCAATTGAGCTTTCTAGAATAAAATAGTACACTAGTTAGAAATAAATGGAAAACTGATTTTTCAAAAAGTTCAAATTTCAACTACAGCAGTCAACTCAAGTGGTTAGGTTAAACGGGAAACCAATTATGTTATTATTATTCACCACAAACAACCTTTAATAAGGCTTTGGTGATATTATAAAGAAAATCATGTAATAACTTCATGTATATAAGGCCAGTTTGGGATTGCGGTTGAAATTTAATAAGTTGTTTATTTCATAATTTTTGATAAAAATAGTATTTGGTAAATTTTGTAAAAGCAGCTTATTTAATAATTTTCTCTATTTTGTCAACAACTTTTAAAAGTAGGTAAGGGGTTGCTTTTCATAAGCAACTTATTCAATAAGCTATCATGCCTTTTTAAAATTCCTATTATAGCCCTAGATTTTAATAAAAAAATAATTTATCTTACTTATTCATAAACCCTAATATATAAATCATACTTTTATTTTTATCATATTTTATGTAATAGATTATGAAGTTCTTTAGATTTTTTTAATTGAGTTTTTTTAATGTAATTTTACATATTTAAGAAAAAAAAATATGTCTAAACAATTTATTAAATATACTCTAAAAATAAAAAGCATTTAAAACTTATGTCTATTTTAGTCATTATATAATAAAATAACACTTTGATAATAAAAATTTACCAAATGTATGTACTTTACTTTTCAAACTCACAGCAACCGCTACAGCACAGTTTACCAAACACTAATATACTTTTTTAATCAGCAGCTTATTTCATTAGCCTCTGCAATCCCAACTAGCCCATAGTGGATTGGAGATGATTACTCTCGTGGATGTAGGCCAGAAGGCCGAACGACATAAAATCTTATGTGTTCTTTATTGTTTATACTTATTTTTTACTTTTTTTTTTTATATATAATTTTGCTGTCTGGATCATATTTCGTATATGAGTTCACATGAGTTATACCATGAGCCCTAGATAAACTCTCTAGAGTTATCCTCAAGTTCACTAGAGCTATTCCTTGAGCTCTCTTAAGCTCCTCATGTCAAATCTCTAAACTAACTCTTAAGAGCTCTATTGAGCTATCCATAATATTCCAAACTTGTTACACCTTATTTCACCAACTACCCCAAACAGTTGGAAAACATGCCTAAAGCCAAACTTAGCCTAATCACCTCTTAAATATAAATTTATTTATTTAAATCGGATTTGACTTAGATCTGGTGAGAACAACCACCAAATGATTCAAATCGGATTCTAACGAAAATTTGGTTAAAACAATATATATTTGTTTTTTTAGATTATTAAATTATTTTATTGAACAGGGAATTAATTAAAGATTATTGATGAACTGTACATACATTGAAGAATTAATAGAAGCCATGGCTAGGTGAAGATAAGTTTAATTTTACAATTGGAATGCACGTGCAAGGCCATTAAGAAGAGAATACATTTATTTTCTTCTGCTTATGTAAGTTTGTGGCTTATTAGGTAATGGTGGCATTGAATTTAAAAAGGAAGCTAATTGATTGTTTTAGTTTATTAGAGTCTGTTAAGAATTCGAATTAAAATCCTAACAAGGATTCGGCTATGATCTTAGTCACCTAACATTTATATAACGCTGAGACAGAAGCTAAATTGCAGCAAACAACAGAGAGGAAGAGGAGTGACAGCAGTGTTCATCAAATTCTCCCATGGCTTGCTCTATTTATTTTGTTGCTTTATGGTTAAGTATATTTAGCTAAGTTTTTATATTGAGGTTAAGGATGAAACTCTGTTTAATAAAATAACTAGTTATTTAGTTAATTTCCTACATGTGTTCATTGATGATTATGGTTCTTGTTTCACATGATTAATTGAATAATTATCTATTCATCTTTAATATCATTTTACTCTTGATAGTTAAGAGATCCTTTTTGATTGAATCTAAGCTTGGTAAAATAATAGTTAATATGATTGTCTTTTATTATTTGTTTTTCAATAGGATATGCAGTACGTGGCTTGTTTACAATCAGTGTAGACCAGACTAGTCCCCATTCGGGATGACCTCTGGAATTTACGTCGATGGATTCCCTCCGATATACCATGTACAAAAACTCAAAACACTTTCTTTAGATTTATAATCCCAGAACACAGGCAACTTGTGGCCAAAACAAGGAACTTTAATCTTAAAAAATGTCAATGAGTTTCTGATACACAGGACCCTTCAAAGAAGGCAAGTGTAGAGCATACTACCTCGAAGTTTTATGAACAAATTCTTTTTCCTTAATCCTTTTCTATTTTTAATTCATAATTCTTTGAACTAAGAGAAAAAGAGAATTTAGTTATGCATGATGAGAGTTGATAGCAAATATTTCATATATTTCATCCGTAATTTGTTTTCAAAAGGCTCCTTTTATCCATCATCTCTTTAAAAGCAAAAGTAAACTTATTACGACATGACAAAAGTCAACAGTAGACAACAATAATTTAACATCCACTTTTTTGGAGTGGGAGACAAGACACACTTTAATAATACATGTGATCACGACATAACACCTTATCATGATCATTATTACAAATGACAAAATATTAAAAGTAGCTGCCAGCTGTGGATAAGCTCAAAGAGAGATAGTATCTTCTGAGGAAGATTCTATACTATCGCCAAGTCTCTTTCTTGTACCACATGGAGGAAATGGATACGTGCATGATATGCTGGTGGAAGTATGCCAAGGGCAATGTTTTGCAAATGGATGGGACATCAGTAGGAGGATGAGTGATGGTTGGACTGGTGGTTGAGAGTATGGTAGGAATATGACTGCTCTCACTAGGAGTTGGATTATTTTGACTATTAAGAGGAAGAAATTCTTCCCATGGATCTTGTGAATCTTGGAAAAGAAAATCTGTGTAATCTGGTCTTTCTTCTTTGATTATTATTCCTCTGGATGGTGGTTTAGAAATAATGGACGGAGTAGGGACCATGTAAATGTCATGATGAGGACCAAGCAATGTGTGCTTGATGTCAAGAGATGGTAAAGTGACATGGTTGGTTTGGAGGAGGAAATCCTTCAAGTTGTTTTTAGTAGCATAATCCTGTTGGAGTAATGCAGGGTGCGGAACAGTAATCCATTCATATATTTGGTCTTAAGTCCAGAAGGATTGGTGGTCTGGATGTTGAAAATTGTTGTGAATAATTGGGCCTCTTGGTAAGGGATTTTACCAAGATTGTGGGTGAGTTTAATTTGGTTTAACTTGTGACGCCATACTAGAAGTGGTGCAAACCATTCAAGGAGCGTCCAGGTTAAGGAAGTAGCCTAGTCTAGATTATTAAGAAGATCCAGGACAAGAACAAGGGGAAAAACTAATTTGGTAGCATAAAGCAAGGATAAACACCATATGTACCAAAGTTCATTCTCTGAAAGAGAACGAGAGAGGTCAAGGGTAAGACCCGTCAGAAGCATACACTCAGGATGGTAATCCTAAAATGCAAGAGATTCAGGGTACTTGGAATAGGCTGCAGTGAAGTATCTCATGAGGAAATTTCGTGCATATTCTTGGATGTGATATGGAGTGCTGAATGGACGATTGTCAGGAGTGAATTTCTTTGTAAGGGCATGTTTGGGTAAAGATGAAGCGATTGCTATGGTTTGAAAACTGAAATATTTATGAGAAAGTTTTCTGGATAAGTAATCAGGGATGGTATACTTTTATGTGGTCTCCTTTTATATGCTGCACTTTGAAATCATAGTGGGAAAACCAATCTTTCAATCGGAGAAGTGTCTTTTTAGGGACTGTTTGATTTTTGAAATTCAGCAGGTTTGGAAAAGCAGAATTATCCATTATGACAAGAAAATGATATCATATCAGATGAAATTCAAACTTTTTGATGCCATGCTTGACAACAAGAATATCTTTATACACTATATGATAGTGCTTTTGAGCTGGACAGAACTATCCACTGGCATGCGCAACATAATGCTCTTTCTCATCAATCTTTTCAATCAAGATTCCTCCCCATGCTTTGTCAGAAGCATCTGTCTGTAGTATGCACTGGCCATCTGTGATTATCCTTGAAGGTGGAGGATTCTGTGCATACTTTTTTAAGTAGGAGACAACTTGAGTGTGGAGATCATTCCAAGGAGGTGGATTCTTTTTTAACAAAGCAGATAAAGGACTAGTGTAAGTGTTTACACGTGGAATGAAATCTCTAATGTAGTTGATAATTCCCAAAAATTGCTGGATTTGTTTCCGGGAAAAATCTTTGTCAGGGAAATACATCAGTTCTTGGGCTATGTGTGGACTTAGCTGGTAAGAACCATTTTTAATTACCATACCAAGAAAACTAATTTGATCTGTGGCAATGGAACTTTTCTTGTCTGACAACATGATACCATGAGTTTGAACAATTTGAAAAAACTACTCTAGTAACTCATGATTTTGGTGATGGATTTCAGAAAAAAGTAATAAATCGTCAATATACACAAGGGTATGGTGAAGGATTGGTTGGTAAATCATGGTCATGGCCTTTTGAAACAAAGAAAGGGTTGTCTTAAGACCAAAGAGTAAAACAGTCCACTGGTAATGAGCATTAGGAATGCAAAATGCAGTCTTGTGTCTATCATCTAGATGAACACCAATCTGCCAAAATCCAGACTTTAAGTCGAATTTAGAAAAGATTTTAGCATTTTTGAGGTAAATAAACATAGACTGCCGTTTTGAAAGAGGAAATTTAATATCTTGTAAAAAGATATTCGAGGGTTGATAGTCAATGACTAATCTTTTCTTTCCTCTAACTTTTTCTGAGTGTTTTTCAATATAAAAGGCCTGACAAGCCCATTGAGAAGAAGTAGGTTCAATAAGACCTTGGGCCAATAGTTGTTGACATCCGTATTGGGCCAATTTGAGATCCTCTGGTGTCATACCAAGATGAGTGGCTTTGGTTGGATTATGATCCTAATTGTGATTTTCAGGACAATATTCAAGGAATTTTGAATTGATGTCGGAATAAGATGAGGGGGTTTGAGCCAAAGAATAGAGTTTCAAGGCATATGTATATGTTTTAAACATATTTTTGAAACGAATGCATGTGGATGAAATCTGAACAGATTTGGCTTGATAAAGTAGATCAAAACCTATGAGGAGGTCTTTATCTGGAAGATTTGAACCAATTATCTTTGTCCAAATGACACAGTTAGGAAAAAGCTGGATATCAATGGGGTGTTTGGTAATCAGCTTGGTAGTAAAAAGTTGTCCGTTTGCTGCCTTAAAATATTCTTCTTGGTGTTTCCAACATTCAGTAGGTAGGATGGCTGGATTTAACATACTTTTTTGGGCTCCTGTATCGATAAACCCAATAACAGAAATGGGCCTATGATATTTTGAAGGAAGTATCTGGACTTTCACATAAAGGATTGGAATAATGAGGTCATGAATAGGAACATGATGGGCTTTGTGAATGGATCGGGCTGTTTCTTGAATAGTGTGGATTGTGAAAACATTTTCATCTGGATCAGACAATGAATCATCATCAGTGGTATTTTCCAATGCAAAAACAGTGTTGTCATCAGCATTTTCTTATTTGGAAAACAAGAATTCAATCTGATCATAATCGGGAGAAAAATCTGTGTTGGTCTGGAGATGCTGTAATAACCGAACAGCTTTGGCTGGTTTGTTTGGACAATTTTTTGCAAAATGTCCTCTTTTATGGCAAATGAAGCATCTGGATTTTTTCTCTCTGATTTGATCTCTAGTTGAAGAAGTTCTACGTTTGAAAAAATGTAGAGGCCTAAATTTTCGTTTGGATTTCTTTCAGTAAAATTGGTCAGGGTTTGGAGAATAGGATTTGAAATGGTGTTTCTTTTTTATGGGACAATGACATGGGGTTTTGTCTTTGCACTTGATTTTGAGGTAGGGTTTTCTGCAAGCAGATCGGAAAGGTTCTTTATCTCTGATAAGTTCTTTGAAAAACTTCTTTTGTTCACATAATTTGTTAGGACATCCCATGGCCAATTGGAATATCTTTCCCAAAGACAAATTATCAATGACTAAGTTATGAGCTGTGATCTGCCTCTGAAGTTCTGGTTGTAGTTCTTTAGGTAAGGAAGCCATAAACACATGCCTGAGAGTTGCATTATTAAAGTCATTTAGCTTGTAATAAAGGATGGACATGCGCTTATAATGAAAATGAAGATCCTTCAGATTCAAGGAACAACATTTCATATTGAGAAATTCTCGTCGGGCAACTTCATAAGTCACTGCTAGTTCTCCAATAAATTGCTCATGAATTAAGGCTAGAGTTGCAAAGACTTCTAGAATCTGAATAAATTGAAGTTGTCTATAGGTTCCCAAACTGTCAAACCAATCACGTAGAGATCCCGTAAAACGGGTAGAAAACTCCTTAAGCACAGATTGAGTTGTTGCTCCAGGTCTCAACATTTGGAGATCTATCCAAGTAGACAATTCTTGCAATCTTTTGCTCCATCGGTGTGGGGGAATATCATCAAAAGTAAACCATGGACCATTTGAAGGTGTAGAATCATGAGACCTTGATTGTCGTCTTGATTGGCTTGTTGTTTCTTCTGTATTGTCATCAACTTCTTCGGTAACAACTGGTTCACTTGGCTATGGATCTGCTATATCAGCCATCAGTAATCTAGAGATATCAGCATAGTTGGCTTCTGAATCACTCGAAGAGTTTGATTCATCAGGAGAACTATTATCAGATTCAATAGTTCTTGGAGTATTTGGAAACGAAGAAATACCATATTGTTGTACAGGTTCTTTTCCCATGAGGTTGAGGGGATATCAGTAAAGGAGATTGATGGTTTTGGTTTTGGTGGGACAGGAGTTTGCTGTGGTTTTGATGGTGCTTGTCTTGGAGAATCTTTGAATAAAGTGTGGGTCATACCAAAGAGTTTGGATGGATCATACGGTTAGGTTGGTGTCATGAATGAGCTAAAAGGATGATATGATTGAGATAAGGTTGGAATGGACTGCGTTTTACCAAAAAGTGATGGTTGTTGTTTTTCTGAATCAATCCGGGCTAATTCAGCTTTTAGCTTGAATTTCAACCTCTTTTTGGTTGAATTCTGGACCCCAGTATCTTTTGTCAATCATGTCTCTAAGGTTATGATCTAAATGGACAATTCTATCCTTTAGATCTTGATACATTTGCTGGAGTCGGAGGGTAATATCATCCATTTTCTTTTCAACATGTACAGTCTTGGTAGAAATTGTGTCTACCTTTTGATGCAAAGAATTTAGGGCTTGATTTTGAACTGTAGCATTTTGGGTCTGCCAATTTAAGACTACTTCAAATGATTTTGGCTCTTCCATATGTCCAGTTGGAGTTATTGGAGACTGAACAAATGGTTTTGAAATGACATGACTCTGGACATCTGTTTGTTTTTCAAGAGGTGGAAATTGGTTGAGGTGTTCTTGGGTAGGAGAGGAGGAGAACATCATACATGGGGAAACCAATTGTGATGATGGTAAAGGACTCTTTTGAATTTCTTGGTGACAGGACAATTTTGGTTCATTTTTGCAAATCCATTTTAAACCTTTACGATAGAGGGGTAAAGGTAAAAAACTGACAGATGGATCCGGATCATCAGGCTTTGATGGGTTATGATAATGACAAGGAGAGATGGGACGTTTTTTGTTTTTCTTTTTCTTGGGAATATCCATTTCCACATCTTCCCAACATGGGCAATCTGGATCACACATTCCAGAACCTAGGACATCCTACATGAAATGACCATTTTGTTTGGCTGGACAAACAGGGTATCCATCAGAGTTAAAGGATAGAATGGGTAAATCTTCTTGGTTTGTTTTGACTGGCTGAATCATGGATGAATGGGTATAGGATAATCGATGGGGAGTTTCAGATGGTGGTGGTGTAGAAAGTAAACTGGGAGTTAGTGAGGTAATGATAATTTCAGGGAGTAGAGGAGCGGAGGATGTATTAGGAACAAGTGGAGATTTGAAGGTCAACTTTACAGTTCCATTAGACCTTCATTCAAACAGACTTTCAGAGGTCTGTATTGGCTCAGAATTTTGGTGAAATCTCTCATAGTTTGATAACCACTCTAAAGGCATCAATTTTAGAAGCTTAGATCTAGGAATTTGTCTGGGAATCTGAATAGCAAGGATCATGAGAGCGTCTGATGAGGTTTGAGGAGTGGGAAGGTCCAAAGCATGGTTTTGAAGACGATAAACCAATTGATGATGTAAAGTAGCCATTTTTACTGTGGCTATTTGATTTGCTCCTTGGAGCTGGATTTGGACTTTCAAGGCTGTAAGGAGGTTGAGATCATCAAGAGAGAGTTTAAAATTTGGGTAAAAGGTAAGAAGAACATTGCCAGCATGGAGGGTAGTGAGAACAGTACCAATAATGGCATGTTCATACTGCTTGAAACGTGTATCAAGTAGAGCAAGTCTAGCAATAACAGGTAAACCTTTTCGACCATGAAGAGTAAGAACAAGGCGTACACCTCCAAGATGGAGATGCGTATAGCCTTCTCTTTTCCAAGTAGCAATAAGTTCAGGAGAAATTTCTAGGGTGACATATTGTTCAATAGTAGTGGACTGAAAAGCACACTGATCAAACCTAGATGATTGGACATACTCTTTATGGAGAGGTCGTTTTGTACTAATGAGGGTACGCTTCTAGTGAGAGAATTATTTCGTTTATACAGCTGATAAGGATTTACTAAGGGCATATAAGATTCATATATTTTTACAGACTCAAGAACATAGGAAAACTCAACAAGACTTTCTATTTTATTTGTAGTTCTTTTGGAGCAAGAGGAAGGAAGAGGTTTAGAGAAGAGGTAATAGAGACTGGAGTAGAGCTTGAAGATGATGAAGATGACATATTGTTGAAGACTCTCTTAGTCCTTGGACTTAATGAATTAACCATCAATCAGGATTAAGGAGTTCAAAATTATACCATAAAATTGATTTTCAAGAGCAAAGTTGGAGTGGATCTGATACCACAAGGGCAAAAACTCAAAATACTTTCTTCAGATTTATAATCCCAGAACACAGGCAACTCATGGCCAAAACAAGGAATTTTAATCTTAAAAAATATCAACGAGTTTCTGATACACAGGATTCTTTGTTCTCAATTTTAGAGTGACAACTTGAAATCAACTTATGTCATCTCATGGGACATAATTACTAGCTGAATAGTGGTGAATTCTAAAACAACGTTAACCTTTGTCTTGTTGAAATCTCCATTACTTTAATTAATTTCTTGGTTTAATTAGTTTACTTTTCTCTTAAAACTAAATTTGCTAAACTAAGTTAGGATTTTTTTTCAGATTTTAATTAGAGTTTCCAATTTCTAGTAATCCTAGTAGATTGAACCTCATTATCACTACTATATTTCTAAAGATTCTCGCACTTATGATTTTATTACAATTTTGCATAATAAGTTTTTGATGTTGTTGTTGGGGATTATGCAAGAAATTTGGTTTAATCGAGGTTGATTTTATTTTTCCATTGGTTATAATTTAAGTTGTCTTTTATTACATTAAAAGAAAACGCAATGAAAACAAAAAAAAAAAAATTAGAATCAGATTTTGAGTTGATTGTTTGGTTGTTTGGTTTCTTTTATTTTAAATTTCATTTATTGCTTGTTTAGTTTATTTTAATTTTTATATATTTTCAATATTGTTAGTCTATTTATTTCTTTATTTTCCTTTCTTTTTGTAGTTTTAAGAAAACTTACTTTTCTAGTTTTGGTTGCTATAGATTTTTGGACAAAATATTAGGCAGAAAAACTTAAGCAACTCTGTTTTTATGACACTACTTATTTTCACACACCCATGCCCTTTTATTTATTTATTTTATTTTGTTACTTTTTCTTGTTTGATTTGTAATTAACATTTTGCATTAAAATTTAGTATGGGCAATAACCTAGCAAGATAAGGATTGGATTTCATCACCAATTGCTTACCTATAGGTTAAAAATCTCTTGCATCTCTCCACTCGAATGATAGATTAAAATTTAAAAGCAATTTGAAATTGGCCTTCATTAGGGTTTCATGCTCATGGAAGCTTTGGAAAAGATCCTATTGTTAGTCACTCAAGTGAATAATTATTAAATTTAACATTAGACAGCTTGTTCTGGCTAGGCAAGTCTCAAAATTTAAGTAGGGCGAGTGCCTTTCCTTATTTACCTGGGAACTATTGTCTTGTTAGTTTAATAACCTTAATTGGTAATTTGTCAATTTGAACCTTGAAAAGAATATGAACTTTTAAGAAGGAGAGAATTTAATTGGGAAATTATTCCCAATAACTCTATAAAACTAGAAGTAATAAAATTCTTAACCTTGTTTTTACCCTTGAATGAGGTCAGAAGGACTCATTCCAGGATGAGTGGCTTTTGTTGGATTGATGTCCTTGGTTAATTTGAAAGGAAGATGAATGAAGAACTGTTGGTTTTTCTAGAGGGGAGATGGATGATTGAATAGTGAATGATTTTTTGGACAAAACTAAAGAAATTTTTTGGACAAAGAATTATATTCTACTTGGACTTGACTGAGAGAATACATTTTGAGGATGTTGGTATAAGAGAGGAACATCTGCTTGAATCTAACACTTGTGGCTGTGATGTGAAGGTTTCCAGGGAGGTTTGATCCTATGACTTTTTGCCATATGACACAATTTGGAAAGAATTGAATTCCAATGGGTTTTTTTGGTAATGAGAGAAGTTCTGAAGATTTCTCCATTTGCTGCTTTAAAAATCTCATTGTGATTTTCCCAGAAAGAAGAAGGGAAAATACTAGGATTGATCATACTTTTCTGAGCACCTGTGTCAAGGAAACCTATAACAGGGATTGGTTTGTCAAATTTGGATGGTAACAGAGAAATTTTGACAGAGGGAATGGGAGATGTGGAATTGATGGATTGTAATGTGAAGACAATAGAAGTATTGTCCAAATCAAATTCATCAGTGGATTCAGCTAAAATAAAGGCAGTGGAATCATCATGTTCTGATTGTTCAGAGAAATTAGATTCAATTTCATCATCGTTTGAAAGCATGGATGAGGCTTGTAGATGTGTGACAAGCTTAACTGCTTTAGCTGGTTTGCTGGGACAATTTCTGGCGAAATGACCCCGTTTTTTTACAGATAAAAGATTGAATCTGCTTTTTGGTTTTGGAAGAAGAACTGGTGAATTGGGAAGGATGTTTTTTCCGAAAAAACATATAACGTTTTTTGGTTTTTTGAGACCTATGGAAATGTTTCTGGACATGGTGTTTCTTTTTGGTAGGGCAAGTGCACTTCTTTTCATCCTTACACTGGATCTCAAGAAAAGGTGGTTTTGGGGGTTTGTTTTCCATGAGATCTCAGAAAAACTGCTTCTGTTCCCAAAGCGTATCCAAGCATTGGATTGCCAGTTGGAATATTTTCCCCAATAAGATATTTGCAATTTCAGGTTGAAGTTCTTTTGGCAGAGAACCAATAAAGACATGCTTAAGGGTTGGGTCATTGAAGCCATTGAGCTTGTAAAACAACATACTCATTCTCTTGTAATGTATATCAAGATGGTTTCGTTGTAAAGAACAACACTTCATCTGATGATATTCTTTTCTGGTAGTATCGATGACTGCTGTTGGTTCTCCAATAAACTGCTCATAGATAATTGCCAGAGCAATGGATGGTAAGGCTTGGTTAAATTGTATTTGCCGGTATTCCCCGAGATTTTCATACCATTCTCGAAGAGAACCAGTAAATCTGGAGCTAAATTCTCTTAGAACTACATGAGAATTAGCATTGGGCCTTGTCATCTGAACATCTACCCGGGTGGCAAATTCATGGAATCTAACTGTCCATTTATGCCGAGGAATGTCATCAAAAGTGAACCAAGAATGTGCTGATGACTTAGCATGAGTTTTTGGGTGAGAATTTGTTGGAGCAGAAGAATTAACTTCTTCTTCTGTTTCTCTTACAATGGGAGGAGCTGATGAGGAAGGTTCAACTTCAGTGGTCTCATTAGTTGGTTGAACCATCAGGAGACCAATTATATCAGCTATTTGGGACTCAGAATCAAAGGACGAGAAAGTTTCATTATCATCTTCTTGTGTTGATTCAGAAGAAGATTCAGAAGAACTGGAAGATGGACAAGGAACTTGAGAGGTTGCATAAAGTTGCCCGGGAGCTTTGTCCTTGAAACTGGATTTTGGTGATTCTGGAGAAACTGGATAAGTAGGGTTTGGAGGAGGTGGTTGGACTTTTACTTGTGTTTTTGGTTTTGTTTGGGTTCAGAACTTAACAATAATCCTGAGGTGTTGATTTAGAAGAAGATTCTGAAGAACTGGAAGATGGACAAGGAACTTGAGAGGTTGCATAAAGGTGCCTGGGAGCTTTGTCCTTAAAACTGGATTTTGGTGATTCTGGAGAAACTGGATAAGTAGGGTTTGGAGGAGGTGGTTGGACTTTTACTTGTGTTTTTGGTTTTGTTTGGGTTCAGAGCTTAACAATAATCCTGAGGGTGAAAAGTCTGATGTAGGTGTTCCTGGTTTATGATGTGGGAGGATTTCCAAAGAGTGATTTGGACCTATAGAGGTATGGTGAATCTCTGTTGGAGGAGATTGGATATTGTTAAGTTAAAGATGGGTTCCCAATTCACCCGTTCTTCTTCCAAAACCAAAAAGCAGATTCAATGTTTTATCTGTAAAAAACAGGGTCATTTTGACAAAAATTGTCCCAACAAACCAGCTAAAGCAGTTAAGCTTGTCACACATCTACAAGCCTCATCCATGCTTTCAGACGATGATGAAATTGAATCTAATTTCTCTGAACAATCAGAACATGATGATTCCACTGCCTTTATTTTAGCTGAATCCACTGATGAATTAGATTTGGACAATACTTCTATTGTCTTCACATTACAATCCATCAATTCCACATCTCTCATTCCCTTTGTCAAAATTTCTTTGTTGTCAAATCTAATCCCTGTCATAGGTCTCCTTGACACAAGTGCTCAGAAAAGTATGATCAATCCTAGTATTTTCCCTTCTTCTTTCTGGGAAAATCACAACGAGTTTTTTAAAGCAGCAAATGGAGAAATCTTAAAAAATTCTCTCATTACCAAAAAAACCCATTGGAATTCAATTCTTTCCAAATTGTGTCATATGGCAAAAAGTCATAGGATCAAACCTCCCTGACAAAGATTTCCTCATAGGCTTTGATATTCTTCACTTGATCAAAAACCTTCACATCACAGCCACAGGTGTCAGATTCAAGCAGATGTTCCTCCCTTATACCAACATCCTTAAAATGTATTCTCTTAGTCAAGTCCTAGCAGAATATAATTCTCTGTCCAAAAAATTTCTGTCCAGAAAATAATTCACTGTTCAATCATCCATCTCTCCTTTGGAAAAACCAACAATTCTTCATTCATCTTTCTTTCAAATTAAATGAAGACATCAATCCAACAAAAGCCACTCATCTTGGAATGAGTCCCTCTGACCCCATTCAAGCCCAACAAGAATGCCAACAACTTCTTTCACAAGGTCTTATTGAACCCACAACATCTGACTGGGCATGTCAAGCATTTTAAAGAGTGACATACTGTTTTGCCTGAGTTGCTTGTAAAGCACATTGATCTAGTCGAAAGGACTAAATATATTCTTTTGGCAAGGGTCTTTTAGTGGAAATGAGAGATTTGATGCTTCGAATGATTGGGCTTTTCTGTTTGTACAGGTGGTAGGGACTCGTAATAGGAAGTTGGGATTCAGAGATTTGAGTGAGTCTGGAACATAGGAGTACTCTATTAGTTGTTCTATCTTAGACGTTAGATGTTTTTGACAAGACTTTGGAATATTTAGAGTAGAGGAAAGAGATACCGGAGCTAGATCTGAACTAGAAGCTAAAGAAGTTGAAGAATTTGAAGTTGAAGCCATGTTGAAGAAGGTCTTTCTAGAATATAAAAAATCTAACAACCCTAATCCTTTGATATCACCTCTATGAGTGAGAAGTATGGCTCTGATACCACCTGGGTTTAGCGGTACGTGGTGTTGTTATACCAAAGTCACAGCAACTTATATTTATAGTTAATCATTTTATATATTTGTGGGTGTCAATGCTAGAAAACCTCACGAGAGTATAACTTGTCCACTAAGAGCACCTAAGGGTTTAAAAGACTTGTTACATATGCTAAATGCAATTGTGAAGAATAGCCAGATTACTTCTTCAACATATCTTCTGGCTTTATTGACTTCATTAGGCTATACTAGACATGCACTAAGCTCGAGCATTAAATTTGGGCCACAAAGATTGATTTTAAAGGGGTTGGTTGGTTTCTTAATTGAGTCTCCAACATAAACTGATTTTAGAGTTATTTTGACACATCTACCTATTTCTAAGGAAATGGACGTCAAAAATGAGTTTCACTAGTCCTTGAAGCATAACAATAGCAATTTTGTATAAAGACAACAAATTAGATGCCCTAGGAGTAGAAAAAGAAGAAGTAAAGATTCAATTCCAAAAGAGAGAAGAATGCAACAAAGAGAGGAATGGGCAAATTGAAGACTTGATTGTCACAGCCAAAATTCAATTGATATGCCTTTCTTTCTTGTTATTAGTACAACTTTGAGACTCACATTTAATTTAAAGTTTCAATTGCCCAAGAAAGTTCTAAACTAATTTAAGCCCAACAAAAAACTTGACTGAATGTTTAATAAAACATGAACCAATGGTATAAAAAATGATATTGATGCCACATTCAACATGTAGATGAGAAGGTGAGTGATAAGTCTAGTTTGGAATGCCATAAGAATGCAAATTCTTGATAAGTTTGCCAGTGCTCAAAAAAACCATAAAAAGAATGATCTTTCAAATTCAAATAAGAGTAATCTCCAAAATTATCTTCTATAGAGCAAGGTTGTTAAGTTTAAATAGGCTAATAGAAACCCAAGATCCTAAAAATACATTTGGAATCATTGGAGCAAACTTAGTGCTAGCCTATCTTCTACAGAGCATAGGTTTGTTGTTAAAGGGTGCTTCGAAATTCTTCACCAACCCACCATTATTAATGCAAGTCATTGATAAACTTAGTGCTAGCCTACCATAATTAATGCTAGCCCATAGTCATTAATGATAAACTTACCTAACACATTGACAAACTTGAAACACAACAATTAATGCTAGCCAAACAATTGGCCCGACCCTAATCAATTTAGTCTTCAAGATTGAATTCTAAACCTGGAATTGAATAGAACTGTGACGCGATGCTCAATGAAGGCATAAACCTTAGTATATGAGGATGCTACAATTAGCTATGGATGTTTTGATTGATAAGTTAAGGACTTTAATAAGTTCAAAGAGTTAGTTTAAGAACCAAAGAGAATTAAACTCTCAAATCAATTGCATCAAAAGTTATCTATCTTTCTTATTGGATTCGTGTACATTATTATATATGGTTGGTTACAAGAATTTCCATTCCATAATTTCCCTTGGAATTTCAAAAATAAATCAGAAGTCAAATAAGAATTAATACCCAAATAAATTGACTAATCTAAAGCAAATAAGGAAAGTGTCCTAAATGGCATAAGTGCCTTACATCAATTTTGAAAACACACGTTTTTATTAATGGAAACTAGGCAATAAATAAGATCAATAGCTGATTGTCTCGCCACTTGCCTCCTCGAGAAGATGGGAAAGAATCCAAAAAGGAAAGTAGCATGTTTTCCAGCTATAATGTGCAAGTCAACTTGCTAATTTCATGGAAGTGATCTAAATATCATGCATTTCGTGGTCTAAATATCATGTGCAATTTCTTTAGTGGGCCTCCACGAGTTTGATTGTGCCCAAGTTGCTGGAATTTGCCCATTAAGTGCTATTTTGAATTTCTTTGCACAAGCTCCTGTGATGGGTCTTATGGGAACTAGAAAAGGATCCGAACATGCATCATCCCACGTGTTAGTGATAGCCTTGTCCTCAATCTCATCATGAGTAAACAAAGGGATGGTTCGAATTCCCAAGCCTGAACAAGCTTTAATAAATTAGTCATAATGTCTTCCAGAGAACTTCAAATCTAGCTCTGTAAATTGCGTTAGAAAGTTCACTTAGTATCTGTCTAATGGTATATAGTCTTCACATTAATTCTAACTCAATTAATACCAATTTTTATTTCTAAAATTGCCTTTTTTGTATTTGACAGAAATTGTGTATTTGGCTGTTGAAAAGTTTGAATAATGCTTACAATGCCTTGTCTTCACTCCAAGCCCAATTCATCATGTCATGTATCTTTTTGGCTCTAGCTCTTCTAATTGGGCCTCTAAGAATGTGCAAAGGATTAGTTGAAGTTTTAATGGTATTCCCTTAATGGTTCTCATCATTCTCCCTCTCCTCAAAAGGATTTGTCCTTAAATCTTTTCCTACATTGAAAGGACAAAGATTAGAAACATTAAAAGTAGCGCTCCTTAGTCCTAATTGACAGTTAATTCATTAATTCCAAGAACTAAGAGAGTTTTAAACAATATGTCATCTTCATCATCTTCAAGTTCTACTCTAGTTTCTATTACCTCTTCTCTTAATCTTCCTCCTTCCTATTCTAAAAAAACCACAAATAAAATAGAAAGTCTTGTTGAGTTTTCCTATGTCCCTGAGTCTGTGAAAATAGATGAATCCTATATGCCCTTGGTCAACCCTTATCAGTTGTATAAAAAGAACAACTCCCTTACCAGAAGTATTCGCACTCTTATTAGTACAAAGCGTCCTCTTCCTAAAGAGTATGTTCAATCTTCTAGGTTTGATCAGTGTGCTCTCCAGTCTACTACTGTTGAACAGTATGTCACCCTAGAAATTTCTCCTAAACTCCTAGCCTCATGGAAAAGAGAAGGCTATACACATCTTCATCTTGGCGGTGTTCGTCTTGTTCTTACTCTCCATGGTCGTAAAGGCTTACCTGTCACTGCTAGACTGACACCCATTTTAAATAATATGAACATGCCATTATTGGTACTGTTCTCACCACCTTGCATGCAGGGAGAGTGTTTTGCTCACTTTCTACCCCAACTTCAATCTCTCCCTTGATGATCTTAACCTTCCCGCAGCTTTAAAGGTCTAGATCCAGCTCCAAGGAGCTGATCAAATAGCCACTGCAAAAATGGCTACTTTGCACCATCAGTTGGTTTACCGTCTTCAAAATCATGCCCTAGATCTTCCTACTCCACAAACTTCATCAGATGCCCTTATGATTCTTGCAGAATCAGAGGAAATCCCAACCATTATCCTAATCCCCAGACAAATTCCCCGATCTGAACTTCTCAAGTTGATGCATTTAGAATGGTTGTCAAACTATGAGAAATTTCATCAAAATTCTGAACCTATACAGAACTCTGAGAGTCTATTTGAATGAAGGTCTGATGGAACTGTAAAATTGACCTTTAAGTCTCCACCTATCCCTACTACAGCATCCGCTCCTCCACTTCCTAAGATAATCATTACCTCACCAACTCCCAGTCTACTTTCTACACCACCTCCATCTGAAGCTCCCCACAGATTATCCTATACCCATTCAGCTATGATTTAACCAGTTCAAACTAACCAAGAAGACTTACCCATCTCATCCTTTAACTTTGATGGCTACCCTGTATACCCAGCCAAACAAAATGGTCATTTCATGTGGGATGTCCTAGGCTCTGGATTGTTTGATCCAGATTGCCCATGTTGGGAAGATGTGGAAGAAATTGATATTCCCAAGAAAAAGAAAAACAAGAAACGTCCCCACTCTCCTTGTCATTACCATAAACCATCCAAACTTGATGATCCAGATCCATCTGTTAGTTTCTTACCTTTACCCATGTATAAAAAAAGTTTAAAATGGATTCGGAAAAATAAGCCTAAATTGTTGTCTTGTCGAAACCAAGTCCAGGAAAGTCCTTTATCCTCACCACCTTTGGTTTCTCCATGTATGATGTTTACCTCTTCTTCATCTCCTACTCAAGATTACCTGTCCTAATTCCCCCCTCTTGAAAAACAAACTGATGTCCAACACAAAGTTATTTCAAAACCATTTGTCCAGTCCCCGATTACTCCATCTGGACATATGGAAGAACCCAAATCATTTGGAGCAGTCTTAAACTGGCAAACACAGAATGCCAGAGCACAAAATCAAGCTCTGAATACTCTTCAACAAAAGGTAGATACCATTTCTACCAATACTATTCAAGTTGAGAAAAAAGTTGATGACATCACTCTCAGACTTCAACAGATGTACCAAGATCTCAAAGATTGGATTGTCCAATTGGATAAAGATCTTCGAAATATGATTGACAAAAGGTACTGGGGTCCATAATTTAACCAAAAAAAAGCTGAGATCAGACGGCTAAAAGCTGAATTAGCCCGGATTAATTCAGAAAAATAGCAACCCTCACTTTTTGGCAAATCCCAGTCAATTCCAACCTTATCTCGAACATACCATCCTTTTGGCTCACTTTTGTCTCAGACAAGACCTTATGATCCAGCCAAATTATTTGGTATGACCCACACTCTTTTCACAAAACCAGAACCTATATCACCATAACCTAAACCAAAACCAAGACCCCCTGTTCAACCACTTGTTCAGCTAGAAAAACCAGTTCAACCGAAAAAAACTAAACCACCGACTTATATTCCATCTTCTTCCTCTATTGGCAAAGATCTTACGTTCCAGTATGGAATTTCTGTAAAATCAGATTTTTTAGTCAGCCCTGATGAAACTCATGATTCCTCAGAATCTATTGATGATTTTGTTGACTCTGATGAAACTACAGATTTAGAATCTGAGTTGGCTGATATTTCTAGACTCTTGATGGCTGATCCTCAACCAAGTGAACCTGTTGTTATAGAAGAAGTAGGTGATAATGATGACCCACCTGTTGACCAACCTACTGGTTCTACTTCCAATCCACAACAAGAGTCTCATCACTCAAAGCCATCCAATGGTCCTTGGTTCACTTTTGATGATCTTCCTCCACATAAATGGAGAGAAAGACTCCAGGAGTTTTCTACCTGGATAGATTTGCAAATGATTAGATCAGGAGTAACAACTCAGACAGTCCTTAAGGAATTCTCAACTCGTTTTATGGGTTCCTTAAGAGATTGGTTTGACAGTTTGGGAACATATAAACAGTTACAGTTTGTTCAAATTTCAGAAGTTTCCACTGCTCTAGTAATTATCCATGAACAATTCATAGGAGAACCTTCTGTTACCTATGAAGTTGCTAGAAAAAATTTTTTGAATATGAAATGTTGTTCTTTAAACCCAAAAGACCTTCACTTTCATTACAAAAGAATGACTGTCTTGTATTACAAATTCAATGGGTTCAATGATGCCACTCCTCAATATGTTTTTATGGCTTCTTTACCCGAGGAACTCCAGCCAGAGTTACATAGACAGATTACAGCCCACAATCTTATGATTGATAATCTGACCTTTGGAAAAATCTTTCAATTGGCAATGGGTTGCCTTGATAAATTGTGTGAACAAAAGAAGTTCTTTAAAGAACTTATCAAAGAAAAAGAGCCTTTCAGACCAGCCTGTAAAAAACCCTACCTCAAAATCAAGTGTCCTAATAAAGCTCAATGTCACTATTCTACAAAAAAGAAATCCCATTTTCAAAAGTATGACCAAAACCCAGATCCCTTTTACAGAAAAAGAAAAAAAGAAAATGCAGACATCTACGATTCTTTCGACGTAGGTCATCCTCATCCAAAGATCAGTATAGGAAAAAGAAATCTCGTTATTTCATTTGCCATAAGAAAAGGTCATTTTGCTAAAGATTGCCCCAACAAGCCAGCCAAAGCTGTTAGATTGCTCCAACATCTTCAGCAAAATACTGATTTTTGTCCTGATACAGATCAAATTGAGTATCTGTTCTCTGAACAGGAAAAAACAGATGACTCAACCATCTTTGCTCTAGATAGCACTGACGAATCATCCTTTTCTGATTCTGATCAGTCTGATCCATCTGTTTATACAATCCATCAGATACAAAATTCCAATTTTGTCCATGATTTGAAAATCAAGATCCCATCCATAAAAGTCCAAGTGTTACCATCCAAATACCATTGACCTAAATACTGGTGCTCAAAAAAGTATGATCAACCCCAGTATACTTCCTCCTAAGTGTTGGAAAAAACATAAAGAATTCTTCAAAACTGCAAATGGAGAATTATTTTCCACAAAACTAATTACCAAAACTGCCATTGGTATTCAGCTCTTTCCCAATTGTGTTCTTTGGACAAAAATGATTGGATCTCATCTCCTTGACAAAGATCTTCTTATTGGCTTCGATTTATTCAGCTAAGAATAGATCCAGATTACTCCCACTGGTGTTAGGTTTAAAAACATGTTTAAAACCTATACCGATGCCCTCAAACTATACTCTCTTTCCAATGTCCCTCAATTATATGAGAGTATCACAAACCGTTTTCTCTAATATTGTCCTGAGTCTCATACACAGTTTGTTCATCCTAATCCATTTTGGAAAAACCCACAATTCTTTGTTAAATTGCCTTTCAAGCTAAATGAAGACCATAATCCTACAAAAGCCACCCATCCAGGAATGAGACCAGAGGACCTTATTTTGACCCAAACTAAATGTCTACAGTTATTGGCCCAAGGTCTTATTGAGCCCACAACATCTCAATGGGCTTGTCAAGCATTCTATGTGGAAAAATAATTCTAAAAAAGTCCAAGGAAAAAAGAGACTGGTTATTGACTATCAGCCTCTTAATATCTTTTTTCAAGACAATAAGTTTCCACTTCCTCAAAGACAATCTTTGTTTGTCCAGCTACAAAATGCCAAAATCTTTTCAAAATTTGATCTTAAATCCGGTTTTTGGCAATTGGGTATTTACCCTGATGATGATTCTAAGACTGCATTTTGTATCCCAAATGCCCACTTTCAATGGACCATATTGCCCTTTGGGCTTAAAACAGCCCCATCTATTTTCAAAAAAGCCATGACCACCATTTTCTAGCCCATTCTCCATCATACCCTGATCTATATTGACGATTTACTTTTCTTTTCAGAAACACATGATCAGCATCATGATCTGCTTGAGCAATTCTTTAAGATTATTCAATCTTATGGAATTATGCTTTCAAAAAAGAAAAGTACCATTGCTACCGACAACATCACTTTTCTTGGAATGATAATAAAAAATGGGTTTTATCACCCTAGTCCTCATATTGCACAAGAATTGACTTATTTCCCTAATTCTAATTTTACTAGAAAATAAATTCAACAGTTTCTAGGGATTGTCAATTATGTTAGAGATTTCATTCCATGAGTCAATACCTATACGACTCCTTTATCATCTATTTTGAAAAAGGATCCATCACCTTGGTCTGACATCCACACCAAAGCTATTTCCCGCTTAAAGCAGATTGCCCAGAATCCTCCACCTTTAAAAATCTTGACACATGGCAAAAGGATACTCCAAACAGATGCTTCAACGAAGCATGGGGTGCAGTACTAATTGAACAAATTGATGGAAAAGAACATTATGTCGCGCATGCCACAGACAGTTCAATAATGCTCAAAAGCATTACCACACAATCTACAAAGAAATCCTTGCAGTCAAATATGGCATAAAGAAGTTTGAATTCCATCTTATTGGAGTTCACTTTTATGTCAAAATGGATAATTCTACTTTTCCCAATATGTTTAATTGCAAAAGTCATACTGTTCCTGAAAAAACCCTCTTTCGTCTTAATTGGTTCTCTCAATATGATTTTGAAGTTAACCATATAAAAGGGGAACTAAACACCATCCCAGACTACTTTTCCAGAAAACCTTCTCAAAAAGCTTTCACTTTCTCTGTGATTTCCATGGCTTCTTCACTTCCCAAACATGCTCTCATCAAGAAATATACTCCTGGCAATAAAGCTTTTCGATCTCCTTTCCAAGTTCAAGAATATGCCAAAGCTTTTCTCATGCGATTCTTTATCGCAGCATACTCTGAATATCCCTAGTCTTCCACATTCTAGGATTATCATCTGAAATGCATGTGCCTTACCGGTCTTACTATTGATCCTTCTTGTCCTCTTTCTGAGAATGAATTATGGTATATGTGGTGTTTATCTTTGTTATATGCTACCAAACTTGTTTTTTCAGTTATTGTTTTGCAGGATATCTTGAACAACCCTGATCAAGCTACCTCTCTCATATGGACATTGTTTGAATGGTTCGCTCCTCTCCTAGTTTGGCGTCATAAGCTCAACCAAATCAAGCTTATCCACAACTTGGGAAAAATTCCAGTTCCAGAAGCAAGAATGTTCACCATTGTGTTCATCATCCACCGTCCGTATTTTCAACATCCTGATCACCAGTCTTTTTGGACCCAAGATCAAATGTATGAATGGATAACGGTGCCTCACCCTGCTATCCTCCAACAAGACTAATCTCAAAGACTTCCTTCTCCAAACAAACCATATCACCGTACCCTCTCCAAACATTAAACACACGTCACTTGGTCCTCATCATGACATTTACATGGTCCCTACTCCGTCCATTATTTCCAAACCTCCATCCAGAGGAATAATAATCAAAGAAGAAAGACCAGACTATACTGATTTTCTTTTCCAAGATTCACAAGATCCATGGGAAGAATTTCTTCCTCTCAATAGTCAACATACTCCATGTCCTGGTGAAACAAGTCATCCTCCTACCATTGTCTCCACTACGAATCCAACTGTCATCCACGCCCTCAATCACCCTCATGGTGTACCTCCACAAGTAAACCAGTCACATCTTGGAGATAGTACTGAATCATCCTTTGAGGATACTATTTCACTTTAAGCAAAGCATCCTTATCCACAGCTGGCAGCTACTTTAAAGTTTTTTTCTTTTGTAATAATGATCGTGAATAGTGTGCTCTCATGATCACCCACGTGTGTTTTATTTAGAAAAAAATGTATGGTGTCTACCACTCCAAAAAAGTGGATGTTAAATTATTGTTGTCTATTGTTGACTTTTGTCATATCATGCTTTCCACTCTCATAAAGTGGTTACGTGATAAGTTTGTTTTGGACACCTATCGTCCACTACCTCCTTTTCTCCTCTTGTAAACAAATCAAGGATGAAATATATGAAATATTTGCTATCAACTCTCATCATGCATAGCTAAATTCTCTCTTTCTCTTAGTTCAAGGAATTATGAATTAAAAATAGAAAAGGATTAAGGAAAAAGAATTTGTTCATAAAACTTCAAAGTAGTATGCTCTACACTTGCCTTCTTTGAAGGATCCTGTGTATCAGAAACTCGTTGACATTTTTTAAGATTAAAGTTTCCTGTTTTGGCCATGAGTTGCCTGTGTTTTGGGATTATCAATCTAAAGAAAGTGTTTTGAGTTTTTGTACATAGTATATCGGCGAGAATCCATCGATGTAAATTCCAGAGGTCATCCCGAATGGGGACTAGTCTGGTCTACACTGATGGTAAACAAGCCACATACTGCGTACTCTGTCCCCTGTGGTATACAAGCCACATACTGCGTACTCTGCCCTTATGGTATCAGAGCCACTGCAAATTCGTTTTGAAATGTATTTTATGGTACAATTCACAAACCTTAGTCCTGATTGACAGTTAATTCATTAATTCCAAGAACTAAGAGAGTTTTAAACAATATGTCATCTTCATCATCTTCAAGTTCTACTCTAGTTTTTATTACCTCTTCTCTTAATTTGCAGGAATTGCCATTGATTCATTCAACCACTTGAAAAGAACCATCTACCCTTGGAAGCAACTTAGAATGCTTTGTGATAAAAACCTCTCATTTCGTATATGCAATGAGACCCAATTTTCTTATACATCCTTTGTGCTGTCATACTTTCTCATGCAATTGCTTAACAAACTCGGCTTTCTTTTTACCATCCAAACTATCATGCTAATCAATAGTTAAAGGTAACAGATCCAATGGAATTAATAGATTAAAACCATATACAATCACAAATGGTGAAAATTTAGAAGTAGAATGGACATTTCCATTATAAGCAAATTCAACATGTGGCAAACATTCTTCCTAAGTTTTCAAGTACTTTTGAATAATAGCATGCATCAAAGTTGACAAAGTTCTATTTACAACTTCAGTTTGTCGATGACAAGTAGTAGAAAACAACAGTTTAGTACCCAACTTACCACACAAAGTTTTTCAAAGGCGGCTCAAGATCTTAGCATTTCAATCTAACTATGTCCTTAAAAAACAAAATAATTATTTTTACTGCGTCATCATTTTTATGACAAGGAATGAAATGCACCATCTTTGAAAACATATCAACAACAACAAAAACATAATCCTTTCCTCTTTTTTATCTAGATGAAAACAAAGCCCATAAAAATATCAACCCAAGGTTTGCTAGGTAAGGTAAAAGGGTTATACTTAGCATGTTTACAAGCAATAAATACACTTCTTACATGTTCTTTCAACATCATGATATGAACCCCGCCAAGAACTGACGTGATCTTAATCAATTTACACTTGGGAATGTGTTCCAAACGTGGTCCATGCCATTGGATGTCCCCTTCACGAGCCATATTGGGAAGATGCCAAAGATCCAGATAAGACTGAGAGTGACACTGATGATGACGTAATGAATCTATTAGATGATAAAGAGATAAATCCATCATTTCTGTAATTTTAGGCTTTTAATTTTGTAAAAGATAAAGCAAAACAATAATGAGTTTGCTTTTCTTAAAAGGTGTGCTTAGAGTGCTTTATGTTTACTTTTACTTTTACTTTGGATAAGGGTCCTGTCTTATCCTTTGCTTGGTTGTAAGCTTCTCCTTCCTTTCTCTATATAAGGGAAGGATATTATGAATGAAAATAAGGAAGAAAAATTCTAAGAAAAACTCTTAAGTTCTCTCAACCATGTCTAGCTAAAACTCTATTCTCTCTTAATTCAAAGAAGCCTTGGATTTATAAAGAAAAGAGAAAGTAAAATAAAATCAGTTCATAAAACCCCGAGGAAGTATGCTATGCACTTGCCTTCCTTAAAGGATCCTGTGCATCAGAAACTCACTGTAGTTTTCTTATCTGGTTTCGTACCCTGTTTTGGCCAAGAAATGCCTGTTTTGAGTTGTAAAACCTTCAAAAAAAATGTTTTGAGTTTTCTGGTATGAGGTATATTGGAAGGAATCCAATGACGCAAGTTCCAGAGGTCATCCCAAATGGGGACTAGTCTGGTCCACACTATTGGTTAAACAAGCCACGTACCGTACCAATCCACGATTGGTATCAGAGCCATACTGTCCTTCAAAATTTCTATTTTGAAAATATTGATTTCAAACTTCGTTTTGTGGTATGATTTAATGATGCTTTCTTGACTTAAAAGTAAATCCAGGTTTCAGAGAATTAAGAGAACTTTAGTTCCATGGCATCTTCATCTTCATCTTCCACTCCTACTTCCTCAATTACTCCTGTTACTTTATCTTCTACTTTATCTTTACCAAAGTCTTGTACTAAACAATCTGCAAGTAAAATCAAAAGTCTAGTTGAATATTCCTATATTCCAGAATCTGCCTAGATAAATGAATCCTCTATGCCTCTTGTTAATCCCTACCAACTTTACAAAAGACCTTCTTCGTTCACTAGATCCATCCGAACCCTTATCTCTACCAAGAGACCCCATCCTAAGGAATATATCCAATCATCCAGACTTGACCAATGTGCTCTTCAAGCTACCACAGCAAAGCAATATGTTACCTTTGAGATTTCTCCTGACCTTATATCCTCTTGGAAACGAGAGGGTTATACTCACCTCCACCTTGAGATTGATCCTTACTTTACATGGCAGAAACGGCCTTCCTGTCATAGCAAGGATAACCTTACTTAATATCAAGTTCAAACAATACCAGTTTGCCACAATTGGAACTGTCCTTACCACTCTGCATGCATGTAGTGTCCTTCTTACCCTATATCCCAATTTCAACTTTTCTCTGTTAGACACAAACCTGTCCATCGCACTCAAAGTCCAGATCCAAATCCAAGGAGCAGAACAAATAGCTTCGGCTAAAATTGCAACTTTACACCATCAGTTGGTGTATCGTCTGTAAAACCATGCTCTTGATCTTCCTACACCCCAAGCAGCAAACTCTGAAGCTCTAATGATTCTCACTGAATTAGAGGAGATTCCTACCATTATTCAAATACCCAGACAGATCCTTTGGTAAGAACTCATAAAGATCATGCCTTTAGAATGGATCACCAACTATGAGCAATTTCGTAGTAATTCACTTTGATCCAAACATCTAAAAGCATGTTTGAACACCGTCTTGATGGCACTATCCGCATGACTTTTAAACCACCTCATTCGGCCTCCGAAGAACCACCTAGACTCTCTTTCACCTATTTCTCAATGATAAGCTCAGTCCAAACTGGGCAAGAAAACCTACCCATCGTATCCTCTTTATCCTGCAAAGATAAATGGTCATTTTCTATGGGATGTTCCGGGATCAGGAATGTGTGATCCGAATTGCCCATGCCTTGATGAAATAGAAGATGACGAGATCTGTTACAAAAGAAAGAGGAAGACCCACAAAAGAAAAGACAAATGCAGATATCATTTTGATGATTTTGATCCACCAAAACCAGACTACCCAGCTCCTTTGCCCTTGTATAATAAAGGCCTCAGGTGGATTAAGAAACATGAATCTACATCTTATAGACAACAAGTCTTGACGCCTATACCACCTCATCCTCAAACCCCTGCTTGTATGATGTTCACCCTTACACTGTCATCCTTACAAGAATATCAACAACAATTCCCTCCAGTTGAGAAACAAACTGACCCTCAAAAAAATGTCATCTCCAAACCCTTTGTTCAATCAGCCATAACCCCATCTGGCCTTCTAGAAGAACCCAAAGCTTTTGAGGCTGTGCTTAATTGGCAAACCCAGAATGCCAGAGCACAAAACCAGTCCCTTAATTCCCTTTATTCAAAAGTTGATCATATTACACACAGATCCACTATTGTCGAGAAAAAAGTTGATACGATAACTGACCAACTGGCACAGATATACAACAATCTCCAGACCAGGATTACACAATTAGATTCTGAGTTGAGAACCATGATTCAACAAAGGATCTATAGTCTTGAATTTGACCAAAAGGAAAAGGAGATTAGAGCTCTACGAGTTGAAATAGCCAAGATTGATGCTGAAAAGCAACAACCAACTTTGTTTACAAAATCTCAACCTTTACTAGTGATCAGTCCCCAGCCATACCATCCATTTGGAACTTTACTTGCACCACCAAGATCTTATGATCCATCTAAGTTATTTAGGATAACCCACACTTTATTCCCAAATCCTCCAAAACCAAAGCCTCCATTACTTTTATTCAAGTCCAGACCTAAACCTCCAGACACTTCCCACACCCAAACGCCTCTTTTAGACCAACCACTTTTGACTCAAACACAATCTCGCTTGGAAGCCTCCACAAAAATAGTTGCCCAAGAAAAGCAACCTATGTTTTAGTTGTATTCTTCTACAGCTGATCCTCCATCAGAATCTGAGATCCAAACAGATTCTGGATCTTTAAAGTCCTTATCTTCAGATGCTTTTGATTTAGATCTAGCTGATATTTCAAAACAACACGCACCAGAGCAAGAGCCCTACTTCGACATTCCTTCTGATGTTGAAGCGGAAGCAGAAAGTTCTCAACGACCACGTGCTCGAACCAGACCAGGATCTTCTACTAAAACAGTAGGAAATGGTCCATGGTTTACGTTTGATGATTTGCCACCAGAAAAATCGCGTGAAAGGTTACAAGAATTGTCTGCATGGTTAGATGTTCAAATGCTAAAGCCAGATGCAGAAATCCAAGCCATTTTAAGAGAATTCAGTTTGAAATTCACAGGCTCCCTTAGAGATTGGTTCGATAGTCTTGGGGAATATAGGCAACTCCAGTTTATTAAACTTCCAACTGTTTCATCCGCCTTAGCTGTTCTCCATGAGCAATTCATTGGTGAGCCAGCCGTAATTTTTGCAGCCGCAAGGAAGGATTATCTTAAAATGAAATGCTGTTCAATGAACTTCAAGGATTTGAATTATCATTTCAAGAGGATGTCCATCTTATTTTACAAACTTGGAGGATTCAATGATCCAACATTGAAGCATGTGTTCTTAGCCTCTTTTCCAGAAGAACTTCAGCCTGAAATCCAGAGACAAATCATTGCTAACAACCTAATCATTGATAATATGTCTCTTGGCAAGTTGTTCCAACTTGCTATGGCGTGTCTTGAACATTTATGTGAACAGAAGAAATTTTTCAAAGAGATTGCTAAGGATAAAGAGCCGTTCAGATCAGCATGTAAAAAGCCTTATCTTCAGATCAAATGTAAAGATAAGACTAAATGTGATTATCCTACCCAAAAGCGGCATCATTTCAGGAAGCTCAAGACTTATGACAAAAAAACCAGGAACAGGCATTATAGATCCTCAAGACACAAAACCTGGAGTAATCTCCGCTTCTTTCGACGGAGAAATGTTCCTTTTGAGGATTCCCGACATCTAAAAAACAGTCGGTGTTTTATATGCAAGAAAAAAGGTCATTTTCCAAAAAACTGTCCTAAGAATCCCAAAAAAGCAATTCGTCTTGTTCAACATTTGCAATCTGTCTCAGAATTCTCTCCTACAACTGACCAGATTGAATTCCTCTTTTCAGAACAAGAGGAAGCAGACGAAAATACAGTGTTTGCTCTTGAAGCCTCGTCTGATGACGACTCTACTTAAGACAACGATAGTGATGACCTATCAAATTTGGTCTACACTATTGGTCCTCCTTCTCAGCCCACAAATACAAGCCCAAAATCAAAACCAATGGTTCTAGCCCAAACCCAAATTCCCATTCCTTCAGTAAAGATTCAGCTCTTATTAACCAAATACCATTAGCCTAGTACTGTAATTGGGTTTATTGACACAAGAGCCCAGCACGGTATGATTAACCATTCTATACTGCCCTCAGAATTTTGGAGTCCCCATAAAGAACATTTCTGTGCTGTAGACGGAAAGATTTTCTCCACAAACTTAGTCACCAAACATTCCATTGGGGTTCAACTTTTCCTAAATTGTGTTGTGTAGACTAAGTTAATTGGATCTAGTCTTTCAGACAAGGATCTTCTCATTGGCTTTGATATTCTTCATAAAGCAAAACGTATCCAAATCCTTCCCTCAGGAATTCGGTAAAAATCTTTGTTTAAGCCATTTACAAATGTCCTTAAACTCTACTCATTGACCGACCCACCTTAAGACTACCAAGACATCACCACTAGATTGCTCCAGTTCTGTCCAGAAAACCACCTCAAGTTTAAACACCCTCAGCCATTATGGAAAATGAAGCCCATTTCATTAAGCTCCCCTTCAAGCTTAATGAAGACATTAATCCTACTAAGGCCACTCACCCCGGCATGATGAGCCCATCAAACCTTGTCTTGGCCCAAAATGAATGGGCTCCCAGTGGGCTTGCCAAGCCTTCTATGTTGAAAAAAGAGCTAAAACTCCTCGCGGGAAAAGACGGCTAGTGATTGATTATCAACCGTTAAATCAGTTTTTACAAGATGATAAATTTCCTTTACCACGCAGACACAGTATTTTCACATACCTCAAAATGCTAAAATATTTTCTAAATTTGACTTAAAGTCAGGTTTTTGGCTGCTTGGTATCCTACCAGCTGAGAGGTATAAAACAACTTTTTGTATACCCAATGCCCATTACCAATGGACAGTTCTTCCTTTTGGACTAAAAACAGCCCCATCCATATTCCAAAAGGCCATGACCCAAATCTTCCAGCCCATCCTTCACCATACTCTCATTTACATTGACGATTTGCTCTTATTTTCAGGTACTCACAAAGAACATCAACAACTCCTTCAACAATTCTTTGAGATTGTACAAGCTTATGGGATAATGTTATCAGAGAAAAAGAGTACAATCGCCATTGATTCTATTGAATATCTTGGGATGGTAATAAAAGATGGTCATTATCAACCCGGTGGTCATATTGCACAGGAATTATTGTACTTCCCAGACAGTAATTTCACAAGGAAACAGATTCAACAATTCCTTGGCATCATCAACTACATCCGTGAGTTCATTCCCCATATGGATAAAGATACAAGTGTCATCTCAGCTTTGCTCAGAAATAATCCGGTCCCATGGAATGATAACGATACAGCTGCAGTCCAAAATCTCAAAAAGATAGCGCAAAATCTGCCTTTTTTGGGGATAATGATAGATAGACGCCGAATCTTGCAAACAGATGCAAGTGATACATCTTGGGGGGCCATCCTCCTCGAAGAAATTGATGGCAGAGAATATTATGTTGGATATGCTAGTGGACATTTCTCTGATGCCCAACATCATTATCACACCATTTTCAAGGAAGTCTTAGCGGTAAAGCAATGTATAAAGAAATTTGAATACCATCTAATTGGCCATAACTTTTTGGTACGATTAGACAATTCTGCTTTCCCTAACGTGCTTAATTTCAAAGGAAAAACTGTTCTTGATAAGCTCCTTTTAAGACTAAAAGAATGGTTTCCCAAGTATGACTTCCAGGTTCAACATATAAAAGGGGATAAGAACTTAATCCCCTTTTATATTTAGTTAATCATAGTCCAATATTGAGCTGACTTATGCTCAGCACTCTTTATAAAAGATGAAGAGTGGTTGTGCGTACTCCACCAACTCTAAATATTACTAAAATGCTGTCTTTTCTAGTTGAAAGCTAGCGAAGCCTTTGCTTCACAAATATAATCAACACAAGCATTGTTTTATGTCATCGAAATAGACCGCACATAATAATTAATACAACTCCGTTATCTCTGAGGTATCAAAGATTGGTTTTGCTCCTCAATTTTCTAGAATGTTTCGTATGCATGTTTGTGTCAATTGCTGTGGACAAATTGAAGTTTCAACGCCCGTGGCATGCGAATTTGTTTATTTCTCAGATTAGATCAAAGTAAATAATAACACTCAACTCCGGGCACCGCAAAGTCCAAACATGTTGTGTCCCTAATGCGTAGACTGGCTTCATCAATTCCATTGACCCACCAAACATCAAGCACATATCGTTCGGCGACCCCATAATATTTATTCATGCAACTCTTACGTACAAAAAAACTGCCAGTTTGATTCTAGAATCATTGCAAAAGATACTAATTTTGAGAAATCTTACCATTAAGTATATATCGATTCTTACTTATGACTGTTACTCGAATTGTAGTAACCACAACTATAAGAGGCATTCACAAACTAGTCGGACCACGGTTCAATTCTGATAACAGAGTTCAGGCCTCATAAATGAATGAATGAATGAATAAATAAATAAATGTTTTCCGATTTTGATGAGTATAATTTTGAAACACTGCCAGTAGGTCATTGATTTTGTTAAAATGAGACTCTGTCGCAACATGTAACATTGGTGTATGTGCAAAATCATAGGATTAAGTGTATAAATTCATATATGTATATATAAATATGTACCCTGTGCTACACATCAGACTAGAGTTGATTTTTGACCTTTTTTTTTTTCTATTAATAAATTTGTAGACGTAGTATTATAGAAGAAGAAGAAGTTAGTAGTTACATATGATCTCATCTTTCCCTGTTTGCTCATTAGAAGAGAGTACAATGTCTGTCAATTGTTTACTAAAAATAGTTGTAAATTAAGAAGCTATGAATGGATCATTAACATTTCTAAATGAAATCTCATATGGGCGATGAGAGAACATAACGCATCATTGAGAATTTCAATCTCAATTTCCTTTTTTCTCCCCCCCCCAACCCAACTTTTAATCCATCAACTAAAAGTCTAAAAAGTACATAGACTAAGCATAATTTAGAGAATTTGTAAACAACTTCGTATCATTTTCTTCTTCAATAAATTTTCATTTACTTATATGCATAATTAGTTTACAAAACTCATAGCTAATTTCTATCTTCATTACCATTGAATTTTTAAATCCAAAAATTTCATACTTTATCCTATAATATATTATTGAGCCCAATAAAATAGTATTGAGATATAATATATTCGAATGTTTTAGCGATACCTTAGAGTTTTGTTAAAAGATTTGTTGGCTAAGAAATAATAATTCAAAGCTTATATTTTATTCTCCATAATTCTCCATAAAAATTTGCAAAGTTCCAAAAGTTCCCCCTTCCCAAAACCCTTTTAATAAAGTCGTGCTACGTCTAAAATCAATGTGCTTCCGAATGTTCACATTCGCTTGCCTAGACTAACAAGTAACAAACAAAGCCCGTGGCCCCTGGGGACCGCTCTGATTGCAAACTCAGTTCTTATGCTCTATTCCCCAAGACTATTGAACCAGTCTCTAAGGGAGCATGTGAATCTCGAATTGAATTCTCTTAAAATAGCCTAGATTTTTGCATCTGGCTTTAGCATTTGAACATCAAACCATGCAGACAATTCTTGTAACCTTTCACGCCATTTTTCTAGTGGCAAATCATCAAACGTAAACCATGGACCATTCCTGCTGTTTTAGCTGAAGATCCTGGTTTGGTTCGAGCACGTGGTCGTTGAGAACTTTCTGCTTCCGCTTCAACATCAGAAGGAATGTCGAAGTAGGGCTCTTGCTCTGGTGCATGTTGCTCTATAGTCCCTGAAGCTTCTGTTGGACTAGCCATCAATAGTTTTGAAATATCAGCTAGATCTAAATCAGAAGCATCTGAAGATAAGGACTCTAAAGATCCAGAATTTGTTTGGATCTCAGATTCTGATGGAGGATCAGTTGTAGAAGAATACAGCTAAAACATAGGTTGCTTTTCTTGGGCAACTGTTTTTGTGGAGGCTTCCGGGAGAGATTGTGTTTGAGTCAAAGGTGGTTGGTCTAAAGGAGGTGTTTGGGTGTGGGAAGTGTCTAGAGGTTTAGGTCTGGACCTGAATAAAAGTGATGGAAGCTTTGGTTTTGGAGGATTTGGGAATAAAGTGTGGGTCATCCCAAATAACTTAGATGGATCATAAGATCTTGGTGGTGCAAGTAAAGTTCCAAATGGATGGTATGGCTGGGGACTGATCACTGGTAAAGCTTGAGATTTTGTAAACAAAGTTGGTTATTGCTTTTCAACATTAATCCTGGCTATTTCAGCTTGTAGAGCTCTAATCTTCTTTTCCTTTTGGTCAAATTCAGGACTGTAGATCCTTTGTTGAATCATGGTTTTCAACTCAGAATCTAATTGTGTAATCCTGGTCTGGAGGTTGTTGCATATTTGTGCCAGTTAGTCTGTTATCGTATCAACTTTTTTTTCGACAACAGTGGATCTGTGTGTAATATGATCAACCTTTGAATGAAGGGAATTGAGGGACTGGTTTTATGCTCTGGCATTCTGGGTTTGCCAATTATGCACATCCTCAAAAGCTTTGGGTTCTTCTAGAAGGCCAGATAGGGTTATGGCTGATTGAACAAAGGGTTTGGAGAGGACATTCTTTTGAGGGTTAGTTTGTTTCTCAAGTGGAGGGAATTGTTGTTGGTATTCTTATGAGGATGACAGTGTAGGGATGAACATCATACAAGCAAGGATTTGAGGAGAAGGTGGTATAGGCGTCAACAAGACTTGTTGTCTACAAGATGTAGATTCATGTTTCTTAATCCACTTGAGGCCTTTATTATACAAGGGCAAACGCGCTGGGTAGTCTGGTTCTGGTGGATCAAAATCATTTGAATGATATCTGCATTTGTCTTTCCTTTTGTGGCTCTTCTTCTTTCTTTTGTAACAGCTTTTGTCATCTTCTGTTTCGTCAAGGCATGAGCAATCTGGATCACACATTCCTGATCCCAAAACATCCCATAGAAAATGACCATTTATCTTTGCAGGATAAAGAGGATATCATTCTGAATTAAAGGACACAATGGGTAGGTTTTCTTGCCCAGTTTGGACTGAGGTTATCATTGAAGAATAGGTGAAAGAGAGTCTGGGTGGTTCTTCGGAGGCCGAAGGAGGTGGTTTAAAAGTCATGCGGATAATGCCATCAGGGCGGTGTTCAAACATGATTTCAGATGTTTGGATCGGAGTGGAATTACTATGAAATTGCTCATAGTTGGTGATCCATTCTAAAGGCATGATCTTTATGAGTTCTTGCCAAGGGATCTGTCTGGGTATCTGAATAATGGTAGGAATCTCCTTTGATTCAGTGAGAATCATTAGAGCTTCAGAGTTTTCTGTTTGGGGTGTAGGAAGATCAAGAGTATGTTTTTGCAGACGATACACCAACTGATGGTGTAAAGTTGCAATTTTAGCTGAAGCTATTTGTTCACCATTTGAGATTGTATATGGTATTAATCCATTAACTCCTTTGGATTTATTACCTTTACACATGACAAATCACGACTACACATAGAAAAGAGGAATGAATAATATGCTACTCAAGCCAACAAAAGACGTAAGCAGGTGGTTTTTCGGCTTGGAGATTAGGTTTGGGTGCATATAAGAAAGAAGACGTTCCCAGCATAATGGCATTCCAAGCTAATTCCAAGGCGAGGTGAATCAATCACAATGCCTGCAAAATTAATCTTCCTGGTGGATCTAATATGTAAGAGAAGATTTGAGGATGAATCCTTTTAAGGTGAGGGGGAATGATGATGATGTGAACCCCACAATGAAACTTTGAAACTCACACTTAATTTGAAGTTTCAGCTACCCAAGAAAGTTCTAAATAGGTTTAAACTAAATAAAAAACTTAACTGAATGTTTAAGAAAACATGAACTAGAGGTATAAAGAATGATATTGACGCCACACTTGGGTAGTTTAGTTTGGAATGGCACAAGAATGCAAATTCTTGATAAGTTCACCAATTCTCAAAAAACACAAAGAAAGAATGATCTTTCAAATTCAAAATAACGTTCCTCTCTAATTGTCTTACACAGCAAGGTTGCTGAGTTTAAATAAGCTAATAGAAACCCAAGATCCTAAAAATACACCGGGAAACATTGAAACAACCCTACAAAGCAACTTAATGCTAGCCTACAAAAATTAATGCTGGCCCACCATTGACAAACTTGAAACACAACCAATAAATTAAGTTAAATAAGCAAAGGAGTGGTTGGAATTCCCAAGCTTGAACAAGCTATAATGAATTGATCATAACGCCTTCTAGAGAACTCCAAATCCAGCTCTATAAATTGCATTGCAAGGCTAACTTGATCTTTCCAATGGTATATAACTTGATCATTCTAAATGAATTTGACCAAAATTGTGTCTTTGGCTGCTCAATAGCTTGAATAATGCCCACAATTCCTTGTCTTCTCTCCAATCCTTATTCATGATGTCTTGCATCTTGAATTGCATTTTCAGTCCACATTTTCTCAATTAATCCATTTAAAGTAGCTTGAACCCTTTTAGCTCTAGCTCTTGTAATTGGGGCTCTATCAATGTTCAAAGGATCATTTGAAGCTTTAATGGTATTCCCTTGATGGTTCTCATCATTTCCTCTCTCCTCAAAATGATTCACCTACATCAAAAGGGCAAAGATCAGAAACATTAAAAGTAGCACTCACATTACAATTTGATTTGGCTTAGGATTTATTTATAATGTACTTGCATCCAACAAATAGAGATAGATAAATTTTGATGCAATTGGTGAGAAAGTTATTAAACTATTAGATTTCGGTGGTGTTCAAACTCTTGACTTATTAATTAGATTATCTATAGCTGATTGTGGTGTCTTCACATACCAAGGTTCGTGCTTACATTCATCATTGGATCACAATTACATTCAATTCCAGGTTCAGATTCTATTTTGAAGACCAAATTGATTAAGGTCACATTAATTTTTGGTGGAGTTTGTATCATATTCAAATCCTATTCAAGTTTCTGTCAGACCTATCACAAGAGCTCATGCAAAGAAATTCAAAGAAGTGTTTAACAGGCTGATTCAAGCAACTTGGGCTCAATTAAATTCGTGGTGGCCCTTTGAAGGAATCACACGTGATATCAGACCACTAAATGCGTGATTCATGCTCGTAAAGTTTCCAAATAATAACTTCCATTAAATAGGGAAGTTGGCTTGCACATTATGCGGGAAAATATATTTTTTCCCTTTCCGGATACTTTCTTATTTCTTGAGTAGGTAAGTGGCAAAACAAATCAGTTATTTCTCTTTTAATTACCTAGTTTTCATGATTAATTGATGTAAGGCATTTAAGCCAATTAGGATTCTGATTTGATTTAGATTCTTTCTTAATTGGCTTTAGATTAGGATTTTGATTTCATTTGATTTAGGATTTATTTTTGAAAATTCTTGTAAACCAACCCTATATAATGCTTTTCCCAATATGTTAAATTTCAAAAGTCATACTGTTCCAATAAATAGAGATAGATCAGCTTTGGTGCGATTGGTGAGAGAGTTAATTTCCTTTGGTTCATAAACTAAGAGAGAGTTAATTCCCTTTGGTTCATAAACTAAGAGAGAGTTAATTCCCTTTGGTTCATAAACTAACTCTTTGAACTTATTGGATTTCCATAGCTTTCAAACTCTTGACTTATCAATCAAATTATCCATATCTGATTGTGGCATCATCACATACCAAGGTTCGTGCATACATTGAGTATTGGATCGTTACATTCAACTGTAGATTCAAATTCAATTTTACAGACTAAATTAATTAGGGTTACATCAGTTCTTGGCAGGGTTTGTATCATTTTCATTGGTAAATTTGTGGTTGTTTATTTTCATGACATTTTTATCTATAGTAAAAGCCTGGAAGGAAATGCTGCACGCTAATTTGAAAAAGTGTTCCTTTTGTACAAATCAGATTATTTTTCTTGGTGAGAAGGTAAAGGCTAATAGGTAGTGGCCTACACCTAAAAGTGAAAGCGAGGTAAGAAATTTTCATGGTGTGGCTAGTTTTCATAGAAGGTTTGTGAAAGATTTTAGCACCCTTGTTGCACTATTAACTAAAATTGTGAAGAAACATGTGGGATTTAAGTGAGGTAATAGACAAGAGAGGGCATTTATTCTAATGAAGGAGAAATTGGTTTTTGCACCATTACTTGCTTTACTTGATTTTCCTAAAACTTTTGAAATTAAGTGTGATGCTTCAAGTATAGGTATTGGAGCTATTTTTATGTAAGAAGGTGTCCTATTGCCTACTTTAGTGAGAAATTGAATGGGGTAGCCCTAAACTATCCAGCCTATGATGGGAAGATGTATGCATTGGAGAGAGCATTGGAAACTTGGCAACATTATCTTCTACCTAAAGAGTTAGTTTTTTGCACTAATCATAAGAGACATGCCAGATGGGTTGAATTTAGTGAGCCATTTGATTATATGATCAAATACAAACCAGGTAAGGTATATACTTATCTCTACATTAATTGCAAAGTTGTTAGGATTTAAGTGCATTAAAGAATTATAAGTTAATGATCTTGATTTTGCTAATGTGTTTAATGTTGGTGAGAAAGTTGCATTTGGTAAGTTCTATAGGCATGATGGGCTCTTATTTAAAGAAAATAAATTGTGTGTGCCTAATAGTTCTTTACATGAATTGCTTGTGCATGAAGCTCATGGGGGAGTTTTAAAAGAATATTTTGGTATTGAAATGTGATGTTGAAAAATATATGAGAAGTGTATCAATTGTAAACAGGCTAAGTCTAGAGTTTCTCCATGGATTCTATAATCCTTTACCCATACCTAGCAAACTTCGGGTTGATATTTCTATAGGCTCCCAGATAATGAAGCAGACATGTTCAGTTGAGGGATAGTGCGTATGGTTGTGATCAAAGCTGGAGCTTTTATAGCTGATCTGGTGAGGAAGTCAAGGATAATGGTTGGTGATTGAACAGTGGGTTGGATGGTAAAGACAGGCCCAATCCGAAGATGTGGGCTCAATAAGGCCGTGACTCAGGAGTTGACTAACTCTTGTTGGGCTAACTCTAAGTTACTTAGGTCAAAAAGGGGAAAGGATTATGTTTTTGTTGTATATTGATGACTTACTTCTCTTTTCAGAAACACATGATCTGCTTGAGCAATTCTTTAAGATTATTCAATCTTATAGAATTATGTTATCAAAAAAGAAAAGTAACATTGCAACTGATACCATCACTTTCCTTGGAATGATAATAAAAAATGGGTTTTATCACCCTAGTCCTCATATTGCACAAGAATTGACTTATTTCCCTGATTCTAATTTCACTAGAAAACAAATTCAACAGTTTCTAGGGATTTTCAATTATGTCAAAGACTTCATTCCACGGGTCAATACCTATACCACTCCTTTATCATCTCTTTTGAAAAAGGATCCACCACCTTGGTCTGACATCCACACCAAAGCTGTTTCCCACTTAAAGCAGATTGCCCAAAATCCTCCACCTTTAAGAATCTTGACACATGGCAAAAGGATACTCCAAACAGATGCTTCTAACGAAGCATACGGTGCCGTACTCATTGAACAATCTACATAATGCTCAAAAGCATTATTACCACACAATCTACAAAGAAATCCTTGCAGTCAAATATGGTATAAAGAATTTTGAATTCCATCTTATCGGAGTTCACTTTTATGTCAGAATGAATAATTCTGCTTTTCCCAGTATGTTAAATTTCAAAAGTCATACTCTTTATGAAAAAACGCTCCTTCGTCTTAAGGATTGGTTCTCTCGATATGATTTTGAAGTTAACCATATAAAAGGGGAACTAAACACCATCCCAGACTACCTTTCTAAAAAACCTTCTCAAAAAGCTTTCACTTTCTCTATAATTTCCATGGCTTCTTCACTTCGCAAACATACTCTTATCAAGAAATATACTCTTGATAATAAATCTTTTCAATCTCCTTTCCAAGTTCAAGAATATGCCAAAGCTTTTCTCATGTGATTTTTTATTGCAGCCTACTCTGAATATCCTGAGTCTTCCACATTCCAAGATTATCATCCGGAATGCATGTCTTATTGGTCTTACTATTGATCCTTCTCGTTCTCTTTCTGAGAATGAGTTATGGTATATATGGTGCTTATCTTTATTATATGCTACCAAACTTGTTTTTCCAGTTACTGTTTTGCAGGATATCTTGAACAATCCTGATCAAGCTACCTCTTTCATATGGACATTATTTAAATGGTTTGCTCCTCTCCCAGTTTGGTGTCATAAGCTCAACCAAATCAAGCTTACCTACAACTTGGGAAAAATTCCAAGTCCAGAAGCCTAAATGTTCACCATTGTCTTCATCATCCACCGTCCGTATTTTCAACATCCTGATCACCAGTCTTTTTAGACCCAAGATCAAATGTATAAATGGATAACAGTGCCTCACCCTGCTATCCTCCATGTCATGGTGAAACAAGTCATCTTTCTACCATTGTCTCCACTATGAATCCAACTGTCATCCATGCCCTCAATTACCCTCATGGTGTACCTCCACCAGCAAACATGTCACATCCTGGAGATAGTACCGAATCATCCTCTGAAGATACTATCTCACTTTAAGCAAAGCATCCTTATCCACAGCTGGCAGCTACTTTAAAGTTGTTGTCTTTTGTAATAATGGTCATGAATGGTGTGCTCTCATGATCACCCACGTGTGTTTTATTTTTTAAAAAAAATGTGTATGGTGTCTCCTACTCCAAAAAAGTGGATGTTAAATTATTGTTTCTATTGTTGACTTTTGTCATATCATGCTTTCCACTCTCATAAAGTGGTTACGTGATAACTTTGTTTTGGACACCTGTCGTCCACTACCTCCTCTTCTCCTCTTATAAAAGGAGAAGCCTTTTGTAAACAAGGTTGAAATATATGAGATATTTGCTATCAACTCTCATCATGCATAGCTAAATTCTCTCTTTCTCTTAGTTCAAGGAATTATGAATTACATACAGAAAACGATTAAGGAAAAAGAATTTGTTCATAAAACTTCGAGGTAGTATGCTCTACACTTGCCTTCTTTGAAGGATCCTGTGTATCAGAAACTCGTTGACATTTTTTAAGATTAAAAGTTCCCTGTTTTGGCCATGAGTTGCCTGTGTTTTGGGATTATTAATCTAATGAAAATGTTTTAGAGTCTTCCTGGTATATCGGCTAGAAATCCAAGCATGCAGGCTACTGGTCCAAAGGATGATTAAGTTCATTATTGCTCTGGTGTAACAGTGCCACGTACGCATAAAACTAATGACACAACAAACATAGCTAATTTGTTTTTCAAGGGCCCAAGGAGCATAGCTTCAAATTGAAATGCTGAGTTGTTTATGGGGTAAGTTATGTACCGAAATTTTGTTTTCTACTATTTGTCATCCACATACTAATGGACAAACTGAGGTTGTAAATAGAACTTTGTCTACTTTGCCTTGTGCCATTATTTAAAAGAACTTGAAAACTTAGAAATAATGTTTGCCACATGTTGAATTTGGTTATAATAGGATTATCCATTCAGCTACTAGATTCTCACCATTTGAGATTGTATATGGTTTTAATCCATTAACCCCTTTGGATTTAGTACCTTTACCTATTGATGAGCGTGCTAGTTTGGATGGTAAAAAGGCAACTTGAATTTCTTAAGCAATTGCATGACTAAGTGTGACAACACATAGAAAAGAGAACTGAACAAGATGATACTCAAGCTAAAAAAGGATAAGTGGTTTTTCAACCTTAAGATTAGGTTTGGATGCATAGAGAAAGGAGAGGTTCCTAGCACAAAGGCATTCCAAATTGCTTCTAGAGGGAGATGATCCTTTTCAAGTGGTTACACGTATCAATGACAATGCCTATAAATTAGATCTTCCTGGTGAGAGTATAATGTGAGTGTTACTTTTAATGTTTCTAATCTTTGTCCTTTTGATGTAGGAGAAGATTCGAGGATGAATTCTTTTGAGGAAACAAGGAATGATGACAACAATCAAGAGAATGCCATTAAATCTTCAACCAATCCTTTGCACATTCATGGAGGCCCAATCATAAGAACTAGAGCCAAAAAGATACCAGCCACTTTAAATGGATTAATTGAGAAAATGTGGACTGAAAATGCACTTCAAGATACAAGAGTTGATGATTTGGGCTTGGAAAGAAGACAAGGCATTAAGGGAAATATTCAAGCTATTAGATGCCCACATACACAATTTGAGTCAAATGTGGAAAAGGAAAATTCAAAACAAAACAAGTGCTGATTGAGTTGGAATTAGTGTGCAAATTGTATACTATTTGAAAGATGATTAAGTTAACTTTCTAATGCAATTTACAAAGCTGGATTTAGAGTTTTCCAGGAGATGCTATGACCAATTTATTACAGCTTCTTCAAGCTTGGGAATTCCAACCACACCTTTGTTTATTCAACTTCATTTATTTGTTGTGTTTCAAGTTTGTTAATGTGTTAGGTAAGTCTACTGTTAATGATGGTGTGCTAGCATTAAGTTTGTCAATGACTAGCATTAATAATGGTTGGTTGGTGATGAGTTTTGAAGCATCATTTGACAAACCTATGCTTGGAGGGTTTTTCCAATGTTTCCAAGTGTATTTTTCTATTAGCCTATTTAAACTCAGCAATCTTTCCATGTAGAAGATGGTTTGGAGATTAATGTTATTTGAATTCAAAAGATCATTCTTTCTTTGGTTCTTTTGAAAACTAGTGAACTTATCAAGAATTTGCATTCTTGTGGCCTTCCAATGTAGACTTATCAATCACCTTCTCCACTACATCTTGAGAGTGGCGTCAATAT
The DNA here is from genome assembly GCA_030449905.1 of Luvunga scandens. NCBI lineage: Eukaryota > Viridiplantae > Streptophyta > Magnoliopsida > Sapindales > Rutaceae > Luvunga > Luvunga scandens. Next base: position 1,053,026 of record JASUUG010000193.1, on the reverse strand, counting down.
CATTCTCTATACCTCTGGTTCATGTTTTCTTAAACATTAGGTTGACGTTTTTGTTTAGCTTAAATCTATTTTGAACTTTCTTGGACAGATAAAACTACAAATTAAGTGTGGGTTTCACATCAACTTATGTCTCAATAAATAAATCTACAAATTCATGTGTCCAACTCTAAATAATGTCTCTCTCAAAGACATAAGCATAACAAAAGTTTCGAAAAGACTTCTCAATTACAAGTTCATAAGCAAATAAATTTAAAAGGAACATAAGTCTTCTCTAACTCCAATGATAGCACACCTCCCAATAAGAAACTTAATCTGCAAAAAGTAATGACTAGGGGTGAGCCGTCAACTCGGTGAGTAAAACCATTCTTAACACACTAGGCCTATTACGTATCGAAAATATTACAAGCCTCCTTTTTATCAAAACATATGTATTATAATAAAAAGGCAGAAATTCGCTAAATAATTCAGAATATCAAAAGCTCATAATTCATAAAAGAAAATAAATCATATAGTACATATGCACAGAAAAATCAAAGTTAGCTAATGTCACATAGTGTCACCTATACTCCCGGTGACCCGGTCAGAAACAGAATCAGAATATCATGTGCACACTCATAACAGAAACCCAGTACTGGTCCAGAATAGATATGTATCATATTATACGATCAGAATCAGAATCAGAGTAACTATAGACAATGAGCCAAAACATTCAAATCAATCTTTCATATATAATGGCTTGTATGTGGCACTTTGCGGCACTTTGGCCCTCAAGAGGTGGCCCTTATACAAACATAAATAATTTAAATAGTATACAGACACAAAACATTCATATCAAATTCATAAATGTTTGTAATCATAATTTAGGCTCGCAAATATCTTATAAATAAAATCATAAAACGTAATCATATAACAAAATAAATTATATATTTAAAAGCATTAGTAATATTTTGCTGAAACCATAAGAATAACAAAATTTTCATATTTGAAAACATTTATACAAACTAATATTTGTTAGGAAAAACAATTGATTTTCAAAGAACTATAAAAACTCATGAACTTACGGTAGTATCATAATAATCATACTTATCTAGTACATTAGGAATGAAGTTACTTACCTTGACAAAAGCAATGATCTAAACTCCTCTAGGTCTCCAACAGCCTCAAACACCTTAACAATTACAAGGAAATCCTATTAAACAACTTATTCCAACCTCCTGATTTTCCTGATTCATACCCATACAGTTTTATTTCTCTGAATTTTAACTCTTAATCTAGTTATTAGAAAGACACAATATTTTACAGAACCAGTTTAGACATCCATGGGTATCTCACATAAAATTTTCAAGAATATTGGATATCAAAAACATTTTCAAAACTATTTATTTCTTAATAAATTCAAAATTGTCTTGCAGAGCCTTAACTGAACAGTATGGGTTCCGAGATTTTTATAAAGTCATACATTAATCAGAAAATTTCTAAATTGAAATGGGAAATACGAGACACACATAATAATCAAGGTTCTCCTTGAGGTTCTCCTCTAATCAAGGGTTTGAATCCAACGGTATGAATAAGAGAGTAAAGCAGATAATAGAAGAAAACGTTGTGGACTTATGGTTATGAAAGAGGGAAAAGTATGAATTTATAAGAAGTCCTAAGAAATCCTATTAGATTTTGAAAAAATATATGTGTTTTCCAAAATTACACCATGAGTAATCCTTATTAGTGGGGGTAATAGTGTCACTTATAAATTCTAATAAAATAAAATTCTATAATCTAAAATTCATGAAAAGAATTTGGCGTTACACAGTCAAAGCGTACTATTCTAACCCTAGAAGATATGCTGCGAGCTTGTGTTTTGGAGTTTAAGGGTAGTTGGGATGTTTATTTACCCTTGATGGAGTTTGCTTACAATAATAGTTTCGAAGCTAGTATCGAGATGGCATTATATGAGGCTTTATAAGTTAGAAAATGCTGAACTCTAATATGTTGGGATGACGTTGGTGAGCGGAGGTTATATGGTCCCAAATTAGTTCAAGATACTAACGAGAAGATACGATTGATTTGAGATAGACTAAAGGTGGCCTAAAATGGACAGAAGAGCTATGCAAATAAGCGTAGGCAAGAACTTGAATTCAAAGTTGGCGATAGAGTTTTCATACGGATTTCTCCTTGGAAATGGGTACTTCGATTTGGGAAGCACGGGAAGCTAAGCCCATTCTATGTTAGGCCATATGAGATTGTTGAGCGCATTGTTCCATTAGCTCATCGATTAGCTCTACCACTTGAGTTGTCCAAAATTCATGATGTATTTCATGTCTCGATCCTTCGAAAGTACATGTATGATCCAAGTCATGTGTTATTGAGGCAACCAATCGAACTAAAGGAAGATTTAACTTATGAAGAAGAATTGGTATATTTGCGTTCTAGAACTATTTCTTTAGTAAAAAGGAGGAGGCTACATGGGAACACGAGGCCTTAATGAGAGCTCAATATCCTCACCTGTTCTTATTAGATGAGTAAATTTCAAGGACGAAATTTTTATAAGGGGGGAGGATTGTAACATATGCACCTTGATTTCTTTAATCGAGTGTATTATATTTTTTATTTTATTTTCTATAAATGGAAAGGGAGAGAGAGAGAGAGAAAGAGAGAGAGAGTGGTTTCCTAAAATAGAAAGAGAGAGAGAGAAGGAAACCCGTTGACCCATTTGACTTGACTCGACCCACGAGTTTGACACGACCGGATATCCCATTTTCACCCACTTTACTGGCCAAGCTTGGCACTAATCTGAAGCTTGTGAGCCGTCAATTGTATCCCTGCTGTCATCGTGGCCGAAAACTGACCAGAACGCCAGCGATCAAGCTCAAAAACTCACGGCATTATCCTATTTTTCTCGCAGTTGATTTCATAGGTTTTAGGCCACACCACCACCTGGTCTTGTTCCTTAGCTCATCCTCATCATTATCCAACCAACCTTGTCACCTGAAACTGCTAGATTGTTGTTGATCTCAACTTCCAAAAAGTTTATGGCTTTGGGAGCTCGATCTATCATCGTCACCACGCGTGGGAGGCCACCGTTGGCACCATTGGACTTACTGAGGTTAGAACTATCAGACCTGAGCTTCTCGTCATTGTTGACTAATAGGGGTAATTTTGTAATTTTAAAATTGATGGATATTTTAGTAATTTTAGATTAGGACAGTTAGGTAATTTGAGATTTTGGGGATAATTCGGTCATTTATGTTGTTAGGGGCATTTTGCTAATTTCACATTTTTCAAGGGTAATTTCATAAATTCAAAACTCATGGATATTTTTGTAATCGGAATTGAGGGTAGTTTGGTAATTTGTGATTCTGAGAATAATTTAGAAAATTTTGATGTCGAGGGTATTTTGGTAATTTTATGATTTCAAAAATAATTTGTTGCGGATAAATGTTGGTTCGAGTTTTATGTCACAACGTTTTTTGTAATTCGCATTTGCAGAAGTTAATTATATCATCACTGTGAGTGGAATGTACAAAACCTATTTTCATAGTTTATTATGATAGTAAAGCATGTTTACGAAATAAGTTTCAAATGCTTTGATTTAAATGATTTTGTAGAAATGGATTTTATCTTCATATTGGTATTTATTACGAAATATTTGTAATGATTTTGGTTACTAATTTTGAATATGCATGATAATATTTTAAAGAAAAGAAAAGCAGATTTAAGACATGATAAATGAAAAAGGAAATGAGATCGAATGAGATTATATGTTTATGTATATGTGTACAAAAGTATATGAATATGAGTATAATGATTATTTTTCAAATTATTAGACAGTACTCTTCCCCTCAATATTGTAAAAAAAATTAAATTACTAATTCTTTTGGACGTTAATGAAAAATTAATATATTAACCCCGTAGTAGAGTGTTTCACAAAAATTAGTATATATATCCGTTTTCTTTCTATTTTATTTTTTGGGGTAAATTGTTAATTTAATTTTTTTATTAATGTCCAAAAAAAAGAAACATTATTGTAAGAGAGTAATATTGTAAAAGCAAGCCAAAAGGAACTAAAAGTAATGGCAGGGGTAATAATAATTTAACAATAGGCATGTTTTGAGATATTTTTAGAAATACAGTGATTAAACAAGCATTAACCTTAAAATATAAGGAACAACTTTTACCCAATTAAATGTATGAGAGTTTTGAAAAGCTAATGCTGGAGTTTTTGGAGTTAAACAATTATTTCAAAAACCATGTGTTTTTGGGAAAGACAAATCTTAATAATTAATTACAAAACATAACAGACATAAGTAGACCCTTAAAAATTGAGCAAAAAATCAGCCAAGTATTAGATTCAAATCACTGAGCAAATGTTTGTTTTTATTTTTTAAATGCCTAAAATAAAACTAGTAATTTGACATATATGTTGTCTAAATTTGTACTTAAATACTAGAAATCTTTTCTAGAAAAATAAATTGATAAAACAAATAGAGTTGATTGAATTAATCTATAAAAATTATTTAAAATAAAATAAATAATACTAAGAAAATGACACTTACACTGCCAAGATTTGGGGAAATAGTCACAAAGACTCAATTTTTACACTAAGCTTTTTTTTTAACCATAATACCCTTTGAATATAGTACTTAGAAATTTGATTTTAAAGTTTTTAATTAACACAAGTGTAATAATAAATTACATAAAATTAAATTATTTTTAACATAAAATAATATTAATAATTTAAATTATTATATCTATTTTAATAATATATATTTAAATAAATCTTTGGCTTAATAGATTTTACAATTAATATCTTCCTATTAATAAATTATTTTTACATAATATTCAAAATAATTTGAATTTGAATTTATTATTTTAATATTATGTTTATTTTATCATTAAAAATTACTTTAATATAATTAAATAGGTCTAATAGATTGTAAATATTAAAATATTTTGTAAATATTAAAATTATTTAAAATTATATATACTATTACATTTATTTTGATGCTTTATTTCTATTTATTATGAAATTTTGGGTTTAAAATTTTTAGTATTATAGAGTCTTATAGTTAAAAGAGGGTCTTGGCGTCTCTTATTGAAAAATTATGGGTCTTTGTGACCATTTCTCTAAACCTTGGGAGTGTATGATATTATTTTTCAATAATATCATAAATTTCTTTTATAGTAAGAAATGTGATACATATTTAAATTTTGATAAAAAATTTTATTATAAATAATTGATTGCATAAAAAAAAATTAATTAGACTTCTAAATGATAGGAAATAAATTAATTATGTACGGGTAGTTTTGAGAGTGAAGTTCAAACAATTCCTTATGTATTAAGGGTGAGACTATATGAAGCAACAAAAATTCACTACTCACTTATTTGTAAGAAATTGGATTACGATATTATCCATTTCGAAAACTACTAGTATGTTGAAGTACGTTAAAGTTGAAAAGAAGTAAATGAAACATAATTACTACCATCCAATATTTGATTTAAATATCTACTACAACAACTTGTTCTCAATCAAAATCTTAAACTCAACTAAAGTTAGTTTTTCTCAAAATAATGTCTTCGTTTAATTTTGGCCCATGAACTCGTCAAACTCAACCCTCAAAAGAGTTGAAATAGAAAAGAGAAACTAAATTTTGTGAAAATTGCCGAACTTATTAGGGCTTCTTGAATATATTTTATTTTGTTAAAGGTAAGAGTACTTTATTTCTAAAAGATCTTATTTCTCACAAACTTCTTTAATTGGACTATATTATATTGTCTTGTCTATTTGATTATTACAAAATTTTTGTTCGACTAATATTGTCTTGTAAGCTTTTAGCTTTGATTAGACTACAATAGCTTTGATGATGTTGTTAATACTACAATAATTATGATGCTGTTGGAAGTAGAGTGTGGCTCTAAATGAAATAAGTAACAGTCAACACATGTTGTGCACTATCCTTAAGACTATTTTCATTCGTCAGAATGATATTTTGGTGCAAATATTTTATTGACATTTAATCTTCAGAGCACAACGAATTAATTGTTGTAAAATTAAATACAATATTTTTGTGATGGTATTTGGATCACAAAAGAAGTAGAGAGTAAGTAAACTGTCCATCAAGGAATGGTGGCTATTCAAATACCTCTTCATAATTTAAATTATTCAAGCACAATCAATTTATTAACTGCGTTTAATTTACTCACGACCGACCACTTGTAACCAATTCATTAACTTTGAAAATTAGCAACAAAAAAAAAAAGAATAACATTATACACTCAATTAAATAAATTTAAGGTGCATATGTTACATTTTCACTATGCTTTCTACAAGTAGATTAGCTAATCTTTTGATGCCTGTTATGCCTGTCGATGAACCTTAGATAGAGTGCTTAGGGACAATGGTAAGAAGCCTCTATCCAATGCTATTGTAGATGGTCCATTTCCAAGTTGCTTCCAATGGGAGATGGTCCATTTCAAGTGGTTGCATCGATCAATGACAATGCCTACAAATTGGATCTTCCCAGTGAGTATAATTTGTGAGCTCGTTTTAATATTTCTGACCTTTGTCCTTTCGATGTAGGCAAAGATTCGAGGACGAATCATTTTGAGGAGAGGGGAATAATGAGAACCATCAAGGGAATACCATTAAAGCTTCTAGTGATCCTTTGCACATTCAGAAAAGCCCAATTACAAGAGCTAGAGCCTAAAAGATACAAGCTGCTTTAAGTAGATTAATTGAGAAAATGTGGACTGAAAATGTAATTCAAGATGCAAGACATCATGAATTGGGCTTGGAGATAAGAGAAGGCACTGTGGCCATTATTCAAGCTATTGGGCAGCCAAATACACAATTTGGGTCAAATGTAGAAAGGGAAAATTCAGAATAAAACTGGTATTCATTGAGTTGGAATTAACGTACAAGCTATGTACCACTAGAAAGACAATTAAGTGAACTTTCCAATGCAATTTATAGAGATGGATTTGGAGTTCTATAAAAGGCATTATGACCAATTCATTACAGCTTATTCAAGCTTGGGAATTCCAACTACTCCTTTGGGTATTCAACTTCATTAATTTTTTGTGTTTCAAGTTTGTCAATGTATTAGATAAGTCTACCATTAATGATGGTGGGCTGGCATTAATTATGGTAGGCTAGCATTAAGTTTGTCAATGGCTAATATTAAGTTTGTCAGTGACTAACATTAATAATGGTGGGTTAGTGAAAACTTTTTAGGCATCCTTTGACAAACCTATGCTTGGAGGGTTGTTCCAATGTTTTCAAGTGTATTTTTAGGATCTTGGGTTTCTATTAGCCTATTTAAACTCAGCAACCTTGCCAAATTAGAGATTAATGTTATTTGAATTTGAAAGATTATTCTTTCTTTGGTTCTTTTGAGAACTAGTGAACTTATCAAGAATTACCATTCATGTGGCATTCCAAAGAAGACTTAATCTATATCTTGAGTGTGACCTCAATATGATTATCCATACCTTCACTTCATCTATGTCTAAACTTGTTTCAAACTTTCTTGGGCACTTAAAACTTTAAAATTAAGTGTGGGTCTCAAAGTTTTATTGTGAGGTTCGTATCATTTGGTATCAAAGCCTAGTTTCTAATCAAATTTGAATGTCTTCCTAGTTTCATCAAATTGAATTTTAGTTATTCATTTTCCTGGACTTTGTTTATACATAATGTCAATTGCATTCCTTTGCTTGCTTGTTTTCTTTTCTTCAATTTCATTTGTCGATCATAGTGTCCTCTTAATTCCTTTTCTTTGTTTAGTGTGTTGGTTTGTCATATTTTGTATGCTACTTGGATTTTTCTTGATTTTGTTTAGTTAGTTAAATAAAGAACTAAAAGAGAGAATTAAGTGTGGTAAGAAGCAAGACTGTGTGAGATCATTAAAGGGTAAAAGCTAATTTGTGTGATAAACACAAGAGTTAAGTGACATCAATTGAGTGAAACACGAGAGGAAGTGTTGTGAGGTCTTTTTGCTAACATTCTTTTCAGATTGCAAATATGTGAAAAGTCAAGAACCTATGGACCAATCACTCATGCTCAAAGCCATGCAACAACAATTTTTGAGTACATGAATCTGATGTTTGGAGAGATCTATGACAAATTGGAGAGGCAAGACATTGCCATTTCCAATTTACAACAGGGAAAACAACCAATAGCTCCTAATGTAAGAAGCAATCAGGAGCATGCTGCCATGGAAGAAGAGGATGGCAATGACTTAGATAATTTTGATGACTAGGCCAACATTGACATGCATGCAAGAGATGATAGAAGGGCAAGGCGTGTGGATCGTGACCTTAGGAGTACCAAACTGAAAATTCCTTCTTTTCAAGGCAAGAACAATTCAGAAGCTTATTTGGAGTGGGAAAAGAAGGTGGAGCTAGTATTTGATTACCACAACTACTTTGAGGAGAAAAAGGTAAAACTAACTACTGTTGAATTATTATTTGGTGGGATCATCTCGTTTTGAGTAGGAGACGAAATCGTGAAGGGCCTATAGACACTTGGAAGGAGATGAAGGCCATCATGACGAGGAGATTTGTTCCTAGCCATTATTATAGGGACCTGCACTAAAGGCTTCAAAGTCTTACACAAGGTTCTAGAGGTGTGTAAGATTACCACAAAGAGATGGAGATAATCATGATTCAAGCCATCATTGAGGAGGAATGAGAGCCACAATGGCTCGATTTTTACATGGTTTAAACCAAGATATTGCTAATGTGGTTGAATTGCAGCATTATGTTAAGTTTGAAGACATGGTTCACATGGGCATGAAAGCGGAACGACAACTAAAAAGGAAAGGTTCTACTAGAATCAATTTGGGTTTATCTTCCTCTTGGAAGTTAAAATGGAGAAAAGATGAAAAGGTTATTTCAACCTATGATGTAGCCATTTGAGGACCATAAAAAGGGAGGCAACTGAAATAAAGGTTAATCTGATTCCAAACACCCTAAAAATTGAGATATTGAGTGCTTTAAATAAGAGAGCATACGCACCATTCTTAGAGGTGATATCAAAGGATTAAGGATTGTTAGATTTTCTGAAATTCTAGAAAGATCTCTTTCAACATAGCATCATCTTCGACCTCTTTAGCATCTAGTTCGGATCTATCTCCTATCTCTTTTCATATACTCTTAGTATTCCAAAGTCATGTAAAAAACATCTAGCGTCTAAAATAGAACAGCTTATAAAATACTCTTATGTCCCAGATTCTGCACAAATCTCTAAGTCTCAACTTCCTGTTATGAGTCCTTATCACTTGTACAAACAAAAGAGTCCTATTATCCATAGTATTAAAGTCCTTTATCTCCACAAAAGACCTTTACCAAAAGAGTATATTCAGTCTTCTCGATTGGATCAATGTGCTCTCCAAGCAACACAAGCTGAACAATATGTTACTCTTGAAATTCCCCTTGAACTAGTGGTTTAATGGAAAAGAGAAGGTTACACTCACCTTCATCTTGGAGGAACAAGGTTGATTCTCACTCTACATGGTAGAAAAGGCCTTCCAATGACAACTAGAGTAGCTCTACTGGATACCCGTTTCAAACAATATCAACATGCCGTAATAGGCACTGTTCTCACTACACTCCATGCTTGCAGTGTACTTTTGACTTTCTACACAAATTTTAACCTTTCCCTTGATGATCCAAACCTTTCCACAACCCTTAAAGTTCAGATCCAAATCCAAGGTACTAAACAAACAGTAACCTCCAAAATAGCCACCCTTCACCATCAACTAGTGTATCGACTTCAAAATCATGCACTAGACCTTCCATCCCCTTAAGCATCCTCTGATGCTTTAATGATACTAGCAGACACAGAAACCACTCCAACCATCATCCAGATCCCAAAGCAGATCTCTAAACAGGAACTGCTACAACTCATATACCCCTTGAGTGGATTTCAAATTATGAGCAGTATCACCAAAACTCTGAACCAGTACAGACTTCCCAAGCCCTTTTTGAAAGACGTGTGGATGGCACGGTTAAGATTGTTTTAAGAGCTCCTGAACTAGAAGAACCTAGAATTTCTTTTTCCTACTCAGCAATGATCACTGCTGTACAAACTGGTCAGGAAGAAGATGTTCCTATTCAGGGATTTTCTTTAGAAGGATATTCGGTTTATCCGGATAAAATCAATGGTCATTTCTTGTGGGATGTTCCTGAAGCCCACATGTGTGATGCTGACTGCCCATGCATAGATGACAACTTCTCTTATGACAAAGATTTCGAAATCATGAGAAGAAGAAGGCATAGAAAGAAAAAGTTTTTTTTCAATACAAAGTGTAGATCTCATTCCCTGGATCCCCCAAATGATTCAGGAAGCTGTCAACCATTGCTGATCTACAGCAAAAGTCTCAAATGGCTAAAAAAAGAAGAACAGTCATACAAGTCTTGAACAAGTCAACACTTGTCAACAAATCCTCTAGAATCTTCTTTCCCCATCCAAAGCTGTATGATGTTCTCATCCCATTCTCAAAACTATCAGGATGTTTTTCCCCCTCTTGAAAAGCAAACTGATTCTCAGTCAAAGATTGTTTCCCAGCCATATGTCCAGTCTCCTATCTCATCTTCAGGACAACCTGAAGCTCCAAGACCTTTTGAGTCAGTTCTCAATTGATAAACCAACAATGCAAAAGCTCAAAACACAGTCCTCCAAAATCTTGGTCAACAGATTGACGAAGAAGCAACTAATGTTGCTAAAACAGAAAACAGAGTCAATTCTCTGTCAGACCAACTTGAACAAATCCATTTTAGTCTCCGAAACAGGATTAACCAGCTTGATGTTGATCTCAGATCCATGATCAACAACAACATTTGGGGACCAGAATTTAATCGAAAAGAGGTAGAAATCAGACATTTTAAAGCTGAGTTAGCTAGAATCGAAGCAGATAACAGACAGCCACAAACTTGTTTACCCAAACCCAGTCTTTACCTGTCTCTCTTCCACTTTTCTCCACATATCAACCATTCTACACTCCTACAACTACCCTTATTGACTACACCAAATTCTTTGGTCTTTCCCAAGCCACTCGATTGAGTTAAGAAAAAATGAAACCCAAACCTCAAAAGCAATACAAACCCAAAGTCCAACCTCAACCTGTTTCACAGCCAAGCCCAAACACTAGCTCTTCTAATGTTCCTACCATACCAATAGTTCCCCCTATCACACAGACTTTTCCAACCACATCAGAAACCCCTCAGTCTACACCAAATATACAATTACCAAAAGACAAAGTTCCATTACAACAATACTCAGCTACTCCATTGTCTGAATCATCCAATCAGCTATCAGAATCATCTTCACAATCAATAACAGATAGTGAATTCTTGTTTTCTGAACAAGAAAGTCCAGATGAGTCGAGTCTACAGTCTTTGCCCTTGAAAATTCTTCTGATGAAGAATCCTTGACTGATCCTAAACCCATTCTCACTATTGCTACCATTCAGACTCAATCCATAAACAAAGCCCAACCTGTTCATGATCTCACAATCCCTATTCCCTCGATCAAAGTCCAAGTCCTTCCCTCCAAATATCATAGGCCCATTTCTGTTATTGGGTTTATTGACACAGGAGCCCAAAGATCCATGATGAATCCAGCCATTTTACCATCTGAGTGTTGGCAACAACACCAAGAATACTTTAAGGCTGCAAATGGTGAACTGTTCTCCACAAAGCTCATTACCAAAAAACCCATTAGTATCCAGCTTTTTCCCAACTATATCATTTGAACCAAAGTCATTGGTTCCAATCTGCCCAATAAAGACCTCTTGATAGGTTTTGATGTCCTACATCAGGCCAAACAATTGCACATTTCTACAATCGGCATTCGGTTCAAACATATGTTCAAAACATATACCAATGCCTTGAAACTTTACTCTTTGGCCCAAACACCATCCTCTTATGCTGACATCGATGCCAAATTTCTCACATTATGTCCTGATGACCACAGTAAATTCCAACATCCCCATCCTCTGTGGAAAAATAGCCAGTTCTTCATTAAACTGCCCTTCAAGCTTAATGAAGACCATAACCCTACCAAAGCTACTCACCCTGGCATGACACCAGAAGACCTCACCTTAGCTCAATTTGAGTGTCAACAGCTTTTGGCCCAAGGTCTCATTGAACCCACTTCTTCTCAATGGGCTTGCCCAGCCTTTTATGTTGAAAAACATTCCGAGAAAGTTCGAGGAAAGAAAAGGCTCGTCATTGATTACCAACCTTTGAATATCTTTTTACAAGATATTAAATTTCCTTTACCCAGAAGACAAGCCTTGTTTACCTAACTAAAAAATGCCAAGATTTTTTCTAAGTTTGATTTAAAATCAGGCTTTTGGCAACTTGGGGTCCATCCTGATGACAGACCCAAAATCGCCTTTTGCATTCCCAATGCCCATTATCAATGGATTGTTTTGCCATTTGGGCTTAAGACAGCTCCATCGCTGTTCCAAAAGGCCATGACTACTATTTTTCAGCCCATTCTCCATCATATACTGGTCTACATTGATGACTTGTTATTATTCTCCGAAACCCATGACCAACATCATAATTTGCTGAATCAATTTCTCCAGATTGTTCAACACCATGGCATAATGCTTTCAGCCACTAAAAGCACTATCGCCACAGACCACATCACTTTCCTTGGTATGGAAATCCAAAATGGATCCTACTAGCCCAGTCCACACATAGCCCAAGAGCTCCAATACTTTCCTGATAGTAACTTTTCCAGAAAACAAATTCAACAGTTTTTGGGAATAGTTAACTATACCCATGACTTCATTCCACGTGTCAATAACTACACCTCTCCTTTATCCTCACTTTTGAAAAAGAATCCTCCATCATGGAATGACCACCACACCATATGTGTCTCCTACCTAAAGAGATATGCACAGAATCCCCCACCATTGCGACTCATTACTAATGGACAACGCATCCTGCAGACTGATGCCTCTGACGAGGCGTGGGGAGCCATTTTGATTGAAAAGATTGATGACTAAGAACATTATGTCGCGCATGCTAGTGGACAATTCTGTCCAGCTCAAAAGCATTACCACACTGTCTACAAAGAAATCTTAGCGGTCAAAAATGGCATTAAAAAGTTTGAATTCCACTTCATCGGATTCCAATTCCTTGTCATAATGGATAATTCAGCTTTTCCAAATATGCTGAATTTCAAAAATCATTCAGTTCCAGAAAAGACGTTACTTCGCCTAAAAGATTGGTTTTCCCGATATGACTTCAAAGTTTCACATATAAAAGGGGAACACAATGTCATTCCAGATTACCTCTCAAGAAAACCTTCTCCCAAAATCTCAAAGCAGATACAGTCCCATTTTCCAGTCATCTCCATGGCTTTTTCACTCCCTAAGACAGCCCTCACTAAAAAGTTTACCCTTGGAAACCGTGCTTTCAACACTCTTTTCCATCTTCAGGAATATGCTAAATCTTTTCTCATGCGGTATTATATACTTGCATGCTCTAAATACCCTGATACCCCTACATTCCAAGATTATCATCCAGAATATATGTTTCTTACAGGTCTTACTTTAGATTTGTCCAGACCACTTTCCGAGAATGAGTTATGGTATATGTGGTGTATGTGGTGTCTGTCACTACTGTATGCCACCAGATTGGTTTTCCCGCTATTTGCCACTCTTGACCTTTTAAACAATCCAGAACAAGCTACCTCTCTCACCTGGACACTTTTTGAATGGTTTGCGCCCTTACCTGTTTGGCACCATAAACTTCAACAGCTCAAAAACACTCATAATCTTGGTGGAATCCCTTACCAAGAAGCCCAGCTGTTTACCTCAATCTTCATAGTCCACCGTCCCTACTACCAACACCCTGGCCATTTATCTTTCTGGACTCAAGATCAAATGTATGAGTGGATCACAATCCCTCATCCTGCTCTGTTACAGCAAGACTATGCCACCAAGACAAATCTGAAAAACTATCTTTTTCAGATTAACCATGTCACACCCCCATCTACTGACATTAAACACACCTCTATTGGTCCACAACATGATATTTTTATGATCCCTACACCATCCCTGGTCTCTAAACCAAAATCTCGTGGTATTATCATTAAGGAAGAACGTCCTAATTATACGGACTTCCTATTCCAAGACTCTCAAGATCCATGGGAAGAATTCCTTCCTCTTGATAGTCAGAATCAACCACAGCCTGGTCAAAGCAGCAACCCTCCTACTACAGCACCTTGGCCTCAACACATCAGGCCCATTACTTTGCTCACTCCTCCACCAGTAGTCCAGCCTCTTATTGAAAATGACACTTTTATGGCTAACTGGCCTGGAAAAGGAAAAACCTGCCCTGCACATCATCCTGACCAAGCCCAAGACTGCACCTGGCCCTTCCGACCTTGTGGGACCAAATCACCCGACGCAACTGAATCCTCCTCAGAGGATACCATCTCCCTGTAAAGTCTATCCTCCAGCTGGAAAGCACTTTATTAAAAGTATTTTGTCCGTTTGTAATAATGATCATGAATGGTGTGTTGTCATGATCACTGCTTTCTTTTTCTTTATTATTTATGTCAATATTGGTGTGCTGTCAAAAATGGTGTGCTAATGTGCTGTCAACATTGGTGTGCTGTCACCTTTGGCGTGCTGTCAACATCGGTGTGCTGTCTACATTAGTGTGCTGTCAAAGTTGGTGTCTTATTATAATCTTTGTAACAGCACCTTTGTAAAAGTTGTTTGTTTTCTTATGCTTTGTAAATGTTACGTTTGTAACAGCTGATAAGGACTTATCCTTATCCACTCTCTCTCCTTCCCTATAAAAGGAGCAGACTCTTGTAAACGAAAACCAACTAAAAAAATGAAATATATGAATATTTTAGAATTCTCTTCCATGTCTACCTAACTTCTCTTTTCTTAGTCTAAAGGAATAATGAATTAAATTAAGGAATGAAGGAGTAATGGAACTGTTCATAAAACTTCGAGGTAGTATACTCTACACTTGCCTTCTTTGAAGGATCCTGTGTATCAGAAACTCGTTGACATTTTAAGGATCCCTGTTTTGGCCATGAGTTGCCTGTGCTTTGGGATTATCAAATGTTTTGAGTTTTGTACATGGTATATCGGCGAGAATCCATCGACGTAAATTCCAGAGGTCATCCCGAATGGGGACTAGTCTGGTCTGCACTGATGGCAAACAAGCCATGTACTGCGTACTCTGCCCTTGTGGTATCACTAGTTTACTCATGGTTTAATCCACTGGTGAAACATAAGATCTCGCTTCTTCAGCTGCTCCAGTTGTTGAGGAAATAGAAGATGAAACGGAACAACAAGCAAGCTCTGCAACCCCTGCAAAACCTTCATTTCATTCTGAAACCCATACCAAAACTTCATCGAACTCTTGGTTTACTTTTGACGACATACCCCGCCACAAATGGACCGTTAGATTCCATGAATTTGCGGCCTGGGTAAATGTTCAGACAACCCGACCAAATGCTAATACTCAAGCCATTCTTAGAGAATTTAGTTCAAGATTCACAGGATCTTTGCGTGAATGGTATGAAACTCTTGGTGAATACAGACAACTTCAGTTCATCCAAACTTTACCATCAGTAGCTCTTGCAGCTATCTACTAACAATTCATTGGTGAATCAGCCTTAGTGATTGATACCTAATAGACCTGGATATAAAAGCAACCCTGAGGAGACAAAGGAGCTTTAAAGGCAAGTTGAAGAGCTCTTAGCAAAGGGATATGTGAGGCAGAGCATGAGTCCATATACGATACCAGTTCTACTAGTGCCCAAGAAGGATGGAACATGGAGGATGTGCATTGTCTGTCATGTAGTCAATAGAATCACTATAAAGTATATACATCCTATTCCTAAACTTGATGATATGCTTGATGAATTACATGGTTCTTGTGTGTTTAGTAAAATTGATCTTAAAAGATATCATTTGATTAGGATGAGAGAGGGAGGTGAGTGGAAAATTGCCTTTAAAAAGAAATATGCTTTATATGAATAATTAGTCATGCCATTTGGGCTATCTAATGCGCCTAGCATTTTCACAAGATTAACGAACCATGTTTTACGTTCTTTCATTGGTAAATTTGTGGTTGTTTATTTTGATTATATTTTAATGTATAGCAAAAGCTTGGACAAACACATTAAGCATTTGCAAAGTGTGTTAACTATTTTAAGAAAGGAAAAGTTCTATGCTAATTTGAAAGAGTGTTCCTTTTTAAAAATCAGATTGTTTTTCTTGGTTATGTTGTAAGTGCTAAAGGAATTGAGGCAGATGAAGAGAAGGTAAAGGCTACTAAGGAGTGGCCTACAAGCGTAAGTGAGGTAAGAAGTTTTCATGGTTTGGCTAGTTTTTATAGAAGATTTATGAAAGATTTTAGTACCCTTGCTGCACCATTGACTAAAATTGTGAAGAAACATGTGGGATTTAAATGGGGTAGTGAACAAGAAAGGGCATTTAGTCTAATTAAGGAGAAATTGGTTTCTGCTCCTTACCCAATTTTGGTAGAACTTTTAAAATTGATATGATGCTTCAGGTATAGGTGTTGAACTTTTAAAATTGAATGTGATGCTTCAGGTATAAGTATTGAGGCTGTTTTAACTAGGCTATGTTGATGCAAGAATGGCATCCTATTGCCTACTTTAGTAAGAAATTGAGTGGAATAGCCCTAAACTATCCTACCAATGATAAGGAGATGTATGCATTGGTGAGAGTGTTGGAAACTTGACAACACTACCTTGAGTCCTTGAAGCATTTAAAAGGGCAAAGTAAGCTACATAAGAGACATGCCAGATGGGTTGAATTTATTGAGCCATTTCTTTATGTGATCAAATGCAAACAAGGTAAAGAGAATGTGGTGACTGATGCATTATCTAGAAGGTATGCACTTATCTCTACATTAAATGCAAAGTCGTTAGGATTTGAGTACATTAAAGACTTATATGTTATTGATCCTAATTTTGTTAATGTGTTTAATGCTTGTGAGAAAGTTGCATTTGGTAAGTTCTATAGGCATGATAGGTTCTCATTTAGAGCAAATAAAATGTCTGTTGCTAATAGTTCTTTCCATGAATTGCTTCTTTGTGAAGCTCATGGGGGAGGTTTAATGGGACATTTTGGCATTGCAAAGACTTTAGATGTTTTAAAACAACACTTTTTTTTGGCTAAGTCTAGAGTTTTACCCCATGGATTGTATAATCCTTTACCCATACCTAACGAACCTTGGGTGTATATTTCCTATAGAGTTTATTTTCGGTTTACATATCCTTTCAACAACCACAAACACAATTTAAGTCAAATGTAGAATGAGCCAATTCAAAGTAGAATTAGTGTTGATTGAGTTGGAGTTAATGTGCAAACTATATATCACTGAAAGATGATTAAGTTGTCTTTCCAATGCAATTATAGAGCTAGATTTGGAGTTCTCTAAAACACATCATGGCCAACTTTTTAATAGCTTGTTCAGACTTGGGAATTCCAACCACCCTTTTGTTTATTCAACTTCATTTATTTGCTGTGTAGATTTCAAATCATCTTTCATCCTTTATCCTTAGAGCGTTCATCTCATTCATACTGAGTATGCTCTGCACTTGCCTCAGTGAGGATCCTGTGCATCAGAAAAGTTTCTATATCTCTGCTTTCCTCATCCTAATCAACAATAATGATGGTGGGCTAGCATTAATTATGGTGGGGTAGCATTAAGCTTGTTAATGACTAACATTAATAGTGGTGGGTTGGTGAAGATTTTTGAAGCATCCTTTAACAAATCTATGCTTGGGCGATTGTTCCAATTCAGCAACCTTGCTATGTAAAAGATAATTAGGACATACTGTTCAAATTTGCAGTGGCTTTGATACTTTTCAAAACAACTCCTTTACCAAAAGTATTCGTACTCTTATTAGTACAAAACGTCCTCTTCCTAAAGAGTATGTTCAATCTTCTAGGTTTGATCAGTGTGCTCTCCAATCTACTACTGTTGAACAGTATGTCACCCTAGAGATTTCTCTTGAACTCATAGCCTCATGGAAAAGAGAAGGCTATACACATCTCCATCTTGGAGGTGTTCGTCTTGTTCTTACTCTCCATGGCCATAAAGGCTTACCTGTCACTGCTAGACTTGCTTTGCTTGACACCCATTTTAAACAATATGAACATGCCATTATTGGTATTGTTCTCACCACTTTGCATGCTGGAAGTGTTTTGCTTACTTTCTACCCCAACTTCAATCTCTCACTTGATGACCTTAACCTTCCCACAGCTTTAAAGGTCCAGATCCAGCTCCAAGGAGCATATCAAATAGCCATTGCAAAAATGGCTACCTTGCACCATCAGTTGGTTTACCATCTTCAAAATCATGCCCTAGATCTTCCTACTCCACAAACTTCATCAAATGCCCTTATGATTCTTGCAGAATCAGGGAAAATCCCAACCATCATCCAGATCCCCAGACAAATTCCCCGATCTGAACTTTTCAAGTTACTGCCTTTAGATACAGACCTCTGAGAGTCTGTTTGAATGAAGGTCTGATGGAACTGTAAAATTGACCTTCAAATCTCCACCGATCCCTACTACAGCATCCGCTCCTCCACTTCCTGAAATAATAATTACCTCACCAACTCCCAGTCTACTTTCTACACCACCTCCATCTGAAGCTCCTCACAGATTATCCTATACCCATTCAGCTATGATTCAACCAATTCAAACTAACTAAGAAGACTTACCCATCTTATCCTTTAACTCTGATGGCTACCCTGTATACCTAGCCAAACAAAATGCTCATTTCATGTGGGATGTTCCAGGATCAGGAAATTGTGATCTTGATTGTCCATGTTAGGAAGATGTGGAAGAAATTGATATTTCCAAGAAAAAGAAAAACAGAAAACATCCCCACTCTCCTTGTTATTACCATAAACCATCCAAACCTGATGATCCAGATCCATCTGTCAGTTTCTTACCTCTACCCATATATCGTTAAGGTTTAAAATGGATCCAAAAACATGAACCTAACTTTTTATCCTTACCACCTCTGGTTTCTCCATGTATGATGTTTTCCTCTTCCTCATATCCTACTTAAGATTACCTTTCCTAGTTCCCTCCTCTTGAAAAACAAAATGATGTCCAACAACATGTTATCTCAAAACCATTTGTCCAGTCCCCAATTACTCCATTCGGACATATGGAAGAACCAAAATCATTTGAAACAGTCTTAAACTGGCAAACACAGAATGCCATAGCACAAAATCAAGCCCTGAATACTCTTCAACGAAAGGTAGATACCATTTCTACCAAGACTGTTCAAGTTGAGAAAAAAATTGATGACATCACTCTCGGACTTCAATAGATGTACCAAGATCTCAAAGATAGGATTGTCCACTTGGATAAAGATCTTCGAGATATGATTAACAAAAGGTACTTGGGTCCAGTGTTTAACCAAAAAGAAGCTGAGATAAGACGACTAAAAGCTGAATTAGCCAGAATTGATTCAGAAAATCAACAGCCTTCACTTTTTGGAAAATCACAGTCAATTCCAACTTTATCTCAAACATACCATCTTTTTGGCTCACTTTTGTCTCAGACAAGACCTTATGATCCAGCTAAATTATTTGGTTTGACTCACACCCTTTTCACAAAACTAGAACCAGCATTAGCCTCACCACCACAGTCCAAACCATAATCCAAACCGCCAGTTCCTTCAAATAAACCACAACAGCAATCAACATATCTTTCTTCTTCTTCTACTACTGGAAAAGACCCTATGTTCCAGTATGGAATTTCTGTTGAATCAGACTTTTCAGCCAGTAATGATGATATTCAAAGTTCCTCATCAGAATCCTTTGATGATTCTGACAACTCTGATGAAACTACAGATTTAGAATTTGAGTTGGCTGATATTTCTAGACTCTTGATGGCTAATCTTCAGCCAAGTGAACCCGTTGTGACAGAAGAAGTAGGTGATAATGATGATCCACCTGTTGATCAACCTACTGGCTCAACTTCTAATGCACAACAAGAATCTCATCAATTAAAGCCATCTAATGGTCCCTGGTTTACCTTTGATGATCTCCCTCCTCATAGATGGAAAGAAAGACTCCAGGAGTTTTCTGCCTGGATAGATTTGCAAATGATCAGACCAGGTATCACAACCTAGATAGTCCTTAAGGAATTCTCAACCCATTTTATTGGTTCCTTAAGAGATTGGTTTGACAATTTGGGAACATACAGACAGTTACATTTCATTCAAATTCTAGAAGTTTCTACAGCCCTAGCAATCATTCATGAACAATTCATAGGAGAACCTTTTGTTACTTATGAGGTGGCTAGAAAAGAGTTTTTGAACATGAAGTGTTGTTCTTTAAACCCAAAAGATCTCCACATTCACTAAAAAAGAATGACTATCCTGTATTACGAACTCAATGGGTTTAATGATGGCACTCTTCGGCATGTTTTTACAGCTCACAATCTTGTGATTAATAATCTGACCTTGGGAAAAATCTTTCAATTGGTAATGGGTTGCCTTGATAAATTGTGTGAACAAAAGAAGTTCTTCAAAGAACTCATCAAAGACAAAGAACCTTTCAGACAAAACCCAATGTCATTGCCCTTCAAAAAAGAAATCCCATTTCAAAAAGTATGACCCAAACCCATATCCCTTTTACAGAAAAAAGAAAAGAAAATCCAGGCATCTACGATTCTTTCGACGTAGATCTTCTTCATCCAAAGATCAGTATAGGAAAAAGAAATCACGTTGTTTTATTTGCCATAAGAAAGGCCATTTTGCTAAAGATTGTCCAAACAAGCCAGCCAAAGCTGTGCTACTACTCCAACATCTTTAGCAAAATACTGATTTTTATCCTGATACAGATCAAATTGAGTATTTGTTCTCTGAACAGGAAAAAGTAGATGACTCAACCATTTTTGCTCTGGATAACACTGATGAATCATCCTTTTCTGATTCTGATCAGTCTAACCCATCTATCGAAGTCCAAATCTTACCATCTAAATACCATCGACCTATCTCTGTTATAGGTTTCATTGATACTGGTGCTCAAAAACATATGATCAATCCCAGTATACTTCCTCCTGATTGTTGGAAAAAACATGAAGAATTCTTCAAAGTTGCGAAATGGAGAATTATTTTTCACAAAACTGATTACCAAAACTGCCATTGGTATTTAGCTCTTTCCCAATTGTGTTCTTTGGACAAAAATGATTGGATCTCATCTCCCTGACAAAGATCTTCTTATTGGCTTTGATTTGTTTAGCCACGCCAAGAATGTCCAGATTACTCCCATCGGTATTAGGTTTAAAAACATGTTTAAAACCTTTACTGATGCCCTTAAACTATACTCTCTTTCCAATGTTCCTCAATCATATGAGAGTATCACAAACCGTCTTCTCCAATATTGTCCTGAGTCTCATACCCAATTTGTTCATCCCAATCCATTGTGGAAAAACCCACAATTCTTTGTTAAATTGCCTTTCAAGCTAAATGAAGACCATAGTCCTACAAAGGGAATCCATTAGGGAATGACACCTGAAGACCTTATTTTGGCCCAAACTATATGTCAACAGTTATTGGCCCAAGGTCTTATCGAGCCCACAACATCTCAATGGGCTTGTCAAGCATTCTATGTGGAAAAACACTCTGAAAAAGTCCGAGGAAAAAAGAGACTGGTTATTGACTATCAACCTCTTAATATCTCTCTTCAAGACAATAAGTTTCCACTTCCTCAAAGACAATATTTGTTTGTCCAGCTACAAAATGCCAAGATCTTTTCAAAATTTGATCTTAAATCTGATTTTTGGCAACTGGGTATTTACCCAGATGATCGACCCAAGACTGGATTTTGTATTCCAAATGTCTACTTCTAGTGGACAGTGTTGCCCTTTAGGCTTAAAACATCCCCATCTATTTTCCAAAAAGCCATGACCACCATTTTCCAGCCTATTCTCTATCATACCCTGATCTATATTGATGACTTACTTCTTTTTTCAGAAACACATGATCAGCATCATAATCTGCTTGAACAATTCTTTAAGATTATTCAATCTTATGGAATTATGCTTTCAGAAAAAAAAAAGTACCATTGCAACTTATACCATCACCTTTCTTGGAATGATAATAAAAAATGGGTTTTATCACCCTAGTCCTCATATTGCACAAGAATTGACTTATTTCCCTAATTCCAATTTGACTAGAAAATAAATTCAACAATTTCTAGGGATTGTCAATTATGTCAGAGATTTCATTCCACGAGTCAATACCTATACCACTCCCTTATCATCTTTTTTGAAAAAGGATCCACCATCTTGGTCTGACATCCACACCAAAGTTGTTTCCCACTTAAAGCAAATTGCCCAGAATCCTCCACCTTTAAGGATCTTGACACATGGCAAAAGGATACTCCAAACAGATGCTTCTGATGAAGCATGGGGTGCAGTGCTCATTGAACAGATTGATGGAAAAGAACATTATGTCGCGCATGCTAACGGATAGTTCAATAATGCTCAAAAGCATTACCACACAATCTACAAAGAAATCCTTGCAGTAAAAAATGGCATAAAGAAGTTTGAATTCCATCTTATCGGAGTTCAATTTTATGTCAGAATGGATAATTCTGCTTTTCCCAATATGTTAAATTTCAAAAGTCATACTGTTTCTGAAAAAACCCTCCTTCGTCTTAAGGACTGGTTCTCTCGATATGATTTTGAAGTTAACCATATAAAAGGGGAACTAAACACCATCCCAGACTACCTTTCCAGAAAACCTTCTAAAAAAGCTTTCACTTTCTCTATGATTTCTATGGCTTCTTCACTTCCCAAACATGCTCTCATCAAGAAATATACTCCTGACAATAAAGCTTTTTGATCTCCTTTCCAAGTTCAAGAATATGCCAAACTTTTCTCAAGCGATTCTTTATCGCAGCATACTCTGAATATCCTGAGTCTTCCACATTCTAGGATTATCATCCGGAATGCATGTGTCTTACCGGTCTTACTATTGATCCTTCTTGTTCTCTTTCTAAGAATGAATTATGGTATATATGGTGTTTCTCTTTATTATATGCTACCAAACTTGTTTTTCCAGTTACTGTTTTGCAAGATATCTTGAACAACCTTAATCAAGCTCCCTCCCTGATATGGACATTGTTTGAATGGTTCGCTCCTCTCCCAGTATGGCGTGATAAGCTCAACCAAATCAAGCTTACCCACAACTTGGGAAAAATTCCAATTCCAAAAGCAAGAATGTTCACTACTGTGTTCATCATCCACCATCCATATTTTCAACATCCTGATCACCAATCTTTTTGGACCCAAGATCAATGTATGAATAGATAACAGTGCCTCACCCTGCTATTCTCCAACAGGATTATGCGATCAAGACTAATCTCAAAGACTTCCTTCTCCAAACAAACCATATTACCTTACCCTCTCCAGACATTAAACACACGTCACTTGGTCCTCATCAAGACATATACATGGTCCCTACACCATCTGCCATTTCCAAACCTCCTAACAGAGGTATCATAATTAAAGAAGAACGCTCTGATTACACAGACTTTATCTTCCAAGACTCCCAAGACCCATGGGAAGAATTTCTTCCTCTTAATAGTCAAACACTCCATGTCTCGGTGAAACAAGTCATTTTCCTACCATTGTCTCCACCACTAATCCAACTGTTATTCACGCCCTTAATCACCCTCATTCAACTTTTGGAGAAACCAACAAAGGAAATTGCTGTCCATGGCACACCTCTTCCACCACATCGTGCACTTATCCTTGTCGTCCTTGTGGGAATAAGTCACATCTTAGAGATAGTACTAACTCCTCCACCTCAGAAGGAACTATATCACTTTAGTTGTCTTACAGCTGTCCTACTTTACAGTTGTTGTGTGCTTTAATATAGGCTACTCAATAATAGCCATAAGTGTGATTGTATTATTAAAGTGTGTTTTGTCTCCCACTCCAAAAAAGTGGATGTTAAATTATTGTTGTCTACTATTGACTTTTGTTATATCATGCTTTCCACTCTCATAAAGTGGTTACGTGATAAAGTTTACTTTTATCTTTTAAAAAGGATAATGGACACTTGTCGTCCACTACCTCCTCTTCTCCTCTTATAAAAAGAGAAGCCTTTTGTAATTGAATCAAGGATGAAATATATGATATCTTTGCTATTAGCTCTCATCATGCATAGCTAAATTCTCTCTTTCTCTTAGTTTAAGGAATTATGAATTAAAAATAGAAAAGGATTAAGGAAAAAGAATTTGTTCATAAAACTTCGAGATAGTATGCTCTACACTTGCCTTCTTTGAAGGATCCTGTGTATCAGAAACTCGTTGAAATTTTTTAAGATTAAAGTTCACTGTTTTGGCCATAAGTTGCCTATGTTTTGGGATTATCAATCTAAAGAAAGTGTTTGAGTTTTTGTACATGGTATATCGGCGGGAATCCATCGACGTAAATTCTAGAGGTCATCTCGAATGGGGACTAGTTTGGTCTGCACTGATAGTAAACAAGCCACGTACTGTGTACTCTGCCCCCTGTGGTTTCTGGTTTTGTGAAAAGGGTGTGAGTCATACCAAATAATTTGGCTGGATCATAAGGTCTTGTTTGAGACAAAAGTGAGCCAAAAGGATGGTATGTTTGAGATAAAGTTGGAATTGACTGTGATTTTCCAAAAAGTGAAGGCTGTTGATTTTCTGAATCAATTCTGGCTAATTCATTCTTTCTTTGGTTCTTTTGAGACAGGTGGACTTATCAAGAATTTATGTTCTTATAGTATTTCAAACTAGATTTATCACTCACCTTCTCATCTATATCTTGAGTGTGGCATTAATATCATTCTCTATACCTCTGATTCATTTTTCTTAAACATTAGGTTAAGGATTTCTCTTGGTATAAACATATTTAGAACTTTCTTGGGCAATTGAAACTTTAAAATTAAGCGTGGGTCTTGAAGTTTTACTTTGTGATTCACATCATTAACTTAAGATTTGAGACTGATACATCCTAAGTTGAGAATTGAGGTTGAGTAAATGATTGTTTGCCTTGACTCTTATCTCTTTTTTGCTAATTAGTTTACATGGGTATCATAATCATAAATTGCTACCTACACCCCTTACTCTTAGTCCTATGTACCACCAATATGTAGAGGATAATATACCAAAAGAAGAAGGCTGCCTTAGGGGTAGATTAAAAGCCCTTGATTATTAAACTAAGAAAGACAAATGCCAAAGGAATGCATATGCTAAAAAGAAAAGAAAATCAAATAAATATGTACATTTGTGTGTTAAAAAAAAGCAAAATAGAAAGAAAAGATGTATACAAATCTTGATGTCAAGATGATAAGGTTAGTTTCACCTACTCTTCTTTCCATTCAAGGCAAAGGCTGTTGACATTGAAGACTTAGAGAAAAGATTTTGATTGAGTTGATTCATACACACACTATAAGAGTCTTATGTGAGATGAAGTTGATTCTTGAATAGGAGTAAACTTTGCCAATATTTGAATCTTTCTCTAAGGTAAATAGTATTACGTAATCTTTGACGCAGCTTTTCAAAATATGACCTAAATTGTTTGAAGTTTATATGGTTTTATTTATTTTGTTTTATATTTATAGTTAATCATTTTATACCTCACAAGAGTATAACTTGTCCACTAGGAGCACCTAAGGGTTTAAAGACTTGCATTTAGCAAAGGATAGCCAGATTTTGACTTTACAGATTTTGATTGCTTCTTCAACATATCTTTGGGATTGATTGACTACATTAGGCTATACTAGACATGCACTAAGCTTGAGCATTAAATTTGGGGCATAAAGTCCTTGAAGCATACCAATAGTAATTTTGTACAAAGGTAACAAATTAGATGCCCTAGGAGGAGAAAAAAAAAAGTAAAGATTCAATTCCAAAAGAGAGAAGAGTGCAACAAAGAGAGGAATGGGCAAATTGAAGACTTGATTGTCACAGCCAAAATTCAATTGATATGCCTTTCTTTCCCTTGTCATTTTTTTAGTTTTTGATGGCAATCCCATAGTACAGCTTTGAGACTCACATTTAATTTAAAGTTTCAATTGCCCAAGAAAGTTCTAAACTAATTTAAGGCCAACAAAAAAACTTGACTGAATGTTTAATAAAACATGAACCAATAGTATAAAAAATGATATTGATGCCACATTCAACATGTAGATGAGACGGTGAGTGATAAGTCTAGTTTGGAATGCCATAAGAATGCAAATTCTTGATAAGTTTGCCAGTGCTAAAAAAAACCATAAAAAGTATGATCTTTCAAATTCAAATAAGAATAATCTCCTAAATTATCTTCTATAGAGCAAGGTTGTTAAGTTTAAAATAGGCTAATAGAATCCCAAGATCCTAAAAATACACTTGGAATCATTAGAGCAAACTTAGTGCTAGCCTATCTTCTACAGAGCATAGGTTTGTTAAAGGATGCTTCAAAATTCTTCACAACCCACCATTATTAAAGCAAGTCATGGATAAACTTGGTGCTACCCTACCATAATTAATGCTAGCCCATAGTCATTAATGATAGACATACCTAACACATTGACAAACTTGAAACACAATAATTAATGCTAGCAAAACAATTGACCTGACCCTAATCAATTTAGTCTCCAAGATCGAATTCTAAGCTTGGAATTGAATAGAACTGCAATGTGATTCTCAATGAAGACACAAACCTTAGTATATGAGGATGCCACAATTAGCTATGGATGTTTTGCTAGTGGACATTTCTCTAATGCCCAATAGTATTATCACACCATTTTCAAGGAAATCTTAGCGGTAAAGCAAGGTGTAAAGAAATTTGAATACCATCTAATTGGCCATAACTTTTTTGTACGATTAAACAATTCTGCTTTCCCTAATGTGCTTAATTTGAAAGGTAAAACTGTTCTTGATAAGCTTCTTTTGAGACTAAAAGAAACATATAAAAGGGGATAAGAACTTAATCCCTGACATGCTCTCTCGAATTAACAAGCAGACACTAGCTACTTGCATTCTTTCAAATTTCTCATTCCTAGTAATCTTCATGGCAACCCGATCTACAGCCTCATCTCTCCCACAAATGGCCTTGACCAGAAAAACCTTTCCTCTTTACCGAACCTTCACCAACCCATACCAAATCCAAGAATATGCTACCAAGTTTCTGTTTAGGTACTACATGGGAGTCTACACACTCCAAGACCACTCCACAGCCATAACCACATTCCATCCAGAACACCTGTTTCTTATAGGTCTTGTACTCACCTCTACTAGAGACATTACTGAAAATGAGCTTTGGTATTTTTGGTGTTTAACGATTTTATAGGCTACCAAGCTGATCCTTCTAGTCAAACACATTCGGCAAATGCTCATGAATCCTTCAAAGGCCACTTCCCTTACCTGGACCCTACTTGAATGGTTCTCTCCACTACCACGGTGGAGACACAAATTACAAAATCTTTTTCAGACTTTCAACCTTGACATCATTCCCCCAAAATAAGCAGAAATGTTTACTTCTGTTTTTATTGTTCATCGACCCTACTTTCAACACTCAGAAACAAAATTGTTCTTTACTCAAGATCAAGCATATGAGTGGATTACAGTTCCTCACCCTGCAACCTTAGAACAGGATCCCCTCATTTTAAAGAATCTTCAGAACTTCCTCCTGAGTCTTAACCATGTTCCACCTCCCGTTACAGACATTGTCCATACTTCCCTTAGTCCTAAACATGAGATTAAAGAAGAAAGACTAGATTTCACCGACATCCAATTTCAGGATGCACAAGACCTAGATGAGGATTTTATATCCTTGTCTCAGCATCTCCAACAGCTTGAATCTTTGAACCAGACCAAACCTCCAACTTGCACCTAGCGATATGTTCCAAACGTGGTCCACACCAAAGGATGTCCTCTTCATGTGCCAAAACTACAAATGAATGACGCCAAAGATCCAAATGAGATTGAAAGTGACTTTGACGATGACGTGATGAACTTATCCTCTCCGTAATTTTAGGCTTTTGCTTTTGTAACAAATAAAGCAAAGACAATAATGAGCTTGCTTTATTCAAGTGCTTTTCTTTTTTAAAGGTGTGCTTGAGTGTTTTTCTTTTCTTTTTTTTTAAAAAAGAGTGTTTTATGTTGTCGGCCACATAAAGTGGTTGAAATAGTTTTGCTTTTGCTTTGGATAGGGGTCCTATCTTATCCTTTGCTTGGTTGTAAGCTTTTCCTTTCTCTATATAAGGGAAGGCTATTATAAATGAAAACAAGGAAGAAAACTTTTTTAAAAAAATCTTTGAGCTCTCTCAACCATGTCTAGCTAAAACTCCATTCTCTCTTAATTCAAAGAACCCTTGGATTTATAAAGAAAAGAGAAAGTAAAATAAAATCAGTTCATAAAACCCTGAGGATGTATGCTCTGCACTTTACCTTCCTTGAAGGATCCTTTGCATCAGAAACTCGCTGTAGTTTTCTTATCTGGTTTGGTACCCCGCTTTGGCCAAGAATTGCCTGTTTTGGGTTGTATAACCTTCAAAGAAAATGTTTTGAGTTTTTTGATATGAGGTATATCTGCGGAAATCCAACGACGTAAGTTCTAGAGGTCATCCCGAATGGGGACTTGTCTAGTTCGTACTGTTGGTTAACAAGCCACATACTATACCAATCCACGATTGGTATCAGAGTCATACTGTCTTTCAAATTTCTACTTTGAAAGTATCGATTTCAAAATTTATTTTGTGGTATGATTTGATGATACTTTCTTGGTTTAGAGTACATCCCAGTTTCAGAGAATTAAGAGAACTCCAATTCCATGGCATCTTTATCTTCATCTTTAACTCCTACTTCATCAATTACACCTGTTTCTTTGTCTTCTACTTTATCTTTACCAAAATCTTGTACCAAACAATCCGCAAGTAAAATCGAAAGTTTAGTTGAATATTCTTATATTCCCAAATTTGCACAGATCAATGAATCCTCTATGCCCCTTGTTAATCTTTACCAACTATACAAAAGACCTTCTTCGATTACTAGATCCATACGAACCCTTATCTTTACCAAGAGACCCCATCCTAAAGAATATATCCAATCCTCTAGACTTGACTAGTGTGCTTTTCAAGCCACCACAGCAGAGCAATATGTTACCCTTGAGATTTCCCCCGACCTTATATCCTCTTGGAAATGAGAGGGTTATAATCACCTCCACCTTGGAGGGGTGAGACTGATCCTTACTTTACATGGCAGAAAAGGCCTTCTTGTCACAACAAAGATAGCCTTACTCGATACTAGGTTCAAACAATACCAGTTTGCCACAATTGGAACTGTCCTTGACACTACTTGCACAAACCTGTCCACTGCACTCAAAGTTCAGATCTAGATTCAAGGAGCATAACAAATAGTTTCGACTAAAATTGCAACCTTACACCATCAGTTGGTGTATCGTCTGCAAAACCATGCTCTTGACCTTTCTACACCCCAATCAGCAAACTTTAAAGCTCTAATGATTCTCACTGAATCAGAAGAGAATCCTACCATCATTCAGATACCCAAACAGATCCCTCGACAAGAACGCATAAAAATCATGCCTTTAGAATACATCACCAACTATGAGCAGTTTCATAGTAATTCCAGTCCAATCCAAACCTCTGAAAGCATGTTTGAACACCGCTCTAATGGCATTATTCGTATGACTTTTAAACCACCTCCTTCATCACCAGAAGAACCACCCAGACTCTCTTTCACCTATTCCTCTATGATAACCTCAGTCCAAACTGGGCAAGAAAAATTACCCATTGTGTCCTTTAATTCAGAAGGATATCTTATCGACCTTGCAAAGATAGATGGTCTTTATCTATGAGATGTTCCAGGATCAGGGATGTGTGATCTGAATTGCTTATGCCTTGACGAAACAGAATATGATGAGTTATGTTACAAAAGAAAGAAGAAGCTCAAATATCAGAAGAAATGCAAATACCATCTTGATGATTTTGATCATCTAGAACCAGATTACCCAGAGACTTTGCACCTTTATAATAAAGGCCTCAGGTGGATTAAGAAATATGAGTCTACATCCTGCACACAACAAGCCTTGACTCCCATACAACAGACTCCTCAAATTCCTGCTTGTATGATGTTCACCCTTACACTCCCATCCTCACAAGAATACCAACAACAGTTCCATCCACTTGAGAAACAAACTGACCCCCACAAAAATGTCATTTCCAAACCCTCTTTGAATCAGCCATAACCCCATCTAGAAGAACCCGAAGCTTTTGAGGCCGTGCTTAATTGGTAAACCCAGAATGCTAGAGCATAAAACCAGTCCCTCAATTCCCTTCATTCAAAGGTTGATCATATTACACACAGATCCACTGTTGTCGAAAAAAGAGTTGATACGATAATAGACCAACTGGCACAAATATACAACAATCTCCAGACCAGGATTACATAATTAGATTCTGAATTGAGAACCATGATTCAACAAAGGATCTACAGTCCTGAATTTGATCAGAAGGAAAAGGAGATTAGAGCTTTACAAGCTGAAATAGCCAGGATCGATGCTGAAAAGCAACAACCAACCTTGTTTACAAAATCTCAACCTTTACCAGTGATAAGTCCTCAGCCCTACCATCCATTTGGAACCCTATTGGCACCACCCAGATCTTATGATCCATCTAAGTTATTTGGGACGACTCACACTCTATTCCCAAATCCTCCAAAATCAAGACCTGCATCACTTTCATTCATGCCCAGATCTAAACCTCGAGAAACTCCCCAAACCCAAAGGCCTCCTTTACACCAAACACCTTTGGCCCAAACACAATCTCGCCTAAAACACTTGTTTCTTACAGGTCTTGTTCTCACCTCTACCAGAGACATTACTGAAAATGAGCTTTGGTATTTTTGGTGTTTAACAGTTTTACACGCTACCAAGCTGATCCTTCTAGTCGTAAATGCTCATGAATCCTTCAAAGGCCACTTCCCTTACCTGGACCCTACTTGAATGGTTCTTTCCACTACCATGGTGGAGACACAAATTACAAAATCTTTTTCAGAATTACAACCTTGACATCATTCCCCCAAAAGAAGCAAAAATGTTTGCTTCTATTTTCATTGTTCATCAACCATACTTTCAACACCCATAAACAAAACTGTTCTTTACTCAAGATCAAGCATATGAGTGGATCACAGTTCCTCAACTTGCAACCTTAGAACAGGATCCCCTCCTTTTAAATTAAACTCTCAAGTCAATTGCATCAAAAGTTATCTATCTTTCTTATTGGATTCGTGTACATTATATAGGGTTGGTTACAAGAATTTCCATTCCATAATTTCATAAATAAATCAAAAGTCAAATCAAAATTAATACCTAAAGAAAACGACTAATCTAAAGCAAATAAGGAAAGTGTCCTAAATGGCATAAGTACCTTACATCAATTTTGAAAACACACATTTTTATTAATGGAAAACTAGGCAATAAATAAAATCAATAGCTGAGTGTCTCACCACTTGCCTCCTCATAAAGACGGGAAAGTATCCAAAAAGGAAAGTAGCATGTTTTCCAGCTGTAATGTGCAAGTCAACTTGCTGATTTCATGCAAGCAATTACTTAGAAACTTTAAAAGCCTAAATCATGCATTTGGTGGTCTAAATATCATGTGCAATTTCTTTAACGGGCCTTCACGAGTTTGATTGAGCCCAAGTTGTTGGAATCACCTATTAAGCGCTTTTTTGAATTTCTTTGCACAAGCTCCTGTGATGGGACTTATGGGAACTTGAAAAGGATTTGAATATGCATCATCCCACGTGTTAGTGATAGCCTTGTCCTCAATCTCATCATGAGTAAACAAAGGGATGGTTCGAATTCCCAAGCCTGAACAAGCTTTAATAAATTAGCCATAATGTCTTTTAGAGAACTCCAAATCTAGCTTTGTAAATTGCATTAGAAAGTTCACTTAGTATCTCTCTAATGGTATATACTTTGCACATTAATTCCAACTCAATCAATACCAATTTTTATTTCTGAAATTGTCTTTTTTACATTTGACACAAATTGTGTATTTGGCTGTCAAAAAGCTTGAATAATGCCTACAATGCCTTATCTTCACTCCACGCCCAATTCATCATGCCATGTATCTTTTTGGCTCTAGCTCTTCTAATTGGGCCCCTAAGAATGTGCAAAGGATTGGTTGAAGTTTTAATGGTATTCCCTTGATGGTTCACATCATTCTCCCTCTCCTCAAAAGGATTTGTCCTTAAATCTTCTCCTACATTGAAAGGACAAGGATTAGAAACATTAAAAGTAACGCTCACATTATGCTCACTAGGAAGTCCAATTTGTAGGCATTGCCATTGACTCATTCAACCACTTAAAAAGGACCATCTACCCTTGGAAGCAACTTAGAATGCCTTTGTGCTAAGAACCTCTCCTTTCTTATATGCACCGAGACCCAATTTCAAGGTGAAAAATTGCTTGCTTACATCCTTTGTGCTCTCACGCTTTCTCATGCAATTGCTTAACAAACTCAGCTTTCTTTTTACCATCCAAACTATCATGCTAATCAATAGTTAAAGGTAGCAGATCTAATGGAATTAATGGATTAAAACCATATACAGTCACAAATGGTGAAAATTTAGTAGTAGAATGGACATTTCTATTATAAGCAAATTCAACATGTGGCAAACATTCTTCCCAAGTTTTCAAGTACTTTTGAATAATAGCATGCATTAAAGTAGACAAATTTCTATTTACAACCTCAGTTTGTCAATGACAAGTAGTAGAAAACAAATGTTTAGTACCCAACTTACCACACAAAGTTTTCCAAAAGTGGCTCAAGATCTTACCATCTCAATTTGACTATGTCCTTCAAAAACAAAATAACTATGTTTGCTGCGTCATCATTTTTATGATGGGGAATGAAATGCACCATCTTTGAAAACATATCAACAACAACAACAGCATAATCCTTTCCCCTTTTTTATCTAAATGAAAACAAAGTCCATAGAAATATCAACCCAAGGTTTGCTAGGTAAGGTAAAAGGGTTATAAGTAATACACTTTTTACACGTTCTTTCAACATCATGGTACGAACCCCGCCAAGAATTGACATGACCTTAATCAATTTAGTCTCCAAGATCAAATGCTAAACCTTGAAATGAATGGAATCGCAATCCATTGCTTAATGAAAGCACAAACCTTAATATGCAAGGACACCACAATTAACTATGAAGTATCTAATTGATAAGTTAAGAGTTTGAACACCATGAAAATCTGGTAAGTTCAAAGAGTTTGTTTAAGAACCAAAGAGAATTAACTCTAGCATCAATTGCATCAAAATTGATCTGTCTCTATTTATTAGAAGCAACTACATTTATATAGGGTTATAAGAATTTTTGGAAATAAATCCTAAACCAAAATCAAATCAGAATCCAAATTTAAGCAAATGAAGAAAGAATCTAAATCAAATTAGAATTCTAATGTAAAATAAATAGGAGGGAATCTAAATTAAATTAAAATCCTAGTCTCAAGTAAATAGGAAAAAATCTAAGTCAAATCAGAATCCTAATAGGCTCTGATACTAGGTGGGTAGCGGTACGTGGCGTTGTTACACCAGAGCAATGATGAACTTAATCATTCTTTGGACCAGTAGCCTGCATGCTTGGGTTTCCAGCTGATATACCTCATACCCAAAGTAAGAACCAAAGAGGAAAACCTAGACACATAAATCATCAAGGAAAAGCCAATCCTAAGGCCACAGAAGGACGAACACAATGTTTTTGGTTACTATTCTGGTGATTGATTAGGATAAGGAATTAGAGACCTAGAAACTTTTCTGATGCACAGGATCTTCATTTAGAGGCAAGTGCAGAGCATACTCAATATAGATGAGATGACCGCTCTAGGGATAAGAATTGAAAGACGTTTAGAATTTTAGAAAGAAGGAGAGAATTTAGAAACTCATAGCAATTTCTGAAAACTTATGAGTTTATTCAAACTTCTTCCTCCCCTTTTACAAAGGAAAAGGATCCCTTATATAAGAGGTGAATCCGTGTAGCCAGATAAGACATGATCCTTATCTTGGACATAATAATTAAAGCTTAAATAAAAGCATACTTTTTATAAAACACACTTTAATAAAGTAAAGCATGCTTCACACACTTTATCACACTTTGAACAAAGTAAAACACGCCTGACAGGTTTGGGCCCCTATCTTTATTAAAGCTGGGATTCTTAGGATAATAGGTTGATTGTTCAGTCATCGCTATCTTCTTTTGTGGTGTCACCAGTTCTAGATGAAACAATCAGTATCATGGATGTCTTCAAATCTAACTGTTTTCATTTTCCCTTTGATAAGTTTTGGATGGAGGAGTTCTTTTTTCTGGTAAGATAAAGTGGTGTAGGAACAACTGGTGTAGGTATCATGGTACAAGAATACTGATCCACAAGAGACATGAATTCTTCCCAAGGGTCTTGGGAGTCTTGGAACAATACACTTGTGCAATTTGGACGTTCTTCCTTTATTAAAAGATTCCTAATGGTGCAGGGTCTGATGTAGGTGTTCTAGGTTATGGTGTGGCATTAATTCTAGGGTGTGTGCTGGTCCTATGGAAGTATGATGGATGTCTGGTAAAGGAGATTGAACATTGTTGTAATGGATAGGTCATGATGTATAGGAAAAGAATGCTGGAAGGTTTTCCATTCAAAGGCTTGATCTTGGGTCCAATAATCTTTTGTGACTGGATGTTGGAAATATGGTCTGTGAACAATGAATACTGATGTGAACAATTCTGCTTCTTGTTCTAGAAGTCTGTTCATTTGATGGAAGTCTGCTATGTTTTGAAGTTGTTTACGCCACCAGGTAAGAGGACTGTACCACTCTAAAAATGTCCAGAGAAGAGTGGAACCATTTTCAGGAGTAGTAATGTGCCTGAGTGTAAGGAGAACAGGTAGAACAATCCTTGTAGCATAAAGGACTGTGAGGCACTACATGTACCATAATTCATCTTCAGTGATATCCCTGGAAAGGTCAAGAGTTATACCTATTAAGAACAGATACTTTGGATAAAAGCTTGGAAAATTCAGGGGTTGCCCAGTATAGTTTGATAAAAGCTGAACTGAAAGTTAATCCAAGAGGGAACATTTTCTGGGTGAGAGCTTTGAAAGGCAGAGATTTTTTGTATGAGGAGGATGATGATGATGAGGGCATAGCTATTATGGGAATTGTATGGATGGTAGTGATCAATGCAGGAGAATTTATAGAAGGTCTGGTGAGGAAATCAGGAATAAGATTTTTGTTGCCTTTGATGTGCTGAATAGAAAAATCATACTTAGCAAACCATGCTTTAAGATTCAGCAGTTGTTTGTTAGGGAGCAACTTGCTCTTAAAGTCAAAGATCTTTGGGAACGAAGAGTTGTCCATTCTGACCAAAAAGTTGTGGCTAAGAAGATGGAATTCAAACTTTTTGATTCCATACTTTACAGTAAGTATTTCCTTATAGATAATATGATATTTCTTTTATACTGGAGTGAACTGTCTACTAGCATGAGCATAGTAGGATTCCTTTTCTCCATTTCTTTCAAACAAGATAGCTGTCCAGTATTCATCACTGGCATCTATCTGTAGAATCCTTTGTCCATTTGCAGAGATTTTTAGTGGAGGAGGTGACTGTGAAATGTCCTTGAGTGCTTTGATGGCTTCTATCCATTCAGGACCCCATAGTGGGGTGTTCTTTCATAACATCTTTGACAAGTGGCTGGTGTGGACGGCGACGTTTGGAATAAAGTCTCTCAAATAATTCACAATCCGGGGAATTGTTGAATTTGTTTCTTTGTGAGATCCTTTTCAAGAAACTTTATCAATTCTTATGCAATGTGCTGTCCAGGCTGGTAATGTCCATCTTTAATCTCCATTCCAAGAAAGTTGATTGATGTCTAACTAATGCTACTTTTCTTTTCTGATAACACGATGCCATGTGCTTGTACTATCTTTAAGAAATTACTGAGTAATTTCTGGTGAGAAGAAACATCTGTAGAAAAGAGCAAGATATCATCAATGTAAATTAATGCATGATGGAGAATTGGTGAGAATATTTTTGTCATCGCCTTTTGAAAAAGGGATGGGGCTACTTTAAGACCAAAGGGTAGAACTGTCCATTAACGATAAGAAGGATGGATTCCAAGTTGCCAAAAACTAGCTTTAAGATCAAACTTGGAAAATACTTTGGCATTTTGGAGATGGATGAACATGGATCGAATTTTAAGTAAAGGAAATTTATCATCTTTCAAGAAAGCATTGAGAGGCTGATAATCAATTACCAGTCTCTTTTTCCCTCGGATTTGTTCGAACCGTTTTTCAACATAAAAGGCTTGATAGGCCCAATCAGAAGATGTGGGCTTAATGAGGCCTAGACTCAGTAGTTGATGACACTCTTGTTGGGCTAACTCTAGATCAGAAGGTGTCATGCCTGGATGGGTATCTTTTGTGGGGTTAATGTCTTCATTCAATTTGAATGGAAGTTGAACAAAGAATTAAGAATGTTTCCACAAGGGGAAAGGATGATGGAATAAAGAATGATTTTCAGGACAAAACTGGTGGGACTTCATTTAGTGCATATAGCTTGAGGATATTTGTGTAGGGAAGAAACATTTGTTTACAACGAATTCCTGTGGGTATAATTTGAAGTTTTTTGACTAAATGAAGAATATCAAAACCTATAAGAAAATCCTTATTTAGAAGGTTGGACCCAATGACCTTTTGCCATAGAACACAATTTGGAAAGAATTGTATTCCAATGAGTTTTTTTTATGATAAGGAAGGTTTTGAATATTTCTCCATTAGCAGCTTTGAAAAACTCATGATGTTTCTCCGAGCAGGAAGAAGGAAGGATGCTGGGATTAATGATGCTTTTTTGAGCACCAGCATCAATAAACCCTATGATAGGAATGGGTTTGCTAAATTTAGATGGAAGAAGAGAAATTTTTACAGAAGAAATGGTTGGTGCCGAAGTCATGGACTCATTAGCTGACTCAGATTATGACTTGCCTGTGGAATCTGCTATGATAAAAGCAGTAGGATCATCATGCTCAGATTGTTTAGAAAAGTTAGACTCAATGTCTTCTTCTTCTGAGAGCATGGATGAATTCTAGAGATGATGCACAAGCTTAACAGCTTTGGTTGGCTTATTAGGGCAGTTTCTGGCAAAGTGAGCTCGTTTCTTACAAATATAATAGCACCCTTTTTCCTTGTGTGAAGAGAAAGAAGATTTTGAAGGATCTTTCTTTTAAAAGAATCTGAAACGTTTCTTCTTTTCTCGGAATTTGTGGGGATGAGGCTGTTTTTGGAAGTGTTTTTTCTTTTTCACTGGGCAAGTACATTTTTTCTCATCTTTGCATTGGATTTCAAGGAAAGAAGGTTTCTTGCAAGAAGTGGTGAAAGGAGGTTTGTTTTCCATGAGGTCTCGGAAAAACTGCTTTTGTTCACACAGCTTGTCTAAACACTAAACCGCAAGTTGGAATATTTTCCCCAATGAGATGTTGGCCACTTCAAGGTTGTTGGTAGTGAGTTACCTTTGAATTTCAGGCTGAAGTTCCTTTAGTAAATAAGCAATGAAGACATGCTTCAGTGTTGGATTATTAAATCCATTGAGCTTGTAGAACAACATGCTTATTCTCTTGTAGTGAAAATCAAGATGGTTACACTGTAAAGAACAACATTTCATCTGATGATACTCTTTTCTGGCAGTGTCAATAACTGATGCTAGTTCTCCAATGAACTGTTCATATATTACAGTAAGTGCTACTAATGGTAGAGCTTGGTTGAATTGTATCTGTCGATATTCTCCAAGACTTTCATACCATTCTCGGAGAGAGCGAGTAAATCTGGAGCTAAATTCTTGAAGAACTGATTGAGAATTAGCATTTGGTCTAGTCATTTGAACTTCTATCTAGGCTGCAAATTCATGGAATCGAACTGTCCATTTATGCCTGGGGATATCATCAAAAGTGAACCAAAGATTTGATGGTGACTTAGGATGAGATTCTGGATGATTATGAACTGTAACAGAAGAGCTAGCTTCATCATCTGCTTCTTCCACAATAGGAGGAGCCGAAGTTGAGGGTTCTGTGGTTTCAGTGGTTGGCTGAACCATGAGTAAACCAGTGACGTCTGCTATTTGGGATTTAGAATCTGAAGACAAAAAAGTTATATCTTCATCATCTGTGGATGATTGTGTAGAGGAGTCTGAGGACTCAGATAATGTATCAGGTACTAGGACGGTTTCAAGTACTGGGTCGACTGAATATTGGTGCATAGGAGCTTTATCTTTGGGTAATTGTGCTTCAGGTGTTAACTGGGGAGATTCTAGAGCGGTTTGAAAGATTTAAGTAGTAGGAGGAATTGGTGGAACAGGTGTAATAGTAGAAGATGAACTACTAGTCTAAGGTTGAGAATTAGGTGGAGGCTGAGGTTGTTGAGGCTTTGGCTGGTACTATTTTTGTGGTCTGGCTTGCCTTCTTTCTTAACTTAAGCGAGTGGCTTGAGAAAGATCAAAGAATTTGTTGTGGTAGGAGTATAGAATGGCTGATAAGTGGAGAAAAGTGGTGGAGAGACAAGCAAAGACTGGGTCTTGGAAAATAGTGATGTTGATTGTCTCTTTTCTGATTCAATCCTGGTTAACTCAGCTTTGAGACATTTGATTTCTGCCTCCTTTTGGTTAAATTCTAGTCCCCAAATGTTGTTGTTGATCATGGATCTGAGATCAACATCAAGCTAATTGATTATGTTGTGGAGATTTAGGTAAATTTGGTCAAGCTGATCAGACAAAGAGTTAACTTTGCTTTCTGTCCTAGTAACACGAGTTGCTACTTTATCAATTTGTTGACCAAGATTTTGGAGAACAATGTTTTGAGCTCTGGCACTGTTGGTTTGCCAGTTAAGAACTGCTTTAAAAGGTCTAGGAGGTTCAGGCTGGCCTGATGAAGCTATAGGAGACTGGACATAGGGCTATGAAACAATCTTGGATTGGGAATCAATATGCTTTTCTAGAGGAAAAACATCCTAATAAGTTGGGGATTGAGATGAGAACATCATACAATTTTGTATAGGCAAAGTAGGTTCTGGAGACTTTGACTTGTATGACCCTTTTGGTAAATAGGCAGAGGTTGATTGCTTTCTAGATCTTCCGGAGGATCAAGAGGATATGTTCTGCATCTTGTGTTTAGAGAAAACTTTTTCTTTCTGTGCCTTCTTCTTCTCATGATCTCAAAATCTTCATCATCAATGCAAGGGCAGTTTGGATCACACATGTGAGCTTCAGGAACATCCAACAGAAAGTGACCATCAATCGTATCCGAATAAACCAGATATCCATCAGAAGAAAATCCCTGAATAGGAATATCTTCTTCCTGACTAGTTTGTACAGCAGTTATCATTGCTGAATAAG
This sequence comes from Luvunga scandens, assembly GCA_030449905.1. Lineage (NCBI taxonomy): Eukaryota > Viridiplantae > Streptophyta > Magnoliopsida > Sapindales > Rutaceae > Luvunga > Luvunga scandens. Next base: position 1,013,565 of record JASUUG010000193.1, on the reverse strand, counting down.
AAAAAGAAATCCTGGGTTCTTTTAGATTAGGAGCTTTGAAGACAGTTTTGACTGTGCCATCCACACCTCTTTCAAAAAGAGCTTGTGAAGTTTGTACAGGCTTAGAGTTTTGGTGATACTGCTCATAGTTGGAAATCCATTCAAGAGGTATGAGCTGTAGCAGTTCCTGTTTAGAAATCTACTTTGGGATCTGGATAATGGGGAGATCTAGTGCATGGTTCTGTAACCGGTACACTAGTTGATGGTGAAGTGTGGCAATTTTGGAAGTCATCGTTTGTTCAGTGCCTTGGATCTGAATCTGGACCTTTAAGGCTGTCGGGAGACTTGGATCATCAAGAGAAAGGTTGAAGTTTGGATAAAAGGTCAGGAGAACACTTCCAGCATGGAGTGTTATGAGGATAGTGCCTATTACGGCATGCTGATATTGCTTAAATCTTGTATCCAGTAGAGCTACTCTAACTGATACTAGAAGACCTTTTCTTTAAGAATTAACCGAATTCCCCCAAGATGAAGGTGTGTGTAACCTTCTCTTTTCCATTGTACCACAAGTTCTGGTGAAATCTCAAGAGTTACATATTGCTCAGCCTGAGTGGCTTGGAGAGCACATTGATCCAGCCGAGAAGACTGAATATATTCTTTTGGTAAAGGCCTTTTTGTGGAGATGAGAGATTTGATACTTCTAAGAATAGGACTCTTCTGTTTGTACAGGTGGTAGGGACTCATAACAGGAAGCTGGGACTCAGAGATCTGTGCAGAATCTAGGACATAAGAGTACTCTATTAGCTGCTCTATCTTAGATGCTAGATGATTTTGACATGATTTTGGAATATTAAGAGTAGATGAAAGAGATACGAGAGCTAGATCTAAACTAGAAGCTAATGATGTTGAAGATGTTGAAGTCGAAGTAGAAGCCATGGTGAAAGAGTCTTTCTAGAATTTTGAGAATCTAACAATCCTAATCTTTTGATATCACCTCTATGAGTAAGAAGTATGAAATAGCCAATTTGTTTTCTTTTTAGCTTCCTTAAAAAACAAGAAAGTCTCCAAAAAGGAAAATAATATATCTTTCCGCCATAATGTGCAAACCATATGCCGATTTGATGGAAGTGATTATTTGGAAACTTCTAGAGCCTAAATCACACATTTAGTGATCTGACTATCATGTCTGATTCCTTCAATGGGCCTCCACAAATTTGATTGAGCTCAAGTTTTCCCATTAAGCGCTTCTTTGAAGTTCTTTGCACGAGCTCTTGGGATGAGTTTAACGGGAACTTGAATAGGATCTAAATACACCTCATCCCATGTGCTTCTAACAATTTTTCCCTCAATCTCATCACATCACTCTTCATATGTGGCCAAAATAAGGGTTCTTCTAAAACATCTAAAGTCTTTTCAATGTCTAAATGTCCTCTTAAAATCCCTCATGAGCTTCACACATAACCAATTCATGTAAAGAAGTATTAGGCACACATAATTTATTTTCTCTAAATAAGAACCTATCATGCCTAGAGAACGTACCAGATGTAGCTTTCTTGTAAGCATTGAACACATTAGCAAAATCTAGATCATTAACATATAATTCTTCAATGTACTCAGATCCTAACAACTTGCATTTAATGTGGAGATAAGTACATACCTTCTAGAGAATGCATCAACCACCACATTCTCCTTACCTTGTTTGTATTTGATCACATAACAAGCTCTTTGGGTAGAAGATAGTGTTGCCAAGTTTCTAATGCCCTCACCTTCTTGTCATAGGTAGGATAGTTTAGGGCTACTCCACTCAATTTCTCACTACAGTAGGTAATAAGATGCCCTTCTTACTTCATAACAGCTCCGCATCATACTCAATTTTAAAGGTTTTAGTAAAACCAGTAAAGCAAGTAGTGGTGCAGAAACCAATTTTTCCTTGATTAGATTAAATGCCCTTTCTTATTCGCTACCCCACTTAAATCCCACATGTTTCTTCACAATTTCAGTTAATGATAGATTAGAACCATGAATGGAATACCATAAAAGCTTCAATTGGTCCTTTGCATATTCATGGAGAACTAGAGCCAATAAGATGCAAGCTACTTCATATGGATTAATTGAGAAAATGTGGAATGAAAATGCAATTCAAGATGCAAGACATGATAAATTAGGCATTGTTTAATCCATTTGACAACCAAATACACTATTCGGGTCAAATGCAAAATGGGAAAATTTGGAACAAAACTGGTATTGATTGAGTTGAAATTAATGTGCATCTATATATAGTTAGAAAGATGATTAAGTGATATGAAGCCCACCAAGAACTGATGCAACTTTAATCAATTTAGTCTCCAAGATCGAATCTAAACCTAGAATTGAATGGAATTGCGACCCCATCCTAAATGAACGTACAAACCTTGGTATGTGAGGATGCCACAATCAATTATGAATGATCTAATTTGATAAATCAAGAGTTTGAATGCCATAGAAAGCCAATAAGTTCGAAGAGTTAGTATAAGAACCAAAGAGAATTAAATCTCTCACCAATTGCATAAAAAATTATTTCTTTCCTAATCTGGAGCAAATAAGGAAAGAATCTAAATCAAATTAGAATCTTAATTGGCTTAAATGCCTTACATCAATTAAAATGGAAACTAGGCAATTAAAAGAGAATTAACTGATTTGTTTCACCACTTGCCTCCTCAAGAAATGGGAAAGTATCCAAAAAGGAAAATAGCATACAATACATATTTTCCAGCCATAATGTACAAGCCAACTTGCTGATTTCATTGAAATGATTATTTGGAAACTTTAGGAGTCTGAATCACGCATTTAGTGGTCTGAATATTAAGCCTCCATAAATTTGATTGAGTACAAGTTGCTTGAATCAACCCACTAAGCACCTCTTTTGAATTTCTTTATATGAGCCCTTGTAACGAGTCAGACAGAAACTTGAATAGGATATGAAAATGCCTCATCCCATGTGCTTGTGACAGTTTTGTCCTCAATCTCATCAATTTCATCATTAAGTTAGCTTTCCAACGCAATTTATGGGACTGGATTTAGAGTTCTCTAGAAGACATTATGACCAATTTATTACAGCCTGTTTAGGTTTTGGAATTCTAATTGCTCCTTTGTTTATTCAACCTCATTTATTTGTTATGTCTCAAGCTTGCCAAATGTGTTAGGTAAGTCTATCATTAATGATGGTGGGATAACATTAATCATGGTAGGCTAGCATTATGTTTGTCAATGACTAGCATTAATAATGATGGGTTGGTGAAGATTTTTGAATCATCCTTTGATGAACCTATGCTTGGAGTGTTGTCTAATGATTTCAAGTGTATTTTTAGGATCATGGGTATCTATTAGCTTATTTAGACTTAGCAACCTTGGTATGTGAGAGAATTTTGGAGATTAACATTATTTGAATATGAAAGATCATTCTTTCTTTGGTTCTTTTGAGAACTAGTGAACTTATCAAGGATATGCATTTTTGTTGTGTTCCAAAATTGACTCATCATTCAAATTTTCATCTACATCTTGACATGCTATCATTCATTATACCTCTGGTTCATGTTTTCCTAAACATTGGGTCAAGGTTTTGTTGGGCAATTGAAACTTGAAATTAAATGTGGGTCTCAAAGTTTTACTCACATCATTTGGTATTAGAGCAACAAAAAATAAATAAATTTATATTGCAAAAGAATTCAAACTTCTCCTAGTTTCATCAAATTGAATTTAAGTTATTCATTTTCCTCGACTTTGTTTATACATAATATCAATTGTGTTCCTTTCATCGCTTCTTTTCTATATTTATTTTTCAATTTGTTTTGTTGTTCTCTATGGGCTCTTAATTCCTTTTCTTTGTTTTTTGTGCTGGTTTGTCATATTTGTTGTGCCACCTGAACTTTTCTTGATTTTGTTTATTTAGTTCAATAAAGAATTGAAAGAGAGAATTAAGTGCAGTAAGAAGCAAGAGTGTGTGAGATCATTAAAGAAGAAAGGCCAATTTGTTTGATAAACGCAAGAGTTAAGTGGCATCAATTGAGAGAAAGATGTGAGGGATTGTGAGGTATTTTGATAACTTTCTTTTCAAATAAAAAATATGTCAAAAGATCAAGAACCACAAAGCCATGAAACAATAATTTGAACACATGAATCTGATGTTTGCAGAGATCCATGACAAATTGGAAAGACAAGACACTACCATTGCCTATCTACAATGGGGGCAACAACTAGTAGCTCCTAATGTAAGAAGTAATGAGGGGCGTGCTGCCATGGAAGAAGCAAATGGCAATGGCCTAGATAATATTGATGACCAGGCCACTGTTGACATGTATGGAAGAAATGATAGAAGGGCAAGGTGTCTTTTCAAGGTAAAAATGATCTAAAAGCTTATTTGAAGTGGGAAAAAAAGATGGAGCTAGTATTTGAATGCCAAAACTACTCTGAGGAGAAAAGATAAAACTAGCTATTGTTGAATTTACTTATAATGTTATTATGTGGTGGGATGAACTCATTTTGAGTAGGAGACAAAGAAAGGGGATGAACTCATTTTGAGTAGGAGACAAAGAAAGGCCTATAAACACTTGGGAGAAGACTTGTTCCTGGTCATTATTATAGGGACCAACATCAAAGGCTTCAAAGTCTTGCACAAGGCTCCAGAAGTGCAGAAGATTACTACAAGGAGAAGTAGATAATCATGATACAAGCCAGCATTGAAGAGGACGGAGAGGCCACTATGGCTAGATTTTTACATGGTTTAAATCAAGATATTGCTAATGAAGTTCACTTGTTGCACTATGTTTGAGTTGGAAGACATGGTTCACGTGACCATGAAAGTGGAACAACATTGAAAAGGAAAGTTTCAACTAGAATCAATTTGGGTTCATCTTCTTTATAGAATTCAAAATGAAAGAAAGATGAAAATATTATTTCAAAACCTAAGATTGAGCCATTCAAGGATCATAATGAGGGAGGCAACCAAAGCAAAGGTAAATATGATTCTGAACATTCTAGAAATAGAGACATTAAGTGTTTTAAATGTTTTGGGGATAGGTCATATGTCATCTTAATGCTGAGATAAGAGAGCAATGATCTTGATGAATGATGATGATGTTGAAACTAACAGTGGATCACATGATGATCTTATGCCACCTTTGGAGGATGCTAATGATGGTGTTGAGTATCTTGTTCATGCTAAATTAATGGTTGCTAGGAGTGCTATCAACATGCAAGTGAAAGAAGATGCAAAGATGCAACGTGATAACATCTTTCATACTAGGTGCCACATCAAAGATAAGGTATATAGTATGATAATTGATGTTGGAAGTTGTACTAATGTCACTAGCACTGGTTTAGTTGAAAAATTGAATTTGAAAACATTGAAACATCATATAAGCTACAATAGCTGAATGACTATGGGGAAGTTAAAGTAAATAAACAAGTACTGGTTTCATTCTCTATTAGGAGATGCAAGGATGAGGTTTTATGTGATAAAGTATTTTTGCATGTTCGACACATTCTTTTAAGGGCAACCTTGGCAATACAATTGACGGGTGACATATGGTGGTTACTTAAATAGATATCTTTTGTAATGAATGAAAATATAGGTAGCAAGTGAATTTGTTTGCAAGAGAGAGCAAGGTTAAGAGGGCTTTCTTTTCAAAAGAGGCTATAATTGTACTTTTGTGCAAGGAAGCTTGTTTACTTAAAATTGAGTTTAATTCTTCTTTGCCTAGCGTTATTGTGAATTGCTTCTGCGTGAAGCTCATCGGGGAGGTTTAATGGGATATTTAGCCAGTAAAGACTTTAGTGTTTTAAAAGAACACTTCTTTTGGCCACATCTGAAACATGATGTTGAAAGAATATATGAGAAGCATATCACTTGTACATACGCTAAGTCTAGAGTTTTACATATGGAGTGTATAACCCTTTATCCATACTTAGCAAACCTTGGATTGCTATTTCTATAGACTTTGTTTGGGTTTGCCTAGGTAAAAAAGGAGAAAGGATTCCATTTCTTTGTTGTTGATAGGTTTTCAAAGATGGCACATTTTATTCCATGTCATAAAATTAATGAAGAAACAAACATCGCTAATTTGTGTTTCAAGGAGATAGTAAGATTGTGTGGAGTACCAAGAAGCATAATTTCAAATTAAGATGTTGAGTTCTTGAGCCACTTTTGGAAAACTTTGTGTGCTAAGTTGGGTATTAAACTTTTGTTTTCTACAACTTGTCATCCTTAAACAGATGGACAAACTAAAGTTGTAAATAGAACTTTTCTACTTTGCTACGTGACATAATTAAAAGCAGCTTGAAAACTTAGGAAGAATGTTGCCACATGTTGAATTTTCTTATAACATTTAGCTACTAAATTTTTACCATTTGAGATTGTATATGGTGTTAATCCATTAACTCCTTTGGATTTATTACCTTTACGTATTGATTAGCATGCTAGTTTGGATTGTAAATGACAAATCATGACTACACATAGAAAAGAGGATTGAACAATATGCTACTCAAGCCAACAAAAGATGTAAGAAGGTGGTTTTTCAGCTTGGAGATTAGGTTTGGGTGCAAATGAGAAAGAAGATGTTCCTAGCATAAAGGCATTCCTAGGGGAGGTGGTCCTTTTCAAGTGGTTGCATGAATCAATCACATTTTTCAGGGGTAATTTCATAAATTTTGAACTCGTGGATATTTTTGTAATCAAAATTGAGGATAGTTTGATAATTTGTGATTCTGAGGATAATTTGGTAAATTTTGATGTCGAGGGCATTTTGGTAATTTTATGGATTCAAGAATAATTTATTATGGATAAATGTTGTTTTGAGTTTTATGTCACAACGTTGTTTGTAATTCACATTTGTAGAAGTTAATTATATTATTTCCTTAAATTAGGAGGATCCACAAACGAGAATCAACTCGCGAACATTGTCGATACCGAGTTTAGACATCGTCACCGTGAGTGGAAAGCATTTTCATAGTTTACTAAGATAGTAAAGCATGTTTACAAAATAAGTTTCAAATGCTTCAATTTAAATGATTTCGTAGAAATGGATTTTATCTGAGTATTAGTATTTATTACGAAATATGTATATGATTAATGATTTTGGTTACCGATTTTGAATATGCATGATAACCTTTTAAAGAAAAGAAAAGTAGATTTAAGGTATGATAAATTAAAAAGGAAATGAGATCTCGAATGAGATTATATGTTTATATATATGTGTACAAAGGTATATCAATATGAGTATAATGATTATTTTTAAAATCATTACACAATACCCTTCCCCTCCATATACAGTGGTACAAATGAGATGAGATATGCATGCGGTATAATGAATACAAAGATACTGATATTGAGATACAGGCTTTTGGGGCCCTTTTGAGTACACACGAAGGCTTTGGGCTTTGTACTCGGGTGACTTTGCCTTTTGGGGACCAGATTAAGATGTAGAGATATGATGAGATATGAGATAGCATTTTCGATCTATCCGTATAGCTCCGGGGCGTGACGTTACCCTAAGAGTATGTCATGGCCCGTTCATTGAGGCCCGGATATGATGAGATACGAGATGGCATTTCCCAATCTATTCGTGTAGCTGCAGAGCGTGGTTGTACCCAGATAGTACGTCATTGCCAGTCTGTCGAGGTCTGGATATGATGAGATTATTCCCTTGGGTACTTGTTGGTGGCATTCAGTATTATGTGATATTTTTAAGTTCTTGTGATATTTTGATGAAATTGTGTTTAAAAATGATACAATTATTTTAGAGTAAAGTTATTTTCCCAAAACTACTATCCACTCTCTAAGCTCACTGAGTTTTATACTCGCCTCGTTTTTATTATATTTGTCCTCTGCACAGGATATTCGTAGGTACAACAGTTGACCTAGCAACGATAATTATTTTGGAATTATGGCCATGTGATACTGTTAGAAGTCGTAGATGTTTTATTGAGATATCTTGGGATTATATAATTTGATACATTTATGTGATTATCGAAAAATCTATGTATTTTATGTAATATTAAATATTTGAGCAATTTGGTATGTTTGTTGAGGAGATTGATGAACCGAGTTGGTTGTATTTGGAATTATTTTGGGAGTGTTTATTTTATTAATTACAAGTTTGGTTATATGATAATTTTAGAGGAGACTTTGCCAAGTTTTCAACAGAATCCTTATTAATTAGATTATGTCACCCTGGGGTTTCAGGATGGGTAGTGTCAAGTTGGTATTAAAGCGTGGTTATAGATTCTATAGACTTTACTGTTGTAATTAGAATAAGTTGGGTGGTGTCAAGTTTTTATTAAAGCATGGGTATAGATTCTATAGACTTTACTGTTATAATTAGAATAAGTTTTACAATTATAAAAGTGGGAATTAATATTTTGTAGACACCATCATGCTCCATTATAGCAGTAGATGTCGTCAAAGCCTAGGTCGTGGTTGTACTAAACTAGTAACTGGGTTGACTCTAAGCAATGTACTTGCCAAGGAAAATGAACCCGTGAATGAAGGCATAGTTGAGTCCTCAACACATGAGGTGACACAGCAGGCACTAGAGAATGTGCCAAACATTGAATAGTCATTTGATAGGCTAGCGCAGATTATGACTACATTGGTGTAGAATCAGACTCATGCGCATGCTAGTCATGCTAATACCATTGAGCATGTAAAAGTTTAAGAGTCAAGGGCTTTAATGGTTCTGAATATCCACCTGAAGCAGAGTCATGGTTTGCCAAGTTAAAACATATTTTTGATGTAAAGAAATGCTTGGAAGAGGATAGATTTTCCTTTGCCACTTTCCTACTCGAGGATAGAGCCTATAATTGGTGGCAAATAGTGGACCGTCAATATGAAGGGCATGATACAATTACTTGGGGTATACTTTGTAAGGAATTCTACGATCATTATTTTTCAGTTGTGTACCAAGGTATTAAACGCAGTGAATTCCTTCGGTTGATTCAAGGATCCATGTTTATTGAGAAGTATGAGAAGAAGTTTAAGGACCTTTCTAGATTCTTTATGTCTGCAGTGGGTGATGAGAGGGAGAGATGCAGACGATTTGAGGAGGGTCTCTGATTTGAGATATATACAATTGTGATCATATTACGATATACTGACTTTATAGAGGTAGTCGAGGTAGTAAAACGAGTAAAACATAATATCTCGGAGGGACGCAAAGTTCAAGCCTTGAAACAAAAGCATAGTTAGAGTTAGATAAAGGGTGGTTTTGGTAGTAGGCCACTTAAGAAAGGAGGCACTCATGCCAGCTACAGTTTAGGGGAGATTTGAGACAGATTATCAGTTACAGTTCAGTGCAGCACTCAATAAGGAGTAATGTCAAGACTCAGGGACAGTATGACAAGAATAACGGAGGACACTGTGGTGATCATTCGAGGAATATACAACAAACTTCTTACACGATCCAGGGTCGTGTAGGAGATAAGGTGTGTTATCTATGTGGACAGCTTGGTCACATAAAGAGTTATGCCCTACTTTACCTCAGGGTAATAGTTCTGTTCGAGGGACAACCTTACAATATCACTCTCACTCTGGACCAACTCAGGATCAGAAAGGTGTGTAGACAAGGGGTTCTACATTTAAGTTTAGGAGCCAGACGATTGCTCCAAGTCAAAGAGGTCAACCGGTCGACCTCATACCTAGGCTTGAGTTTTTGCTTTGACACGGCAATAGGCTTATGCTACACCAGAAATTATTATGGGTATGCTAACTATCTTTGGTAGTGAGGCCTATATTCTTGTTGTTCCTGGATCCATGTATTCTTTTGTTTTTCGTACGTTTGCCATGCATGTAGAATGAGAGCTTGAACCACTGAATTGTGGGTTCGTTGTTAGTACACGTACTGGGGGTTCACTACTTGTAGATCGAGATTGTATGATTAGGTTGAGTGAGGTTGACTTTGAGGCAAATTTGATTATTTTAGAAATTTGAGATTTCGATGCTATCTTGGGAATGGACCATGCTACTGTGGATTGTTCCAAAAAGGAAGTTGTGTTCAAAATGCCAAGCAAAGTTGAGGTGAAATTTTGTACAGAGTGTAAATTATTACCCTCATATGTCATATGGGCCATTAGTGTAAGATGGTTGTTAAGAAAAGGATTCTTAGCTTATCTTGCACGTGTGATAGACAAAAAAGTTAGAGAGTTGAGATTGGAGGATATTCCAGTAGTCTAGGAGTTTCCAGATGAACTTCTGAGGATGCCACCTAACAGAGAAATTGAGTTTTCTATCGACTTAGTCCCTCGAATGGCTCCTATATCCATAGCACTATACAGGATGGCTCTATTTGAATTGAAAGAACTTAAAGTTCAACTACAAGAATTGGTAGATAAAGGATTTATTAGACCTAGTGTATCTCTATGGGGAGCTCCAGTTTTGTTTGTTAAGAAAAAAGATGTCACTCTTAGACTCTACATTGACTACAAGTAGTTAAACAAAGTTATGGTACGCAATAAGTATCCACTTCCGCGTATTGATGACTTATTTGATCAACTTCAGGGAGCAAAGGTATTTTCTAAAATTGACTTGCACTTGGGATATCATCAGCTTAGAATTAAAGAGGCTAATGTTCCTAAAACAGAATTCAGAACTCATTATAGACACTATGAGTTCCTAGTAATGCCCTTTGGGTTGACTAATGCTCCAGCAACTTTTATGGATCTCATGAATAAGGTATTTCGCTCTTCTCTAGATCCGTTTGTGATTGTATTTATTGATGATATTTTGGTGTATTCTCGGAGTTAGAAGGAACATGCAGAGCATTTGCAGACTGTTTTGCAGACTTTAAGACAAAAGCAACTTTATGCCAAGTTCAAGAAGTGTGAGTGGTTGGAGTTCTTTTGGCAAAGAAGCAATGAAGACATGTTTAAGAGTTGGATCATTGAATCCATTTAGCTTATAGAACAACATGCTCATCCTTTTGTAATGTATGTCAAGATGATTGTGCTGAAGAGAGCAACATTTCATCTGATATTTGCCGATATTCTCTAAGGCTTTCATACCATTCACGGAGAGACCCAATAAATATGGAGCTAAATTCTCTAAGAACTTATCGAGAATTAGCATTAGGTCGGGTCATCTGAATATCTACCCAAGCAGCAAATTCATGAAATTGAATTGTCCATTTATGCCGGGGGATATCATCAAAAGTGAACCAAGAGTTGGATAAGGATTTGGAATGAGTTTTTGAGGGAAGAGGATCAGCTAGTGCAGAAGAACTAGCTTGTTCTGTTTCTTCTACAATGGGAGGAGCTGATGAAGGTTTAGTGGTTTCATCAGTTGGTTGAACCATTAGAAGACCAGTTATGTCTGCTATTTGAGATTCAAAATCAGAAGATGAGAGTGTTTCATCATTTTCTGTGGATGTTTTAGAAGAGGATTTTGAAGAGACAGTAGATAGACAAGGGATGTGTGAAGAGGAATATTGCTGTATAGGGGCTTTATCTTTGGACATATGGAGTTCAGGAGTAGATTGTGGTGATTATGGAGCAGTAGGGAAAATATTACTTGTGCTTGAAATAGGTGGAGGTATGGTAGCAGCTGGAATGTTGGTGGTTGAGTTAGGTGTGTAGAGGGTTGAGCTGAGGGTTTTTGGTTGAGTTTTAGGTTTGGGCTGTACTCGTTGTTGGCTTAAACGAGTTGCTTGAGATAGGCCGAAGAATTTATTGTAGTCTATGGGAGTGGTGGTAGGAGTGTAGAATGGTTGATATAAAGAAAAGAGTGGTGGAGATACTGGAAAAGTTTGTGTCTGGGTAAACAATGAAGAAGTTAGCTGTCTTTTGTCTAATTCAACTTTAAGCCATCTGATTTCTGCCTCTTTTTGATTGAATTCGAGTCCCCAGATGTTGTTGTTGATCATAGATCTAAGATCGACATCAAGTTGAGAGATTCTGTTTTAGAGATTGAGATGAATTTGGTCGAGCTGATCTAAGAGAGAATTAACTCTAGTCTCCGTTCTGGTAACACGGGTTGCTACCTTATCAATCTGCTGACCATATGTTCCTAGAATATTTGGCATAGTTCAATAGGAAATTAAAATTCCATCACCCCTATTTATGAACATGTCTATCCCTAGAAATAGAAGTAAAATTGGTGGTATTACAGTCAATATTATCACCACTAGAAAGAAAATTACAGCATTGAGGTACTAAAGGGCAAAGCTAGCATGATATCTGATGTTCCTAATTTCTATGCACTCTCTCAACTAATTTTCTATGGAAAGAAAAGTAAACAAAAAATAATTAACAATTTGGAGAATAGAAACAAACATTGAATTTCTACATTTTCACCTATGCTAACCTAATGTTGCCATCAGCAATTGGATTGAGTATTCTTAGATATTCAACCAAAAAATTAAACTTGCTACCATTAACATATTCAATCTCCATCTAAAACAAAAGATCAAGTAAAAGATAGATAGTCAGAGTTGAATTATGCAAGCAATCAAGTTTTACACAATAATTACAACAATAATACAACCTCCTAATAATTTCTAAAAACAATTTAAAAACTCCCCAATCAAGTCAAGTTTTTTTTCGAAATCCTTATTAACTCAAGTAGCGTATTGTGAAGCTGTGCTTTCTCATTAATGGACTTTACCAACCCTACTTTCTTTTGACAATCTACACTAGCTCTGACATCAACCGGCAAATGAATGAAATCCATTGGAGTCAGCGGATTAAAACCATAAACAATGTCAAATAGAGAATAAGAAGTAAAAGAACTAATGCTACTATTATATGCAAACTCTATAAATGGCAAGTAGTCTTTCGAAGACTTCAAATTCTTATTAATGATAGTGTGCAAATGCTGAGATAAAGTTATATTGACCACTTCAATTTGGCCATCAATTTGAGGGTGGCAAGTAGTAGAAAACAGAAGTTTAGTACCTAATTTACCCCATAATACCTTCTGAAAGTGACTAAGGAAATTGTGTCTCTATTTGAAACAATGCTCCAAGGAATACCATGGAGTCGCACTACCTCACTTAAGAGCAAGTCAACTATATTGGTGGCATCATCTGACATGGAATGAAATGTGCCATCTTGCTAAATCTATCTACAATCACAAAAAAGGGAAATTGTAATGATGTATATAAACCCTTCGGTTTTCATACAATACATCTATTACATATGTGAATGACATCCGTTTTCATCTTAGGGCAATAAAAATGCTCATGCAAGGTTTTAAAGGTTTTCTTAACCCTAAAATAACCCATCAAGCCACCATTATATACCTCTCTCACTACCAACTCGTGTGTAGAGCTATGAGGCACAAAGCTTGTCTTCGTTACACAAATAACCATCATGCTTATAAAATTTACCAAATGATCTTTTTTATCACATTTAGCAAACACATCAACAAAATCAAAATCATTGGCATATAATTCCTAAACATAGTCAAATCCAAGCATTTTGGCACTCAAAGAATTAAGAAGCATATACCTCCAAGATAATGCATCGGTAGCTGTGTTCTTTTTACCTTGTTTATATCGAATGACAAAGGGAAATGTCTTAATGTACTCCATCCAAGTAGCATGCCTTCGATTCAACTTACTTTGATGGCTCTTTAGATGCTTTAAGGATTCATGATCAGTGTATATCACAAACTCTTTAGGCCATAGGTAATGCTGACAAGTTTCTAAGGCCCTCATAAGCGCGTAGACTCCTTATCACAGGTAGGATATCGCAAGGTTGCTCCAATCAATTTTTCACTAAAATAAGCAATGGGCCTTCGATCTTGCATAAAAATAGCTCCAATACTTATTCCTGAGGCATTACACTCGATCTCAAAAGTACGGTTAAAATTAGATAATGCTAGAACAACTGTAGAACATAACCTCTCTTTCAGATCAATGAATGCTTTATCTTGTTCAGCACTCTAAGTAAATGCAACATTCCTTTTAACAACATCAATAAAGAGGTGTGGCAATAGTGCTAAAATCCTTAACAAATCACCGATAAAAACTAGCTAAACCATGAAAGCTCCTTACCTCAGTGATGCTCTTAGGCATCGACCATTCCCTAATAGCCCTAATCTTCTCTTAATACATCTCTATACCATTTTCACCAATAAAAAAAGTTTACAGATTTAAGAAGAATAAACCACATGGATGCAAAATTAATAAAAAGAAACCCTAAAAATACTGTTCATGCGACATTGTTCACAATTCTCTTTTTCTTTAAAGAATACTAGAACAAGAATGAAAAATCTCAAACAAGAACAAAAAATAGTAAAGATAAATAAATCTACCCTTGGTACTTAAGCCCTGATACCAACTGATTAGAACCTCTAGATCTAGCTAGAAAAGCTTATAACTAGATTAATAGGAACCCAAGAAAGCTAATATGATCAGAACTCAGATAAAAGATCCAAACCTTTGAGAAGCTAAGTCTCAACATCCCAGATTGCTAAATAAGATAGCACAAAGGTTAGCAATTAGCTGTGGATGTACTTCAATGCCATGGATGTCTGATAAGTTCAAAGAGTTAGTTTAAGAACCAAAGAGAATTAAACTCTCAAGTCAATTGCATTAAAAGTTATCTACGAATCCAATATATAGGTTTGGTTACAAGAATTTCCATTCCAAAATTTCCCTTGGAATTTCAGAAATAAATCATAAGTGAAATCAGAATTAATACCCAAAGAAAACGATTAATCGAAAGCAAATATGGAAAGTGTCCTAAATGGCATAAGTGCCTTACATCAATCTTGAAAACACACGTTTTTATTAATGGAAACTAGGCAATAAATAAAATCAATAGCTGATTGTCTCGCCACTTACCTCCTCGAAAAGATGGGAAAGTATCCAAAAAGGAAAGTAGCATGTTTCCCAGTTGTAATGTGCAAGTCAACTTGCTAATTTCATGGAAGCGATTATTTAGAAACTTCAAGAGCCTAAATCATGCATTTGGTGGTCTAAATATCATGTGCAATTTCTTTAATTGGCCTCCACGAGTTTGATTGAGCCCAAGTTGCTGGAATTCGCCCATTAAGCGCTTTTTTGAATTTCTTTGCACAAGCTCCTGTGATGGGTCTTATGGGAACTTGAAAAGGATCTGAATATATATCATCCCACGTGTTAGTGATAGCCTTGTCCTCAATCCCATCATGAGTAAAGTAAACAAAGGGATGGTTCAAATTCCCAAGCTTGAACAAGCTTTAATAAGTTAGTCATAATGTCTTCTAGAGAACTCCAAATCTAGCTCTATAAATGAAATAGAAAGTTCACTTAGTATCTCTCTAATGGTACATAGTTTGTACATTAATTCCAACCCAATCAATACCAATTTTTATTTCTGAAATTGCCTTTTTTGCATTTGACGCAAATTGTGTATTTGGCTGTCGAAAAGCTTGAATAATGCCTGCAATGCCTTGTCTTCATTCCAAGCCCAATTCATCATGCCATGTATCTTTTTGGCTCTAGCTCTTCTAATTGGGCCTCTAAGAATGTGCAAAGGATTAGTTGAAGTTTTAATATTCCCTTGATGGTTCACATCATTCTCCCTCTCCTCAAAAGGATTTGTCCTTAAATCTTCTCCTACATTGAAAGGACAAGGATTAGAAACATTAAAAGTAGCACTCATATTATGCTCACTAGGAAGATCCAATTTGTAGGCATTGCCATTGATTCATTCAACCACTTGAAAAGGGCCATCTACCCTTGGAAGCAACTTAGAATGCCTTTGTGCTAAGAACCTCTCCTTTCTTATATGTACCGAGACCCAATTTCAGGCTGAAAAATTAGTTGCTTACATCCTTTGTGCTATCACGCTTTCTTATTCAATTGCTTAACAAACTCAGCTTTCTTTTTACCATCCAAACTATCATGCTAATCAATAGTTAAAGGTAACAGATCTAATGGAATTAATGAATTAAAACCATATACAATCACAAATGGTGAAAATTTAGTAGCAGAATGGACATTTCTATTATAAGCAAATTCAACATGTGGCAAACATTCTTCCCAAGTTTTAGTTTGTCGATGAGAAGTAGCAGAAAACAAAAGTTTAGTACCCAACTTACCACAAAGTTTTCCATAAGTGGCTCAAGATCTTAGCATCTCAATCTGACTATGTCCTTCAAAACAAAATAACTATGTTTGCTGCATCATCATTTTTATGACAGGGTATGAAATGCACCATCTTTGAAAACATATCATATCAACAACAACAACAAAAACATAATCCTTTCCCCTTTTTCTATCTAGATGAAAACAAAGTCCATAGAAATATTAACCCAAGGTTTGCTAGGTAAGGTAAAAGGGTTATATACAATTCATCTCTAGACTTAACCTATTTACACTTCTTACATGTTCTTTCAACATCATGATACGAACCCCGCCAAGAACTTACGTGACCTTAATCAATTTAGTCTCCAAGATTGAATGCTAAACCTTGAACTGAATGGAACCGCAATCCATTACTCAATGAAAGCACAGACCTTAGTATGCGAATGCCATGAAAATGAGTTTGTTTAAGAACCAAAGAGAATTAACTCTAGCACCAATTGCATCAAAACTAATCTGTCTCTGTTTATTAAATGCGAGTACATTTTATAGGGCTGGTTATAAGAATTTTTGGAAATAAATCCTAAACCAAAATTAAATCGAAATCCAAATCTAATCAAATGAGGAAAGAATCTAAATCAAATCAGAATTCTAATGTAAAGTAAATAGGAGGGAATCTAAATTAAATTAGAATCCTAGTCTTAAGTAAATAGGAAAAAATCTAAGTCAAATCATAATCCTAATAGGCTTAGTGCCTTACCCAACTAAAATAGAAATAACCAATTTGTTTCCCCACTAGCCTTCTTAAGAAATAAGAAAGTCTCCAAAAAGGAAAATAATATATCTTTTTACCATAATGTACAAGCCATATGCCGATTTGATGGAAGTGATTATTTGGATCTGAATATCATGTGTGATTCCTTCAATGGGCCTCCACGAATTTCATTGAGCCCAAGTTTCTTGAATTAACCCATTAAGTGCTTCTTTGAATTTCTTTGCATGAGCTCTTAGGATGAGTTTAACAGGAACTTGAATAGGATCTGAATACGCCTCAGCCCATGTGCTTCTGATAGTTTTTCCCTCAATCTCATCACATCACTCTTCATATGTGGCCAAAATAAGTGTTCTTCTAAAACATCTGAAGTCTTTCCAATGTCTAAATGTCCTCTTAAAACTCCCTCATGAGCTTCACACATAGCCAATTCATGTAAAGAACTATTAGGCACACATAATTTATTTTCTCTAAATAAGAACCTATCACACCTAGAGAACTTACCAGATGCAGCTTCTCATAAGCATTGAAGACATTAGCAAAATTTAGATCATTAACATATAATTCTTCAATGTACTCATATCCTAACAACTTTGCATTTAATGTGGAGATAAGTACATACCTTCTAGAGAATGCATCAACTCCCACATTCTCCTACTGTCATTCAACCACTGTAATTTGTATGGTCATGGATGTTTAAGTGTCAAAAACCCTAACTTTTCCACCGTGATGTACTAGCAACATTAGTACAGCTTCCTCCATCAATAATCATACTACATGCTTTGCCTTGAACATAGCACCTAGTATGGAAAATGTTTTCCCATTGCACTACTCTGTCTATTTTTTATTACACACTCAAAGGTCTCTTAGCTACTAAAGTCAATCCCCTAAGGGCTGTATCCTCTTCATCTTCAACGTCTTCCAATGGTAACATCTCATTTTCCTTCATTTCATCTTCAGTTACAATCTCTTCAGTATCTTGCAACACCATAACTCTTTTATTTACACACTAGCTTGCTATGTGTCCCCTGCCTTGATATTTAAAACACTTAATGTCATGATTCTTAATAATAAGTCACGTTGTTACCTTGGGAATTGTGCTTGGAAGGCTCGGATCTTGGCTTAGGTGCAATAGATGCTTGTGGCCTCTTGTTGCGCTCCACAAAACTCAAGCTTATGGCTACATAGGTGTTAGCCCTCCTCTTGAGTTGCTGCTCAATCTTGATGGCTTTGTGGACCATCTCCTCAATATCCACATAATGTTGCAACTCAACTATCCTCCTCCATATTTGCTCTAATCATGGCAATCTCCATTCTTTGTAATAATCCTCTATGCTTTAGCTATCCTATGTTAGACTTTGTAATTTTTTGTACAAGTCTTGGTAGTAGTGGTTAAGTGCAATTGCCTTCTCATCAATGTTTTTATTTCATCCCATGTCTCATTTGAGCGTTCCCTATTCTGCCTCTTGTTTACAATAAGTTGATCCCACCAAATAATAACATAGGTAGAAAAATCAATCACAACCAATTTTACCTCTTTTGCCTCTAAATAGTTGTGCCAATGAAACATGAACTCCATTTTCTTCTCCCATTCAAGGTATGCTTTCAAGTCGAATTTACCTTGAAAAGATGGGATCTTCATCTTTATGCCACTCAAACCATCATCCTATTCCTATAACCACCTACTGGGTCCTCCTCTTTATCAAACTCATCCCTATAATAGTCATCAATCTCTCCTCTAGCTAGAGCTCTCTCCCTTTTATCTGCTTGGGGAACAGGTTGTGGCTATTTTGCATGTGTGATCTCTAGTTGATCCAAATGCTCATGTATGTGTTCTAATTCAACCCTCATCATCGTTGTCATTTCTCCCATCAATGCTTGAATTTGCAAATTCTGAGCAGTTGGTGGTTGATCTTCTTCTACTTGTGTTTCACTCAACTTTATTAGCTTTTATTAGCTTTTACCCTCTAACACTCTCTCATTCTCTTACTTTTTTCCACTTGTAGTAATTCTCATTTGATTCTTATCAAGCTAACCAAACCAATGTCAAGATTCCAGCAGTAATTCACAAAGATTACACGAAGGAAACTCGGATTTCAGAAGCAAGAATACAATACGTATGTACAATCGAATTTTGAGGACCATATACTACCAAAATTTCGGGCAAAAAATTTCACTTCTGGGGTAAAACCAATTTTGGACTCTCAAAGACACTAATAATGAGAAATGAACAAAAGATTCTAAATGGAGATTGGGGACTTTTTTTTAACTCCCACTATCCTCTTCCTTATTCTCCCTTTTTTGGATTTTTTTAGTACAAATTGGTATAGAAGACTAATGAAACTCAGAAATTAAAGTAAGACTCACAGCTTAATGAAGTATATCACTTATAAATAGGCTAAGTCTAGAGTTTTACCCCATGGATTATATAACCCTTTACATACCTAATGAACCTTTGGTTGATATTTCTATGGACTTTATTTTGGGTATACCTAGGTCAGAAAGGGGAAAGGATTTTGTTTTTTTTTTTGTTGTTGATAGGTTTTCAAAAATGGCACATTTCATTCAATGTCATAAAACTGATGACTCAACAAACATAGCTAATTCGATTTTCAAGGAGATAGTAAGATTGCATAGAGTACCAACGAGCATAGTTTCAGATTGAGATCCTAAATTTTTGGGCCACTTTTGAAAAACTTTGTTGGGTAAAGTTGGGTACTAAACTTTTGTTTTCTACTACTTGTCATCCACAAATTGATAGACAAACTGAGGTTGTAAATAGAACTTTGTCTATTTTGCAGCGTGCCATTATTTGCCACATATTGAATTTGCTTATAATAGAGCTGCCCATTTGAGATTGTATATGGTTTTAATCCATTAACTCCTTTAGATTTATTACCTTTACATATTGATGAGCGTACTAGTTTAGATGGTGAAAAGAAAGATGAATTTGTTAAGCAATTGCATGAGAAAGTGTGACAACACAAAGAAAAGAGGACTAAACAATATGCTACTTAAGCCAACAAAGGACATAAGCAAGTGGTTTTTTAGCTTGGAGATTGGGCTGGGTGCATATGAGAAAGGAGAGGTTCCCAACATAAAGACATTCCAAGTTATTTTGATGAGGAGATGGTCCTTTGCAAGTGGTTGCACAAATCAATGACAATGCCTACAAATTGGATATTTCTAGTGAGTATAATGTGAGTGCTACTTTTAATGTTTTTGATCTTTAAGGATGAATCATTTTAAGGAAATGAGGAATGATGAGAGCAATCAAGAGAATGCCATTAAAGCTTTAACTAATGCTTTGCACATTGATGGAGGCCCAATCACGAGAGCTAAAGCCAAGAAGATGCAAGCTACTTTAAATGGATTAATTGAGAAAGACAAAGCATTGCGGGCATTATTCAAGCTACGAGTGAGAAGAGTGGCTCTGATACCAGATCAAGACCTGTAGTTAATGAAGTTGAAAGAAGATGTGCAAAAAGGTTTACGAATCGACTTTGCAGTGAGAGATAATGAAGTTTTAGTCATAAGTGATAGACTTTGTGCACCTGATATTAAGGAATTAAAAAAGGAAATCATGGAAGAAACTCATTGTTTAGCTTATGCGATGCATCTTGGTAGTACAAAGATGTACCACACTATAAGGGATCATTATTGGTGGTAGAGCATCTTTAGTTTGCCAGCAGATTAAGGCTGAACATCTGAGGCCTACAGGATGTTCTTGGCCGCTTCTTATTCCTGAGTAGAAGTGGGAGCATATCACTATAGACTTTGTAACGTGACTTCCACAAATCTAGAGTGGACATGATAGTGTTTGGGTGGTTCTTGATCGACTTACAAAATCTACTCACTTTTTACCATTTAAGACCACCTATTCAATAGACAAGTTGGTGAGATAGTTTGATTTCACGGAGTACCGATGTCTATTGTTTTAGATAGAGACTCCCAATTCACTTCTAAGTTCTGGACTAGGTTGCAAAAGGCTTTAGGCATTAAGTTAAATTTCAGTACAGCTTTTCATCCATAGACTGATGGTAAGTCAAAGTATACTATTCTAACTCTGGAGGATATGCTACGAGCTTGTGTTTTAGAATTTAAGGGTAGTTGGGATGTTTATTTACCCTTGATGGAGTTTGCTTACAATAATAGTTTCCAAGATAATATCGAGATGGCATCATATGAGCGAAGGTTATATGGTCTCGAATTAGTTCAAGATACTAACAAGAAGATACGATTGATTCATATAAACTAAAGGTGGCCCAAAATAGATAGAAGAGCTATGCTAAGATAGATGGCCATTTTATGTGGGATGTTCCAGGATCAGGAAACTGTGATCCTGATTGCCCATGTTGGGAAGATATCGAGGAAAATGACCAAACTTGAAGGAGACAAAAACCCAAGAAAAGACCCCACTCTCCTTTTCACCATCACCCATCTAGACATAATCCTTCATCTGATCCAGATCTGCCTCCTTTACCTATTTATGATAAAGGATTTAAATGGATTAAAACCCATGAACCAGATTTGATGTCTTGGCATAAGCAAGCTCACTCAAACAAAACCAAACCCTACAACACAGTTTAGCCTCAACCTTGTATCATCCACACAAGAGTATTCACAACAATTTCCACCTTTGGAAAAACAAATAGATGTCCAGAGACATGTGGTTTCTAAATCATTTGTCCAATCCCCTATTACCACAACAGGCCACATGGAAGAACCAAAATCCTTTGAAGCTGTTCTCAACTGGCAAACTCAAAATGCCAGAGCTCAAAACCATGCCTTACATACCTTACACCATAAGGTAGATACCATCTCACCAAGGCAGTTCAAGTTGAGAAAAAAGTTGATGATATATCAGCTCGACTTTAATAGATGTATCAAGACCTTCAGGATAGAATTGTCCAACTTGATACAGAGCTTAGAAGCATGATTAGTCAAAGATATTGGGGTCTTGAATTTGACCAAAAAGAAGCTGAAATCAAAAAGCTAAAATCTAAGTTAGCAAGAATTGACTCAGAAAAACAGCAACCATCACTTTTTGGCAAGTCCCAATCTATACCTACTTTGTCTCAGTCTTATCACCCTTTTGGTACATTACTTTCACCATCCTGACCATATGATCCATCAAAACTTTTTAGAATGACCCATACTTTATTCAAGTCTCCATCACCAACTCAGACACCACCACCAAAACCATCTTCTATTCTACCAAAATCAACTAAACCAGTAACTCCTACCGATATCCCTTCCACTTCTATAGGGAAAGATCTATTTTATTTTTGGGGTAAATTGTTAATTTAATTTTTTATTAATGTCCAAAAAAAAGAAACATTATTATTGTAAGAGAGTAATATTGTAAAAGCAAGTCAAAAGGAACTAAAAGTAATGGCAAGGGTATTAATAATTTAACAATAGGGATATTTTGAGATATTTTTAGAAATACAATGATTGGTGTAACAACGCCACGTACTGCGTACTCTGCCCTCGTGGTATTAGAGCCACAAAATTGTTTGCTCATAAAACTATTGTTTTATGGTATTTTCTAAAACTCCTTCATTTTGCACGTTAATTCATTATTTCCTAAAGACTAAGATCGTCATCACACATGGCTTCTTCTTCACATTCCAGTACTGTTTCTCTAACCTCTTCCTTGCATCTTCCTCCTTCTTGTTCTAAACGAACCACCAAAAAGATCGAAAGTCTTGTTGAGTTCTCTTATGTTCCTGAATCAGTTCAGATTGACGAATCCTACATGCCTCTTGTCAATCCTTACCAATTATACAAGAAACCCCACTCTCTTACTCGAAGTATCCGAACCCTTGTCAGTACCAAAAGACCTTTACCCAAAGAGTATGTCCAATCTTCTCAATTTGATCGATGTGCTCTTCAATCCACCACATCCGAACAATATGTTACCCTAGAAATTTCCCTTAAGTTGATTACTTCTTGGAAACAGGAGGGCTATACTCATCTTCATCTTGGAGGAATCCGTCTTATTCTTACTCTTCATGGTCGAAAAGGTTTACCCATATCAGCTAGACTTGCTTTGCTTGATACCCGTTTTAAACGCTATGAACATGCCATCATTGGCACTGTCCTCACTACCCTACATGCTGGTAGTGTTCTTTTAACCTTTTACCCAAACTTTAACCTTTCTCTTGATGATCCAAACCTCCTTACTGCTCTAAAAGTCCAGATCCAGCTCCAGGGAGCTGATCAGATAACTATTTCAAAAATGGCTACTTTACACCATCAATTGGTGTACCGATTGCAAAATCATGCTTTGGACTTACCCACTTCGCAAGAGACCTCTGATGCCTTGATGATTCTTGCTGAATCTAAAGATATTCCTACTATCATTCAGATTCCCAGAACAATTCCCAAACACGAGCTCTTACAGCTCATGCCCCTTGAGTGGTTGTCTAATTATGAAAAGTTCCATCAAAACACCGAGCCAATCTTGACTTCTGAAAGTTCTTTTGAAAAACGGTCAGATGGCACTGTTAAGATGACTTTTAAGCCACCACCACTTCCAGTTCCTACGATTTCCTCTGCTCCACCTTTACCAGATATCATTATCACCTCTCCTACACCCAGCCTTCAATCAACCCCTCCACCATCAGAGGCCCCACACAGATTGTCCTATACCCATTCTACCATAATCCAGCCTGTCCAGACTAATCAAGAGGATTTACCCATTTTGTCCTTTGATTCCAATGGTTATCCTGTTTATCCAGCCAAAATAAACAGTCATTTCATGTGGGATGTTCTAGCATCGGGTATGTGTGACCCTGGTTGTTCTTGTTGGGAAGATGTTGAAATCCTTGAACTTCCCAAGAAAAAGAAAACGAAAAATATTGTTTTCCCCGATTGCAAATATCATAAGAAGGATTCACCATCTGATGATTCAGATCCCTCTGTTAGTTGTTTACCCTTACCTGTTTATCAGAAAGGTTTACAGTGGATTCAAACCCATGAACCCGAACTTTTGTCATGCTCCCAACAGGCTCAACTCCAACAGCCTCTTCCAACTTCTCTATTGTTCTCATCTTGTATGATGTTCTCTCCTATGGATTTTCCTCCTTTAGACAAACAAACAGATGTCTCTAGACATGTTATTTCTAAGCCATTTGTCCAGTCCCCTATTACCCCTACTGGCCATATGGAGGAACCCAAGTCTTTTGAAGCAGTTCTAAACTGGCAAACACAAAATACCCGAGTCCAGAATCACTCTTTGACCTCTCTTCACCAAAAGGTTGATAACATCTCCTCTCGAACAGTTCATGTTGAAAAACAAAGTTGATCAAATCAGCTTACAACTTCAAAAGATGTATCAGGACATGTAAGATCGAGTTGTTCAATTAGATCTTGATTTGCGAGAAATGATCCAGAAACGATATTGGGGTCCAGAATTCAATCAAAAGGAGGCTGAGATTAGACAACTAAAAGTTGAGTTGGCACGAATTGACTAAGAAAAGCAACAACCATCACTTTTTAGTAAACGCCAACCTATCCCAACTTTATCTCAACCCTACCATCCTTTTGTCACCTTTATGGCTCAATCACAGCCATATGATCCTACAAAATTATTTGGCATGACCAACACACTTTTTAAAGATGAACCAAAACCCCAAATCCGTCCAAAAGCTACCGCATCCTCACCAAAGCCTACAGTATCCCTTCGGGATACTCCATCTACCTCTACTGGCAAAACTCCTGCTCAGTAGATGGAAATTACCACTACCACCAATGTTCCACAACCCATAGATACAGACGAACTAAACTCTTCTCGTTCTTCTGATTTTGATGAGACTTCCACTGATGATCAAACTTGTGATACTCCAACCAGTGACTCAGACGCTGAATATGCTGATCTTTCCAGGTTATTAATGGCTGATACTGCTGACCCACAACCAAGTGGACCTGTAGTCACTGAACCTGAAGAAGTTTGAGACAATGAACCAGAGACCTCTAACCAGCCTAGGCCTCAAAGGTGTTCATCAGAATCAAAGCCATCCAATGGTCCTTGGTTCACTTTTGATGATCTTCCACCTCATAGATGGCATGAACGTCTCCAAGAACTATCTGCTTGGATTGATCTCTAGATGCTCCGCTCTGGAGCAACAACCCAATCTGTGCTAAAAGAATTCTCTACCCGTTTTATGGGATCACTTAGAGATTGGTTTGATAGCTTGGGTACTTACAGACAACTCTAGTTCATTCAACTTCCTGAAGTCTCTACTGCTTTGGCTTTAATTCATGAGCAATTCATAGGGGAACCTTCTGTTACCTATGACGTTGTTAGACGAGAATTCCTCAACATGAAGTGTTGTTCTTTACAACCTAAAGACCTTCACTTCCATTACAAGCGCATGTCTATCATGTACTACAAGTTAAACGGTTACAATGACCCAACCCTGAGACATGTGTTCATGGCATCTTTGCCTGAGGAATTACAACCTGAGTTATAGCGACAGATCACAGTTCATAACCTGGTTATAGACAATCTTTCCCTTGGTAAGATTTTCCAACTTGATATGGGATATCTAGATAAACTTTGTGAACAAAAGACGTTCTTCAAAGAACTTCTCCGAGACAAAGAACCATTCAGCTCTGCCTGTAAAAAACCCTATCTGAAAATCAAGTGTAAAGATAAAAACCAGTGTCACTATCCTTCCAAGAAAAAACACCATTTTCAGAAATACTCCTCTAACCCTAATCACCATTCTCAAAAAAGATCCAAGAAACGATTCAAACCTCTACGGTTTTTCTGTAAGAAAACCTCCTCTCACGACTCTCTCCGAGAAAAGAAATCCATATGTTTTATCTGTCATAAGAGAGGCCATTTTGCAAAGAACTACCCTAACAAACCAGCTAGAGTAGTTAGATTAATACAACATCTTCAGAATAATACAGACTTCACTCTTGATGATCAGATTGAATTCTTGTTTTCTGGACAAGAAAGTCTAGATGAGTCTACAGTCTTTGCCCTTGAAAATTCTTCTGATGAAGAATCCTTGACTGATTCTGAAGAACCCATTCTCATTATTGCTACCATTCAGACCCAATCCATAAACAAAGCCCAACCTGTTCATGATCTTACAATCCCTATTCCCTCGATCAAAGTCCAAGTCCTTCCATCCAAATATCATAGGCCTATTTCTGTTATTGGGTTTATTGACACAGGAGCCCAAAGATCCATGATGAATTCCTTTGAATATCTTTTTACAAGATATTAAATTTCCTTTACCCAGAAGACAAGCCTTGTTTACCCAACTCAAAAATTCCAAGATTTTTTCTAAGTTTGATTTAAAATCAGGTTTTTGGCAACTTGGGGTCCATCCTAATGACAGACCCAAAACCGCCTTTTGCATTCTTAATGCCCATTATCAATGGACTGTTTTGCCATTTGGGCTTAAAACTGCTCCATCACTGTTCCAAAAGGCCATGACTACTATTTTCCAGCCCATTCTCCGTCATACACTAGTCTACATTGATGACTTGTTGTTATTCTCAGAAACCCATGACCAACATCATAATTTGTTGAGTCAATTTCTCCAGATTGTTCAACACCATGGCATAATGCTTTCAGTCACTAAAAGCACTATAGCCACAGACCACAACACTTTTCTTGGTATGGAAATTTCAAATGGATCCTACCAGCCCAGTCCACACATAGCCCAAGAGTTACAATACTTTCCTGATAATAACTTTTCCATAAAACAAATCCAACAGTTTTTGGGAATAGTTAACTATATCCGTGACTTCATTCCACGTGTCAATAACTACACCTCTCCTTTATCCTCACTTTTGAAAAAGAATCCTCCATCATGGAATGACCACCACACCACATGTGTCTCCTACCTAAAACGGCTTGCACAGAGTCCCCCACCATTGCGAATCATTACTAATGGACAACGCATCTTGCAGACTGATGCCTCTGATGAGGCGTGGGGAGCCATTTTGATTGAAAAGATTGATAACAAAGAACATTATGTCGCGCATGCTAGTGGACAGTTCTCTCCAGCTCAAAAGCATTACCACACTGTCTACAAAGAAATCTTAGCGGTAAAAAATGGCATCAAAAAGTTTGAATTCCACCTCATCGGATTCCAATTCCTTGTCAGAATGGATAATTCAGCTTTTCCAATAAATGCTGAATTTCAAAAATCATTCAGTTCCGGAAAAGACGTTACTCCGACTAAAAGATTGGTTTTCCCGATATGACTTCCAGGTTTCACATATAAAAGGGGAACACAATGTCATTCCAGATTACCTCTCAAGAAAACCTTCTCCCAAACTCTCAAAGCAGATACAGTCCCATTTTCCAGTAATCTACATGGCTTCTTCACTCCCTAAAACAGCCCTCACCAAAAAGTTTACCCCTGGAAACCGTGCTTTCAGCACTCCTTTCCATCTTCAGGAATATGCTAAATCTTTTCTCATGCGGTATTATATACTTACCTGCTCTGAATACCCTGATTCACATACCTTCCAAGATTATCATCCGGAATATATGTTTCTTACAGGTCTTACTTTAGATCTGTCTAGACCACTTTCAGAAAATGAGTTATGGTATATGTGGTGTCTCTCACTCTTGTATGCCACCAAACTAGTTTTCCCTCTATTTGACACTCTTGACCTTTTAAACAATCCAGACCAAGCCACCTCTCTTACCTGGACCCTTTTTGAATGGTTTGCGCCCTTACCTATTTGGCGCCATAAACTTCAACAGCTCAAAACCACCCATAATCTTGGTGGAATCCCTTACCAAGAAGCTTAGATGTTTACCTCCGTCTTCATAGTCCACCGTCCATACTTCCAGCACCCTGGACATTTATCTTTCTGGACTCAAGATCAAATGTATAAGTGGATCACAATCCCTCATCCTGCTTTGTTACAGCAAGACTATGCCACCAAGACAAATATGAAAAACTATCTTTTTCAGATTAACCATGTCACACCCCCATCTACTGACATTAAACATACCTCCATTGGTCCACAACATGATATTTTTATGATCCCTACACCATCCCTGGTCTCTAAACCAAAATCTCGTGGTATTATCATTAAGGAAGAACGTCCTGATTATACGGACTTCCTATTTCAAGACTCTCAAGATCCATGGGAAGAATTCCTTCCTCTTGACAGTCAGAATCAACCACAGCCTGGCCTACTACAGCACCTTGGCCTCAACACATTAGGCCCATTACTTTGCTCACTCCTCCACCAGTAGTCCAGCCTTTTATTGAAAATGACAGTTTTATGGCTGACTAGCCCGGAAAAGGGAAAACCTGCCCTGCCCATCATCCTGACCAAACTCAAGACTGCGCCTGGCCCTTTCGACCTTATGGGACCAAATCATCCAATGCAACCAAATCCTCCTCAGAGGATACCATCTCTTTGTAAAGTCTATCCACCAGCTGGCAAGCACTTTATTAAAGTATTTTGTCATAATAATGATCATGAAGGGTGTCCTATCATAATCTTTGTAACAACACCTTTGTAAAAGTTGTTTGTTTTCTTCTGCTTTGTAAACGTTACGTTTGTAAAAGCTGATAAGGACTTATCGTTATCCACTCTCTCTCCTTCCCTATAAAAGGAGCATACTTTTGTAAAAGAAAAGAACAACAACAAGAAAATAATATGAATCTTTCATAATTTTCTCCCATGTCTAACTAACTTCTCTTTTCTTAGTCTAAAGGAATAATGAATTAAATTAAGGAATTAAGGAGTAATGGAACTGTTCATAAAACCTGAGGAAGTATGCTCTACACTTGCCTTCTTCGAAGGATCCTGTGTATCAGAAAACTCTTGAGTTTTAAGTTTTCCTGTTTTGGCCATGAGCACCTGTGTTAAGGAAATAAAAGAAAACTTTGAGTCTCTGGTATATCGGCTGGAAACCCGAGCATGCGGGCTACTGGTCCAAAGGATGATTAAGTTCATCATTGCTCTGGTGTAACAACGCCACGTACTGCGTACCTTAAAATATAAGGAACAACTTTTACCCAATTAAATGTATGAGAGTTTTGAAAAGCAAATGCTAGAGTTTTTGGAGTTAAACAATTATTTCAAAAACCATCTGTTTTTGGAAAAGAAAAATCTTAATCATTAATTACAAAACATAATAGACGTAAGTAGACCCTTAAAAATTGAGCAAAAAATCAGCCAAGTACTAGATTCAAATCACTGAGTAACATGTTTGTTTTTATTTTTTAAAATGCCTAAAGTGAAACTAGTAATTTGACATATATGTCCTCTAAATTTGTATTTAAATGCTAGAATCTTTTCCAGATAAATAAATTGATAAAACAAATAGAGTTGATTGCATTAATCTATAAATAAAAAAATATTATGTGTATGGTTTATTTTACATAAATAATACTAAGAAAATAACACCTACACCCCCAAGATTTGGGGAAATAGTCACAAAGACTCCATTTTTACACTAAACTTTTTTTTAACTACAATACCCTTTGAATATAGTAATTATAAAATTGATTTTAAAGTTTTAATTAACACAAATGTAATATAAATAATATAATCTATCTAGTAGACTGATAATATTAAATTATTTTTAACATCAAATAATGTTAATAATGTAAATTATTATATCTATTTTAATAATATATTTGTATGTAATATATTGATTTTAAATAAATCTTTGGCTTAATAGATTTTACAATTAACAAAATATCACCCTATTTATCATTAAAAATTACTTTAATATAATAAATTAAGTCTAATAGATTGTAAAATATTGAAATATTTTTTAAATATTAAAATTATTTATACTATTACATTTATTTTGATGCTATATTTCTATTTATTATGAAATTTTGGGTTCAAATTTTTTAGCTTTATAGAGTCAAAGGGTATTATAGTTAAAAGAGGGTCTTGGTGTCTCTTATTAAAAAATTAGGGGTCTTTGTGACCATTTCTCTAAACCTTGGGGGTGTATGTGTTATTTTTCAATAATATCATAAATTTATTTTCTAGTAGGAAATGTGATACATATTTAAATTTTGATAAAAAATTTTATGATAAATAATTGATTGCATAAAGAAAAAAATTAATTGGAAATAAATTAATTGTGTACGGGTAGTTTTGAGAGTGAAGTTCAAACAATTCATTATGTATTAAGGGAGAGACTATATGAAGCCACAAAAATTCACTACTCACTTATTTGTAAAAAATTGGATTACGATATTATCCATTTAGAAAACTACCAATATGTTGAAGTACTTTAAAGTTGAAAAGAAGTAAATGAAACATAATTACTACCATCCAATATTTGATTTAAATATCTACTACAACAACTTGTTCTCAATCAAAATCTTAAACTCAACTAAAGTTAGTTTTTCTCAAAATAATGTCTTTGTTTAATTTTGGCCTGTGAACTCGTCAAACTCAACCCGTCAAAAGAGTTGAAACAGAAAAGAGAAACTAAAATTTGTGAAAATTGCCAAACTTATCAGTGCTTCTTGAATATATTTTATTTTGTTAAAGGTAAGAGTACTTTATTTCTAAAAGATCTTATTTCTCACAAACTTCTTCCCAGAGCTCTCTCTTTCCGGCATGCTTGGGGAACAGATTATGGCTGCCCTACATGTGTGTTATCTATTTGATCTAAATGCTCATGTATGTGCTTTAATTTAGCCCTCAACATCCTTCTCATCTCTCCCATCAATGCTTGAATTTGCAGATTGTGAGTCATTGCAGATTGATCCTCTTCATTTGTGTTTCATTATGGGTTGTAAGACATGGCTAACATCTGTAAAAAAAAGTTAAAAATAATAGGAAAGGACCTCACCACACTCCCGTACATGTTTCACTTAAGAAAAATAAATCACTCAGTTCTACTCGTGTTTCACACAAATTTATTGGCTTTTACCCTCTAAAATGCTCACACTCTCTCGCCTTTTCCTACTCGAAGTAATTCTCACTTGCCTTTATGCCACTCAATCCATCATCCCTATTCCTAACTCTCCTCCTCGTCCTTCTCTTTTATAGCTACCCATTGAGTCCTCTTCTTCATCATCCTCATCCCTATAATATTCATCAATCTCACCTCTACCTAGAGTTCTCTTCCTCTTGAGTGCTTGGGGAATAAGTTGTGGCTGCCTTGCACGTGTGTTCTCTGCTTGATCCAAACGCTCATGTATGTTCTCTACTTGATCATTTTTTATGTAATTGGTGAGAGAGTTATTTCTCTTTGGTTCTTAAACCAACTATTTGAACTTATTGAATTTCTGTGGCTTTCAAAATCTTGACTTATCAATTAGATCATCCGTAACTGATTGTGGCGTCTTCTACAAAGGTTTGTGCTTTTATTAAGCATTGGGTCGAGGCTCCATTCAATTACAAGTTTAGATTCGATCTTGGAGACTAAATTGATTAGGGTCGCATCAGTTCTTGGCATGGTTCGTATCAATAGTTATACCACCTTATGGTCGTTCATGAATTAGGAAAAAATAGTAAGCTCAAAAGAAACTCGACATAGTACACAGACAGAGAGCAACACAATGAAATATATCAAATCAAGAATCACAGCTTCTTTAACAAAAGATTGCAAACTATAGTATTAAGACAGTGGCATAAAGTCCACAACTCAACATGATGTAATTTTTGGAGGTTCTTTAGCAACTTTCTTCTCATTATCAACATTAGGATTATTTTTCTTTTCTTCATTCTTTATTGGGGCATCATTAATACTGCTTTTCTTTTGCTTCTTCCTTTTCACTACTTTTCTTGGATCCTAGTAAATATAACCAAAAACTAATTGAGAATTAAAACTACAATTCAAATCCATTAACAAATTAAAAGATTAAATTTAATTTTGTGTGTGTACCTTTGATTGAGTAGAATTGAAAGAGGAACCATTAGTTCTGTTCTTTCATTTCTTGTCTACATGAGAAGTAGAAGTAGTCATAGTACTTTGAATGACCTATTGCTTAGTTGAAGACACTATAGTACTTTGGTTTTTGGTCACTGCATAATTATTATTAAAAGGCTCTTTTTAATTATCATTGCCATTGGTCTGTTGTCACAAAGTTTGCCTAATATAAAACATTAGACAAAGAAAGATAAGATAATCATCGCTAATTAAATTGACAAAAAAAATTCAGAATATTTGTCTAGTCTCTATACCTTCTTTTTTCTTTCATTACTCTGATCAAGGCCCTTCTTTTTCCTTTTATTACTTTGATGAAGTCCCTTCTTATTGCATTCATTTATTAAACAAATGACAGTGATTTGGCATCCATGTTATTTATTTATTTTTTGGGGTAAAAAATTAAGTGCTTTTGTACTAAATAAGAAATTAAATATGATATTCATGCTATTTACAACTATGTTCCTAGAATACTTGGCATAGTTCAATAGGAAATTAAAATTCCATCACCCCTATTTATGAACATGTCTATCCCTAGAAATAGAAGTAAAATTGGTGGTATTACAGTCAATATTATCACCACTAGAAAGAAAATTACAGCATTGAGGTACTAAAGGGCAAAACTGGCATGATATCTGATGTTCCTAATTTCTATGCACTCTCTCAACTAATTTTCTATGGAAAGAAAAGTAAACAAAAAATAATTAACAATTTGGAGAATAGGAAAAAACATTGAATTTCTACATTTTCACCTATGCTAACCTAATTTTGCCATTAGCAATTAGATTGAGTATTCTTAGATATTCAACCAAAAAAATAAACTTGCTACCATTAAACAAAAGATCAAGTAAAAGATAGATAGTCAGAGTTGAATTATGCAAGCAATCAAGTTTTACACAATAATTACAAGAATAATACAACCTCCTAATAATTTCTAAAAACAATTTAAAAACTCCCCAATCAAGTCAAGTTTTTTTTCGAAATCCTTATTAACTCATGTAGCGTATTGCTCATTCTTCTTCTCAATGTGAAGCCGTGCTTTCTCATGAATGGACTTTACCAACCCTGCTTTCTTTTGACCATCTACACAAACTCTCACATCAACCGGCAAATGAATGAAATCCATTGGAGTCAACGAATTAAAACCATAAACAATGTTAAATAAAGAATAAGAAGTAAAAGAACTAATGCTACTATTATATGCAAACTCTATAAATGGCAAGTAGTCTTTCCAAGACTTCAAATTCTTATTAATGATAGTGTGCAAATGCTGAGATAAAGTTATATTGACCACTTCAATTTTGCCATCAATTTGAGGGTGACAAGTAGTAGAAAACAAAAGTTCTGTACCTAATTTACCCCATAATACCTTCTGAAAGTGACTAAGGAACTTGTGTCTCTATTTGAAACAATGCTCCAAAGAATACCATGGAGTCGCACTACCTCACTGAAGAGCAAGTCAACTATATTGGTGGCATCATCTGACTTATGACATGGAATGAAATGTGCCATCTTGCTAAATCTATCTACAATCACAAAAAAGGGAAATTGTAATGATGTATATAAACCCTTCGGATTTCATACAATGCATCTATTACATATGCTCATGCAATGTTTTTAAGGTTTTCTTAACCCTAAAATAACCCATCAAGCCACCATTATATATCTCTCTCACTAGCAACTCGTGCGTAGAGCTATTAGGCACAAAGCTTGTCTTCATTACACAAATAACCATCATGCTTATAAAATTTACCAAATGATCTTTTTTATCACATTTAGCAAACACATCAACAAAATCAAAATCATTGGCATATAATTCCTAAACATAGTCAAATCCAAGCATTTTGGCACTCAAAGAATTAAGAAGCATATACCTTCGAGATAATGCATCGGTAGCTATGTTCTTTTTACCTTGTTTATACCAAATGACAAAGGGAAATGTCTTAATGTACTCCACCAAGTAGCATGCCTTCGATTCAACTTACTTTGATGGTTCTTTAGATGCTTTAAGGATTCATGATCAGTGTGTATCACAAACTCTTTAGGTCATAGGTAATGCTGACAAGTTTCTAAGGCCCTCACAAGCGCGTAGACTCCTTATCACAAGTAGGATACCACAAGGTTGCTCCAATCAATTTTTCCCTAAAATAAGCAATGGCCCTTCGATCTTGCATAAAAATAGCTCCAATACTTATTCCTGAGGCATTACACTCGATCTCAAAAGTATGGTTAAAATCAAATAATGCTAGAACAAATGTAGAACATAACCTCTCTTTCAGATCAATGAATGCTTTATCCTGTTCAGCACTCTAAGTAAATGCAACATTCCTTTTTACAACATCAATAAGAGGTGTGGCAATAGTGCTAAAATCCTTAACAAACTAGCTAAACCATGAAAGCTCCTTACCTCAGTGATGCTCTTAGGCATCGACCATTCCCTAATAGCCCTAATCTTCTCTTAATCCATCTCTATACCATTTTCACCAATAAAAAAAATTTACAGATTTAAGAAGAATAAACCCTAAAAATACTGTTCATGCGACATTGTTCACAATTCTCTTATTTTTTTTTTTTTTTTTTTTAAGAAAACTAGAACAAGAATGAAAAATCTCAAAGAAGAACAAAAAATAGTAAAGATAATAAATCTACCCTTGGTACTTAAGCCCTGATACCAACTGATTAGAACCTCCAAATCTAGCTAGAAAAGCTTATAAGTAGATTAATAGGAGCCCAAGAAAGCTAATATGATCAGAACTCAGATAAAAGATCCAAACCTTTTGAGAAGCTAAGTCTCAACAGCCCAGATTGCTAAATAAGATACCACAAAGGTTAGCAACTCCTTTGATAAGTCGAAAGTTCTTTTAAGAACAAGTTAAGAAAATCCTCTCCAATGATATCAAACTCAAGTTTTATCAAAAGTCTTTACAAAGAACATAAAAGAGTGTTTATATACGGTGGCTAACCTTAATTTAACTTAAAAACCCGAAAAAATCCTAAAATTAAAAACCCAGAGCCTCATGGGCCCTGGCCTATAGAGCCACTGATTTTAAATGGATCGTAACTTGGGCATATGATGTTAGATTTAGGACAAAATTGATGACCTATTCACAATGGATCTCAACAAAGCTAAAGGTGATGACCTTGATCTCAATAAAATCTTATCAAATAATAAATTCAAATCAGACCACAATAAGGTCAAATAATTCATGACCTAGACCTCAATAAGATCAGATCAAGTAACTTATATAGATTAGACCACTCTCTAAGGCATGGTCGAGTGATTTTCAATCAACTTTATTTGGTTGGCCTTTAGATTCGAATGTTGGGGAATGTAATAGGTTAAAAAATGAATTTTCGTTTGCCATTTGGTTCCCTTTGATAAGCCATATCATTTTTAAGGATGGCAATGGAGTAGAGTGTGGGTAGGGAGGCTACCTCATTCGCCACCTCACTAAAAATTTTGCCCTCATTCCACAATAAATTTAGTGGAGTTAGGATGAGGAATCCCCATGTGAGGAATGATTTCCCCATCCCATGCTGTTGCCCATTAACTTATTTTATAGTAAGTTAATATGAACCCCGCCGATGAATTGATGCGACCCTAACCGATTTAGTCTCTAAGATCGAGTTCTAAACCTAGAATTGTATAGAACCACAACCCGATGCTCAGTGAAGGCATGAATCTTGGTACATGAGGCTGCCACAATCAGCTTAGAGTTTTATCCCATGGGTTGTATGACTTTGTTTTGGGTTTACCTAAGTCAAAAAGGTGAAAGGACTCTGTTTTTATTGTTGTCACAAAACTGATGACACAACAAACATAGCTAATTTGTTTTTCAAAGAGATGGTCAAATTGCATGGAGTACCAAGAAACATAGCTTTAGATTGAGTTGCTAAGTTCTTGATCCACTTTTGGCTAGATACCAGATTTAAACAGTATGAACATGCCATTATTGGTACTATTCTGACAACCTTACATGCTGGCAGTGTACCACACGGGCAGAATACGCAATACGTGGCTCGTTAACCAACAGTGCGGACCAGACTAGTCCCCATTCAGGATGACCTCTGGAACTTACGTCGTTGGATTCCCGCCGATATACTTCATATCAGAAAACTCAAAATATTTTTCTTTTAAGGTTATTAAACCCAAAACAAGCAACTCTTGGCCAAGTTGGGTACTAAACTTTTGTTTTCTACTACTTGTCATTGACAAATTGAAAACTTGGAAAGAATGTTTGCCACATGTTGAATTTGCTTATAATAGAATTGTCTATTGTGCTGTGAGATTGTATATGGTTTTAATCTATTAACTCCTTTGGATTTATTACCTTTACCCATTGATGAACATGCTAGTTTGGATGGTAGAAAGAAAGTTGAATTTGTTAAGCAATTGCATGAGAAAGTGGGACATCACATAGAAAAGAGGACTGAACAATTATACTGCTCAAGCCAATGAAGGACATAAGCAAGTGGTTTTTCAGCCTAGAGATTGGGTTTGGGTGCGTATGAGAAAGGAGAGGTTCTTAACACAAAAGCATTCCAAGTTGCTTCTAAGGGAAGATGGTCCATTTCAAGTGGTTACACAGATCAATGACAATGCCTACAAATTGGATCTTCCTAGTGAGTATAATGTGTGTGCTACTTTTAATGTTTCTGATCTTTGTCCTTTCGATGTAGGCAAAGATTCGCGAATGAATCATTTTGAGGAGAGGGGGAATAATAAGAACCATCAAGGGAATACCATTAAAGCTTCTAGTGATCCTTTGCACATTCATAAAAGCCCAATTACAAGAGCTAGAGCCTAAAAGATGCAAGCTGCTTTAAGTGGATTAATTGAGAAAATGTGGATTGAAAATGTAATTCAAGATACAAGAAATCATGAATTGGGCTTGGAGAGAAGACAAGGCATTGTGGCCATTATTCAAGCTATTAGGCAGCCAAATACACAATTTGGGTCGAATGCAGAAAGGGAAAATTCAGAATAAAACTGGTATTCATTGAATTGGAATTAACGTACAAGCTATGTACCACTAGAAAGACAATTAAGTGAACTTTCCAATGCAATTTATAGAGATGGATTTGGAGTTCTCTAAAAGGCATTATGACCAATTCATTATAGCTTATTCAAGCTTGGGAATTCCAACTACTCCTTTGGGTATTCAACTTAAAGTTTGTCAATGTATTAGACAAGTCTACCATTAATGATGGTGGGCTGGAATTAATTATGGCTAGTATTAAGTTTGTCAATGACTAGCATTAATAATGGTGGGTTAGTGAAAACTTTTTAGGCATCCTTTGACAAACCTATGCTTGGAGGGTTGTTCCAATGTTTTCAAGTGTACTTTTAGGATCTTGGGTTTCTATTAGCCTATTTAAACTCAGCAACCTCACCATGTAAGACAATTAGAGATTAATGTTATTTGAATTTGAAAGATTATTCTTTCTTTGGTTCTTTTGAGAATTAGTGAACTTATCAAGAATTAGTATTCATGTGGCGTTACAAAGAAGACTTATCACTCACCTTCTCATCTATATCTTGAGTGTGACCTCAATATGATTATCTATCCCTTTACTTCATTTTCCTTAAACATTGTGTCAAGGTTTTGTTGGGTTTAAACCTGTTTAGAACTTTCTTGGGCAATTAAAACTTTAAAATTAAGTGTGGGTCTCAAAGTTTTATTGTGAGGTAATCAAATTTGAATGTCTTATTCCTTTTAATTATAAAAAAAAAAAAAGAACATACAGAAAGAAAAAAAATTCAAATTGCAAAAGGATTCAAATCTTCCTAGTTTCATCAAATTGAATTTTAGTTATTCATTTTCCTTGACTTTGTTTATACATAATATCAATGGCATTCCTTTGCTTGCTTGTTTTCTTTTCTTCAATTTCATTTGTTGATCATAGTGTCCTCTTAATTCCTTTTCTTTGTTTAGTGTGTTGGTTTGTCATATTTGGTATGCTACTTGGATTTTTCTTGATTTTGTTTAGTTAGTTCAATAAAGAACTAAAAGAGAGAATTAAGTGTGGTAAGAAGCAAGAGTGTGTGAGATCATTAAAGGGTAAAAGCTAATTTGTGTGATAAACATGAGAGGAAGTGTTGTGAGGTCTTTTTGCTACCATTCTTTTCAGATCACAAATATGTCAAAAGATCAAGAACCTTTGGACCAATCACTCACACTCAAAGCCATGCAACAACAATTTGAGTGTATGGAGAGATCTGTGACAAATTGGAGAGGCAAGACACTGCCATTGCCTATATACAAAAGGGGAAATAACCAATAGCTCATAATGTAAGAAGCAATCAAGAGCATGCTGCCATGGAAGAAGATGATGGTGATGACCTAGATAATTTTGATGACTAGGCCACCGTTGACATGGATGGAAGAGATGATAGAAGGGCAAGGCATATAGATTGTAACCTTAGGAGTACCAAACTGAAACTTATTTGGAGTGGGAAAAGAAGGTGGATCTAATATTTGATTACCACAACTACTTTGAGGAGAAAAAGGTAAAACTAACTACTATTGAATTATTATTTGGTGGGATCATCTCATTTTGAGTAGGAGACAAAATCGTGAAAGGCCTATAAACACTTGGGAGGAGATGAAGTCCATCATGACGAGGAGATTTGTTCCTAGCCATTATTATAGGGACCTACACCAAAGGCTTCAAAGTCTTACAAAAGGTTCTAGAGGTGTGTAAGATTACCACAAAGAGATGGAGATAATCATGATTCAAGCCAACATTGAGGAGGAACGGGAGGCCACTATGGCTAGATTTTTACATGGTTTAAACCGAGATATTGCTAATGTGGTTGAATTGCAGCATTATGTTGAGTTTGAAGACATGGTTCACATGGCCATGAAAGTGGAATGTCAACTAAAAAGGAAAGGTTCTGCTAGAATCAATTTATAGAATCAATCTATAAATGTAAAATTTATAGATATAAGAAGAATAAACCACATGGATGCAAAATTAATAAAAAGAATCCCTAAAAATACTGTTCATGTGACATTGTTCACAATTCTCTCTTTTTTTTTAAAAAAAAAAGAATACTAGAACAAGAATGAAAAATGTCAAACAAGAACAACAAACAGTAAAGATAGATAAATCTACCCTTGGTATTTAAGCCCTAATACCAACTGATTAGAACCTCTAGATCTAGTTGACAGGAACCCTAGAAAGCTAATATGATCATAACTCGGATAAAAGATCCAAACCTTTGAGAAGCTAAGTCTCAACAGCCCAGATTGCTAAATAAGATGAGTCAAAAGTTCTTTTAAGGACAAGTTGAGAAAATCCTCTCCAATGATATCAAACTAAAGATTATAAAAAATCTTTACAAAGAACATAAAAGAGTGTTTATATACGGTGGCTAACCCTAATTTAACTTAAAAACATGGGCCTTGGCCTACAGAGCCACTGATTTTAAATGGATCGTAACTTAGGCATATGATGTCAGATTTAGGCCAACAGTATACCTTTTTAAAGTTCTCGACAAAAAGAATGTAGCTACAGCTTTAGAATTATTTTTCAAGCCATTCTTCTACTTAAAAAATCATCCTCTCCAATGCTCACCACCTTGTTTGACATGACCCACCACGAACCCCTAAGGCGAATCGGCTTGATTCTATTAAATCGTTCTGACATAATCTAACTAATAAGGATTCTATCGAAAAATTTGGCAGAGTCTCCCCTAAAATTATTACATAATCAAATCTGCAAAATTATAAATCAAGCACTCCTAAAAGATTTTCAAATATAACTATCTCTCAACAACCAATCTCCTCAACAAAATACCAAATTATTCAATATCCAATATCAAAGGAAATGCAAATGTTATCTACAATCCCCGAGATGTAATAAATTATACAATCCGAAAATATCTCAATAAAACATCTATGACTTCTAACTCTATCACGTGGCTATAACTCCAAAATAATTATCATTGCTGGGTCAACTGTTGTATTTGCAATTCTCCTATGGTGGGGAAAATATATTAAAACGGGATGAGTATAAAATTTAGTGAGCTCAGTGAGTGGATAGTAGTTTTTAAACATAACTTTACTCTAAAATAATTATATCATATTGAAACAAAATTTCATCAAAATATCAAAAAAACTTAAATAACTTATTAAATTCAAATCATGTACTCAAATAACAATATCACAATAGGCTACATAAAATCAATGAAATCATAATACGTATATTATCAATACTGAATACCGAAAACTATCACCAAACAAGTACCCAAGGGAAATAATCTCATCATATTCGGACCTCGACAGACTGGCAATGACGTACTATGTGGGTACAATCACACCTCGAAGCTACATAGATGGACGGGGAAGTACTATCTCATCATATCTAGATCTCAACAAATGAGTAATGATGTACTATCTAAGTACTGTCACGCCCCAGAGCTACACGAATAGATTGGAAAATATATCATCTCATTTGGAAAATATATCAGTATCTTTATATTCATCATACTGCATGTCATCTCATTTGTATCACTGTATCTAAAGGGAAAGGGTACTGTCTAATGATTTTGCAAACAATCTTTATACACATATATAAACACATAATCTCATGCGAAATCTCATCTGAAATCTCATTCAAAATCTCATTTCCTTTTTCATTTAACAAGCCTTAAATCTGTTTTTCTTTTCTTTAAATATTACCATTCATATTCAAAGTCAGTAACCAAAATCATTAATCAAACACATTTATTGTAATAAATACTAAAACACAGATAAAATCCATTTCTATAAAATCATTAAATCGAAGCCTTTAAAACCAATCTCGTAAACCGGCTTTACCATATTTTAAAATCATAATAAACTACAATGAAAATAGGTTTTTTATATTTCACTCACAGTGACGATGTTCGAACTCGATATTGACAACGTTTGCGGGTTGGTTCTCGTTCGCAGATCCTCCTAATTTAAGTAAATAATATAATTACTATTCATAAATGCGAATCATAACTAATAAACGTGAAACGACATTTGTCCGCAATAAAATATTCTCAAATTCATAAAATTACCAAAATGCCCTCGACATTAAAACTTACGAAATTATCCTCAGAATCACATATTACCAAACTATCCTCAATTTTAATTACAAAAATATCCATAAGTTCTGAATTTATGAAATTACCCCCAAAAATATTAAATTACCAAATTACCCCTACAATCTCAAATTACCTAACTGCCTTAATCTGAAATTACCAAAATGTCCACCAATTTTAAAATTACGAAATTATTCCTAAAGTTTATGAAATTATCGAATTGCCCCTACGGTC
The DNA here is from genome assembly GCA_030449905.1 of Luvunga scandens. Taxonomy (NCBI): domain Eukaryota; kingdom Viridiplantae; phylum Streptophyta; class Magnoliopsida; order Sapindales; family Rutaceae; genus Luvunga; species Luvunga scandens. The sequence goes on along the minus strand of JASUUG010000193.1, from coordinate 972,565 downwards.
AATGGTGACCAAAACTCAGTCAACGACTACAGGAAGCTCAGGTTTGATAGTTCTGACCTCAGTGAGTCTAATGGTGCTGGCGGTGACCTCCCACGTGCAACAGTGACAGCAAATCAAGCTCCCCAAAATTGTAAACTTTTGGCAGTCGATCGGCGGCAATCCGACCATTTCAGTTGACGAGGTTGGTCAGAAAATGATGAGGGGAAGCTGAGGAACAAGATCCAAGTGGTGGCACGGCCTAATTCTAGCTAGATCGATGGGGGAGAGAAACAGGTTTGGTTGTGGCTTTTCGAGCTTGATCGCCAACATTTTGGTTGATTTCCGGTGACGAGGACGGCATGGATACAACTGACAGCTCACAAGCTTCAGATCAATACCAAGATCAGCTAGTGGAGTGGCCAGAAACTCGAGATCTGGCTAGGTTGAGTTGTGGGTCCGAGTCTCTAGCTCTTTCTCTCTCTTCTTCCTTTCTATATTTGGAAAGAAAACGAAATGCTTCTCTCTCATTCTTTCCTTTCATAGAAACTTTTTTTTGTAAGCTTAATACAAATTAAGGTAATATCGGACCCGAGTACCAAAATAAAATCTGATTATGTAGCCATTGAATCACATCTGAAATGTCTCGACATCACGCTCAATTAAATCAATTACGGTGCATAAGTTACATTGTTACCTTGAATCAAGTATACCAAGGTTGGTTCCTCCTCCTTTAAGTCCATTTTGAATATTGATCTCTTTAAAATTGAATTTATCCAAAGTAGCTTCAATAAATCCTTGGATTGCTTTCTTGATCTTCGTAGCTGGTGCTCTCATAATTGGCCCTCCTGGAACAAGCAATGGATCTTTACACACCTTAACTTTGATGTGGAACCTAGTGTAAAAGATGTTATCACGTTATAACTCTATATTTTCTTTCACTTGCACGTTAAGAGCATACCTAGCAATCATTAATTTACCATCAATAAGATACTCTACTGTATCATTAGGATCCTCCAAAGGTGGTATAGGATCATCATTTGATTCACTCTCGATTTCAACATCACCACCATACCTCATGATCATTGCTCTCTTATTTATGCACTAAGATGCAATGTGACTTGTCCCCAAATATTTAAAACACTTAATATCTCTTTTTATAGAGTGCTAAGAATCAGATTTACCTTTGCCTCCTTCATAATCCTTAAATGGCTTAATATTAGGCTTTGAAGTAACCTTTTTCATGTTTGCTCCATTTTGACATCAATGAGGAAGATGAACCTTGATTGATTCTAGTGGAACCTTTCTTTTTCAGTTGCCATCCCATTTTCATGGCCATGTGAAACATGTCATCCAACTCAACATAGTCATGGTGGCCTCTCGATCTTCTTCAATGTTGGCTTGAATCATGATTGTCTCCATCTTCTTGTGGTAATCTTCCACACTTCTAGAACCTAGTGTAAAACTTTGAACCCTTTTGGTATAGGTCCCTATAATAATGACGAGGAACAAATCTCCTCCTCATTATGACCTTCTTCTTCTCCCAAGTGTCTATAGGCCTTTTATAATTTTGTCTCCTACTCAAAACAAAATGATCCCACCAAACAATAGCATAATCGGTAAATTCAGTAGCAACTAATTTTACCTTTTCTTGTTAGAATAGTTGTGGAAATCAAATACTAGCTCCATTTTTTTCCCACTCCAATTAAGCTTTCAAATCATTTTTACATTGAAAAGAAGGAATTTTCAGTCTGATACTCCCCCAAAGTGAAATCTATACACCTTGCCCTTCCACCATCTCTTCCATGCATGTCAATAGTGGCATGGTCATCACCATCTTCTTTTTCCATGGTAGTACGCCCGTGATTGCATCTTACATTAGGAGCTACTAGTTGTTGCCCCTTTTGTAGATAGGTAATGGCAATGTGTTGCCTCTCTAATTTATCACTGATCTCTCCAAACATCAGATTCCTGCACTAAAATTATTGTTGCATGGCTTTGAGAACAATTGATTGGCCTGTAGGTGGTTGATCTTTTGACATATTTCTATTTTGAAAAGAATGCTAACAAAAAGACCTCACACAAATTAGCTTTTATCCTCAAATGATCTCAACACCCTTGCTTCTTACTATGCTTAATTCTCTCTTTTAGTTCTTTACTGAACTAAATAAAGAAAATAAAAAAAAAATCCGGATGTCAAGGTAAAATTGGTTGTGATTGATTTTTCTACCTATGTTATTACTTGGTGGGATCAACTTATTGTAAACAAGAGGCAGAATAGGGAACGTTCAAATGAGACATGGGATGAAATAAAAACATTGATGAGAAGGCAATTGCACTTAACCACTACTACCAAGACTTGTACAAAAAATTACAAAGTCTAACATAGGATAGCTAAGGCATAGAGGATTATTACAAAGAAATGGAGATTGCCATTATTAGAGCAAATATGGAGGAGGATAGAGAAGCTACCATGGCAACATTATATGGAGATTGAGGAGATGGTCCACAAAGCCATCAAGATTGAGCAGCAACTCAAGAGGGCTAACACCTATGTATGTAGCCGTGAGCTTGAGTTTTGCTCCTTGGAAGCCAAGCTTTGTGGAGCGCGACAAGAGGCCACAAGCATCTATTGCACCTAAGCCAAGATGCAAGCCTTCCAAGCACAATTCACAAAAGGTAACAACGTGACTTATTATTAAGAATCATGACATTAAGTGTTTTAAATATCAAGGCAGGGGACACATAGCAAGCTAGTGTGTAAATAAAAGAGTTATGCTGTTGCAAGATACTGGAGAGATTGTAACTGAAGATGAAATGAAGGAAAATGAGATGTTACCATTGGAAGACGTTGAAGATGAAGACGTTGGAAATTCTTGTAACTAACCCTATATATTGGATTCGTAGATAACTTTTAATGCAATTGACTTGAGAGTTTAATTTTCTTTGGTTCTTAAACTAACTCTTTAAACTAATCAGAATCAAAACATCCATAGTTAATTGTGGCATCCTCATATACTAAGGTTCGTGTGAGCATCGCATTGCAGTTCTATTCAATTTCACATTTAGAATTTGATCTTGGAGACTAAATTGATTAGGGTCAGGTCGGTTGTTTGGTTGGCATAATTGTTGTGTTTCAAGTTTGTCAACGTGCTAGGCAAGTCTATCATTAATGACTGTGGGCTAGCATTACTTATGGTAGGCTAGCACTAAGTTTATCCATGACTTGCATTAATAATGGTGAGTTGGTGAAGAATTTTGAAGCATCCTTTAACAAACCTATGCTCTGTAGAAGATAGGCTAGCACTAAGTTTGCTCCAATGATTCCAAGTGTATTTTTAGGATCTTGGGTTTCTATTAGCCTATTTAAACTTAACAAGCATGCTCTATAGAAGATAATTTTGGAGATTATTCTTATTGGGTTTTTTTAGCACTGGAAAACTTATCAAGAATTTGCATTCTTATGGCATTGCAAACTAGACTTATCACTCACCTACATGTTGAATGTGGCATCAATATCATTTTTTATATGATTGGTTCATGTTTTATTAAACATTCAGTCAAGTTTTTTGTTGGGCTTAAATTAGTTTAGAACTTTCTTGGGCAATTGAAACTTTAAATTAAATGTAAGTCTCAAAGTTGTACTATGGGATTGACATCAAAAACTAAAAAAATGACAAGAGAAAGAAAGGCATATGAATAGAATTTGGTTGTGACAATCAAGTCTTCAATTTGCTCATTCCTTTCTTTGTTGCATTCTTCTCTCTTTTGGAATTGAATCTTTACTCTTTTTTTTCTCCTCCTGGGGCATCTAATTTGTTGCCTTATACAAAACTGCTTTTGGTATGCTTCAAGGACTAGTGAAACTCGTTTTTGACGTCCATTTCCTTATAAAAATAGGATTTCGACCCAATGAAATAGGTAGATGTGTCAAAATAAATCTAAAATTAGTTTCTATTGGAGGCTCATTTAAGAAACCAACCAACCCCTTAAAATCATGTCTAGTATAGCCTAATGAAGTCAATAAAGCCCAAAGATAAGTTGAAGAAGCAATCAAAATCTGTGAAGTCGCAATCTGGCTATTCTCGCAATTGCATTTAGCATATGCAACAAGTCTTTAAACCCTTAGGTGCTCCTAGTGGACAAGTTATACTCTCGTGAGGTTTTCTAGCATTGACACCCACAAACATATAAAACAAAATAAATAAAACCATATAAGCTTCAAACAATTTAGGTCATATTTTGCTTAGAGAAAGATTCAAATATTGGCAAAGTTTACTCCTATTCAAGAATCAACCTCATCTCACATAAGACTCTTATAGTGTGTGTATGATCTAAATCCTTTCTCTAGGTCTTCAATGTCAATAGCCTTTGCCTTGAATGGAAAGAAGAGTAGGTCAAACTAACCTTATCATCTTGACATCAAGATTTGTATACATCGTTTCTTTCTTTTTTACTTTTTTTTAACACGCTAATAAATGTACATATTTCTTTGATTTTCTTTTCTTTTTAGCACATGCATTCCTTTGGCATTTGTCTTTCTTAGTTTAATAATTAGGGGCTTTTAATCTACCCTTAAGGTAGCCTTCTTCTCATGGTATATTATATCCTCTACATATTGGTGGTACATAGGCCTAAGTTACTTAAGGATAGCTACATTCATAAGGGTTGTAGGTAGCAATTTATGATTATGATGCCCATGTAAACTAATTATCAAAAAAGAGATAAAGAGTCAAGGCAAACAATCATTTACTCAACCTCATTCTCAACTTAGGCTGTAAACGAGGCCCTCGGTAACGTGACATAAAGACTCCTTATTTTATTGAATTTCATAAACCTAAATTTAAACTGAGCTACATGATAAATGAAGCAAAATCCACTAAAATTTTGTACTACAAAGAATACTAAGATGATTTGTATAAAATTCCAGACCCCTTGTTGTATTGTATATGCATTTAGAAATATAAATCAAAAGGGGGTTCCTTTTCTTGATTTATTCTGTCGAAATCAAACTTCTTCCAACTTTTATTCATAATTGGAAGCTCCTACAACATACTAGACCAATGATCCTTGGAAGAAGCCTTTTCAATGTTCAATGTTTTAATCATGTAAAAAATCAAATAAATAGAGAAAAGTCGACTATCGAAATTGAACCGAATGCGATGCTCTAACCTCTGACCTAAGCGGGCTTAAATAAGAGAAATTTTACATGCGTCCTATCTAGGATCTTATTTATTAACCTTTTATTCTTAGCTATTCATAAAGAATAATAAAATAAAGAATTGAATTTCAAATAAATGTTGAATACGATAGATATAGAGCATAACGATTAATCTAACAATTATGAGAATCTAGAGATGATATATATTGGTGAATTTGGATTTTTTTATCAATTCTATATTGATCAACAATAAATATCTTACTCTTAATTAAATAATAAAATAAGATTTTTTTTTCATTTTTGAATTCAAGACATTTCAATTCTTTTTTTGTTTCTAACCTAAGATTCTATATATAACATAATATTCTATTATTATTCTATATTCTATATATATTTAGTTATTCTAAATCAAATATTTATTTGATTCTTATTATCCATTTTCAAAATTCTCCATTTGCTCTATTCTAATTCGAAATAATTAGGCTTTAGACTAAATAATTAACTGCGTAGTTATAGCTATTCCATTGATTAGGTCTAGCTATTATATTCTAAATGATTAATAGAAATGATTTATTTTTATTAATAAATTGGAATTTGAGTTATTTTTGGTTATGTTATATAGGGTCTTCTCCTTAAGGAAAGGGAAAGTATTAAATGAAATTAAAGAGAAAGATACAATCCCACTAAATGGAATCTGGATTTCAATGAGACATTTATCCATTTTTTGTTTTCATTCGAAAAGGGGCATAAGAAAAAATAAAAAAATAAATCGACTGTTTGAGTATTCCACCAGATTGCATGGGAAAAATGAGAGAAGGGGGGCATATATATATTTTATGGTAGTTTATATCTATCTATATTGAATTGTGGATAGATCCATTTGTCAAGCTATTGTTCTCTTGTTTTGTTCCCTACAAGCCACAGAGTCAGACATTAATTTCTCAAAAAGATCAATCAAAATGATGGACTCCTCCGAAAAACATTGGCGCACGGTGGAATTTGATGGAATTACCCTGAAGAGAGTATCTGACCTAACTCTGGATATAGTCAAATGGTAATATTTCTCTTTGCCAAGGAGAAGACACCAGTTCAATTCTTGCTATTTGTCAAGGTAAAGTAATGTAGTTAAAAGGATAAACAACTTCTTCTAGTTGACTATGATAGTATAGTGGTTTTATCTTTCCACCCCAAGAAAAAAAAAGAGAAAAATGCAAATTAATTAATAGTTAACAAAATCAAACCTCATTTTTTTGTCAAAAAATAAAAAATGTTGCCAAGATGGGATTTGAACATGTGACCTGAAGGTTATGAGCCTTGCGAGCTACTAAACTGCTCTACCTCGTGATGAAGAGAAGGACTAGGAAGAACTAAGAAACAAACAAGGATTGAATGCGCCCCTTTTCCATACCCGTACAAATAGAATAGCCTATTTGTACAGAATGGTAAAGGGACTGCCTCTATGATGATAGATCGTAGAAATCAATTGAAATAATCAAAATGAAGGGATATTTTAATCCTTACCAACTTGATCTTGTTGCCCTCGACAAGAAACACCCATGAACCGTTTCACAAAGTATGTCTCTAGATAGTCCAAACTCTTGATAGTTAGCTCTCGGCCTTCCGGTCAAAAAACAACGTCGATGAAAATGGGTAGGTGTACTATTACACGATGAGGATTGTAAGTTTCCATAAATTTTCCATTTATCGCTCAATGATGGAACTTTGTTTATTTCTTTTTTTGAGGATTGATGAATCAAATGATATTTTTGTTCCAATTTGTGCCTTTCTCTAAATCAAACTTTGCCTTGCCATAGCGGTTCCTATTATTATCAATGATACAAGTCGGATCCTAGATGTAGATATATAAGAAGGCATACCCCTTCTCTACCGAAAGAAATGATATTATCATGCGGATATAAGACAAGAAGAATTAACCAAATTTTCCCAATGTCGAGGCAATCAAAAGAGCTGCATAAGTGAATATATAACCTACAGAGAATGGGCTAATCCAACCAATCGTGCTTGCAGAATGGAAAGGGCCACTAGTTTATCTCTCCATCGAATCAAATTAGCCGAGGGTGTGCATTCATGAGCCCACGCAAAAGTTTCAATCAATTCTTGCCAATACTTGAGCCAGGAAATTAAAAACATAAATCCAGTAGCCCAAACAAGATGTCCAAATAAGAACATCCACGCCCAGACTGATAAACTATTCATACCAAATGGGTTATACTATTGATAAGTTGGGAAGAGTTTAACCATAGATAATCTCTTAACCATCCCATCAAATAAGTGGAAGATTCATTAAACAGTGAAACGTTACCCTACCATAACGTGATGTGTTTCCAACGCCAATAAAAAATAACCCATCCAATGGTATTTAACATCCATAAAAATACCAAATAAAATGTGTCCCAAGCCAAAATATCACAAGTACCACCTCATCCCGAACTGTCACAAAGAAAACTATAACTGAAATCCTTTTTATCTAGCATGAACTTAGAACCCTATGCATCTAAAGCCCCTTTTACCAAGATCAATGTAATTGTATGTAAACCTACAGCAATAGTATGATGAACCAAAAAGTCTCCGAGGCCTATTGTTAAGAATAGAAAATTATTATTCTCATTAACAGCACTTAACCAGCCAGGCAACCATATGCTTCGACCTGCATTGAATGCATTGAAGATAAAAGTACATTGAATCCATATGAAGTTTTACGATATGTAGATTGTATCCATTGGGCAAATATCGGTTCAATTAAGATTTATTTCTCTAGAGTACCAAAAGCAAGCATGACATCATTATGAACATAAATTCCCAAAGTATGGAACCCCAGAAACAAGCTAGCGTAACTTAAATGGGATATAATAGCTTTCTTATGGTCTAACATTCTTGCCAATACATTATCCTCATTATGTTTTGGATTGTAATCTTTAATAAAAAAGATAGCTCCATGAGCAAAAGCTCCCTAAAAAGGCTACCAAGGAAGTAATAACCCCTAAAGAGGCTAGAGCAAGGCCTAAATGAAAATGAAGCGAATTATTGATTGTGTCATATAGACCCTTATGCCCGTACCCCAAACGTCCTCCCAAAGGAACATGTGTTTCTAAAAGATCTTTTATACTATGCCCAATCCTGAAATTCGTTCTATACATACCAGCAACGAGAGAAATAAATGCAATAGCTAAATGATGATGAGCAATAAGCTTTGCGTTTGTGGATGGAATCCCCCGAGAAGGGTTAGAATGGCAGCTACTAATCCTTGGGAGGTACCAAATAAATGACTACTTAAATGCAATCGGGGTTTTGGGCATAAAGATTCCACTGACCTGTAAAAAATGGGCCTAACCCTTGGGGATGCTGCAATACATTTAAGAAATTATTCCATTGAACATACTCTCCCCTACATCCAGGAATAACAACATGTATTAAATGCCATGTTCAAGCCAAGGAACTTACTCCAAACAATGCTGACAAATGATGATTCAGCATTTTTGAACCATGAAATGCTCAATTTCCACTTCGATAGTAGGTGTAACCAACCCGCTCTTAAAGATATGGCGGAAAGAAATAATAGAAAAAGAGCTCCAATATAAAGATCCTCATTAGTGCAGAAACCAATTGTATACCACCACTGATAAACACAAGAATAAGCGATATTCACCGGGCCAAGAGCACCTCCCAAGAAAAAGCTTCCACAGTCGGTTGACCAAAATGAGAAAGTGTAAAGAATGAAGCTAGCACTTGTTTATTTACTTTGACTTCCCCACAATCTGCAGCCATTGTAGCTTATATGGCTACATTAATACAACTTCCACCATCAATGATCATACTAAATACCTTATCTTTGATGTGGCACCTAGTATGATAGGATGAGACATACTCAATTCCTATTCAAGTCCCTGTTGGACTGGTCACAAGAGCTCATGTAAACAAATTCAATGAAGCACTTAATGTGTTGATTGAAGCAACATGGCTCAATCAAATTTGTGGAGGCTCATTGGAGGAATCACACATGATATTCAGACCATTAAATTCATGATTCAGGCTCTTGATGATGTGAACCTCACAATGAAACTTTGAAACCTACACTTAATTTGATGTTTCAACTACCCAAGAAAGTTCTGAACAGGTTTAAACCAAATAAAAACCTTGACCCAATGTTTAAGAAACCATGAACCAGAGGCATAGAGAATGATATTGATGCCACATTCAAGATATAGATGAGAAGATGAGTGATATGTCTAGCTTGGAATGCCATAAGAATGCAAATTCTTGATAAGTTAACCAGTTCTCAAAAGAACCAAAGAAAGACTGATCTTTCAAATTCAAAATAACTATCCTCTCTAATTCTTACATGATAAGGTTGCTGAGTTTTAAATAGGCTAATAGAAATCCAAGGTCCTAAACTTTCGCTTGGAAACTTTTAACAACCCTCTAAGCATAGGTTTGTCAAAAGATTATTCAAAAGTCTTCACCAAGCCACCATTATTAATGCTAGCCCACCATCATTAATAGTAGACTTATCTAACGCATTGATCAACTTGAAACATAATAGATAAATGAGGTAAAATAAGCAATGGAGTGGTTCGAATTCCCAAGCTTGAACAAGCTGTAATGAATTGGTCATAACACCTTCTAGAGAATTTCAAATCCAGCTCTGTAAATTGCATTGGAAAGCTAACTTAATTATCTTTCCAACGATAGCTTGCACATTAATTCCAACTCAATGGATGCCGGTTTTATTTTGAATTTGCCTTTTCTGTATTTGACCCAAATTGTGCAATTGCTAATCTGACGAAGTGTACCTTTTGCACTGATAAACTTGTATCTCTAGGATTTGTTGTGAGTGCATAGGGTATAGAGGTTGATGAGGAGAGGGTACATGCAATCTAAGAATGGCTGAGTCCCACAAGTGTAGGTATTATGAGAAGCTCTAACGGGCTCACTAGCTTCTATCAGTGGTTTGTCAAAGACTTTACCACATTGGCTGCACCACTTACCGAAGTAATTAAAAAAGATGTTAAAGAGAATGCATTTCAAATGATCAAGCACAAGCTAACAAACGCTCCTTTATTGTCCCTGCCTAATTTTAAAAAAAACATTTGAATTGAATGCGGTGCCTCAATTATTGGTATAGGCATAATCCTAATGCAGGAGGGACAACCAAATGCTTACTTTAGTGAGAAACTAAGTAGGGCAACCTTAAACTACCCTACTTATGATAAGGAGTTGTATGCACTACCTATGGCCTAAGGAGCTCGTGATTCACACCAATCATGAGTCACCTATAGGTAGGCCAAATCGAAAGTGCAGCCTTATGGCTTATACACCCTATTGCCAATAACTGATGTTTCCATGAATTTTAAGCTATATTTACCTAGGTCTAAAAAAGGAAAAGACTAAATTTTTGTGGTTTTCGATAGATTTTCCAAGATGGCACTTTTTATTCAATGCCATAAGACATATGGTGGTTCCAAAGTCATTGACTTATTCTTTAGGGAGATTGTGAGGTTGCATGGTATGCTCAAGACAATTGTTTCTGATAGGGATGCTAAGTTTTTAAGTTACTTTTGGAAAACATTGTGGGCTAAGTTAGGAATTAAGTTGTTTTCAACTACTTATCACCCTTAAACTGATGGAGTTATTATTAAAAAGAACATCAAAACTTGGGAAGGCTATTTTCCATATGTTCATTTTGCTACTAAATATTCACAGTTTGTTTATGGTTTTAACTCCATTACCTATTTCTGAGTGTGTTAGCTTAGATGGAAAGAAAAATGTTGAAATTGTTAAGTAAATACGTGAGATGGTGAAGTTCAACATCAAGCGGAGATTTGAGCAATATGCTAGACAAGCCAACAAAGGGCGACACAAGCTAGTCTTTGAGCCTCGCGATTGGGCGTGGTTACACATGCAACAAAAGTAAACTACTTTCCTTTTCGGATAATTTTCTGTTTCTTAGGGAGGCAATGGTGAAACAAATTAGTTATTCCTCTTTTAATTGCTTAGTTTTCATTTTAATTGATGTAAGGCATTTTTAAGCCGATTAGGATTCTGACTTGATTTATATTATTTCCTTATTTACTTTAAATTAGATTTCTGATTTGATTTAGATTAGGATTCTGATTTGATTTTGATTTAGGATTTATTTTTGAAAATACTAAGGGTAATTATAGGGTAGAATTTCTTGTAACCAGCCCTATATAATGCACTCGTATCTAGTAAGAAAGACAAATTAATTTTGATGCAATTGGTGAGAGGTTAATTTTCTTTAGTTCTTAAACTAACTCTTTGAACTTATCAAATTTTTGTGGTGTTCAAACTTTTATCCTATTAATTAGATCATCCATAGCTGATTGTGGCATCCTCAAATACCAAGGTTCATGCTTTCATTGAGCATCAGGTAGCGGTTCTATTCAATTCAAGGTTTAGATTCGATCTTGGACACTAAATTGACTAGGGTCATGTCAGTTCTTCATAGGGTTCGTATCAATCACGTTGTGCCTCTACATCTTGCTTCACTTGCATGTTGAGAGCACACCTAGCAACCATTAACTTACATCAATCAGATACTCGACACCATCATTAGCATCCTCCAAAGATGGCATAGGATATTCATTTGATTCACTGTCAGTTTCAACATCACCATTATCCCTCTAGATCATTGCTCTCTTATTTGGGCATTGAGATGTAATACAATCTGTCAATAAACATTTAATCATATTTACTTTTGGTTTGGTTGGCTCCCTCTCTATGATCCTTGAATGGCTAAATCTTAGGCTTTGAAATAACCATTTCATCTTTGCTCCATTGGGACTTCCATGAGGAAGATGAACCCATATTGATTCTAGTGAAATCTTTCTTTTTTAGTTGTCATTCCACTTTCATAGCCATATGAACCATGTCTTCAACTCAACATAATGCTTCATGGCAACCATATTAACAATATCTTGATTTAAACCATGTAAAAATATGGTCACAATGACCTCTCAATCCTCTTCGATCTTGGCTCGAATCATGATCATCTCTATCTCTTCTATAATACTTTGAAGCCTTTGGTGCAAGTCCCTATAATAATGACTAGGAACAAATTTCTTCCTCATGATGGCCTTTATCTCCTTTCAAATGTCTACATGCCTTTCACGATTTTGTCTCCTACTCCAAACGAGCTGATCCCACCAAATAATAGCATAATTAGTAAATTCAACAGCAGCAAGTTTTACCTTTTTCTCCTCAGAGTAGTTGTGGCAATCAAATACTAGCTCCACCTTCTTTTCCCACTCCAAATAAGTTTCCAAATATTTTTTACCTTGAAAAGAAGAAATTTTTAGTTTGATACTCCCCATGTCACAATCTACATGCTATGCCTTTCTATCAAATTTTCCAAGCATGTCGACGATGGCTTGGTCATCAAAATTACCTAGGTCATCGCCATCCTCTTCTTCCATGCCCACATGCACCTGATTGCTTCTTACATTAGCAGCCATTGGTTGTTGCCCCCTTTGTAGATAGGTAATGGTAGTGTCTTACCTCTCCAATTTGTCATGGATCTCCCCAAACATCAGATTCATGCGCTCAAATTAATGTTGCATGTCTTTGAAAATGAGTGATTGGTTCATAGATTCTTGGTCCTCACAACACTCCCTCACATGTTTCATTTGATTGATGTCACTTAACTCTCGTGTTTATCGTACAAATTGGCGTTTACCCCTAATGATCTCACACACTCTTACTTCTTACCACACTTAATTCTCACTTTATGTTCTTTATTGACCTAAGTAAACCAAATTAAGAAAAATCTAGGTAACACACCAAATATGACAAACCAGCACAAAAAACAAAGAAAAGGAATTAAGAGAACACCAAGATCAACAAAGGAAATTGAAGAAAAGAAAACAAGCAAGCAAAGGAACGCAATTGATATTATGATAAACAAAGTCAAGAAGAATGAATAACTAAAATTCAATTAGATGAGACTAAGAAGATTTAAATCCTTGTGCAATTTGAATTTCTTTTTTGTGTATTTTTTTTTTATAATCAAAAGAAAAAAGACATTTAAACCTGATTAGAAACTAGGCTCTGATACCAAATAATGCGAACCCTACTATAAAACTTTGAGACCCATACTTAATTTAAAGTTTTGATTGCCCAAGAAAGTTCTAAATAGGTTTAAGCCCAACAAAAGCTTTGACCCAATGTTTAAGAAAACATGAACCAGACGTATAGAGAAGGATATTGACGTCACACTCAAGATGTAGATGAGAAGGTAAATGATAAGTCTAGTTTGGAATGCCACAAGTATATAAATTCTGGACAGGTTCACCAGTTCTGAAAAGAACCAAGGAAAGAATGATCTTTCAAATTTAAATAACATTAATCTTCAAATTCTCTTTTACATAGGTAATAGAAATTCAAGATCTTAAAAATACACTTGGAAACATTGGAACAATCCTCCTAGCATAAGTTTGTCAAAGGATGCTTCAAAAGTCTTTACAAACCCATCATTATTAATGCTAGTCATTGACAAACTTAACACTAGTAACAAAGGGGTGGGTAGAATTCCCAAGGCTTAACAAGCTATAATAATTTGGTTATCACATCTTCTAGAGAACTCCAAATCTAGCTTTGTACATTGTATTGGAAAGTTAACTTAATCATCTTTCCAACCGTATATAGCTAAAACATTAATTCCAACTCAATTAACACCAGTTTTGTTCTGAATTTTCCCTTTCTGCATTTGACCCAAATTGTTTATATGGCTACCCAATAGCTTGAATAATGCCCACGATGCCTTGTCTTCTCTCCAAGCCTAAATTATCATCTCTTGCATCCTGAATTGCATTTTCAGTCTACATTTTCTTAATTAATCCATTAAAGTTGGCTTTAGCACTTGTGATGGGGCCTCCATGAATATGCAAAGGATCAATTGAAGCTTTAATGGCATTCTCTTGACTTATCAAGTAGAACATCCATAGCTGATTGTGGCATCCTCACATACCAAGGTTTGTGCCTTCATTGAGCATCAGGTCGTAATTCCATTCAATTCCATGTTTAGAATTTGATCTTGTAGACTAAATTGATTAAGGTCGTGTTAGTTCTTTGGCAGGGTTCATATCAAAAACTCTTTCACAACTGAACCACATAAATCAGTGTTCTTTTTGTGAGTGTTTGCTTGTTAATCTAGTTCATTTCTTATGTTTCTGATCTCCAATATCTTAGTTTTATGTCCTTAATCAATCATTGAGCTATCAAGGTTTATCAGTTGTTCATTTTCAGCTTGAATGATCTTGGTAAAAGCATTGGGCATTTGAAACACAGTGATTAAACTGAACCAATCAAAACTATGTTTTTAATTCACTTAAAATTACAGTACTCAATATATTGGGATGAAAACTTTTAGAACATAAGTGCACATATGACTCTATAGCGTATTAAAATTTCAGGTCATTTGGATATCATTTAGCTAATGTTTCATAAGATTAACAAAAATTAGTGAATAGTTCTATCAAAGGGGCTTAATGTTGAAGCAGAAAAATTTGAAAAATCATAAAAACTAAACCCCAAGTTCAATTACCATGAAACTTTCCAAATTTGAAATAGACATATTAAAGTTTAATATCTCTAAATTTTAGCTAATGTCTTAATACTTTGGCTCATTCTTTGTTTTATAACACCAAACATGGTACATACACAGTTTCTAATAAGTTTGGACGGCAATTAGTTCAATTCATTACAAAATCTCTAGACATGAAATATACACATTCAGCTTTTATTACTCAAAATTTTAAGTCATCAAGCATCATTTCTTCATATTTAAAACAATGAAATTTATGATAGCAGTCTAGAAATCTTCAGAATTTTTGTAGAGTCCATAAACCATTAATCATTTTTTTTAGTTTACTAATCAATTTTCCAGCAACTTAGGCTAATCACATGTTTTAAGCAAAACTAGACATGCAAAACAAACAACAACCTTACTTTTCAGTTTGAAATAACAAAACATCATGATCCTTGCTGAAACTCCAGACATCCCTACTATTATCCAAATTCCCCAACAGATCTCTCACGAAGATCTAACAAGCTTTAAATTCATAACCTCTTAAAGCCTTTAGTCACCTTCTCAAGTATTAACCTCAACCATGGAATTACCAAAAAGCCTACCTGAAATCTAAAAGTTCAAAGAAATGAAATCAATCACACTACCATTAAACAAAGTCGTAAGAGGTTATTGAGAAATCAAGGCGTTTTACCCAAAAACAAAAGAAAGCTCACTATCCTCTACTACTTTCTTTAGTTTCACTCATATTTTTATCCCTCATTCAAGTTCTACTCTCCATTAAGCCAAAAGCAACAAAATCAATGGGTGGACAACAATGGTGGATCAAGTTTTGAGGTGGCACAAGAATCGCCGATAAAGGCTTAAAAAGTTAACACTGACTGTAAAAAAGAGAGTAATTAATATACATTGGAAGTAATTTAACAAGAATTGCTCAGAACTTTGGTGGATTTGGGGTTGCCAAGCTTAGTAATTTAACATGCAAGAACAATCCTAAAGAATTGGTAGTATATACTTCAATATTGCAATAGATTTGTATGTGCTAAAACATTCTACATCTACTCATAATTGTCCTAGATGCATTTAAGAAAATCCCAAATAAAAATAATAAAAATTATAAAAAACTTCATATATAGTTGCATAAATAACAATTAAGCCCTCAAACATAAATAAACAATAGTCTTTTGGGGATGGCAATATGTAACGCCCAAAAGATTAACTATTGAGGCCCAAGGGCATGTTATTTTAGAGAATAAAATTGTCAATCTTGTAGTACAACAATCCTAGGGCCCTAATAAAGTTGTCTTTATATTTCTAAGTTTCTTTTAAAAGACTTTGCATTCATTAATTCATTTAGGTGCATAATAGCTAATAAATACATCAAATTGTTATCTTACTAGGCATTAGCTCATGTAGTCTTTACATTGCAGGTAACAACAAGTAGGGCAAGCTGACACCAAGTCCCAACCGAGGTGAAGTGCTTATGGGCATAACAAACCTTGGGTTTTATTATGGGCTTTACTAAGTTTCTATCTAAACATAATTATCATAAGATTATCCAACCATAGAGTCCTTTTTGAGACATTAAGGAATCCCTACATTATGTAATGAACTTTTACGTAATAAAGTTTTGTGTTTTATACTCTACATTTCTAAAAATTTATTTTAGAATCTATATCTATATTAAAAGTGTTGAGGTTCTAAATATCTTAGTTATAAAAGCGGAGTGTTACAAAGCTAATCCTAACAAGTAATAACATAGTCAGAGAACTCAATCATAGTCAATTTTACCTTATTCTCTATATTTTCTCTATACTCGCTCATAGAGGTGATATCAAAAGATTAAGATTGTTAGATTCTTAGGATTCTAGAAAGACTCTTTCACCATGGCTTCTACTTCAGCTTCAATATCTTCCACATCATTAGCTTCTACTTCAGATCTAGCTCCCGTGTCTCTTTCATCTACTCTTAATATTCCAAAATCATGTCAAAAACATCTAGCGTGTAAGATAGAGCAGTTTATAGAATACTCGTATGTCCCAGATTCTGAACAGATCTCTGAGTCCTAACTTCTTGTCATGAGCCCTTACCATCTGTACAAACAGAAGAGTCCTATTCTTAAAAGCATCAAATCTCTCATCTCCACCAAAAGACCTATGCCAAAAGAGTATATATAGTCTTCTCGACTAGATCAATGTCCTCTTCAAGCCACTCAGGTTGAGCAATATGTTACTCTGGAGATCCCACAAGAACTTATGATACAATGGAAACAAAAAGGTTACACACACCTCTATCTTGGGGGAATTCAGTTGATTCTCACCCTTCATGGAAGAAAAGGCCTTCCGGTATTGGCTAGAGTAGCCTTGCTGGATACACGCTTCAAGCAGTATCAACATGCTGTGATTGGCACTATCCTCACAACACTCCATGTTGAAAGTGTTCTTCTGACCTTTTATCCAAACTTCAACCTCTTTGTTGATGATCCAAACCTTCCAACAGCCTTAAAAGTTCAGATCCAGATCCAAGGTGCTGAACACCATCAACTAGTGTACCAGTTGTAGAACTATGCACTAGATCTCCCTACTCCTCAAGCATCATTCGATACTTTGATGATATTGGCAGATACAGAGTCTACTCCTACCATCATTCAGATCCCAAAGCAAATTTCCAAACAAGAACTGTTACAACTCATACCTCTTGAATGGATTTCTAACTATGAGCAGTATCACCAAAACTCTGAACCAGTTCAAACTTCACAAGCTCTTTTTGAAAGACGTGCAAATGGCACAGTCAAAACTATCTTCAGAGTTCCTAATCCAAAAGAACCCTGGATTTCCTTTTCCTATTCAACAATGATAACTGCTGTACAAACTGATCAGGAAGAAGATATTCCTATTCAGGGATTTTCTTCTAATGGATATCCGGTTTATCCGGATAAGGTTAATGGTCACTTTTTGTGGGATGTTCCTGAAGCTCACATGTGTGATCCAGACTGCCCATGCATTGATGACAACTTCTCTAATGATGAAGATTTCGAGATCATTAGAAGAAGAAGGCGCAGAAAGAAAAGGCTTTCTCCAAACACAAGATGCAGATCATATCCTCCGGACCCTCCGAAAGATTCAGAAGACAATCAACCTTTGCCTAATCATACAGGTCATGTACAAGTCAATACTTGCCAACAAAGCCTCCAGAACCTGCTTTGCCCATGATGTTCTCATCTCAATCCCAAACTTATCAGGATGTTTTTCCACCTCTAGAAAAGCATACTAATTTCCAATCAAAGATTATTTCACAACCCTATGTCCAGTCTCCCATAGCCTCATCAGGACAACCAAAACCTCCTAAACAGGCAAACCAACAATGCCAAAACACAAAACACTGTTCTTCAAAATCTTGGTCAACAAATTGATAAAGTAGCAACTCGTGTTGCTAGGACAGAAAGCAAAGTTAACTCTTTGTTAGATTAGCTTGACCAAATTTATCTAAATCTCCAAACCATAATTAATCAACTTGATGTTGATCTCAGATCCATGATCAACAACAACATTCAAAGACCATAATTTAACCAAAAAGAGGCAGAAATCAAACGACTCAAAGCTGAGTTAACCAGGATTGAATCAGAAACATCACTATTTTCCCAAACCCAGTCTTTGCCGGTTTCTCCACCACTTTTCTCCACTTATCAGCCATTCTATACTCCTACCACCACACCGATCGACTACAACAAATTCTTTGTCCTTTCCCAAGCAACCCGCTTAAGTCAAGAAAAAAAACAAGCCAGACTGCAAAAACATTACCAACCAAAACCTCAACAACCTCAGCCTCCACCTTATTCTCAGCCAATTCAGTCAAGTAGTTCACCTTCTACTACTCCACATATTCCAGTTATTCCTACCACTCAAAACATTCCAATCGCTCCAGAATCTCCTCAGTCAACACCTGAAGTACAATTATCCAAAGATAAAGCTCCTATGCACCAACATTTAGCCAACCCAGTACCTAATTCAACATCCAAGTCCTCAGATTTCTCGAAACAATCATCTACAAATGATGAAGACATATCTTCTTTGTCTTCAGATTCTGAATCCCAATTCGCAGACATCACTGGTTTACTTATGGTTCAGCCAACTACTGAGGCCACTGAACATGAACCCTCAACATCAGTTCCTCCCATTGTGGAAGAAACAAAAGAGGAAGCTAATTCTTCTGCTCCGGCTAATTCTCATCCTAAGTCATCATCAAATCTCTAGTTTACTTTTGATGATCTTCCCAGGCACAAATGGACAGTTCGTTTCCATGAATTTATAGCTTGGATAGAAGTTCGAATGACTAGGCCAAATGCTAATTCTCAATCAGTTCTTCGAGAATTTAGCTCCAGATTTACTAGATATCTCCGTGAATGGTACGAAAGCCTTGGAGAATATCGACAGATACAATTCAACCAAGCTTTGCCACCAGTAGCTCCTGCTATAATATATGAACAGTTCGTTGGAGAACCAACATCAGTTATTGATACTACCAGAAAAAAGTATCATCAAACGAAATGTTGTTCTCTCCAATAGAACCATTTTGATTTTCACTACAAGAGAATGAGCATGCTGTTTTACAAGCTCAATGGTTTCAATGATCGAACTCTTAAGCATGTCTTTATTGCTTCCTTGCCCAAGGAATTACAACCTGAAATCCAAAGACAGCTCACAGCCAACAATTTGGAAGTAGCAAACATCTCATTAGGAAAAATATTCCAACTTGCAGGTTAGTGTTTAGACAAGCTATGTGAACAAAAGCAGTTTTTCCAAGACCTCATGGAAAACAAACCTCCTTTCACCACTGCTTGCAAAAAATCACCTTTCCTTGAAATTTAATGCAAGGATGACAAGAAATGTACCTACCTGGTGAAAAAGACAAAACATTTCCAAAAACTGCCTCATCCCTGAAAATCCCGAGAAAAGAAGAAACATTTTAGATTTTTTCGAAAAAAGGATCGTTCAAAATCTTCTTTCTCTTCACACAAGAAAAAAGGGCGCTGTTACATTTGGAAGAAACGAGGTCACTTTGCCAGAAACTGCCCCAATAAGCCAACCAAAGCAGTTAAGCTTGTGCATCATCTCCAGAATTCATCCATGCTTTCAGAAGAAGATGACATTCAGTCAAACTTTTTAGAACAATCTGAGCATGATGATGCTACAGCTTTCATCATAGCCGATTCCACAAATGAGTCACAATTCGAGTCTGATAATGAGTCTATGGTTTTCACTATTCAGTCCATAACTTCATCACCAACCATTCCTTCTGTCAAAATCTCCCTCCTGTCATCCAAACTTAACAAACCCATTCGTGTCATCGGGTTTATTGATACTGCTACTCAAAAAAGCATGATTAATCCCAACATCATGAGTTTTTCAAAGCAGCTAATGGCGAAATATTCAAAACCTCCCTTCTCACCAAAAAACCCGTCGAAATTCAGTTCTTTCCAAACTGTATCTTATCCAACCTTCCTGATAAGGATTTTCTCATAGGTTTTGATCTTCTTCATAGCCACAGGAATTCATTGCAAACAAATGTTCCTTCCATACACAATGTCCTTAAGCTGTATGCCCTTAATGAAGTTCCACCAGATTTTGAGTCTATTTCAAAAACCTTCCTTTAGTTTTGTCCTGAAAATCATTCCTTGTTTCATTTCCTTTATGGAAAAAATTCTCAGTTCTTTGTTCAACTTCCATTCAAATTGAATGAGGACATTAATCCCACAAAGGCAACTCATCAAGGCATGACACCTTCAGATTTAGAGTTAGCTCAAAAAGAATGCCATCAACTCCTGAGTCAAGGTCTCATTGAGCCCACCTCTTCGGATTGGGCCTGTCAAGCCTTTTATATTGAGAAACAGTCCAAACTGGTCTACGGAAAAAAGAGACTGGTAATTGATTATCAGCCTCTCAATGCTTTCTTGAAAGATGACAAATTTCCTCTACCCAAAATTCAGTCCATGTTCATCCATCTCCAAAATGCCAAAATATTTTCCAAGTTTGATCTTAAAACAAGCTTTTGGCAACTTGGAATCCACCCTTATGATTTTTCCAAAACAGGCTTTTGCATACCCTATGCCCATTATCAATGGACAGTTCTACCCTTTGGCCTTAAAGTGGCTTAATCCCTTTTCCAAAAGACGATGACAAAAATATTCTCACCAATTCTCCATCATGCATTAATTTACATTGATGATATTTTGCTCTTTTTCTACATATGTTCTTTCTCACCAGAAATTACTTAGTGATTTCTTGAAGATAATGCAACCACATGGCATCATGTTATCAGAAAAGAAAAGTAGCATTGGTCAGACATCAATCAATTTTCTTGGAATAGAGATTAAAGATGGACATTACCAGCCTGGACAGCACATTGCACAAGAATTGATAAAGTTTCCTGATAAAGATCTCACAAAGAAACAAATTCAACAATTCTCGGGATTGTGAATTATTTGAGAGACTTTATTCCCAAAGTCGCCGTCCACACTAGCCACCTGTCAAAGCTGTTAAGAAAGAACGCTCCACCATGGGGTCCTGAACGAGCAGAAGCAATCAAAGCACTCAAGCACATTTCACAGTCACCTCCTCCATTAAAAATCCCTGCAACTGGACAAAGGATTCTACAGACGGATACCAATGACAAATATTGGGCAGCCATCTTGCTTGAAAAAAATGAAGAAAAAGAATCCTACTGTGCTCATGCTAGTGGACAGTTCACTCCAGCAAAAAAGAACTATCACATTATCTACAAGGAGATTCTTGCTGTAAAGTATGGAATAAAAAAGTTTGAGTTTCATGTTCTCAGCCACAACTTTTTTGTCAGAATGGAAAACTCTGCGTTCCAAAAAATTTAACTTTAAGAACAAGTTGCTCCTTGACAAACAACTATTGAATCTCAAAGCATGGTTTGCTAAGTATGATTTTACTATTTATTGATGGTGGAGGAGACTAGAATAAAGTGTAAGTCATACCAAAAAGTTTTGTCGGATCATATGGTCTGGCTGGTGTCATGAATGAACCAAATGGCTGATAAGATTGTGATAAGGTTGGAATGGATTGACTTTTACTGAAGAGTGAAAGTTACTGTTTTTCTGAATCAATACGGGCTAACTCAGCTTTTAGCCGTCTAATTTCACCTTCCGTTTGATTAAACTCTGGACCCCAATATCTTCTCTCAATCATATCTCTGAGATCAATATCTAATTGAACGATACGATCTTTAAGATCTTGATACATTTGTTGGAGTCGTAAGGTGATGTCATCCACTTTTCTCTCGACTTGGATAGTTTTGGTGGAAATAGTATCTACCTTTTGGTGTAAAGATTTTAGGGCTTGGTTCTGTACCCTAGCATTTTGTATTTGCCAATTTAAAACTGCCTCAAAGGACTTAGGTTCTTCCATATGACCAGTAGGAGTAATTGGAGATTGGACAAATGGTTTTAAGTTCTTCATTGCTCTAGTATAACAACGCCACGTACTACGTACTCTGTCCCTGTGGTATCAGAGCCTTAAAACCTTCATTCTTAAAAATGTTTTATGGTATAATTTAAGTTCCTTTATCCTGCTTGAGGCTTAATTCATTCTCCAAAAACTAAGAGATCTTAAATATGGCATCCTCATCTTCATCTTCAAGCTCTGTTGCTCTTACCTCTTCTTTAAATATTCCTACTTCTTGTTCTAAACGAACCACCAAAGAGATTGAAAGCCTTATTGAATTCTCTTATGTCCCTGAATCTGTTCAGATTGATAAGTCTTATATGCCACTGGTTAATCCTTACCAGTTGTATAAGAAAACTCGTTCTCTTACCAGATCTATTTGCACCCTTATCAGTACCAAAAGACCTTTACCTAAAGAATATGTCCAATCATCTCGTTTTGACAGATGGTCTCTACAGTCTACATCTGCTGAACAATATGTTACTCTAGAAATATCCCCCAGACTTATTTCCTCTTGGAAACAGGAGGGGTATACTCACCTTCACCTTGGAGGTATTCGTCTTGTGCTTACCTTACATGGACGAAAAGGGCTTCCTGTTTCAGCCCGAATTGCGTTACTTGACTCTCACTTTAAACAATATGAACATGCCATCATTGGCATTGTTCTCAGTACTCTCCATGCAGGAAGTGTCTTACTCATTTTTTACCCAATTTTCAACCTTTCCTTGGATGATCCCTATCTTTCAACAGCACTCAAAGTTCAGATACAGCTTCAAGGAGCTGACCAATTAACTGGTGCTAGAATGGTTACTTTACATCATCAATTGGTGTATAGATTGCAAAACCATGCATTGGATCTACCTACTTCTCAAGAAACCACTGATGCCCTTATGATTCTTACAGAATCTGAGGATATTCCTACCATCATCCAAATTCCTAGACAGATCCCTAGGAATGAACTTCTTCAACTTATGCCTCTTGAATGGCTATCAAATTATGAGAAGTTCCACCAAAACACTGAACCCATTCAAACCTTTGAAAGCTCATTTGAACGCTGAGCTGATAGGACTGTCAAAATGACTTTTAAACCTCCACCAGTCCCTACACTCCCGACCATATCATCTGCATCTCCTTTACCTGAAATCATTATTACTTCTCTTACACCAAGTCTCCAATCAACTCCACCTCCTTCAGAGGTCCCACATAGACTTTCCTACACTCATTTAGCCATGATCCAACCAGTTTAAAAAAATTAGGAAGACTTACCCATTTTATCTTTTAAATTTGATGGTTTTCCAATTTACTCAGCAAAACACAATGGTCATTTCTTATGGAATGTCCCAGGTTCTGGTCAGTGTGATCCAAACTGTCTCTGCTGGGAAGATGTTGAATTCCTTGATGAACCAAAGAAACGAAAAAATAAAAAATATTCCAGATCTCCTTGTTCTCATCAAAAGCCATCAAAGCCTAATGATCCCGATCCCTCTGTAAGTTTTTTACCTTTACCAGCCTACCGTAAAGGTTTAAAATGGATCCAGGAAAATGAACCAGATATGTTGTCATGTCATGTCCAAGCTCAAAAGACTCCTCTATCATTTCCTTCGTTGGTAACATCCTGCATGATGTTTACACCAACAGACTTTCCTCTTCTTGAAAAACAAGCAGATGTCCAAAGACATGTTATCTCTAAGCCTTTTGTCCAGTCTCCAATAACCCCTACTGGGCAAATAGAGGAACCCAAATTCTTCGAAGCAGTTCTTAATTGGCAAACACAAAATGCCAGAGTTCAAAATCAGTCATTGAATTCTTTACACCAGAAGGTAGATCATATATCTACCAGGAGTATCCATGTTGAATAAAAAGTTGATGATATCACTTTGCAACTTTAGAAAATTTATCAAGGCCATGGCTTCCATTCTCCAGCCCATTCTCCATCACACCCTGGTTTACATTGATGATTTGCTACTATTCTCTGAGACCCATAACCAACATCAAGATCTGTTGAAACAATTTCTTCAGATTGTCCAAAACCATGGCATAATGCTTTCGGCCACTAAAAGCACTATAGCCACAAATCATATTACCTTCCTTGGAATGGTAATCCAAAATGGATCTTACCAACCCAGTCCACACATAGCCCAAGAGTTACAGTACTTTCTCAACAAAAACTTTTCTAGAAAACAACCCCAACAATCTCTAGGAATAGTTAACTACATCTGTGACTTCATCCCACCTGTCAACAACTATACCTCACCCTTATCCTCACTTTTGAAAAAGAACCCTCCGACATGGAATGACCAGCACACCATATGTGCCTCTTATTTGAAAAAATATGCACAGAGTCCTCCACCATTGAGAATCATTACAGACGGACAGCGCATCCTTCAAACTGATGCTTCTGATGAAGCATGGGGTGCTATTCTCGTTGAAAAGATTGATGGGAAAGAGCACTATGTCGCGCATGCTAGTGGACAGTTCTCACTAGCTCAACAGCATTATCACACTGTCTACAAAGAGATACTAGTAGTAAAAAATGGGATAAAAAAGTTCGAGTTCCACCTCATTGGATTCTAATTTCTTGTCAGAATGGACAATTCAGCTTTTCCCAATATGCTGAATTTAAAAAACCATTCAGTTTCGGAAAAGACATTACGCAAATTAAAAGATTGGTTTTCCAGATATGGTTTCAAAGTTTCACATATAAAAGGGGAACACAACGTGATTCCAGATTATCTCTCTAGAAAGCCTCCCTCAAAATCTCAGTTCAATTTCTCCATTATTGCAATGGCATCTTCACTCCCAAAAAATACTCTTCCCAAACGTTTCACTCAAGGAAACCGTCCCTTTAGTACTCCTTTTCACCTTTAAGAATATGCTAAGTCTTTCCTCATGCGGTATTTTATTACTGCATGTACAAATCACCCTGATTCACCTTCATTCCAGGATTATCATCCGGAATACATGTTCGTCACAGGTCTTACTCTAGATCTGTCCCGTCCTCTCTCTGAAAATGAATTATGGTACATATGGTGTCTTGCCCTACTGTATGCTACTAAATTAGTTTTCCATGTTTGTGCCACCTTTGATCTCCTCAACAATCCAGACCAACCTACATTCTTTGTTTGGACACTCTTTGAATGGTCAGTTTTCATCATTCATTGTCCCTATTTCCAACATCCAGGTCATTTGTCTTTTGGGACACAAGATCAAATGTATGAGTGGATTACAGTCCCTCATCCTGTTTTGCTTCAACAAGACTATGCCACCAAGACTAATCTCAGAACTTTTCTTTTCCAAACTAACCATGTCACTCCTCCATCACCAGACATTAAACACACCTCCATTGGACCACAATATGATATTTTCATGATTCCTACTCCATCCCTTATCTCAAAACCACATTCTAGGGGAATTATAATCAAGGAAGAACGACCTGATTATACGGACTTCTTATTCCAAGACTCACAGGATCCTTGGGAAGAATTCCTTCCTCTTGACACTCAAACCTACCTCAGCCCGGACAAAGTAGTAACCCACCTCACTACCTTTCCACCTCCCGTCCCATGGTGACTCATCCTCCAAATCCTTATCTAAATCCATCCACACATTTCAGCATTATGGATCAATGGCCCAGAAAAGGAGAAACTTGCCCTGGACATCCACTCAGCCAAGCCCAAAACTGTACTTGGCCTCATCCTCCATGTGGCTCCAGACCAAAACTAACAGACAGTACTGACTCGTCCACATCAACTGGCACTATCTCTCTATAAAGCTTATCCAGACAACTAGAAAGCACTTTATTAAAGTAGTCAGTTTGTAATAATGGTCATGAATAATGTGTTGTCATGATCACTGTTTACTTTTACTATTTGCTTTGTAAAAGTTGTTTGTCTGTTTGTAATCATCATGTTTGCCACTACTAATAAAGTGGTTGCATGATTGCTTTAGTCTTTACTCGTGTAAAGTATGTGGGGGCCTGTCTCCATTAACTCCTTTCTCCTCGCTTTTGAAATAGTGATGGAGCTGTTTTAAGCCCAAATGGCAGAACAATCCATTGATAATGGGCATTTGGAATGCAAAAGGCGGTTTTGGGCCGATCATCTTGATGGACCCCAAGTTGCCAAAACCCTGATTTTAAATCAAACTTTGAAAAGATCTTGGCATTTTTGAGCTGGGTAAACAAGGCTTGTCTTCTAGGTAAGGGAAATTTAATATCTTGTAAAAAGATATTCAAAGGCTGGTAATCAATAACTAGCCTCTTTTTCCCTCGGACTTTCTCATAATGTTTTTCAACATAAAAGGCTTGGCAAGCCCACTGAGAAGTGGTAGGTTCAATGAGACCTTGGGCCAAGAGTTGTTGGCATTCAAATCGGGCTAAAGTAAGGTCTTTTGGCGTCATGCCGGGATGAGTTACTTTGGTAGGGTTTTGGTCCTCATTAAGTTTGAAGGGTAACTTAATAAAGAACTGGGTATTTTTCCACAATGGATGGGGATGATGGAACTTACTGTGATCATCAGGACATAGCTGAAGAAAGTTAGCATTGATGTCAGCATAAGATGATGGTGTTTGAGCCAAAGAATATAGCTTCAGGGCACTGGTATATGTCTTGAACATATTTTTGAACCGAATGCCTGTAGCAGAAATATGGAGTTGTTTGGCTTGGTGCAAGATATCAAAACCTAATAATAGGTCTTTATCGGGTAAGTCTGATCCAATCATTTTGGTCCAAATGATGTAATTTGGGAAAAGCTGTATACCAACAGGGTGTTTGGTAATTAGCCTGGTGGAGAAAATTTGGCCATTGGCTGCCTTGAAGTATTCCTGGTGTTGTTTCCAACACTCAAATGGTAAAATGGTAAGATTCAACATACTTCGTTGGGCATCGGTATTAATAAACCCAATTACTGAAATGGGTCTATGATATTTGGTAGGAAGTATTTGGATTTTAACCAAAGGGATAGGTATGGTCAAATCATGAACAGGCTGGGCTTGAATGGTAGCAACAGTAAAGATTGTTTCTTCAGAATCAGTCAATGATTCCTTATCTGAGGTACTTTCTAAAGCAAAGATTGTAGATTCATCAGGAGTTTCTTGTTCAGAAAACAAGAACTCAACTTGATCATCAGAGGTAAAGTCTGTATTATTCTGAAGATATTGCAAAAGTCTAACTGCTCTGGCTGTTTTGTTAGGGCAGTTCTTTGCAAAGTGACTTATTTTATGACAGATAAAACATCTGGAATTTTTCTCTCGGGTGGAGTCTCTAAAGGAAGTTTTCTTACGGAAAAAGTATAAGGGTTTGAACTTTCTTTTAGATTTATATCGAAAAGGTTGGTCAGGGTTTGAAGTGTGTTTCTGGAAATGGTGTTTTCTCTTTGAAGGACAGTGACACTGGGTTTTATCCTTGCATTTGATTTTCAGATAGGGTTTTTTACAGGCGAACCTGAAGGTTCTTTGTCACGGATAAGTTCTTTAAAGAACTTCTTTTGCTCACAAAGTTTGTCAAGACATCCCATAGCAAGTTGGAAAATCTTACCAAGGGAAAGTTTGTTTATGACCAAATTATGGGCTTTGATCTGTCTCTGTAATTCTTGCTGTAATTCCTCAGGCAAAGATGCCATGAACACATGTCTTAGGGTTGCACCATTGTATCCATTCAACTTATAATACAGGATGGACATGCGTTTATAGTGGAAGTGGAGGTCTTTAGGATTTAAAGAACAGCACTTCATGTTGAGGAAGTCTTTTCTAGCAACTTCATAGGTGACAGATGGTTCACTTATAAACTGCTCATGAATTAATGCTAAGGTAGTAGACACTTCTGGTAACTGAATGAATTGAAGCTGTCTGTAGGTGCCTAAGCTATCAAACCAATCTCTGAGCGATCCCGTAAAACAGGTTGAAAATTCTTTTAAAACTGATTGGGTTGTTGCTCTGGGTCGAAGCATTTAAAGATCAATCCAGGCAGACAATTCTTGGAGTCTTTCACGCCATCAATGTGGTGGCAAATCATCAAAAGTAAACCATGGGCCATTGGATGGTTTTGAATCTGAAGACCTTTGCTGAGGTCAGGATTGGCTTGCGGTTTCATTATCATTGTCATCAACTTCTTCACTGACAACTGGTTCATTAGGCTGAGGATCAGCTGTATCAACCATTAGAAGCTTAGAGATATCAGTATATTCAGCTTCTAAATCACTAGCTGAAGCTGAAGATTCTTCAAAGTTAGAGGAGACTAAGGAACTGTCACTAGAAGGATCAGGGTGTCTATGGATAAGGACTCCTTTTGAATTATTGAAATTTCAAAAAGGTGTACAGGTGCTTTTTCTGTAGAAGTGAAAGGCTTTTCTGGTGGAGGTACTGGTGATTTTTCTTGTGGGACATAAGTCTTTTTAGGTGTCGGTTTGGGTTTTGGTGGTGGTGATGGATTGTCTCTAAAAAGTGTATGAGTCATTCCAAAGAGTTTGGTTGGATCATATGGCTTTGATGGAGCCATTAAGGATCCAAAAAGATTATAAGTTTGGGACAATGTTGGAATGGGCTGGCTTTTACTGAAAAGGGACAGCTATTGATTGTCAGCATCAATCCTGGCAAGTTCAGCTTTGAGCTGGGAATAACTAAAACACTCTTTCTTTTAGTTTAAGGAATAATGAATTAAAAAGATAAAAGGATAAAGGAATAAGGATTTGTTCATAAAACCTTGAGGAAGTATGCTCTGCACTTGCCTTCCATGAAGGATCCTGTGTATCAGAAAACTCATTGAATTTTCTAGTTTCCTGTTTTGGCTAGAGAAGTGCCTGTGTTTAGGAATTAAAGAAAAGAATTTGAGTTTTGATACAATGGTATATCGGCTGGAAACCCGAGCATACGGGCTACTGGTCCAAAGGAAGATTAAGTTCTTCATTGCTCTAGTATAACAACGCCACGTACTGCATCAAGAGGTGGAAACTGATTCTAGTAATCAGAAGAGGATGAGAACATCATATAGGACTGAAGTGGAGTAATTGATGGTGAATGTCTTTTTGGGCTTGAACATGACATGACAACATTTCAGGTTCATGTTTTTGGATCCATCTCAAACCTTTACGGTAGGCTGGTAAAGGTAAGAAACTTACAGAAGGATCAGGGCCATCAGGTTTAGCTGGTTTATGATGATAACAGGGAGAGTGTGATCGTTTCTTATTTTTCTTTTTCTTGGGGACATCAAATTCAATGTCTTCCCAACAGGGACAATCTGAATCACACATATCGGATCCTGGGACATCCCACATGAAATGACAATTAAAAAGAGCCTTTTAATAATAATTATGCAGTGACCAAAAACCAAAGTACTATAGTGTCTTCAACTAAGCAGCAGGTCACTCAAAGTACTATGACTACTTCTACTTCTCATATAGACAAGAAATGTAAGAACAGAACTAATGGTTCTTCTTTCAATTCTACTCAATGAAAGGTACACACACAAAATTAAATTTAATCTTTTAATTTGTTAATGGATTTGAATAGTAGTTTTAATTCTCAATTAGTTTTTGGTTATATTTACTAGGATCCAAGAGAAGTAGTGAAAAGGAAGAAGCAAAAGAAAAGAAATATTAATGATGTCCCAATAAAGAATGAAGAAAAGAAAAATAATCCTAATGTTGATAATGAGAAGAAAGTTGCTAAAGAGCCTCCAAAAGATTGCATCATGTTGAGTTGTGGACTTTATGCCACTGTCTTAATACTATATTTTGCAATCTTTTGTTAGAGAAGATGTGTTCTTGATTTGATATATTTCATTATGTTGCTCTCTGTCTGTGTACTATGTCGACTTTCTTTTGAGTTTACTGTTTTTTCCTAATTCATGAACGACCATAAGGTGGTATAACTATCTTAGTCATTCTTGAGTTTTGATGGAAATATATTTTTATGATTTATTTACTGATCTGTCTGTTAATTTTGTTTAGTTGCTGTACATACTTATTTTACTACAACTCACCAAGCTTGTGTTTATGTTTATTATCAGCACCTTCAACAGAAATCCTTTGGCTAGTGCAGTGGGTATTGCCTTGCTAGATGTGATCAGAGATGAGAAACTTGCTGAGAAGTATCAAATTCATGGTCTTGATTACTTAAATCTTTTAATTACAAAATAAAGAAGATACAATTAGGATATGACAAATTTAAATTTCCACATTTTGCAATTTGAATTTTAAAGTACTGCCAAACATACATTAATAATGCATCCCTAGTAATTTTTATCATTAGCATAAGGTTATTCATTTACTTCATCTCATCCACCCCAATATGAAGTTTGGGAAATAATGCTTGATATAGTCTATATTATTAGCCTTTTTTTTGTCATAAAACTAATATCATATGGTATTTCAGACTTTAGTCTATTGAGCTTTTGTAAGTTGAAATAAGGCTCCTGCTTTATTTGATTCTCAATACCAGTAAGATCTTTTCAATTACATGTACAACAGAATCTTATTTTTAGGTTGTATGACTTTTATATTTACGTTTCTTTGCAAAGAATCATATTTATTTGGATTTCAATGTCATGCATTGTATTTGGATCTTTTTTATTAAATATTTTAAAATCTTTTTTATGTTAGCGTTTCTACTTTTCGCAGTTTCAGCCCTAATTAACAAAAGGCCAGAGAAACTTACTAGTTATGAATCTGGTATCGAACCAATGGGCGATGCTTGGTTACAATTTCGAATATGGTATTATATTTTTGTTGTTTTTTATGTTGAAACCATTTTTATTTATCCATGGGCAATGAGTTTTGATGTATTTGGGGTACCCATATTTATAGAAGCTTTCATTTTCAAGCTTATCCTAATTGTTGGTTTAGTTTATGCATGGTGAAAAGGAGCATTGGAGTGGTCTTAGTTTCTGAATATTCAGATAATAACAAAAAAGTAAAAAAAAAAAATAGTATTGAGAGAATTATGAATTATATTAAATTTTTCTTACTTGATCGAACAACCCCAAATTCATTTATTTCAACTACATCAAATGATCTTTCAAATTGGTCAAGACTCTCCAGCTTATGGCCGCTTCTTTATGGTACCAGTTGTTGTTTCATTGAATTTGCTTCATTAATCAACTTGCGGTTTGATTTTGACTGTTTTGGGCTAGTACTAAGATCAAGCCCTAGACAGGCAACCTAATTTTAACAGTTGGTACAGTAAGATTTAAAATGGCTCTTTCTTTAGTGAGATTGTATGAACAAATGGCTGAACCAAAATATGTTATTGCTATGGGAGCATGTATAATTACAAGGGGGATGTTTAGTACCGATTCGTATAGTACTATTTGAGGAGTTGATAAGCTAATTCCGATGGTTGTTTATTTACGAGGTTGCCTACCTAAACCAAAGGTAGTTATAGATGCTATAACAAAACTTAGTACGAAAATATCTCGAGAAACTAATACTGGAAATTATGATCAAGGATTACTTGATCAACTACCATCTACTTTAGAAATCTTGCCTGAAACCTTTTTCAAATACAAAAGTTCAGTATCTTCCCCCAAATTCATTAATTAGGCAAGAGGATTCATTTGTATAGAATAAAAAAGAGTGAATTAATCTTCATAAATTCCAAAAATTAATCATAAATGTGAAATATTTATCAAAATAAAAATGTAGAAGAGATAAAAAAGATGAAGGTTCATTTATCTACTTGGCTGGTCAAGCATGCATTCATAGATCTTTGGGCTTCAATTACCAAGGAATAGAAACTTTGCAAATAAAGCCCGAGGATTGGCACTCCATTGCTGTCATTTTGCATATATATGGCTACAATTATCTACGTTCACAATGTGCCTATGATGTAGCACCGGGTAGACTATTAGCCAGTGTGTATCATCTTACGTGAATAGAGTATGATGAAGATCAACCAAAAGAGGTATACATCAGTTTTCTGGGTTTGGAAAAGTGTGAATTTTCAAGAATAGGAATCTTAAGATATGCTGGGAATCCTTTATGATAATCATCTATAACTAAAACGCATCTTAATGCCTGAAAGTTGGATAGGGTGGCCCTTACGTAAGAATTATATTGCCCTCAATTTTTATGAAATACAAGATGCTTATTGAATTCTAAAAAATTAATCTTCATTTTGACCTAATATTCAACAAATATTTGTACGTTCTTTTCCAGATCAAATGGAGGATTTGAAGTCTCATTCATATTATTATTGTGAATGGGATAAAGAAATTAAAGAGTTATTATCATGAACTTTGTATCGTGTGCACCAGTTCAACGGGCTCTACAGGTCACAAAGAGGGGAAGGAAGAAATAAAATAAAAAAAAAAAGGAAAGAAAAAAAGGACTATTCCTAGACATCTATCTAGATGGATAAGTATTTATGTATCATGATCTATACTATTAATGAATATGTATGGCGATCCATATCACTGAATTTGTAGTGATAGATGCTCATAGATTATAATCATATGCTAGGAACCAGATTTGAACTATAGTAATAGATACTCATAGATATTAATCATATACTAGGAACCCGATTTGAATTGTTGACACGAGGATTTTCAATCCTTTTCGCTGCGTATACAGTCTATATACCCTTATCCTTTATCCTTTATTGAGTTTCGATATTCGATAGAAGCATTCATTTTACTTTCTTTTTTCTTTACCAAAAAGGGTAGTCAACTCCATTTGTTAGAATAGCTTCCATTGAGTCTCTGCACCTATCCCCCTTTTTTGCTTTCTGAACCCCTGTTTGTTCTTGGAAAAGAGAAGAGGATTTGGCTCAGGATTACCCATTTTTAATTCTTGGGTTTCTCTGAATTTGAAAGTTATCACTTAATAAGTTTCCATACTAAGGCTCAATCTAATTAAATCCACAGCGTCTACCAATTTTGTCAAATCCTCAAGTCCCCTTTGTGTTTTAGGAACTCAATGTTGTTGCCCCTTTCTTTCATTTCTGTGAAAACAATAGAATTCCGTAGATATGGATTTCTATATCAAACCGTACTTGAGAGTTTCCCGCCTCATACGGCTCAGCAATCAATTATTTTGGGGTCCCGGGTTTGTGAATCTATTATATTGAATTGAATGAGATTTCTCATAGATCGATCTTTATTTATTTTTTTTTTGTGGGTTAACCAAAAGAGGTTAATTACACGAGCATGAGTTTCAAACTTGACTTTTGATTAAATTAATAATCAGCTTTGCTTTCATTTTATCTTTTCTCCCATTGTCAGAAGAATAACATAGAACCATTTCCACTATAGTTAGAATTTTCTTAAAGGTATTTATCTCGATTTCATATAAAAATTGATGTAGAATATTTCAAAAAGACCTTTCTTCCTAAGAAAGAAAAGGCTTACTATCTTTGGGATCGGATGCTACGCCGCTGCTCAATACCTTAGCGGATCAAATTTATTACATAAGTGGATTCCTTACTTTTATCTCAAAACCTCGCGAATTGATCTTTACGGTGCTTCCTCTATCAATTAGATCCTTTATCCATAGAATAAACTACCAGCCATATTGATTTCTTCATATTTCGACTTCTATGAAGTTTCTTTCTTTGCTACAGCTGATAAAAATCATTTTATATGTATTTGCTATTTTTTTTTCTAGTATTTATTAGTGTATTTACTCTTTACCCTCTCCTATTTTCTTTCTATAGTAGAGATAGTCACACGTAATGACATATCACAGCCATATTATTAAAAGCTTGTGGTAAGAACGGATTCCATTCTAGTGCCTGAAAATAATAATCTAAAGCTTTTGTATGTTCTCCATTACTTGTGTGGATAAGGCCTATGTATATAGCTTATGAGTATATAGGTTCGATCATAGGGATCCATTTCTAGTCGCATAGCTTTATAATGATTATGTAAAGCTTACGCATAATTGTATTCATTTGATTCAAAGAATTCTTTGTTTCAGAACCGTACATGAGATGAAAATCTTATACGGCTCCTCCTTTATATGCATAATGAGAATAATCCATGGAATAAAAAAAGATTGAAAAATTCTCATTATGAATATCACGCGTGTTGGTACTAGATAAAACTGTAAACTCCAACAATTTATTTATTCTCAACGCCCCTTAATTTACAGGAATTAATCACTTCAACAATCTTCAATGGTTATACGGGTATCCGCAGTTTATAACAAAGTTTTCGTGTTGCTGATTCCTAGACGTAGCGCCTCTTCCCCTATGCCACCTGTTGGTACTAGTGTAGTAGGGTTGACTTGCAATACAGAACCCATAGGTGTAACCTTTTGCTCAATACTAGAATCGACAATTGAACCATCTGAGGCTGCATTAATCGGGGATACACGATAGAAGGAATGGTTTTTCAATAATCTTTTTTTTTTTGTTTTTTTCTATCCTGAATTGCCTTTCTTTCTTCTAAGATTGAAAGCGATAAATAAAAAACTAATCAAATTGCACAATCTCTGTAATAGGTAAATGCCTCTTCTTCTCCCACAGTTGTCAGAATTATTCATAATAATATATTGGGTATAATCGAAAAGGTCTTATCAATAAAATTTTTGTTTATCCACGATCTAGGCAATAGGTAAAAATCCATTCTATAATTCGTTTCATTACCTCTTGTGAGAAAATCATCCTACAAACAAAGGAATTGTATAGTACAAAATAACATAAAAGCAGACGCGTTAAAAAAAATAGACCGATCCATTGATTTGTTCCAACTCATTGATTAAATTAGGTAGAAATATATATATAAAAAAAAGGAGCACCATCTTTGCAAATAAGATATATAGCCTTATTGTTTGTTGTTTTGAATTGTTTGGAATAGTTTTTCACAAACAAAAAAAAAAAGTTATCCTTTTCCTTAGACTCAAAGGAAGAATTTTTTCTTTGCTGAAAGGGTTTCTATTTTTCTAGTTAGAACGGATTCGATTGTCTGTACCCATCTACCAATTGAATTTGAACAACTCACTATTCACATGGGTTCTCGATTATAATCATTGTGTAGAAGAGATGGCCGAGTGGTTCAAGGTGTAGCATTGGAACTGCTATGTAGATTTTTATTTGCCAAGGGTTTGAATCCCTCTCTTTCCGTACCTTGATCTAATTCATCAATGTTATTGACCAGAATGTATCCAAGCAAAAAAGAATGAATACCGAGCAGTCAGACCTTTTTTTGATCTAGATTCTCAATTCCTATGGAAAATAAAGGAAAGAAAGTGAATGGACAGACAGGGGATAACAATCGTAAACTAGTACAATACGTGGCTTGTTAACCAACAGTGCGGACCAGACAAGTCCCCATTTGGGATGACCTCTGGAACTTACGTTGTTGGATTCTTGCCAATATACCTCATATTAGAAAACTCAAAACATTTTCTTTGAAGGTTATACAACACAAAATAGGCATTTCTTGGCCAAAGTAGGGTACCAAACCAGATAAGAAAACTACAATGAGTTTCTGATGCACAAGATCCTTCAAGGAAGGCAAGTGCAGAGCATACTTCCTCGGGGTTTTATGAACTGATTTTATTCTACTTTCTCTTTTCTTTATAAATCCAAGGCTTCTTTGAATTAATAGAGAATGGAGTTTTAGTGTGAAGGTGAGTATATCCCTCATGTTTCCAAGAGGAGATAAGTTCTGGAGAAATTTCAAGAGTAACATATTGTTCAGCAGAAGTAGACTGAAGAGAACATCTATCAAAACGAGATGACTGAACATATTCCTTGGGTAAGGGTCTTTTGGTACTGATGAGGGTTCGGATGGATCTAGTAAGAGAACAGGTTTTCTTATACAACTGGTAAGGATTCACCAGTGGCATATAAGACTCATCAACTTGAACTGATTCAGGAACATGGGAGGATTCTACAAGACTTTCAATCTTTTTGGTGGTTCGTTTAGAGTAGGAAGTAGGAATATTGAGAGAAGAAGTAAGAGAGACATAGTTTAAAGATGATGAAGATACCATATTTGAGAAGATCTCTTAGTTCTTGGAAAATGAATTAAATCTCAATCAAGATAAAGGAATTTAAATTTTACCCTAAAACATTGTTAAGAACAAAATTTCATGGCTCTGATACAACAGGGGCAGAGTACGTAGTACGTGGCATTGTTACACCAGAGCAATGAAGAA
This sequence comes from Luvunga scandens, assembly GCA_030449905.1. Taxonomy (NCBI): domain Eukaryota; kingdom Viridiplantae; phylum Streptophyta; class Magnoliopsida; order Sapindales; family Rutaceae; genus Luvunga; species Luvunga scandens. The sequence continues at coordinate 936,306 of JASUUG010000193.1, read as the reverse complement.
CTTAATCTTCCTTTGAACCAATAGCCTGCATGCTCGGGTTTTCAGTCGATATACTGTTGTACCAAAACTCAAATCCTTTTCTTTAATTCCTAAACACAGGCACTTCTCTAGCCAAAACAGGAAACTAGAAAATTCAATGAGTTTTCTGATACACAGGATCCTTCATGGAAGGCAAGTGCAGAGCATATTTCCTCAAGGTTTTATGAACAAATCCTTATTCCTTTATCCTTTTATCTCTTCAATTCATTTTCCTTAAACTAAGAGAAAGAGAGCATTTAGTTACTCATGATCAAAGTTGAAAGCAAACTTTTTTTTTCTTTTCTATATTTTTCAACCTTAAGAAAGATTACAAAGGCTTCTCCTTATATAGGCGAGGAGAAGAAAGTCTGGCCAAAATAGGAAACTAGAAAATTCAATGAGTTTTTTGATACACAGGATCCTTCATGGAAGGCAAGTGCAGAGCATACTTCCTCAAGGTTTTATGAACAAATCCTTATTCCTTTATCCTTTTATCTCTTTAATTCATTTTCCTTAAACTAAGCGAAAGAAAGTGTTTAGTTACTCATGATCAAAGTCGAAAGCAAACTTTTTTTTTTCTTTTCTATATTTTTCAACCTTGGCCTCACAACAATATGTACATAGGCCTAAGTTACTTAAGGATAGCTACATTCATAAGGGTTGTAGGTAGCAATTTATGATTATGATGCCCATGTAAACTAATTATCAAAAAAGAGATAAAGAGTCAAGGCAAACAATCATTTACTCAACCTCAAATCTTAAGTTAATGATGTGAATTGCATAGTAAAACTTTGAGACCCATGCTTAATTTTAAAGTTTGAATTGCCCAAGAAAGTTCTAAATATGTTTATAACAAACAAAATCCTTAACCTAATGTTTAAGAAACATGAACTAGATGTATAGAGAATGATATTAACGCCACACTCAAGATATAGATGAGAAGGTGAGTGATAAATCTAGTTTGAAATGCTATAAGAACATAAATTCTTGATAAGTTCACCTGTCTCAAAATTAATCTCCTAATTCTTGATCTTTCAGATTCAAATAACATTAATCTCCTAATTATCTTTTATATAGCAAGGTTGTTGAGTTTAAATAAGCTAATAGAAACCCAAGATCCTAAAATTCACTTGGAAACATTGGAACAATCGTCCAAGCATAGATTTGTCAAAGGATGCTTCAAAAGTCTTCACCAACTCATCACTATTAATGCTAGGCCACCAAATAAATGAAGTTGAATAAACAAAGGGGTGGTTGGCCATAACGTCTTTTGGAGAACTCCAAATCTAGCTCTATAATTGCATTGGAAAGAATAGTTTGCACATTAACTCCAACTCAATCAACACTAATTCTACTTTGAATTGGCTTGTTCTACATTTGACTTAAATTGTGTGTGTGGTTGTTGTCCAAAACCTATCAACCCAAAACAAACTCTATAGGAAATATATACCCAAGGTTTGTTAGGTATGGGTAAAGGTTTATACAATCCATGGGCTAAAACTCTAGACTTACCCTCCTTACAAGTGATACAATTCTTACATATCCTTTCAACATCTCATTTCATTGTGGCCAAAAGAAGTGTTGTTTTAAAACATCTAAAGTCTTTACGATGCCAAAATGTCCCATTAAACCTCCCCCATGAGCTTCACGAACAAGCAATTCATGGAAAGAACTATTAGGCACATACATTTTATTTGCTCTAAATAAGAACCCGTCATGCCTATAGAACTTACCAAATCCAACTTTCTCACAAGCATTAAACACATTAACAAAATTAGGATAAATAACATATAAGTCTTTAATGTACTCAAATCCTAACGACTTTGCATTTAATGTAGAGATAAGTGCATACCTTCTAGATAATGCATTAGTCACCACATTCTCTGTACCTTGTTTGTATTTGATCACATAAAGAAATGACTTATTAAATTCAACCCATCTGGCATGTCTCTTATGCAGCTTACCTCACCCTTTTAAATGCTTCAAGGACTCGCCCTTTTAAAGGTAGTGTTGCCAAGTTTCCAACACTCTCACCAATGCATACATCTCCTTATCATAGGTAGGATAGTTTAGGGCTGTTCCACTCAATTTCTCACTAAAGTAGGCAATAGGATGCCATTCTTGCATCAAAATAGCCTTAATACCTATACTAGAAGGATCACATTGAATTTTAAAAGTTAAAACAGCCTCAATACATATACCTAAAGCATTACATTCAATTTTAAAAGTTAAAACAACCTTAATACCTACCACCTGGGTGCCACGGTACGTGGTGTTGTTACACCATAGCAATGAAGAACTTAATCTTCCTTTGGACCAGTAGCCCGCATGCTCGGGTTTCTAGTCGATATACCTCAAGCCCTAAGCAATAACCAGAGAGGAAACCTAGACACATAAATCATCTAAGAAAAGCCAATCCTAAGGCTACAGAAGGACGAACACAGTATTCTTGGTTACTATTCTGGTGGTTGATTAGGATAAGGAAGGCTCTATACATAAACTTTTTTTATGCAAAGGATCCTCACTTAGAGGCAAGTGCAGAGCATACTCAGTATGAATGAGATGAACGCTCTAAGGATAAAGGATGAAAGATGTTTTGAATTCTAGAAAGAAGTAAGGAATTTAGAATGCCATTGTTATCCGAAAACTTCTTGTTATTCCCAACTTGAAAATTACATAGAAGGATGATTCCTTTTATAAGGGAAAAATCCCTGTAGCTCGATGAGACAGGACCCTTATCTGTTATGACAACTGTAAAGGCAAATACACTAAAACACTCTAGATAAGACTTTTATAAAGCACGCCAAATAAGACTTTTACAAAGCACGCGAGATAAGACTTTTATGCCAGATAAGACTTTTATAAAGCCTTCATTCTAGGGATTGACAAGCTAGATGATTAGTCACCATAGTCATAAGACAAAATGCTGGAAGTAGGGTCTATGGACTATGAAGACTGAACTGAACATGTCTGCTTCATTATCTGGGAGCCTGTTCATATTGTGAAAATCTGCAATACCTTAGAGTTGTTTTCTCCACCAGGTAAGAGGACTGTACCACTCTAAAATTGTCCAAAGGAGAGAGGACACATTTTTTGGAGTAGTAATGTGTCTGAGGGTTAGTAGAACAGGAAAGACAAGCCTTGTTGCATACAGGATGGTGAGACACCACATGTACCAGAGTTCATCCTCTGTGATTTCTCTAAGAGGATCAAGAGTAAGACTTGTTAGAAATAAGTACTCTGGATAGAAGCTTGGAAAGTTGAGGGGTTGTGCCCAATAGATTTTCATGAAGTACTGGAACATGAATTTCCTTGCAAAATCCTGGATTTGAAAGGCTGAGTTGAAAGTTAGGTCAAGAGGAAACATTTTCTAGGTGAGGGCTTTGAATGGTAAGGACCTTTTGTAAGAAGATGATGATGAGGAGGAGGAGAAAGCCATTGCTATGAGAGGGATAGTGCGTATGGTAGTGATTAAAGTCAGGGATAAGATTTTTATCACCTTTTATGTGTTGTACTGAAAAGTCATACTTTGCAAACCATGCCTTAAGATTCAAAAGTTGCTTGACTGGGAGCAGCTTGTTCTTAAAGTAAAAAATCTTTGGGAAGGAGGAGTTATCCATTCTGATAAGGAAATTATGGCTGATGAGATGGAATTCAAACTTTTTAATCCCATACTTAACTGCTATTATTTCCTTATAGATAATGTGATAATTCTTCTCAGCTATTGTGAATTGTCCGCTTGCATGAGCAGAGTAGAACTCTTCATTTCTTTTCTTTTCAAGGAGGACAACTGCCCAGTATTCATCACTGGCACCTGTCTGTAAAATCCTTTGTCCACTAGCAGGGATTTTTAGTAGAGGAGGAGACTGCGTGATCAGTTTAAGTGTTCTGATGGCTTCTGTCTGCTCAGGACCCTATAGTGGGGCATCTTTTTTCAAAAGCTGTGACAAGTGGCTGGTGTCGAGTGCCACTTTTGGGATAAAGTCCCTAAGGTAGTTGACAATTCCAATAAACTGTTGGATTTGTTGCTTTGTGAGATCAAAATCAGGGAACTTTAATAACTCACTTGCAATGTGCGGTCCAAGCTGGTATTTTCCATCTTTAATCTCCATGCTGAGAAAGTTGATTGACGTCTGACCATTGTTGCTTTTCTTATTTGATAACATTATGCTATGTGTTTTCACAATATCAAGAAAATCACTGAGAAGTTTCTAGTGAGATGGCACATCTATAGAAAACAACAAAATGTCATCAATGTAAACCAATGCATGATGGAGAATAGGAGAAAATATCTTTATCATTGCTTTTTGAAACAACGATGGAGCCACTTTAAGACAGAAAGGTAAGATCGTCCACTAATAGTGGGCGTTTGGAATGCAAAATGCTGTTTTGTGACGATCAGAAGGATGGACACCTATTTGCCAAAAACCTGCTTTAAGATCGAACTTAGAAAATATTTTGGCATTTTGAAGGTGGATGAACATGGACTGAATTTTGGGTAGAGGAAATTTGTCATCTTTCAGGAAAGCATTGAGGGGTTGATAATTAATGACTAATCTCTTTTTACCATGAACTAATTCAGACCGTTTTTCAACGTAAAAGGCTTGACAGGCCCAATCCGAAGATGTGGGCTCAATAAGGCCGTGACTCAAGAGTTGACTACATGCCTGTTGGGCTAACTCTAAGTCACTAGGTGTCATTCTTGGATGGGTCGTTTTGGTTGGGTTGAGATCCTCATTTAGTTTGAATGGGAGATGGACATAAAACTGAGAGTGTTTCCAAAGTGGAGATGGATGTTTGAATAATGAATGATTCTCAGGACAAAACTCAAGGAAGGACTTGGATATGGACTTAAAATCTGGAGAAACTGCATTTAATGATACAGCTTAAGAATGTTTGTGTATGGAAGAAACATCTGTTTGAACCTAATTCTTGTGGCTAGATGAAGGAGATCAAAACCTATGAGAAAATCCTTATCTGGAAGATTGGAACCTATGACTTTTTGCCATATAACACAGTTTGGAAAGAACTAGATTCCAATAGGCTTTTTGGTGATAAGGGAAGTTTTAGAATATTTCACCATTGGCTGCTTTGAAGAATTCATGATGGTTTTCCCAGCAAGAGGAAGGAAGTATGCTGGGGTTTATCATGCTTTTCTGCGCTCCAGTATCTATAAAGTCAATAACTGGGATAGGTCTTTCAAATTTGGATGAAATGAGGGAAATTTTTACTGAAGGGATGGTTGGTGATTGAACAGTAGGTCGGATGGTAAAGACCATTGATGCATTTTTTGAATCTGATTCAGATTCATCTGTAGAATCTACTATGATGAAAGCAGTTGCATCATCATGTTCTAACTGTTCTGAGAAATTAGACTCAATGTCATCTTCTTCAAAGAGCATTTTTATATCCTAAAGATGATGGACAAGTCTAATTTAATTGCCTTGGTGGATTTATTTGGGCAATTTCTAGCAAAGGAACTTTCTTTCTGAAAAAATGAAAATGTTTTTTCTCTTTTCGGGTTTTGCGAGGGTGAGGCTGTTTCTGGAAATGCTTTTTCTTTTTGGTTGGACATGTGCATTTTTTCTCATCTTTACATTAAATATCAAGGAAGGGAGACTTTTTACAGGCTGTGGTAAAAGGTGGTTTATTTTCCATGAGATCTCGAAAGAATTGCTTCTATTCGCACAGCTTGTTTAGACACTGAATCGCAAGCTGGAATATCTTCCCTAAGGAAATGTTTGCAACCTGTAAGTTGTTGGCTGCAAGCTTTCTTTGTATTTTCGGTTGAAGCTCTTTGGGCAAAAAAGCAATAAAGACATGCTTGACCGTAGGATCATTAAATCCATTCAGCTTGTGGAAAAGCATACTCATGCGTTTGTAATGAATGTCTAAATGATGCTTTTGAAGGGAACAACATTTCATTTGGTGATACTCTTTTCTGGCCGTATCAATCACTGAGGCTGGTTCACTAATGAATTGTTCATAGATAGCTGCAAGAGCTACTGATGGTAGAGCTTGGGTGAATTGAAGTTGTCTGTACTCACCAAGAGTTTCATACCATTCACACAAAGATCCTGTGAATCTTGAACTAAATTCTCTAAGAATGGCTTGAGTATTATAGCATTTGGTCAGGTTGTCTGGACATCTACCCAGGCCGTAAATTCATGGAATCTGACGATCCATTTATGGCGGGGTATGTTGTCAAAAGTAAACCAAGAGTTTGATGAAGTTTTGGAATGGGTTTCAGAGTGAAATGAAGGTTCTGCAGGGGTTACAGAGCTTGCTTGTTGTTCTATTTCATCTTTTATTTCCTCAACAACTAGAAGAGCTGAAAAAGAGGGATCTTGGGTTTCACTAGTTGGTTGCACCATGAGTAAACCAGTGATGTCTGCAATTTGTGATTTAGAATCTAAGGATGATTCTTCATTATCTGTTGATGACTATGAAGATGATTCTGATAGCTCACTGGAGAATTCAGATAATGGAGTAGTTGAGTATTGATGCAATGGAGCTTTGTCTTTTGGTAATTGTATATCTGGTGTAGACTGAGGGGATTTTGATGTGGTTGGAAAAGTCTGTGTGATAGGCGGAACTGTTGGCATGGCAGGAACAGTAGAAGAGCTAGTGTTTGGGCTTGGCTGTGAAACAGGTTGAGGTTGGACTTTGGGTTTGTATTATTTTTGAGGTTTGGATTTTATTCCTTCTTAACTCAATCAAATGGCTTGGAAGAGACCAAAGAATTTGGTGTAGTCAACAGGGGTAGTTGTGGGAGTGTAGAATGGTTGATATGTGGAGAAAAGTGAAGGAAAGACAGGTAAAGACTGGGTTTGGGTACACAAACTTCTGGCTAACTAAGCTTTAAGATGTCTGATTTCTACTTCTTTTTGGTTAAATTTTGGTCCCCAAATGTTGTTGTTGATCATGGATCTGAGATCAACATCAAGCTAGTTAATCTTGTTTTGGAGACTGAAATGGATTTGTTCAAATTGGTCTGACAGAGAATTGACTCTATTTTCTGTTTTAACAACACGAGTCGCTACTTTGTCAATTTGTTGACCAAGATTCTAGAGGACTGTGTTTTGGGCTTTGGCATTGTTGGTTTGCCAATTTAGAACTAACTTAAAAGGTCAAGGGGGTTCTGTTGACCTGATGAGGATATTGGAGATTAGACATATGGCTGAGAAACAATCTATGACAGAATCAGTTTGTTTTTCAAGAGGGGGAAAAACATCCTGATAGGTTTAAGAATGGGATGAGAACATCATATAGCTTTGTACTGGGAGTGAAGACTCTAGTGGTTTGTTGGCCATTTAAGGCTTTTTCTGTAGATCGGCAATGGTTGACAACTTTCTGGATCATTTGGAGGATTTGAGGAATGAGATCTACACTTTGTATTGGGAAAAAACTTTTTCTTTCTACGCCTTCTTCTTCTCATGATTTCAAATCTTCATCATCAAAGAAGTTGTCGTCTATGCATGGGCAATTGACATCGCACATGTGGGCTTCAAGAACATCCCACAAGAAATGACCATTGATTTTATTCGGATAGACTAGATATCCTTCTGAAGAAAATCCCTGAATAGGAATATCTTTTTCCTGACCAGTTTGTACAGCAATGATCATTGCTGAGTAGGAGAAAGAAACTCTGGGTTCTTCTAGTTCAGGGGCTTTGAAAACAATTTTGACTACGCCATCAGCACATCTTTCAAAAAGGGCTTGGGATGTCTATACTGGTTCAAAATTTTGGTGATACTGCTCATAATTGGAAATCCACTCATGAGGAATAAGTTGTAGCAATTCCTATTTAGAGATCTACTTTGGAGTGGTTTCTGTATCCGCCAATATCATCAAAGCATCATAGGATGCTTGAGGAGTGGGAAGATCTAGTGCATGGTTTTGAAGATGATACACTAGTTGATGGTGAAGAGTGGTTATTTTGGAAGTGACAATTTGTTCAGCACCTTGGATCTAGATCTAAACTTTAAAGGTTGTTTGAAGGTTTGGATCATCAGGGGAAAGGTTGAAGTTTGGGTAGAAAGTCAAAAGTATACTGCCAGCATGGAGTGTAGTGAGAATAGTCCCTATTACGGCATGTTGATATTGCTTGAAACGGGTATCCAGTAGAGCTACTCTGGCTGTCATTGGAAGGCCTTTTCTACCATGTAAAGTGAGAATTAACCTTATTCCACCAAGATGAAGGTGAGTGTAACCTTCTCTTTTCCATTGGACCACAAGTTCAGTGGGAATCTCAAGGGTAACATATTGTTCAGCTTGTGTTGCTTGGAGAGCATATTGATCCAATCGAGAAGACTGAATATACTCTTTTGGCAAAGGTCTTTTTGTGGAGACAAGGGACTTAATACTACAGATAATAGGACTCTTTTGTTTGTACAAGTGATAAGGACTCATAATAGGAAGTTGAGACTCAGAGATTTGTGTAGAATCTGGGACATAAGAGTACTCTATAAGCTGTTCTATTTTAGACACTAGATGTTTTTACACGACTTTGGAATACTAAGAGTAGACGAAAGAGACATAGGAGATAAATCTGAACTAGACGCTACTAAAGTTGATGAAGTTGATGCTACAAAAGTTGAAGATGAAGCCATATTGAGAGAGATCTTTCCAGAATCAGAAAATCTAACAATCCTAATCCTTTGATATCACCTCTAAGAGTGAGACGTATGGGCTAGCTCTTCCACTGTTCCTGCCACGCCAACAGTTCCCCCTATCACACAGACTTTTCCAACCACATCAGAATCCCCTCAGTCTACACCGGATATACAATTACCAAAAGACAAAGCTCCATTGCATCAATACTCAACTACTCCATTATCTGAATTCTCTAGTGAGCTATCAGAATCATCATCAACAGATAGTGAAGAATCATCCTTAAATTCTGAATCACAAATTGCAGACATCACCAATTTACTTATGGTGCAACCAACTGGTGAAACCTAAGATCCCTCTTCTTCAGCACCTCCAGTTGTTAAGGAAACAGAAGATGAAACAGAACAACAAGCAAGCTCTGCAACCCCTACAGAACCTTTATTTCACTCTGAAACCTATTCCAAAACTTCATCAAACTCTTAGTTTACTTTTGACGACATACCCCGCCACAAATAGACTGTTAGATTCCATGAATTTGCGACCCGGGTAGATGTCTAGACAACCCGACCAAATGCTAATACTCAAGCCATTCTTAGAGAATTTAGTTCAAGATTCACAGGATCTTTGCGTGAATGGTCTGAAACTCTTGGTGAGTACAGACAACTTCAATTCATCCAAGCTCTACCATCAGTAGCTCTTGCAGCTATCTACGAACAATTCATTAGTGAACCAGCCTCAGTGATTGATACGGCCAAGAAAAGAGCATCACCAAATGAAATGTTGTTCCCTTCAAAAGCATCATTTAGACATTCATTACAAATGCATGAGTATGCTTTTCTACAAGCTGAATGGATTTAATGATCCTATGCTCTAGCATGTCTTCAATTTTAAAAGTTTTAGCAAAATTGGGTAAAGTAATGGTGCAGAAACCAATTTCTCCTTAATTAGACTAAATGCCCTTTCCTGTTCACTACCCCATTTAAATCCCACATGTTTCTTCACAATTTTAGTCAATGGTGCAGCAAGGATGCTAAAAACTTTCATAAAAACTAGCCAAACCATGAAAACTTCTTACCTCACTTACGCTTTTAGGTGTAGGCCACTCCTTAGTAGCCTTTACCTTCTCTTCATCTACCTCAATTCCTTTAGCACTTACAACATAACTAAGAAAAGCAATTTGATTTGTACAAAAGGAACACTTTTTCAAATTAGCATACAACTTTTCTCCTTTCTTAAAATAGTTAACACGCTTTGCAAATGCTTAATGTGTTTGTCCAAGCTTTTGCTATACATTCAAATATAATCAAAATAAACAACCACAAAATTACCAAACATGGTTCATTAACTTGTGAAAATGGCATAACTAACTATTCATATAAACCATATTTTGTTTTAAAGGCAATTTTCCACTCACCTCCCTCTCTCATCCTAATCTAATGATATCTTTTAAGATCAATTTTACTAAACACACAAGAACCATGTAATTCATCAAGCATATCATCAAGTTTAGGAATAGGATGTCTATACTTTATAGTGATTCTATTGACTACACGATAGACAATGCACACCCTCCATATTCCATCCTTCTTGGGCACTAGCAGAATTGGTATTGCATATGGACTCATGCTCTCCCCAGGTTGCTTCTATATGCAGGTCTATTAGGTATGGTAGCTCCACGGATAAAGTCAATTTGACAGTCAATTCCCCTAATAGGTGACAACAACATTAGGCAAAGAAAAATTAGCTCATTGTATATAAACAATCCTCCTTACACAAAAAGTACAATTATTGGCTGGTTTGAAAACAAAGCCCTCTTGACCTCACTCTCTCTTGCAAATAAATTTACTTGCTGCCTCTCTTTTCTCTATATAATATTCTCTTTTTTTTTCTACCTCTCCACTCTTTTTCCTCTCAATCTCTCTTTCTTTCATACTTCCATTTTCTTTTTTTGTATCACTCTCATTTTATACTGACATTTGATGACCAGACACTTGTCTAGGCATTAAAGGTACAAGAGTGATGGGCTTTTCATTCATTACAAAAGAATACCTATTTACCAAGCATAGGTACTACATCACATAGAACCTCCTCCTTGTATCTCCCAATAGAGAATGAAACTAGCACTTGTTTATTCACTTTAACTTCCCTACAATCATTCAGCCATTGTAGTTTATATTGTCTCTGATGTTTCAAAGTTTTTTAAATTCAATTTTTTAACTAAACTAGTGCTGGCTACATTAGTACAACTTCCACAATCAGTTATCATACAACACACCTCATCTTTCATGTGGCACCTAGTATGAAAGATGTTATGATGTTGTACCTAGCAACCATTAATTTACCATCAACAGGATACTCTACACCATCATCTAATTCACTCTCGGTTTCAACATCACCATCATCCCTTAAGATCATTGCTCTCTTATTTAGGCATTGAGATGCAATTTGACCTGTCCCCAAACTTTCAAAGCACTCAATATCTCAATTTTCAGGGTGTTGGGAATCAAATTAACCTTTATTTTAGTTGCCTCCCTCTTTATGGTCCTTAAATGGCTATATCATAGGTTGAAATAACCTTTTCATCTTTTCTCAGAGCCACAGGGGCAGAGTACGCAGTGCATGGCGTTGTTACACTAGAGCAATGAAGAACTTAATCTTCCTTTGGACCAATAGCCCGCATGCTCGGGTTTCCAGCCGATATACCATGTACAAAAACTCAAAACATTTTCTTTAGATTGATAATCCCAAAACAAAGGCAACTATTGGCCAAAACAGGGAACTTTAATCTTAAAAAATGTCAACGAGTTTTTGATACACAAGATCCTTTAAAGAAGGTAAGTGTAGAGCATACTACCTCAAAGTTTTATGAACAAATTCTTTTTCCTTAATCCTTTTCTATTTTTAATTCATAATTCCTTGAACTAAGAGAAAGAGAGAATTGAGCTATGCATGATGAGAGTTGATAGCAAATATATCATATATTTCAACCTTGATTTGATTACAAAGGGCTTCTCCTTATATAAGAGGAGAAAAGGAGTTGGTTAATGACAGGTGTCCATCAACTTTTAAAAGCAAAATAAATAATTTTAAAAGCAAACTTATCATGAAACCACTTTATGTTTGTGGATAACATGATATGACAAAAGTCAACAGTAGACAACAATAATTTAATATCCACTTTTTTGGAGTGGGGACACAATATATTTTACAAAGTCAAATAAAACATACGTGGTTGATCATGAGAGTACACTATTCATGACCATTATTACAAAAGACAAAAACTTTATTAAAGTAGCTTCCAGTTGGCGGATAAGTTTCAAAGGGAGATAGTGTCAGCTGACGAAGATTCAGTACTATCTCCTCTTCTTTTCTTGGTGCCACATGGTGGAAAATGATAGGTACAGGATTTGCTAGTGGAGTGATGCCACGGGGAATTCTTGGCATAAGGATTCAAAGAATCCAAGGCAAATGGGTCTGGATCAGTACTTTGTGGAGGATGCGTGACTGTTGGGCTAGTGGTTGATAGGATAGTAGGAAAATGACTATTTTGTCCGGATTCTGGATTATTTTGGCTGGAGAGAGGAAGAAATTCTTCCCACGGATCTTTTGAATCCTGGAAAAGAAAATTAGTGTAATTTGACCTTTCCTCTTTTATGATTATTCCTTTGGATGGTGGTTTAGAGATGATGGATGGAGTAGGAACCATGTAGATATCATGATGGGGACCAAGTTATGTATGCTTGATGTCAGGGGATGGTAAAGTGACAAGGTTGGTTTGAAGTAAAAAATCCTTTAGGTTATTTTTCATGGCATAGTCTTAGCAGGGTGAGGAACAGTGATCCATTCATACATTTGGTTTTGGGTCCAAAAGGATTGATGGTCTGGATGTTGGAAAATACAGTCGGTGTAGGATGAAAACTGTGGTGAACATTTGGGCTTCTTCAGAAAGACGGTTGTCTGGAGTGAATTTTTTGTCAAAGCATGTTTTGGAAGAGATAAAGCCATGGAAATCACAGAGAAAGTGAAAGCTTTTTTAGAAGGTTTTCTGGAAAGGTAGTCTGGGATGGTGTTTAGTTCTCCTTTTGTATGGTTAAATTCAAAATCATATCAAGAGAACCAGTCCTTAAGATGAAGGAGGGTTTTTTGAGGAACAATATGACTTTTGAAATTAAGCATATTGGGAAAAGCAGAATTATCCATTCTGACATAAAAGTGAACTCTGATAAGATGGAATTCAAATTTCTTTATGCCATATTTGACTGCAAGAATCTCTTTGTAGATTGTGTGGTAATGCTTTTGAGCATTATTGAACTGGCCGCTAGCATGCGCGACATAATGTTCTTTTCCATCAATCTGTTCAATGAGTACGGCACCCCATGGTTCGTCAGAAGCATCTGTTTGGAGTATCCTTTTGCCATGTGTCAAGATTCTTAAAGGTGGAGGATTTTGGGCAATCTGCTTTAAGTGGGAAACAACTTTGGTGTGGATGTTAGACCAAGGTGGTGGATCATTTTTCAAAAGAGATGATAAAGGAGTGGTGTAGGTACTGACTCATGGAATGAAATCTCTGACATAATTGACAATCCCTAGAAACTGCTGAATTTATTTTCTAGTAAAATTGGAATTAGGGAAATAAGTCAATTCTTGTGGAATATGAGGACTAGGGTGATAAAACCCATTTTTGATTATCATTCCAAGAAAGGTGATGGTATCAGTTGCAATGGTACTTTTCTTTTCTAATAACATAATTCCATGAGATTGAATAATCTTAAAGAATTGTTCAAACAGATTATGATGCTGATCATGTGTTTCAGAAAAGAGAAGCAAATCATCAATATAGATCAGGGTATGATGGAGTATAGGCTGGAAAATGGTGGTCATGGCTTTTTGAAAAATGGATGGGGCTGTTTTAAGCCCAAAAGGCAACACAGTCCATTGAAAATGGGCATTGGGGATACAAAATGCAGTCTTGGGTCGATCATTTGGGTAAATACCCAGTTGCCAAAAACTAGATTTAAGATCAAATTTTGAAAAGATCTTGGCATTTTGTAGCTGGACAAATAAAGATTATCTTTGAGGAAGTGGAAACTTATTGTCTTGAAGAAAGATATTAAGAGGCTAATAGTCAATAACCAGTCTCTTTTTTCCTCAGACTTTTTTAGAGTGTTTTTTCACATAAAATGCTTGACAAGCCCATTAAGATGTTGTGGGCTCAATAAGACCTTGGGCCAATAACTGTTGACATTCAATTTGGGCTAAAATAAAGTCTTCAGGTGTCATTCTCGGATGGGTGGCCTTTGTAGGGTTATGGTCTTCATTTAGCTTGAAAGGCAATTTAACAAAAAATTGTGGGTTTTTCCATAATGGATTGGGATGAACAAACTGAGTATGAGACTTAGGACAATATTGGAGAAGATGGTTTGTGATTTTCTCATATGACTGAGGAAAATTGGAAAGAGAGTATAGTTTAAGGGCATCAGTATAGGTTTTAAACATGTTTTTAAACCTAATAACAGTGGGAGTAATCTGGACATTCTTGGCTTGACTAAACAAATCAAAGCCAATAAGAAGATCTTTGTCAAGGAGATGAGATCCATTCATTTTGGTCCAAAGAACACAATTGGGAAAGAGCTAAACACCAATGGTAGTTTTGGTAATTAGTTTTGTTGAAAACAATTCTCCATTAGCAGCTTTGAAGAATTCTTTATGTTTTTTTTCCAACAATCAAGAAGGAGTATGTAGGGATTTATCATACTTTTCTGAGCACTAGTATTTATGAAACCTATAACAGAGATAGGTCGGTGGTATTTGGATGGTCAGATTTGGACTTTGATAGATGGGATCTTGATTTTCAAATCATGGACAAGATTGGAATTTTGTATCTGATGAATTGTGTAAACAAATGGGTCAGACTGATCAGAATCAGAAAAGGATGATTCATCAGTGTTATCCAGGGTAAAGATGGTTAAGTCATCTACTTTTTCCTGTTTAGAGAACAGATACTCAATTTGATCTGCATCAGGACAAAAATCAGTATTTTGCTAAAGATGTTGGAGTAATCTAACAGCTTTGGCTGGCTTGTTGGGGCAATCTTAGCAAAATGACCTTTTTTATGGAAAATGAAACAACGAGATTTCTTTTTCCTATACGGGTCTTTGGAGAAGGATGACCTACGTCGAAAGAATCGTAGGTGTCTGGATTTTCTTTTCTTTTTTCTGTAAAAGGGATCTAGGTTTTGGTCATACTTTCGAAAATGGGATTTCTTTTTTTGTAGGACAGTGACATTGAGTTTTATCAGGACACTTGATTTTGAGGTAGGGTTTTTAACAGACTGATCTGAAAGGCTCTTTGTCTTTGATGAGTTCTTTGAAGAACTTCTTTTGTTCACATAATTTATCAAGGCAACCCATTGCCAATTGAAAGATTTTTCCCAAGGTCAGATTATCAATCACAAGATTGTGAGCTGTAATCTGTCTATGTAACTCTGGTTGGAGTTCCTCAGGTAAAGAAGCCATAAAAACATGTTGAAGAGTGGCATCATTGAACCCATTGAGTTTGTAATATAGGACAGTCATTCTTTTGTAATGAAAGTGAAGGTCTTTTGGGTTTAAAGAACAACATTTCATATTCAGAAATTCTTTTCTAGCAACCTCATAGGTAACAGAAGGTTCTCTTATGAATTGCTCATGGATAATTGCTAGAACAGTGGAAACTCCTGGAATTTAAACGAACTGTAACTGTCTGTATGTTCCCAAACTGTCAAACCAATCTCTTAAGGAACCCGTAAAATGAGTTGAGAATTCCTTAAGGATTGTCTGAGTTGCTATGATCTCACAAGGGTAGAGTACGCAGTACGTGGCTTGTTGACCATCAGTACAGACTAGACTAGTCCCCATTCGAGATGACCTCTGAAATTTACGTCGATGGATTCCCGCCGATATACCATGTACAAAACTCAAAACATTTGATAATCCCAAAGCACAGGCAACTCATGGCCAAAACAGGGATCTTTAAAATGTCAACGAGTTTCTGATACACAAGATCCTTCAAAGAAGGCAAGTGTAG
This sequence comes from Luvunga scandens, assembly GCA_030449905.1. NCBI lineage: Eukaryota > Viridiplantae > Streptophyta > Magnoliopsida > Sapindales > Rutaceae > Luvunga > Luvunga scandens. The sequence continues at coordinate 920,610 of JASUUG010000193.1, read as the reverse complement.
AGCATACTACCTCGAAGTTTTATGAATAGTTCCATTACTCCTTCATTCCTTAATTTAATTCATTATTCCTTTAGACTAAGAAAAGAGAAGTTAGTTAGGCATGGGAGAGAATTCTGAAATATTCATATATTTCATTTTCTAGTTGTTTTCTTTTACAAGAGTCTACTCCTTTTATAGGGAAGGAGAGAGAGTGGATAAGGATAAGTCCTTATCAGCTTTTACAAATGTCACGTGTACAAAGCATAAGAAAACAAACAACTTTTACAAAGGTGCTGTGACAAAGATTATGATAGGACACCAACTTTGACAGCACACTAATGTAGACAGCACGCCAAGGTTAACAGCACGCCAAAGTTGATAGCACGCCAAGGTTGACAGCACATTAAGGGTGACAGCATGCAGATGTTGACAGCATATTAGCACACCAGTTTTGACAGCACATCGATATTGACATAAATAAGAAAGGAAAAAAAAACAGTGATCATGACAACACACCATTCATGATCATTATTACAAACAGACAAAAGGCTTTTAAAGTGCTTTCCAACTAGAGGATAGACTTTATAGGGAGATGGTATCGTCTGAGGAGGATTCATTTGCGTCGGGTGATTTGGTCCCACAAGGTCGGAAGGGCCAGGTGCAGTCTTGAGCTTGGTCAGGATGATGTGCAGGGCAGGTTTTTCCTTTTCCGGGCCAGTCAGCCATAAAATGGGTATTTTCAATCAAAGGTTGGACTACTGGTGGAGGAGTGAGCAAAGTAATGGGCCTGATGTGTTGAGGCCAAGGTGGTGTAGTAGGAGGGTTGCTGCTTTGACCAGGTTGTGGTTGATTCTGACTATTAAGATGAAGGAATTCTTCCCATGGATCTTGAGAGTCTTGGAATAGGAATCCGTATAATCAGGACGTTCTTCCTTAATGATAATACCACGAGATTTTGGTTTAGAGACCAGGGATGGTGTAGGGATCATAAAAATATCATGTTGTGGACCAATGGAGGTGTGTTTAATGTCAATAGAAGGGGGTGTGACATGGTTAATCTGAAAAAGATAATTTTTCAGATTTGTCTTAGTGGCATAGTCTTGCTGTAACAAAGCAGGATGAGGGATTGTGATCCACTCATACATTTGATCTTGAGTCTAGAAAGATAAATGGCCAGGGTGTTGGAAGTAGGGACGTTGGACTATGAAGACTGAGGTAAACAGCTGGGCTTCTTGGTAAGGGATTCCACCAAGATTATGAGTGGTTTTAAGCTGTTGAAGTTTATGGCGCCAAACAGGCAAGGCGCAAACCATTCAAAAAGTGTCCAGGTGAGAGAGGTAGCTTGTTCTGGATTGTTTAAAAGATCAAGAATGGCAAACAGAGGGAAAACCAGTATGGTGGCATATAGTAGTGAGAGACACCACATATACCATAACTTATTTTCTGAAAGTGGTCTAGACAGATCTAAAGTAAGACCTGTAAGAAACATATATTCCCGATGATAATCCTGGAATGTAGGTGAATCAGGGTATTCAGAGCATGCAAGTACATAATACCGCATGAGAAAAGATTTAGCATATTCCTGAAGATGGAAAGGAGTGCTGAAAGCACGGTTTTGAAGGGTAAACTTTTTGGTGAGGGCTGTCTGAGGGAGTGAAGAAGCCATGGAGATGACTGGAAAATGGGACTGTATCTGCTTTGAAGTTTTGGGAGAAGGTTTTCTTGAGAGGTAATCTAAAATGACATTGTGTTCCCCTTTTATATATGAAACTTTGAAGTCATATCGGGAAAACCAATCTTTTAGGTGGAGTAAAGTCTTTTCCGGAACTAAATGATTTTTGAAATTCAGCATATTTGGAAAAGCTGAATTATCCATTCTGATAAGGAATTGGAATCCAATGAGGTGGAATTCAAAATTTTTAATGCCATTTTTTACCGCTAAGATTTCTTTGTAGACAGTGTGGTAATGCTTTCGAGCTGGAGAGAACTGTCCACTAGCATGCATGACATAATGTTCTTTGTCATCAATCTTTTCAATCAAAATGGCTCCCCACACCTCGTCAGAGGCATTAGTCTGCAGGATGCGTTGTCAATTAGTAATGAGTCGCAATGGTGGGGGATTATGTGCAAATCTCTTTAGGTAGGAGACACATGTGGTGTGGTGGTCATTCCATGATGGAGGATTCTTTTTCAAAAATGAGGATAAAGGAGAGGTGTAGTCATTGACACGTGGAATGAAGTCACGGATATAATTAACTATTCCCAAAAACTATTGAATTTGTTTTATGGAAAAGTTACTATCAGGAAAGTATTGGAGCTCTTGGGCTATGTGTGGACTGGGTTGGTAGGATCCATTTTGGATTTCCATACTAAGGAAAGTGATGTAGTCTGTGGCGATAGTGCTTTTAGTGGCTGAAAGCATTATGCCATGGTGTTGAACAATCTAGAGAAATTGATTCAGCAAATTATGATGTTGGTCATGGGTTTCGGAGAATAATAACAAGTCATCAATGTAGACCAGTGTATGATGGAGAATGGGCTGAAAAATAGTAGTCATGGCCTTTTGGAACAGTGATGGAGCTGTCTTAAGCCCAAATGGCAAAACAATCCATTGATAATGGGCATTGGGAATGCAAAAGACGGTTTTGGGTCTATCTTTATAATGGACCCCAAGTTGCCAAAAGCCTGATTTTAAATCAAACTTAGAAAAAATCTTGGCATTTTTGAGGTGGGTAAACAAGGCTTGTCTTCTGGGTAAAGGAAATTTAATATCTTGTAAAAAGATATTCAAAGGTTGGTAATCAATGACGAGCCTTTTCTTTCCTTGGACTTTCTCATAATGTTTTTTAACATAAAAGGCTTGGCAAGCCCATTGAGAAGAAGTGGGTTCAATGAGACCTTGGGCCAACAGTTGCTGGCACTCAAATTGAGCTAAAGTGAGGTCTTCTGGCGTCATGCCAGGGTGAGTAGCTTTGGTAGGGTTATGGTCTTCATTAAGCTTGAAGGGTAGCTTAATAAAGAACTAGCTATTTTTCCACAGAGGATGGGGATGTTGGAATTTACTGTAATCATCAGGACATAATGTGAGAAATTTGGCATTGATGTCAGCATAAGAGGATGGTGTTTGGGCCAAAGAGTAAAGTTTCAAGGCACTGGTATATGTTTTGAACGTATGTTTGAACCGAATGCCGATTGCAGAAATGTGCAATTATTTGGCCTGGTGTAGGACATCAAAACCTATCAAGAGGTCTTTATTGGGCAGATTGGAACCAATGACTTTGGTCCAAATGATATAGTTGGGAAAAAGCTGGATACCAATGGGTTTTTTAGTAATGAGCTTTGTGGAGAATAGTTCACCATTTGCAGCCTTAAAGTATTCTTGGTGTTGTTGCCAACACTCAGATGGTAAAATGGTTGGATTCATGGATCTTTGGGCTCCTGTGTCAATAAATCCAATAATAGAAATGGGCCTATGATATTTGGATGGAAGGACTTGAACTTTGATCGAGGGAATAGGGATTGTAAGATCATGAACAGGTTAGGCTTTGTTTATAGATTGGGTCTGAATGGTAGCAATAGTGAGAATGGGTTCTTCAGGATCAGTCAAGGATTCTTCATCAGAAGAATTTTCAAGGGCAAAGACTATAGACTCATCTGGACTTTTTTGTTCAGAAAACAAGAATTCAATCTGATCATCAAGAGTGAAGTCTGTATTATTTTGAAGATGTTGTATTAATCTAACTGCTCTAGTGGGTTTGTTAGGGCAGTTCTTTGCAAAATGACCTCGCTTATGACAAATAAAACATCTGGATTTCTTTGCTCTGAGAGAGTCGTGAGAGGAGGTTTTCTTACGGAAAAACCGTAGAGGTTTGAATCGTTTCTTGGATCTTTTTCTGGAATGGTGATTAAGGTTGGAGGAGTATTTCTGAAAATGGTGTTTTTTCTTGGAAGGACAGTGACACTGGGTTTTATCTTTACACTTGATTTTTAGATAGGGTTTCTTACAGGCAAATCTGAATGGTTCTTTGTCTCGGAGAAGTTCTTTGAAGAAATTCTTTTGTTCACAAAGTTTATCTAGACATCCCATAGCAAGTTGGAAAATCTTACCAAGGGAAAGATTGTCTATAACCAGGTTATGAGTTGTGATTTGTCGCTGTAACTCAGGTTGTAATTCCTCAGGCAAAGAGGCCATGAACACATGTCTCAGGGTTGAGTCATTATAACCGTTCAACTTGTAGTGCAAGATAGACATGCGCTTGTAATGGAAGTGGAGGTCTTTAGGTTGTAAAGAACAACACTTCATGTTGAAGAATTCTCATCTAGCAACGTCATAGGTAACAGAGGGTTCCCCTATGAATTGCTCATGAATTAAAGCCAAAGCAATAGAGACTTCAGGAAGTTGAATGAACTGGAGTTGTCTGTAAGTACCCAAGCTATCAAACCAATCTCTAAGTGATCCCGTAAAACGGGTAGAGAATTCTTTTAGCACAGATTGGGTTGTTGCGCTAGAGCGGAGCATTTGGAGATCAATCCAAGCAGATAGTTCTTGGAGATGTTCACGCCATCTATGAGGTTGAAGATCATCAAAAGTGAACTAAGGACCATTGGATGGCTTTGATTCTGATGAAGACCTTTGAGGCCTAGGCTGGCTAGAGGTCTCTGGTTCATTGGGCTCGGGTTCATTGTCTCCAACTTCTTCAGGTTCAGTGACTACAGGTTCACTTGGCTGTGGGTCAGCAGTATCAGCCATTAACAATCGAGAAATATCAGCATATTTAGCTTCGGAGTCACTGGTTGGAGTATCACAAGTTTGATCATCAGTGGAAGTCTCATCAAAATCAAAAAAACTAGAAGAGTTTGAGTCGTTTGGTTTTGTGGGTTGTGGAACAGTGGTGGCAGTGGTAATTTCCAGCTGCTGAGCAGAAGTTTTGCCAGTAGAGGTAGATGGAGTATCCCGAAGGGATACTGGAGGTTTTAGTGAGGATGTGGTAGCTTTTGGACGGATTTGGGGTTTTGGTTCATCTTTAAAAAGTGTGTGGGTCATGCCAAATAATTTTGTAGGATCATATGGCCGGGATGGAGCCATAAAGGTGCCAAAAGGATGGTAGGTTTGAGATAAAGTTGGGATAGGTTGGCGTTTACTAAAAAGTGGTGGTTGTTGCTTTTCTGAGTCAATTCGTGCCAACTCAGCTTTTAGTTGTCTAATCTCAGCCTCCTTTTGATTGAATTTTGGACCCCAATATCGGTGCTGGATCATTTCTAGCAAATCAAGATCTAATTGAAGTTGTAAGCTGATTTGATCAACTTGTTTCTCAACATGAACAGTTCGAGAGGAGATGTTATCAACCTTTTGGTGAAGGGAGGTCAAAGATTGATTCTGAACTCTGGCATTATGTGTTTGCCAATTTAGAACTGCTTCAAAAGATTTGGGTTCCTCCATATGGCCAGTAGGAGTAATAGGGGACTGGACAAATGGCTTAGAAATCACATGTCGAGAGACATCTGTTTGTTTGTCTAAAAGCGAAAAATCTGTAGGAGAGAACATCATACAAGATGAGATCAATGGAGAAGGTGGAATAGGCTGTTGGAGGTGAGCCTGTTGGGAACAAGACAAAAGTTCAGGTTCATGGGTGTGAATCCACTGTAAACCCTTTTGATAAACAGGTAAGGGTAAATAACTGACAGAGGGATCTGGATCATCAGATGGTGGATCCTTCTTATGATATTTGCAACCTGGGAAAACAATATTTTTGTTTTTCTTTTTCTTGGGAAGTTCAAGGATTTCAACATCTTCCCAACAAGAACAACCTGGGTCACACATACCCGATGCGGGAACATCCCACATGAAATGACCGTTTAGTTTGGCTGGATAAACAGGATAACCATGGGAATCAAAGGACAAAATGGGTAAATCCTCTTGATTAGTCTGGACAGGCTGGATCATGGCAGAATGGGTATAGGACAATCTGTGCGGGGCCTCTGATGGTGGAGGTGTTGATTGAAGGCTGGGTGTAGGAGAGGTGATAATGATATATGGTAAAGGTGGAGCAAAGGAAATCGTAGGAACCGAAAGTGGTGGTGGCTTAAAAGTCATCTTAACAGTGCCATCTGGCCGTTTTTCAAAAGAACTTTCAGAAGTCGAGATTGGCTCTGTGTTTTGATGGAACTTTTCATAATTAGACAACCACTCAATGGGCATGAGCTGTAAGAGCTCGTGTTTGGGAATTTATCTGGGAATCTGAATGATAGTAGGAATATCTTCAGATTCAGCAAGAATCATCAAGACATCTGAGGTTTCTTGCAAAGTGGGTAAGTCCAACGCATGATTTTGCAATCGGTACACCAATTGATGGTGTAAAGTAGCCAGTTTTGAAGTAGCTATCTGATCAGCGCCTTGGAGATGGATCTGGACTTTTAGAGCAGTGGGGACGTTTGGATCATCAAGAGAAAGGTTAAAGTTTGGGTAAAAAGGTTAAAAGAACACTACCAGCATGGAGGGTAGTGAAAACAATGCCAATGATGGCATGTTCATATTGTTTGAACCGGGTATCAAGCAAAGCAAGTCTAGCTGATACGGGTAAACCTTTTCGTCCATGAAGGTAAGAACAAGGCGGATTCCTCTAAGATGAAGGTGAGTATAGCCTTCTTGTTTCCAGGCAGTAATCAACTCAGGAGAAATTTCGAGGGTAACATATTGTTCTGATGTGGTGGATTGAAGAGCACAACGATCAAACCGAGAAGATTGGACATACTCTTTAGGTAAAGGTCTTTTGGTACTGATAAGGGTTCGGATACTTCTAGTAAGAGAGCAGGTTTTCTTGTACAATTGGTAAGGATTGACAAGTGGCATGTAGGATTCATCAATCTTAACTGATTCAGGGACATAAGAAAACTCAACAAGACTTTCGATCTTTTTAGTGGTTCGTTTAGAACAAGAATGAGGAAGATGCAAGGAAGAGGTTAGAGAAACAGTACGTGAATTTGAAGAAGAAGCCATGTGCGATGAAGATCTTAGTCTGTAGGAAATAATGAATTAACTTGCTAAAGGAAGGAGTTTTAGAAAATACCATAAAACAAGATTTGTATGAGCAAACAATTTTGTGGCTCTAATACCATAAGGGCATCATCTGCAAATCTATCCAGGCAGAAAACTCCGGAGTCTCTCTCTCCATTTATGGGGAGGAAGATCATCAAAGGTGAACCAAGGACCATTGGATGGCTTTGAGAGATGAGACTTTTGTTGTGGATTAGAAGTAGAACCAGTAGGTTGGTCAACAAGTGGGTCATCATTGTCACCGACTTCTTCTGTAACAACAGGTTCACTTGGCTGAGGATAAGCCATCAAGAGTCTAGAAATATCAGCCAACTCAGATTCTGAATCTGTAGTTTCATCAGAGTCAACAAGAGCATCAGTAGATTCGGAGGAGAAATCATGAGTTTCATCAGGGCTGACTAAAAAATCTGATTTTATAGAAATTCCATACTGGAACATAGGATCTTTGCCAGTATAGGAAGAGGATGGAATATCTGTTGGTGGTTTTGATTTTTCTGGTTGAACGGGTTTTTCGAGTTGAACAGGTGGTTGAGCATGGGGTCTTGGTTTTGGTTTAGGTTGTGCTAATACAGGTTCTGGTTTTGTGAAAAGAGTGTGGGCCATTTTAGATTGATAATCCCAAAACATAGGCAACTATTGGCCAAAATAGGGAACTTTAATCTTAAAAAATGTCAACGAGTTTCTGATACATAGGATCCTTCAAAGAATGCAAGTGTAGAGCATACTACCTCGAAGTTTTATGAACAAATTCTTTTTCCTTAATCCTTTTCTACTTTTATCTCATAAGGTGTTGTTTGAGACAAAAGTGAGCCAAAAGGATGGTATGTTTGAGATAAGGTTGAAATATATGAATTCTCTCTTTCTCTTAGTTCAAGGAATTATGAATTAAAAATAGAAAAGGATTAAGGAAAAAGAATTTGTTCATAAAACTTCTAGGTAGTATTCTTTACACTTGTATAATTGCTAGAACATCCCACATGAAATGACCATTTTGTTTGACTCGGTAGACAGGGTAGCCATCAGAGTCAAAGGATAGGATGGGTAAGTCTTCTTGGTTAGTTTGAACTGGTTGGATCATAGCTGAATGGGTATAGGATAATGTTATTTTCCATCAATCTGTTCAATGAGTACGGCACCCCATGCTTCGTCAGAAGCATCTGTTTGGAGTATCCTTTTGCCATGTGTCAAGATTCTTAAGTTTTTGTACATGATATATCGGCTGGAAACCCGAGCATGCGGGCTACTGGTCCAAAGGAAGATTAAGTTCTTCATTGCTCTGGTGTAACAACGTCACGTACTGTGTACTCTGCCCCTGTCGTATCAGAGCCACTACAAATTTGTTCTAAAAATTATTTTATGGTATAATTTGGAAACCTTAGTCCTGATTCACAGTTAACTCATTACTTTCAAGAACTAAGAGAGTTTAACAATATGTCATCTTCATCATCTTCAAGTTCTACTTCAGTTTCTATTACCTCTTCTCTTAATCTTCTTTCTTCCTGTTCTAAAAGAACCACCAATAAAATAGAAAGTCTTGTTGAATTTTCTTATGTCCCTGAGTCTGTAAAAATAGATGAATCATATATGCCTTTTGTCAACCCTTATCAGTTGTATAAAAAGAATAACTCTTTCACTCGAAGTATCCGTACCCTCATCAGTACAAAACATCCTCTTCCAAAAGAATATGTTCAATCCTCCCGTTTTGATCAGTGTGCTTTACAGTCCGCTACTGTTTAGCAGTATGTCACCCTAGAGATTTCTCCTGAACTCATAGCCTCATGGAAAAGAGAAGGCTATACACATCTTCATCTTGGCGGTGTTCGTCTTGTTCTTACTCTCCATGGCCGTAAAGGCTTACCTGTCACTGCTAGACTTGCTTTGCTTGACACCCATTTCAAACAATATAAACATGTAATTATTGGTACTGTTCTCACCACCCTACATGCAGGGAGTGTTTTGCTCACTTTCTACCCCAACTTCAATCTCTCCCTTGATGATCTTCACCTTCCCACAGCCTTAAAAGTCCAGATCCAGCTCCAAGGAGCAGATCAAATAGCCACTGCCAAAATGGCTACCTTGCACCATCAGCTGGTCTACCGTCTCCAAAATCATGCGTTAGATCTTCCTACTCCACAAACTTCATCAAATGCCCTTATGATTCTTGTAGAATCAGAGGAAATCCCAACCATCATCCAGATCCCCAGACAAATTCCTCGATCTGAACTTCTCAAGTTGATGCCTTTAGAATGGTTCTCAAACTATGAGAAATTTCATCAAAATTCTAAACCTATATAGACTTCTAAGAGTCTGTTTGAACGAAGGTCTGATGGAACTGTAAAACTGACCTTTAAATCTCCACCTATCCCTACTACAGCATCCGCTCCTCCACTTCCTGAAATAATAATTCCCTCACCAACTCCCAGTCTACTTCATACACCAACCCCATCTGAAGCTCCCCACAGATTATCCTATACCCATTCAGCTATGATCCAACTAGTTCAAACTAACCAAGAAGACTTACCCATCCTATCATTTAACTCTGATGGCTACTCTGTCTACCCAGCAAAACAAAACGGTCATTTCATGTGGGATGTTCCAGGATCTAGATTATGTGATCCATATTGCCCATGTTGGGAAGATGTGGAAGAAACTAATATTCCCAAGAAAAAGAAAAACAAGAAACGCTCCCACTCTCCTTGTTATTATTATAAACCATCCAAACCTGATGATCTAGATCCATCTGTCAGTTTCTTACCTTTACCCATGTATCAAAAAGGCTTAAAATGGATTCGGAAACATGAACCTGAATTGTTATCTTGTCATAAACAAGTCCAAGAAAGTCCTTTATCCTCACCACCTTTGGTTTCTCCATGTATGATGTTTTTCTCTTCCTCATCTCCTACTCAAGACTACCTTTCCCAGTTCCCTCCTCTTGAAAAACAAACTGATGTCCAACAACATGTTATCTCCAAACCATTTGTCCAGTCCCCAATTACTCCATTCGGACATATGGAAGAACCAAAATCATTTGAAGCAATCTTAAACTAGCAAACTCAAAATGCCGTCCAAAATCAAGCCCTGAATACTCTTCAACAAAAGGTAGATACCATTTCTACTAAGACTGTTCAAGTTGAGAAAAAAGTTGATGACATCACTCTCAAACTTCAACAGATGTACCAAGATCTCAAAGATCGGATTGTCCAATTGGATAAAGATCTTCAAGATATGATTGACAAAAGGTACTGAGGTCCAGAGTTTAACCAAAAAGAAGCTGAAACTAGTCAGCTAAAAGCTGAATTAGCCTGGATTGATTCAGAAAAACAACAGCCCTCACTTTTTGGCAAATCCCAGTCAATTCCAACCTTATCTCAAACATACAATCCTTTTGGCTCACTTTTGTCTCAGACAAGACCTTATGATCCAGCAAAATTATTTAGTATGACCCATACTCTTTTCACAAAACCAGAACCTGTATTACCACAACCTAAACCAAAACCAAGACCCCCTGCTCAACCACCTGTTCAACTCGAAAAACCCGGTCAACCAAAAAAATCAAACCACCAACAGATATTCCATCATCTTCCTATATTGGCAAAGATCTTATGTTCCAGTATGGAATTTCTGTAAAATCAGATTTTTTAGTCAGCCCTGATGAAACTCATGATTCCTCCTCCGAATCTACTAATGATCTTGTTGACTCTGATGAAACTACAGATTCAGAATATGAGTTGGCTGATATTTCTAGACTCTTGATGGCTGATCCTCAGCCAAGTGAACCTGTTGTTACAGAAGAAGTCGGTGACAATGATGACCCATTTGTTGACCAACCTATTGGTTCTACTTCTAATCCACAATAAGAGTCTCATCTCTCAAAGCCATCCAATGGTCCTTGGTTCACCTTTGATGATCTTCCTCCCCATAAATGGAGAGAGAGACTCCAAGAGTTCTCTGCCTGGATAGATTTGCAGATGATTAGACCAGAAGTGACAACTCAAACAGTCCTTAAGGAATTCTCAACTCGTTTTACGGGTTCCTTAAGAGATTGGTTTGATAGTTTGGGAACATACAGGCAGTTACAGTTCGTTCAAATTCTAAAAATTTCCACTGCTCTAGCAATTATCCATGAGCAATTCATAGGAGAACCTTCTGTTACCTATGAGGTTGCTAGAAAAGAATTTCTGAATATGAAATGTTGTTCTTTAAACCCAAAAGACCTTCACTTTCATTACAAAAGAATGACTGTCCTATATTACAAACTCAATGGGTTCAATGATGCCACTCTTCAGCATGTTTTTATGGCTTCTTTACTTGAGGAACTCCAACCAGAGTTACATAGACAGATTACAGCTCACAATCTTGTGATTAATAATCTGACCTTGGGAAAAATCTTTCAATTGGCAATGGGTTGCCCTGATAAATTGTGTGAACAAAAGAAGTTCTTCAAAGAACTCATCAAAGACAAAGAGCCTTTCAGATCCGCCTGTAAAAAACCCTACCTCAAAATCAAGTGTCCTAATAAAACTCAATGTCACTGTCCTACAAAAAAGAAATCCCATTTTCGAAAGTATGACCAAAACCCAGATCCCTTTTACAAAAAAAAGAAAAGAAAATCCAGACACCTACGATTCTTTTGATGTAGGTCATCCTTCTCCAAAGATCAGTACAGGAAAAAGAAATCTCGTTGTTTCATTTGCCATAAAAAAGGTCATTTTACTAAAGATTGCCCCAACAAGCCAGCCAAAGCTATTAGATTACTCCAACATCTTTAGCAAAATACTGATTTTTGTCTTGATGCAGATCAAATTGAGTATCTGTTCTCTGAACAGGAAAAAGCAGATGACTTAACCATCTTTGCTCTGGATAACACTGATGAATCATCATTTTCTGATTCTGATCAGTCTGACGCATTTGTTTACACAATTCATCAGATACAAAATTCCAATCTTGTCCATGATTTGAAAATCAAGATCCTATCTATCAAAGTCCAAATCTGACCATCCAAATACCACCGACCTATCTCTGTCATAGGTTTCATGATACTGGTGCTCAGAAAAGTATGATAAATCCCAGTATACTCCCTCCTGATTGTTGGAAAAAACATGAAGAATTCTTCAAAGCTGCTAATGGAGAATTGTTTTCAACAAAACTAATTACCAAAACTACCATTGGTGTTCAGCTATTTCCCAATTGTGTTCTTTGGACCAAAATGATTGGATCTCATCTCCTTGACAAAGATCTTCTTATTGGCTTTGATTTGTTTAGTCAAGCCAAGAATGTCCAGATTACTCCCACTGGTATTAGGTTTAAAAACATGTTTAAAATCTATACTAATGCCCTTAAACTATACTCTCTTTCCAATTTTCCTCAATCATATGAGAAAATCACAAACCATCTTCTCCAATATTGTCCTGAGTCTCATACCCAGTTTGTTCATCCCAATCCATTATGGAAAAACCCACAATTTTTTGTTAAATTGCCTTTCAAGCTAAATGAAGACCATAACCCTACAAAGGCCACCCATCCAAGAATGACACTTGAAGACCTTATTTTGGCCCAAACTGAATGTCAACAGTTATTGGCCCAAGGTCTTATTGAGCCCACAACATCTCAATGGGCTTGTCAAGCATTTTATGTGGAAAAACACTCTGAAAAAGTCTGAGGAAAAAAGAGACTGGTTATTGACTATCAGCCTCTTAATATCTTTCTTCAAGTCAATAAGTTTCCACTTTCTCAAAGACAATCTTTGTTTGTCCAGCTACAAAATGCCAAGATCTTTTCAAAATTTGATCTTAAATTCGATTTTTGGCAACTGGGTATTTACCCAGATGATTGACCCAAGATTGCATTTTGTATCCCCAATGCCCATTTTCAATGGACCGTGTTGCCTTTTGGGCTTAAAATAGCCCCATCCATTTTTCAAAAAGCCATGACCACCATTTTCCAACCCATACTCCATCATACCCTGATCTATATTGATGATTTGCTTCTCTTTTCAGAAACACATGATCAGCATCATAATCTGCTTGAACAATTCTTTAAGATTATTCAATCTTATGGAATTATGTTATCAGAAAAGAAAAGTACCATTACAACTGATACCATCACCTTTCTTGGAATGATAATAAAAAAATGGGTTTTATCACTCTAGTCCTCATATTGCGCAAGAATTGACTTATTTCCCTAATTCCAATTTTACTAGAAAACAAATTCAGCAGTTTCTAGGGATTGTCAATTATGTCAAAGATTTCATTCCATGAGTCAATACCTACACCACTCCTTTATCATCTCTTTTGAAAAAGGATCCACCACCTTGGTCTGACATCCAGACCAAAGTTGTTTCCCACTTAAAGCAGATTGCCCAAAATCCTCCACCTTTAAGAATCTTGACACATGGCAAAAGGATACTCTAAACAGATGCTTCTGACGAAGCATGGGGTGCCGTACTCATTGAACAGATTGATGGAAAAGAACATTATGTCGCGCATGCTAGCGGCCAGTTCAATAATGCTCAAAAGCATTACCACACAATCTACAAAGAGATTCTTGCAGTCAAATATGGCATAAAGAAATTTGAATTCCATCTTATCGGAGTTCACTTTTATGTCAGAATGGATAATTCTGCTTTTCCCAATATGCTTAATTTCAAAAGTCATATTGTTCCTGAAAAAACCCTCCTTCATCTTAAGGACTGGTTCTCTCGATATGATTTTGAAGTTAACCATATAAAAGGAGAACTAAACACCATCCCAGACTACCTTTCTAGAAAACCTTCTAAAAAGGCTTTCACTTTCTCTATGATTTCCATGGCTTCATCTCTTCCAAAACATGCTCTGACAAAAAAGTTCACTCCAGACAACCGTCTTTCCGAACCTCTTACCACATCCAAGAATACGCCAGGAATTTCCTAATGCGTTTCTTTATTGCAGCTTATTAAGAGTTTCTTGAATCCCCTACATTCTAGGATTATCATCCGGAGTGTATGTTTCTCACAGGTCTTACCCTTGACCTCACTCGTTCTCTTTCAGAAAATGAGCTCTGGTACATATGGTGTCTTTCTCTACTATATACTACCAAGTTAGTCAAGATTTGCTTCACAATCCTAATAAGACAACTTCCCTGATTTGGACACTCCTTGAGTGGTTTGCACCGCTACCAGTCTGGCGCCACAAACTAAACTAGATAAAACTCACCCACAACCTTGGTAAAATTCCCTACTAAGAAGCCCAAATGTTCACCACAGTTTTCATCCTACACTGACCGTATTTCCAACATGCAGACCATCAATCCTTTTGGACCCAAGACCAAATGTATGAATGGATCACTGTACCTCACCCTGCCATATTCCAACAGGACTATGCCATGAAAAATAACATAAAGGATTTTTTACTTCAAACCAACCATGTCACTTTACCATCCCCTAACATCAAGCATACATCACTTGGTCCCCATCATGATATCTACATGGTTCTTACTCCGTCCATCATCTCCAAACCTCCATCCAAAGGAATAATCATAAAAAAGGAAAGGCCAGATTACACTGATTTTCTTTTCCAAGATTCACAAGATCTGTGGGAAGAATTTCTTCCTCTCTTTAGCCAAAATAATCCAGAACCTGGACAAAGCAATCATTTTCCTACTATCCTATCAACCACTAGCCCAACAGTCACCCATCCTCCATAAAGTACTGATCTAGACCCATTTGCTTTGGATTCTTTGAATCCTTATGCCAAGAATTGCCCGTGGCATCACTCCACCAGCAAATCCTATACCTATCCTTTTCCACCATGTGGCACCAAGAAAAGAAGAGGAGATAGTACTGAATCTTCGTCAGCTGACACTATTTCCCTTTGAAACTTATTCGCCAACTGGAAGCTACTTTAATAAAGTTTTTGTCTTTTGTAATAATGGTCATGAATAGTGTGCTTTCATGATCAACCACGTATGTTTTATTTGACTTTGTAAAATATATTGTGTCCCCACTCCAAAAAAGTGGATGTTAAATTATTGTTGTCTACTGTTGACTTTTGTCATATCATGCTATCCACAAACATAAAGTTGTTTCATGATAAGTTTGCTTTTAAAATTATTTATTTTGCTTTTAAAAGTTGATGGACACCTGTCATCCACCAACTCCTTTTCTATAATCAAATCAAGGTTGAAATATATGAGATATTTGCTATCAACTCTCATCATGCATAGCTCAATTCTCTCTTTCTCTTAGTTCAAGGAATTATGAATTAAAAATAGAAAAGGATTAAGGAAAAAGAATTTGTTCATAAAACTTCAAGGTAGTATGCTCTACACTTGCCTTCTTTGAAGGATCCTATGTATCATAAACTCGTTGACATTTTTTAAGATTAAAGTTCCCTATTTTGGCCAATAGTTGCCTATGTTTTCGGATTATCAATCTAAAGAAAATGTTTTGAGTTTTTGTACATGGTATATCGGCTGGAAACTCGAGCATGTGGGCTACTGGTCCAAAGGAAGATTAAGTTCTGTTGGACCCGTCACAAGAGCTCAAGCAAAGAAATTCAAAGAAGCACTTAATAGGTTGATTCAAGCAACTTAGGCTCAATCAAATTCGTGGAATCACGCATGATATTCAAACTACTAAATGTGTGATTCAAGCTCTTGAAGTTTCTTAGATCAGCAAGTGGCTTGCAAATTATGGCGGGAAGATATATTATTTTCCTTTTTTAGATACTTTCTCGTTTCTTGAGGAGGCTAGTAGAGAAACAAATCAATTATTTAGTCTGATTTGATTTAGATTCTTTCCTATTTGGTTAGATTAGGATTTTAATTTGATTTAAATTCTTTCCTATTTGGTTAGATTAGGATTCTAATTTGATTTAGATTCTTTCCTATTTGCTTAGATTAGGATTTTGATTTGATTTAGATTCTTTCCTTATTTGCATTGATTAAGATTCTGATTTGATTTTGTTTTAGGATTTTATTTCCAAAAATTCTTGTAACCAGCCCTATATAATATACTCACATCCAATAATAGAGCAAGATCAGTTTTGATGCAATTGGTGAGAGAGTTAATTCTCTTTGATTCTTAAACTAACTCTTTGAACTTATCATATTTCCATGGCACTCAAACTCTTGACTTATCAATTAGATCATCCAAAGCTGATTGTGGACATACCAAGGTTTGTGCTTTCATTAAGCATTGGGTCGAAGTTCCATTCAATTACAGGTTTAGATTCGATCTTGGAGACTAAATTGATTAGGGTCGTGTCAGTTCTTAACGTGGTTCGATCACAAAATAATATTAACGATTACTTATTTAATTTTCGGGTATTATATATACATTGTCAAACCTTATACTATTACGTATCTCACTTTATCAACAATGTTCCACATTCTTCTTGAAGAGGGTATTTGCTTCGTATGGAGTGGAAACTAGTTTGTTATCATAATACCCTAACATTTTCACCAACCTTTCCACAAAGTGTTCTCGTGATAACTTTAGACTATCACAAATCTTTTTTATTTTGATTCCTAGAATGACATTTGCATCCCCCATGTCCATATCAGAGTTAGAGATAAGAATGTTCTCATACTAAACCTTGAATAAGCAAGTCATCGACATATTAACATATGATGAATAAGTGTTGTGTCAATGAATTTAGAAAAGATACATTTATTTGAGTCATTAATCACATATCCATTAGGATAGCAAGACTTGATCAAATTTCTCATGTTTTAAGCCATAACAAAGATTTAATTAATTTGAACAACTTATGGTTAGCACCTGGAACTACACATGTGAGGTACAACATTCCTACTTGAATATAGTACAATTAATTTTTGTGCTAACAAATCCCCTCAAGTTAAAAAAAAACATCAAAGAGTAAAGAAATCCTTAAGTTAGTAAATCTAGAAGAAGTTAAGTTTAAGAGGTAAGTAACACTTCAACTACAATGCAAGGACAAAGGCTTTTTATTCTTTTATACTCAAATTCATCTTTAAATTATTTTTTTATCTTATGATTGTTACTATGATGTGATTGTTTACTATCTCTATATGGTCAGCTATACCACCTATATTATGATTTTTTTATTTAATTTTGATATGGTCGACTCTACCGCCTAAATTATAATTACGTACTATTTAATCTTTATATGGTCGGCACCGATGCCTATATTATAGATTTTTGTTTTTAAAAGCTTTGTATGGTTGGCTTTGTTGTATATCTAGGAACATTATACATTATGACATAAATTGCATTGAACACATGCATCTCATGTTAACATATGAAGATTACTATACTAGTAAAGAAGATATTTTTTAAAGAAATGAGTTTTGAAAAATGGGTCTGTACTACCATGGTGGAAAAGTTCCCAAAAAGGGCAAGCCCTCAAAGCTAAGTAAATGATGAGAACCCCTCTAGATCTAGCTAGAAAAACCCACAACTAGATTGATAAGAACCCAAGAAGTCTCAAGAACTTGGATTGCTAAATAGGACGCCACAAAAATTAACAACTCCTTACAAGTTGAGAAATCCTCTCCAATGATATCAAACTCCAGAATTGTCAAAGCCCTGTTCAAAGAATATAAAAGAGTGTTCATATAAGGTGACTAGCCTAATTTAACTTAAAAATAGAGAAAAACCATAAAATTAAAAACTCAAAGCCAAATGGGCCTTGGCCTACAGAACCATTGATTTTAAACGGACCATAACTTAAGCATATGATGTCAGATTTGGGCCCCCAATATATCATTTCAAAGCTCTCGGTGTAAGGAATGCAACTACAGCTTTAGAAGTGTTTTTCTAGGCCTTTTTTCATTTAAAAAATCATCCTCTCCAATGCTCACCACTTCGTTACCTCGAATCAAGTATACTAAGGTTGGTTCCTTCTCTTTCAAGCCCATTTAAAATACTGGTCTCTTGTAAGTTGAAATTGAATTGAATTCATCAAATATTGTTTGAAAATATCCTTGCATTACTTCCTTCATCTTCTTAGCTTGTACTCTCTTAATTGGCCCTTTTTGAACATGTAACGGATCTTTAATGCTCTGAGCACTCTAGATCACATCATTATTCCCCCTCACCTCAAAAGGATGTCCTCGAATTTAAACCTGCATCAAAGGGAGAAAGGTCAAAAACATTAAATGTGGCGAACACGTTATATTCACTTAAAAGTTCTACTTGATAAGCATTGTCATCAAGGTTGCAATTTAGATTTTCTTTGGGTTGGAAACCTCTCCTTCCACATCTGAACAAAATCAAACATTTCCTACCTTTATTAACTTTAGTAGTGTACTGCTTATTATTCTCAATGTGATGCTGCGCTTTCTCATGATTGGACTTTACCAGCTCCATTTGCTTTTGACCATTCAAGCTAGACCTCACATCAATGGACAAAGGAATCAAATCCATTGGAGTCAATGGATTAAAACCATAAACAATCTTAAATGGAGAATAAAAAGTTGAAAAATGAATGCTCTTATTATATGCAAACTCTATAGATGGCAAACAGTCTTCCTAAGACTTTAAATTCTTATTAATGATAGTGAGCAAAAAGCATAGATAAAATTCTATTGACCACTTCAATCTAGCCATTAGCCTGAGGGTGACGAGTAATAGAAAACAAAAGTTTAATACCTAGTTTACCCTAGAATACCTTCCAAAAGTGACTACCTCCCTGAAGAACAAATCAACTATATGGACAACATCATTTGACTAATGACATGGAATGAAATTTACCATCTAACTAAATCTATCTACGATCACATGGAATGAAATGTGCCATCTAACTAAATCTATCTACGATCACAAAAATGAAATCTCTTCCCTTTCGAGTTCTAGGCAGTCCCAAAATGAATTCTATTGAAATATCTACCCAAGGCTCTCATTAGGAACTGGTAAATGTGTATATAAACCGCTTGGTAAAACCTTAGTCATGGTCTTTCTACAAGCAATGCATCTATTACATATGCGAATGACATCCTTTTTCATCGTAGGCCAATAAAAATGCTCATGCAATGTCTCTAAGGTTTTCTTAACCCGCAAATGACCTATTAAGCCACCACTATATGCCTCCCTCACTAGCAACTCGAGCATAGAACTATTAGGCACACAAAGCTTGTTTTCCCTAAATAAATAACGATCATGCTTATAAAATTTACCGAATGTTCTTTTATCACATGTATCAAACACATCAACAAAATCAAAATCATTGGCATATAACTCCTTAACATACTTAAATCCAAGCATTTTGGCACTTAAAGAATTAAGAAGCATATACCTTCAAGATAATGCATTGGCAACTTTATTCTCTTTACCTTGTTTATACCCCAATGACATAGAGAAATGTCTCAATCTACTCCATGCAAGCATGCCTTCGATTTAACTTACTTTAGCTCTTTACATGCTTTAAGGATTTATGATCAGCGTGTATAACAAACTCTTTAGGCCATGGGTAATGCTGCCAAGTTTCTAAGGCCCTCACAAGCACGTAAAGCTCCTTATCATAGGTAGGATACTGCAAGGCTTCTCTAGTTGGTTGTCGATCTTGTATTAAAACAGTTCCAATACCTATTCTTGAGGCATCACACTCAATCTCAAAAGTGCTGTTAAAATCAGGTAATGCTAGAACAAGTGCAGAACATAACCTCTCTTTAAGATTAATGAATGGCAATAGTGCTAAAATCCTTAACAAATTGCCAATAAAAACTGGCTAAACCATGAAAGCTCCTTATCTTAGTGATGCTCTTAGGCGTCGGCCACTCTCTAATAGCCCTAACCTTCTCTTGATCCATCTCTATACCATTTGCACCAACAATAAAGCCAAGAAAAACCACTTTTTTCCATGAAAAAAACATATTAAAAACCACTTTTTTCCATGAAAAAACATATTTCTTATAATTAGTGTACAGCTTTTCTCTCCTTAAAACATCTAGCACACACCATAAATCCTTAATATGGTCATCTAAAGTCTTGTTATACACTAGAATGTCATCCAAGTAAACAACAACAAACAGACCTGCAATGCATGTAGTACATGATTTATTAATCTCATAAAAGTATAAAGTGCATTAGTAAGACCAAAAAGCATAACTAACCATTCATACAATCTATACTTGGGCAGTTTTCTATTCATCACCTTCTTTCATACGAATTTGGTGACAGCCACTTTTTAAGTCAACTTTAGAAAATAAATAGGCTCCATGCAATTCATCCAGCATATCATCGAACCTAAGAATGTGATGGTGATACTTTACCATAATATTATTGACTGCTGGGCAATCAACACACATCCTGCAATTTCCATCCTCTTTTGGCACTAATAGCATTGGTACTGTACATGGGCTCATACTCTCTCACGTACCCCTAGCTCATGAGCTCCATAACTTGCCTTTGAAGCTCTTTGGTCTCCTTGGGATTACTTCCATAGGCTAGTTTATTGGGTATGACAGCCCCTAGTATGTAATCAATCTGATGCTCAATGCCTCTAATGGAGGGTAAGCCAATTGGCATTTCCTCGAGAAATACATCTTCAAACTCCTATAACAAAGAAATAATAACAGCAGGGAAAGGAGGGTTGGTGTCATCAAAGGTTAGATATGATTCTTTGAACACAAGCAAAACCATGAAATGGCTTGCTTTATATGCTTTCTTAATCTCACCCACTCCAACAAAGAAGCTCTTTCTCACTCTTCTCTCTTTTTCACTTTTTTCTTTTCTATCACTTTTGGCCTCACTCCTTTTCTTTTTCTTCTCAAAACACTCAGCCTCACCTTTTTTGTGTTGTCTTTCCCTTTCTCTTATCTTCATTTGGTCTTCATAGGCCTCTTTTGGTGTTAAAGGAACAAGCGTCACAATTCTCCCATCCTTGACAAAGCTATATCTATTCTTAAACCCATCATGTGTCACTGTCTTATCATACTGCCATGGCCTCCCCAATAATGAATGCCCAACATGCATTGGAGCTACGTCACAAAGCACCTCATCACTATACTTACCAATAGTAAATGTTACCAATAGTAAATGTTACCAATACTTGCTTATTAACCCTGTCCTCTCCACAATCATTTAACCACTACAACCTATAAGGCTTTAGATGTGCTCGAAAAGGCTACCATAACTTATGTAAAAGGGTAGTACTAGCTACATTGGTGCAACTCCCACCATCTATTATTATACTACACACCTTGCTATTCACAATGAATATAGTGAGAAAGATGTTCTCTCCCTACTGTTCTATGTCATCAACACTCATTTGTGTACTTAAAGCATGCCTAACAACTAGGGATTCACCTTTCATAGTGATGAGATTGAGGACAACATTGTCACAAGCACATGGTATGAGGCATATTTAGATCCTATTCAAGTTCCTGTTAGACCCGTCACAAGAGCTTGAGTAAAGAAATTCAAAGAAGCGCTTAATGGGTTGATTCAAGCAACTTGGGCTCAATCAAATTCGTGGAAGCCCATTGAAGGAATCACACATGATATTCAGACCACTAAATGCATGATTCAAGCTCTTAAAGTTTCCAAATAACCACTTCCATGAGATCGGCAAGTGGCTTACACATTATGGTGGGAAGATATATTATTTTCCTTTTTTAGATACTTTCTCGTGTCTTGAGGAGGCTAGTAGAGAAACAAATCAATTATTTCTCTTTTAGTCTGATTTGATTTGGATTCTTTCCTATTTGGTTAGATTAGGATTTTGATTTAATTTAGATTCTTTCTTGTTTGCTTAGATTAGGATTTTGAGTTGATTTAGATTCTTTCCTTATGTGCTTAGATTAAAATTCTGATTTGATTTTGTTTTAGGATTTATTTCCAAAAATTATGATAACCAACCCTATATAATATACTCACACCCAATAGCGAAGGGAGATTAGTTTTGATGCAATTGGTGAGAGATTTAATTCTCTTTGGTTCTTAAACTAAAACTTTGAACTTATCGAATTTCTATGGCATTAAAACTCTTGACTTATCAATCAGATCATCCATAATTGATTGTGGCGTCTTTTCATACCAAGCTTCGTGCTTTCATTAAGTATTGGGTCAAGGTTCCATTCAATTACAGGTTTAGATTCGATCTTAGAGACTAAATTGATCAAGGTCGCATTAGTTCTTAGCGTGGTTCATATCACAAAAGGTATTCGATGCCGTCATCATCACTAGCATTAATCAACTCTGGCATCTCTCTACCATCACTCTCACTCACTACCTCCCCACTATCTTACACCACCATAACTCTCTTATTTGGGCACTCAGAAGCAATGTGTCCGGAACCCAAACACTTGAAGCATTTGATGTCCCAATACTTCTCACTCTTAGAGGTGATATCAAAAGGATTAGGATTGTTAGATTACTTGAATTCTAGAAAGAATCTTCCCTATATGGCTTCAACTTCAGCTTCAACATCTTCAACTTCTTTAGCTTCCAGTTCAGATTCAGATCCAAGGTGTTGAACAAACGGTAACTTCAAAAATTGCCACCCTTCACCATCAACTAGTGTATCGGTTACAAAATCATGCACTGGGCCTCCCTACTCCTTAGGCATCATCTTATGCTTTGATGATATTGGCATATACAAAGTCTACTCCCACAATCATTGAGATCCCAAAGCAAATTTCCAAACAAGAATTACTCCAGCTCATACCACTTGAGTGGATCTCCAACTATGAGCAGTATCATCAAAACTCTAAATTAGTTCAAACCTCACAAGCTCTATTTGAAAGACGTGCTGATGGCATAGTTAAAACTGTTTTCAAAGCTCTTAATCCAGAGGAACCAAGGATTTCCTTTTCCTATTCAGCAATGATCACGGTTGTACAAACAGGTCAGGAAGAAGATATTCCTATTCAGGGATTTTCTTCTAATGGATATCTGGTATACCCGGACAAGATCAATGGTCATTTTATATGGGATGTTCCTGAAGCCCATATGTGTGATCTAGACTGCCCCTGCATCGATGATAACTTTTCTAATGATGAAGACTTTCAAATCATGAGAAGAAGAAGGCGAAGACAGAAAAAGCCTTCTCCAAATACAAGATGTAGACCAGATTCTCCAGACCCACCTGATGATCCGGAAAACAACCAACCTCTGCCTATTTACAAAAAGAGTCTTAAATGGCTTAACAAAGAAGAACAATCATACAGGTCATGTACAAGTCAACACTTGTCGACCAAACCCTTGAAACCTTTTTTGCCCATGCAAAATTGTATGATGTTCTCATCTCAGTCCTAGACTTATCAAGATGTTTTTCCTCCTTTAGAAAAACATATCGATTCCCAATCAAAGCTTGTCTCACAACCATATGTCCAATTGCCCATATCCTCATCAGGTCAACCAGAACCAGCTAGACCCTTTGAAGCAATTCTTAATTGGCAAACCAACAATGCCAAAGCCCAAAACACTGTCCTCCAAAGCCTTGGTCAACAAATCGACAAAGTAGCAACCCGTGTTGCTAAAACAGAACACAGAGTCAACTCTCTGTCAGACCAACTTGATCAAATTCATCTCAATCTCTAAAACAGAATCAACCAGCTTGATGTTGATCTCAGATATATGATCAACAACAACATTTAGGGACCAGAATTCAATCAAAATGAGGCCATTAGCTAGAATTGAATCAGGTAAAAGACATCCTACCTCATCATTATTTACCCAAACTCAATCCTTGCCTATCTCACCACCACTTTTCTCCACATACCAACCATTTTACACTCCTATCACTACTCCCATTGATGACAATAAATTCTTTGGCCTTTCCCAAGCTACTCACTTGAGTCAAGAGAGAATACAAACCAAGCCGCAAAAATAGTACCAATCAAAGCCTCAAAAATCTCAACCCTACTCTTAACCTACTTAACCTAGCAGCTCTATCGTCAACATTCAACCTGTTCCAATCCCTTCTAGCACTCAAAGCCTTCCAGCTACTCTAGAATCTCCACAGTCCACTCCTAAACTTCAATTGCCAAAAGATAAAGTCCCCGTGCACCAATACTCGGCTGATCCAGTACCTGATCCAACATCTGAATTATCAGACTCCTCTTATCAATCATCCACAGATTATGAAGATATAACTTCTTTATCTTCAGAGTTTGAATCCCAAATGGCAGACATCACTGGTTTACTCATGGTACAACCAACCATAGAAATTCAAGAACCATCTTCTTCAGCTCCTCTAGTAGTTGAAGAAACTGAGGATGATACTGAGCAACAAGCTAGTTCATCAGCTCCAGTAGAACCTCCTCTTCATGCAGAGACTCATTCTAAAACTTCATCTAATTCCTGGTTCACTTTTGATGATATACCTCGTAAAAAATGGACAGTTAGATTCCATGAATTTGCAGCTTGGGTTGATGTTCAAATGACCAGACCCAATGCCAACTCTCAAGCAGTGCTCAGGGAATTGAGCTCCAGATTCACTGGATCACTTAGAGAATGGTATGAAACCCTTGGTGAATATTGTCAGATACTATTCATTAAGGCTCTACCATCCGTAGCTCTTGCAGCTATTTATGAACAGTTTATTGGTGAACCAACAGTAGTAATTGATGCTGCTAGAAAAGAATATCATCAGATGAAGTGTTGTTCGCTTCAACACAATCACCTGGACATTCACTATAAGAGAATGAGTATGCTATTTTATAAACTCAATGGCTTCAATGATCCTACCCTTAAACATGTTTTTATTGCTTCTTTGCCAAAGGAATTGCAGCTAGAAATTCAAAGACAGCTGATAGCCAATAATTTAGAAGTGGCTCATATCTCATTGGGAAAAATTTTTCAACTTGCAGTTCAATGTTTAAACAAGCTATGTGAACAGAAACAGTTCTTTCTAGAACTCATGGAAAACAAGCCTCCTTTCACCACTGCTTGCAAAAAATCTCCTTTCCTTGAGATTCAGTGCAAGGATGAGAAAAAATACACCTGCCTAACCAAAAAGAAAAAACATTTCCAAAAACATCCTCATCCCTCATAAGTCCAAAAAAGAAAAGAACCGATTTAGGTTTTTTCGAAAGAAAGATCCTTCAAAATCTTCTTTGTCTTCACAAAAAAAAGGACATTGCTACATTTGCAAGAAGAGAGGTCATTTTGCTAGAAACTACCCCAATAAGCCAACCAAAGTAGTTAAACTAGTACATCATATTTAGAACTCATCCATACTCTCAGAAGAAGAAGACATTGAGTCTAACTTTTCTGAACAATCTGAGCATAATGATGATACTGTTTTCATCATAGCAGATTCCACTGATAAATCAGAGTCACAATCAGACAATGAATTTATGGTTTTCACCATTCAGTCCATTATTTCTTCACCAACCATTCCATCTGTCAAAATCTCACTTCTCCCTTCCAAATTCAGTAAACCCCTTCCTGTCATAGGTTTTATCGATACTGGTGCCCAAAAGAGTATGATTAATCCTCACATCTTACCTTCCTCTTGTTGGGAAAAACATCATGAGTTTTTCAAAGTAGCAAATGGAGAAATTTTCAAAACCTCCCTTATCACCAAAAAAACCCATTAGAATACAATTTTTTCCTAATTGTGTTCTATGGCAGAAAGTCATTGGATCTAACCTTCCAGATAAGGATTTTCTTATTGGTTTTGATATTCTTCAATTAGTAAAAAAACTTCAGATTACAGCCACAGGAATCCATTTCAAACAGATGTTCCTTCCATACACAAATGTCCTTAAGTTGTATGCTCTTAATGAAGTTCCACTAGATTTCAATTCTTTTTCAAAAACCTTTCTTAAGTTTTGTCCAAAAAACTATTCCCTGTTTCAACATCCATCTCCTTTATAGAAAAATTCTCAGTTCCTCGTTCAATTACCATTCAAATTGAATGAAGACTTAACCCCACAAAGGCAACTCGCCCTGGCATGTCACCTTCTGATCTAGAGTTAACCAAACAAGAGTGTAACCAACTCCTCAGCCAAGGTCTCATTGAGCCCACATCTTCTAATTTTGCCTGTCAAGCCTTTTATGTTGAAAAATGATTCGAACTGGTCCGTGGAAAAAAGAGACTGGTGATTGACTATCAACCTCTTAATGCTTTCCTGAAAGATGACAAATTTCCCTTACCAAAAATCCAGTCCATGTTCATCCATCTCCAAAATGCTAAAGTCTTTTCCAAGTTTGATGTTAAAACAGGTTTTTGGCAACTTGGAATTCACCCTTCAGATCGTCCCAAAATAACTTTTTGCATTCCCAATGCCCATTACCAATGGACCATTTTACCTTATGGTTTTAAAGTGGCTCTATCCCTTTTTCAAAAGGCGATGACAAAAATATTTTCACCAATTCTCCATCATGCATTAATTTACATTGATGATATTTTGCTCTTTTCTACAGATGTACTTTCTCACCAAAAATTACTCCGTGATTTCTTAAACATAGTACAGACACATGGCATCATGTTATCATAAAAGAAAAGCAGCATTGGTCAAACATCAATCAACTTTCTTGGCATGGAGATTAAAGACGGACATTACCAACCTGGACAGCACATAGCACAGGAATTGATAAAGTTTCCTGATAAAGATCTCACAAAAAAGCAGATTCAACAATTCCTCGGGATTGTGAATTATTTGAGAGATTTCATTCCAAAAGTATCAATTCATACTAGCCACTTGTCAAAGCTATTAAAGAAGAATGCCCTACCATGGGGTCCTAAGCAGACAGAAGCCATCAAAGCACTCAAGTGTATTTCACAGTCACCACATCCACTCAAAATCCCTGTAAATGGACAAAGAATTCTCCAGACGGATGCTAGTGATGAATATTGGGCAGCCATTTTGCTTGAAAAGGATAATGAAAAAGAATCCTATTGTGCTCATGCTAGCGGATAGTTCACTTCAGTAGAAAAGAACTATCAAATAATCTATAAGGAGATACTTGCAGTAAAATATGGAATCAAAAAATTTGAGTTCCATCTTCTCAGCCATAACTTTTTGGTCATAATGGACAACTCTTCTTTCCCCAAAATCTTTAACTTTAACAACAAGTTGTTCCTTGACAAATAGCTACTTAGTCTCAAAGCATGGTTTGTTAAGCATGATTTTTCTGTCCAGCACATCAAAGGCGACAAAAATCTCATCCATGATTTCCTTACCATGCCTTATATAAATACCCCTGCATTAATCACAACCATTCACACAATTCCCATAATCGCCATGGCTTCCTCATCATCCTCCCCTTCCTACAAAAAATCTTTGCCTTTTAAAGCCCTCACCCAGA
The DNA here is from genome assembly GCA_030449905.1 of Luvunga scandens. NCBI lineage: Eukaryota > Viridiplantae > Streptophyta > Magnoliopsida > Sapindales > Rutaceae > Luvunga > Luvunga scandens. The sequence continues at coordinate 893,359 of JASUUG010000193.1, read as the reverse complement.
AAATGTTTCCTCTTGGTTTAACCTTAGTTCGGCCTTCCAAATCCAGGATTTTGCTAGGAAATTTTTGTTCCTGTATTTTATGAAAATATACTAGGCACAACCCCTCAACTTTCCAAGTTTTTATCCTGATTATTTGTTTCTTACAGGTATTGTTCTTGATCTTTCCAGGGATATCACTGAAGATGAACTGTGGTACATGTGGTGTCTTACAATCCTTTATGCTACAAAGATTGTCTTACCAGTACTCCCAACTCTCAGGCACATCAACACTCTTAAAAATGCTTCCACTCTCCTTTGGACATTTTTAGAGTGGTACAATCCTCTTACTTGGTGGCGAAAGCAACTTCAAAACATTGCGAATTTCCATCAAATGAACAGACTCCCAGACCAAGAAGAAGATTTGTTCACATCAGTATTCATTGTTCATAGACCATATTTCCAACATCTAGTCACAAGAGACTACTGGACACAAGATCAGGCTTTTGAATGGAAAACCTTTCCACACTCCTTTCCCATTCATCATGACCCATCTGTTACATCCATCCTCAAAGCCTACCTTTTTGAACTTAACAATGTTCAATCTCCTTCACCAGAGATTCACCATACTTCTATAGGTCCAGCACATACCTTAGAATTTCTTCCACGCCATAAGCTTGGAACACCTACCTCATATCCTACACCTTCAAGAATCCTGATAAAAGAAGAACGTCCAGACTACACAAGTGTTTAATTCCAAGATTCCCAAGATCCTTGGGAGGAATTCATGTCAGCTGTGGATCAGTACTCTTGTACCATGATACCAACACCAACTGTGCCTCCACCACCAACCTTACTAGAAAAAAGAACTCTTCCATTGAAAACTTATCCAGCAAGGTTTAAAGGAAAAATGAAAACTGTCAAATTTGAAGATATTCATGACATTGATTGCTTCATCTAGAATGGAAAGTGAGTCTGCTCTTCCAAAACTGGTGACACTACGGAAGAAGATACCCACGACTGATCATCCATTTAGTCTGTCATCCTAGGAATAAAGTCTTGTCTAGCGTGCTTTAATAAAGTCTTGTCTAGCGTGCTTTAATAAAGTCTTGTCTGGTGTGCTTTGTAAAAGTCTTGTCTAGAGTGCTTTAGTGTGTTTGCTTTTATTTTATAGCTATCATGACAGATGAGGGTCCTGTCTCATCTGGCTACAGGGATTTTTTCCTTATAAAAGGAATCAAGAGTTTTCGGATAACAATGGCATTCTAAATCCCTTACTTCTTTGTAGACTTCAAATTATCTTTCATCCTTTATCCCTAGAGTGTTCATCTCACTTATATTGAGTATGCTCTACACTTGCCTCTTAGTGAGGATCCTATGCAACAGAAACGTTCTTGTGTCTCTGCCTTCCTCATCCTAATCAACCACCAAAATAGTAATCAAAAACATTGTGTTCGTCCTTCTGTAGCCTTAGGATTGGCTTTTTCCCTGATGATATATGTCTAGGTCTTCTTATCTGGTTTCATGTTGGATTTTTGAGGTATATAGGCTTGAAACTCGAGCATGCGGGCTACTGGTCCAAAGGATGATTTAGTTCATCATTGCTCTGGCGTAACAACACCACATACCGCTGCCCCCAGGTGGTATCAGAGACACTAAAATCTTCTCTTGCCTTTGGTGGTTCAGCCTTGATAGCTTCATTTCATCTATCATTACTACTCCACTTCAATTTCTATAGGTTGGAAGACATCAAAGTATATATAGCTGTACCCTTCTTCTTCAGTTGCCTCCCACCTTTACATCGGTAATCTCTTTGTTCAACCCAATCAAAAATTGCGCAATTGTAGCTTCCCTATCTTCCTCTACATTTGCCCTAATCATAGCAATCTCCATCTCTTTATGGTAATCCTCTACACTTTTTGACCCTTGGGTAAGGCTCTATAGTTTAAGATTAAGATTCCTCTTATGGTAATGACTAGGAATGAACAGATTCCTCATAAGTGCTCTCATCTCTCCCCACGTAGCCATAGGCCTCTCACAATTCCTTCTCCTATTATTCACCAACTGATTTGACCAAATTATTAATAGCATAGTCAATAAATTCAATAACTGTTAGCTTTACCTTTTTCTCCTCTAAATAATTATGAAATCAAAGATCAACTTAACCTTCTTTTCCTACTCAAAGTAAGCCTCGGGGTCACTCTTTCCTTGAAACAAAGGAATGGTCATTTTGATTTTACCTAAACCCCTAAGCTCATCATCTCTCTTATACCCCCTCTCTTGCCTACCTCTTTTACATCTCACTATATCCTTGTCTACTTTGGATGCTCTATCATCACCATCATCTTCCTAAAATTCATTCTCTACACCATCCTCATCTATAGGCTCGTATCTATGCCTATTATTTCCCTTATTATACCTTGCTTCATCATGTCTAGCCCCACTACACTTTCTACTAGTTTGCTCCTTCTAAATTCTCTTAATGGCAGGCCTATGTTGCCTCAATCGACTTCCTATCTCTTTAAACCTCATATTCATCTTTTCTTAATGGTAGCCCCATGGTGTATTACTTTCAAAGTTAAAGTAAGGTCCACCATGGAAGGTGGTGCCTCACTTTTTATCATCTGATACAAATCATGGATTGGTACGATACGTGGCTTGTTAACCAACAGTGCGGACCAGACTAGTCCCCATTCGGGATGACCTCTGGAACTTACGTCGTTGGATTCCCGCCGATATACCTTATACCAGAAAACTCAAAACATTTTCTTTGAAGGTTTTACAACCCAAAGTAGGCATTTCTTAGCCAAAGCAGGGTACCAAACCAGATAAGAAAACTACAGCGAGTTTCTGATGCACAGGATCCTTCAAGGAATGCAAGTGCAGAACATACTTCCTCGGGGTTTTATGAACCGATTTTATTTTACTTTCTCTTTTCTTTATAAATCCAAGGCTTCTTTGAATTAAAAGAGAATAGAGTTTTAGCTAAACATGGTTGAGAGAACTCAAGAGTTTTTCTTAAAATTTTCTTTCTTATTTTCATTCATAATATCCTTCCCTTATATAGAGAAAGGAGAAGCTTACAACCAAGCAAAGGATAAGACAGAAACCTTATCCAAAGCAAAAGCAAAAGTAAAAGCAAGCACACTCAACCACTTTATGTGGCCTACAACATAAAGCACTCTAAGCACACCTTTTAAGAAATGCAAGCACACCTTTTAAGAAAAGCAAACTCATTATTGTTTTTCTTTATCTTTTACAAAATGAAAAGCCTAAAATTATGGAGAGGATAAGTTCATGATGTCATCGTCAGAGTCACTTTCAGTCTCATCTGGATGTTTGGCGTCATTCTTCTCTATTTTTGGCACATGTGGAGGACATCCTTTAGTATGAACAACATTTGGAACGCATTGCCAAGTGCAAGTTGAAGGTTTGGGAGTGGCCATAGGAGGATTGGAGGTTTGGCCTGGTTCAAAGATTAATGGGTTGAAGATGGGGTCATTGAAGGGATTTTCAAGTTGTTGGAGATGCTGAGATAAGGATATAAAATCTTCTTCTGGGTCTTGTGCATCCTAATATTGGAGATCTATGAAATCTGGTCTTTCTTCTTTAATCAAGACTCCTTTACCCTTTTGAGGGACTGTAGGATTTGGGAGTATGATTATTTCATGTTTAGGACAAAGGGAAGTATGGACAATGTCTATATCCGGTAGTGGAATATGGTTAAGACTCAGGAGGAAGTTCTGAAGATTTTTTGAAATGAGGGGATCCTGTTCTAAAGTTGTAGGGTGAGGAACTATAATCCACTCATATGCTTGATCTTGAGTAACAAACAATTTTGTTTCTAGGTGTTAAGAGTAGGGTGGATGAACAATAAAAATTGAGGTAAACATTGCTGCTTCATCTGGTGGAATGATGTCAAGGCTATAAGTCTGAAAAAGATTTTATAGTTTGCGTCTCCACCATGGTAGCAAAGAGAACCATTCAAGTAGGGTCCAAGTAAGGGAAGTGGCCTTTGAGGGATTCAGGAGCATCTGCTGAATATGTTTGACTGGAAGGATCAGCTTGGTAGCATGTAAAACCGTTAGACACCAAAAATACCAAAGCTCATTTTCAGTAATGTCTCTGGTAGAGGAGAGTACAAGACCTTGTGAGAAACAAGTGTTCTGGATGGAATGTGGTCATGGACGTGGAGTGGTCTTGGAGTGTGTAAACTCCCATAGTGTACCTGAAGAGAAACTTGGTAGCATATTCTTGGATTTTATATGGGCTGGTGAAGGTTCGATAAAGAGGGAAGGTTTTTCTAGTCAAAGCCATTTGTGGGAGAAATGATGTTGTAGATCAGGTTGCCATGAAGATGACTAGGAATGAGAAATTTAAGAGAATGAAAGTAGCTGGTGTCTGCTTATTGATTAGAGAGAGCATGTCAGGGATTAAGTTCTTATCCCCTTTTATATGTTGAACCTGGAATTCATACTTTGAAAACCATTCTTTTAGTTTTAAAAGGACCTTATCAGGAATAGTTTTTCTTTTGAAATTAAGCACGTTAGGGAAAGCAGAATTGTCTAATCGTACCAAAAAGTTATGACCAATTAGATGGTATTCAAAATTTTTTATACCTTGCTTTACCGCTAATACTTCCTTGAAAATGGTGTGATAATGCTGTTGGGCATCAGAGAAATGTCCACTAGCATATCCAACATAATATTCTCTGCCATCAATTTCTTCAAAGAGGATGGCCCTCCAAGATGTGTCGCTTGCGTCTGTTTGCAAAATTCAGCATCCATCTGTCATTATCCGTAAAGGAGGTGGATTTTGTACTATCTTTTTGAGATTTTGGACTGTAGCTATATGGCTATCATTCCATGGGACCGAATTTTTTCTAAGCAAAGCTGATATGACACTTGTATCTTTATCCACATGGGGAATGAAGTCACGGATGTAGTTGATGATGCCAAGGAATTGTTGAATATGTTTCCTTGTGAAATTACTATTAGGAAAGTGCAGTAATTCCTATCCAATATGACCACCGGGTTGATAATGACCATCTTTTATTACCATCCCAAGATATTCAATAGAACCAGTGGCGATTGTACTCTTCTTCTCGGATAAGATTATCCCATAAGCTTGTACAATCTCAAAGAAGTGTTGAAGGAGTTGTTGATGTTCTTTGTGAGTACCTGAAACAAGAGCAAATCGTCAATGTAAATGAGGGTATGGTGAAGGATGGGCTGGTTTTAGACCAAAAGGAAGAACTGTCCATTGGTAATGGGCATTGGGTATACAAAAAGTTGTTTTATACCTCTCAGCTGGTATGATACCAAGTTGCCAAAAACCTAACTTTAAGTCAAATTTAGAAAATATTTTAGCATTTTTGAGGTATGTGAAAATACTGTGTCTGCGGGGTAAAGGAAATTTATCATCTTGTAAAAACTGATTTAATGGCTGATAATCAATCACTAGCCATTTTTTCCCGCGAAGAGTTTCAACTGTTTTTTCAACATAAAAGGCTTGGTAAGCCCACTGGGAGGATGTGGGCTCAATGAGGCCTTGGGCCAATAATTGAGCACATTCATTTTGGGCCAAGACAAGGTCGAATGGGCTCATGCCGGGGTGAGTGGCCGTAGTAGGATTACTGTCTTCATTAAGCTTGAAAGGGAGGTTAATGAAATGGACTTCATTTTTCCATAATAGCTGAGGGTGTTCAAACTTGAAGTGGTTTTCTGGACATAACTTGAGCAATCTAGTGGTGATGGCTTGGTAGTCTTGAGGTGGGTTGGTCAATGAGTAGAGTTTGAGGACATCTGTAAATGGCTTAAACAAAGATTTTTACCGAATTCTTGAGGGAAGGATTTGGATACATTCTGCTTTGTGAAGAATGTCAAAGCCAATGAGAAGATCCTTGTCGGGAAGACTGGATCCAATTAATTTAGTCAACACAATACAATTTGGGAATAGTTAAACCCCAATGGAATGTTTGGTGACTAAGTCTATGGAGAAAATCTTTTCGTCTGCAGCACAGAAATGTTCTTTATGGTGACTCCAAAATTCTGAGGGCAGTATAGAAGGGTTAATCAAACTGCGCTGGGCTCCTTTGTCAATAAACCCAATTACAATAATGGGCCGATGGTATTTGGTTAATAAGAGCTGAATCTTTACAGAAGGAATGGGAATTTGGGTTTGGGCTAGAACCATTAGTTTTGATTTTGGGCTTGTATTTGTGGACTGAGAAGGAGGACCAATAATGTAGACCAAATTTGATAGGTTATCACTATTGCTATCTAAAGTAGAGTCGTCATCAGACGAGGCTTCAAGAGCAAATACTGTATTTTCGTCTGTTTCTTCTTGTTCTGAGAAGAGGAATTCAATCTGGTCAGTTGCAGAAGAAAATTCTGAGACAGATTGCAAATGTTGAATAAGACGAACTGCTCTTTTGGGATTCTTAAGACAGATTTTTGCAAAATGACCTTTTTTCTTACGTATAAAACACCAACTGTTTCTGAGACGTCGGGAATCCTTAAAAGGAATATTTCTCCGTCGAAAGAAGCGGAGATTACTCCGGTTTTTGTGTCTTGAGGATCTGTAATGCTTGCTCCTGGTCTTTTTGTCATAAGTCTTGAGCTTTCTGAAATGATGTCGCTTTTGGGTAGGACAATCACATTTAGTCTTATCTTTACATTTGATCTAAAGATAAGGCTTTTTACATGCTAATCGAAACGGCTCTTTGTCCTTAGCAATCTCTTTGAAAAATTTCTTCTGTTCACATAAATGTTCAAGACACACCATAGCAAGTTGGAACAGCTTGCCAAGAGACATATTATCAATTATCAGATTGTTAGCAGGGATTTGTCTCTGGATTTCAGGCTGAAGTTCTTCTGGAAGAGAGGTTAAGAACACATGCTTTAAGGTTGGATCATTGAATCCACCAGGTTTGTAAAACAAGATGGACATCCTCTTGAAATGATAATTCAAATCCTTGAAGTTCATTGAACAGCATTTCATTTTAAGATAATCCTTCCTTACAGCTGCAAAAATTGCGGCTGACTCACTAATGAACTGCTCATGGAGAACAGCTAAGGCGGATGAAACATTTGGAAGTTGAATAAACTGGAGCTGCTTGTATTCCCCAAGACTATCAAACCAGTCTCTAAGGGAGCCTGCGAATCTCGAACTAAATTCTCTTAAAATGGCCTGGATTTCTGAATCGGGCTTTAGCATTTGAACATCTAACCATGTAGACAATTCTTGTAATCTTTTATGCCATTTTTCTGGTGGCAAATCATCAAACGTAAACCATGGACCATTTCATGCTATTTTAGTAGAAGATCCTGGTCTGGTTCGAGCACATGGTCGTTGCGAACTTTCTGCTTCCGCTTCAACATCAGAAGGAATATCGAAGTAGGGCTCTTGCACTGGTGCATGTTGCTCTGTAGTCCCTGAAGCTTCTGTTGGACCAACCATCAATAGTTTTGAAATATCAGTTAGATCTGAATTAAAAGCATCTGAAGATAAGGACTTAAAAGATTCAAAATCTATTTGGATCTCAGATTCTGATGGAGGATCAACTGTAGAAGAAGACAGCTGAAACATAGGTTGCTTTTCTTGGGCAACTGTTTTTAGTGTAGGAGGTTGTGGACTTGAAGTGGAGGCTTCTAGGCAAGATTGTGTTTGAGCCAAAAAGTGTTTGGTCTAAAGGAGGTATTTGGGTACGGGAAGTGTCTGGAGGTTTAGGTCTAGACCTAAATAAAAGTGATGGAGGCTTTGGTTTTGGAGGATTTGGGAATAAAGTGTGGGTCATCCCAAATAACTTAGATGGATCATAAGATCTTAGTGGTGCAAGTAAAGTTCTAAATGGTATGGCTGGGGACTGATCACTGGTAAAGGTTGAGATTTTGTAAACAAAGTTGGTTGTTGCTTTTCAGTATCGATCCTGGCTATTTCAGCTCGTAGAGCTCTAATCTCCTTTTCCTTTTGGTCAAATTCAGGACTGTAGATCCTTTTTTGAATCATGGTTCTCAATTCAAAATCTAATTGTGTAATCCTGGTCTGGAGATCATTGTATATCTGTGCCAATTGGTCTGTTATCGTATCAATTTTTTTCTCGACAACAGTGGATCTGTGCGTAATATGATCAACCTTTGAATGAAGGGAATTGAGGGACTGGTTTTGTGCTCTGGCATTCTGGGTTTGCCAGTTAAGCACAGCCTCAAAAGCTTTAGGTTCTTCTAGAAGGCCAGATGGGGTTATGGCTGATTGAACAAAGGGTTTGGAGATGACATTTTTTTTAGGGTTAGTTTGTTTCTCAAATGGAGGGAATTGTTGTTGGTATTCTTGTGAGGATGACAGTGTAGGGGTGAACATCATACAAGCAGGGGTTTGAGGAGGAGGTGGTATAGGCATCAAGACTTGTTGTCTTTAAGATGTAGATTCATGTTTCTTAATCCACCTGAGGCCTTTATTATATACAAGGGCAAAGGTGCTGGGTAGTCTGGTTCTGGTGGATTAAAATCATCAAAATGATATCTGTATTTTTTTTTTCTTTTGTAGCATCTTCTATTTCGTCAAGGCATGGGCAATTTGGATCACACATTCCTGATCCCGGAACATCCCATAGAAAATGACCATTTATCTTTGCAGGATAAAGAGGATATCCTTCTGAATTAAAGGACACAATGGGTAGGTTTTCTTGCCTAGTTTGGACTGAGGTTGTCATTGAGGAATAGGTGAAAGAGAGTCTGGGTGGTTCTTCGGAGGCCGAAGGAGGTGGTTTAAAAGTCATGAGGATAGTGCCATCAGGGCGGTGTTCAAACATGCTTTCAAATGTCTGGATGGGAGTGGAATTACTATAAAATTGCTCATAATTGGTGATCCATTCTAAAGGCATGATCTTTATAAGTTCTTACCGAGGGATTTGTCTGGGTATCTGAATAATGGTAGGAATCTCCTCTGATTTAGCGAGAATCATTAAAGCTTCAGAGTTTGTTGGTTGGAGTGTAGGAAGATCAAGAGCATGATTTTGCAGACGATACACCAACTGATGGTGTAAAGTTGCAATTTTAGCTGAAGCTATTTTTCTGCTCCTTGTATCTGGATCTGGACTTTGAGTGCGGTGGACAGGTTTGTGTCTAACAAGGAAAAGTTGAAATTAGGATATAGGGTAAGCAGAACACTACCTGCATGTAGAGTGGTAAGGATAGTTCCAATTGTGGCAAACTGGTATTGTTTGAACCTGGTATTAAGTAAGGCTATCCTTGATGTGACAGGCAGGCCTTTTTTGCCATGTAAAGTAAAGATCAATCTCACCCCTCCAAGGTGGAGGTGAGTATAACCCTCTCGTTTCCAAGAGGATATAAGGTCAGGAGAAATCTCAAGGGTAACATATTGCTCGGCTGTAGTAGCTTGAAAAGCACATTGGTCAAGTCTGGATGATTGGATATATTCTTTAAGATGGGGTCTCTTGGTAGAGATAAGGGTTCGGATGGATCTAGTGATCGAAGAAGGTCTTTTGTAAAGTTGGTAGGGATTAACAAGAGGCATAGAGGATTCATTTATCTGGGCGGATTCTGGAATATAGGAATATTCAACTAAACTTTCGATTTTACTTGCGGATTGTTTGGTACAAGATTTTGGTAAAGATAAAGTAGAAGATAAAGTAACAGGAGTAATTGAGGAAGTAGGAGTGGAAGATGAAGATGAAGATGCCATGAAATAAAAGGTCTCTTGATTCTCTAAAACCTGGATTTACTTTAAAATCAAGAAAGTATCATTAAATCATACCACAAAACAAAGTTTGAAATCAATATTTTCAAAATAGAAATTTGAAGGACAGTATGGCTCTGATACCAATTGTGGACTGATAATAGTAATAATAAACCTCATAAGCCTCACGCATTTACACTTGAGATGTAACTCCACTCATGTTTACAGTCAAATAGGCTTTTACACAAAGCTATTTTCACATACTCTTGCTTTTTACCACTCTTATATTTTCTCAGTTAAGTTCTGTAGGAACGAATGAATCAATCAAGGGAACGCACAAAGGTAAATCCCTCTAACAATCAAGTCTAAGAAACAAGAATGAAAAAAAAAAAAAGAAATAAAGGAACAAGATAACAGGAAACAAGAATAACAAAACGAAGAAACAAAGTAGATCACCAAATATGATTGTCATTATTATTATTATTTTTGTAAACCCTAAATAACTGAAATTTGTATGAATTTAAGGAAAGGAATAAGTAAAATTTACGGATTTGAGGAGAATTAACCACAAGGATGCAAATTTGATAAAAGAAACCCTAAAAATATTGTTCATGTGGCATTGTTCATGATTTTTTTGTTTTGGTCTTTTTTTTTTTTTTTAGAATACTAGAACAAGAATGAAAAATCTCAAACAAGAATGAAAGACAATAAAGATAGATGAATCTAACCTTGGTGCCTAATCCTCTCTAACGATATCAAACTCAAGAATTGTCAAAGCTCTGTTCAAAGAACATAAAAGAGTTTATATAAGGTGACTAACCCTAATTTAACTTAAAAACACAAAAAAAAACCTAAAATTAAAAACTCGGAGCTACAGGGCCCCTAGCCTATAGAGCCACTGATTTTAAAGTAATAAAAAAAGATGTTGGATTCAAGTGGGGAGAAGAACAAGAGAATGCATTTCAAATGATCAAGCAAAATAACTTTCCTCCTAAAAAAAGGGGAAAAGTATCTGAAAAGAAAAGTAGCACATTTTCCAGCCATAATGTGCAAGCTGATGATAAATACATAATTTTTTTTCTATATTTTACTAATTAATTTCTCCTTTTTCTTCTTGATCCGTAATTGTTTTGATATTTTAATCATTAGTAGCAAATCGAAATCAGTGATTTCAATTGGAGCACATAACCTATGTTAAATAATCTGAGCTTGTGTGTTTATTGCCTAGATCAACCTAATATCTTTCTCTACTTAATGCTTCCATTATCTTAAATTTAAAGAGATTGTTTTAAATTATTTAATAGTTAGAGATTAGGTGAAGAGCTTGTTTTACGTAATGACACATTAAGAAAGGATCAAGATTAATAGAGCTTGTTATTATCTATGGTTAATAGTTTCAATGGAAATTGATGATAGAATTGATATATTATGTGCATGTTTGGTGGTGCCAAATGATCCTTTGACCAAAGTTTTCATCATTATTATTTTTTTCTCCTTTAATTAGAGTTTTTATTAAATTATTATTTTTATAGTTTTACTTTCTTTATTTCTTGCTATTTAGTTAAAAATTCATAAAACCCCCCCTTTTATTTATATTTAGCTTTTTCTTTAGTTAGATTAATTATTATTATTATTATTTTATTTTAAGTCTTCATTTTAGAGTTGATTGTAAATACAACTAGTATAGTTTTCGTGAGATTGATTCTTACTTGCTTTGTACTAGTTGTTTATATCATTAGTAAGGCTTTAAATTTGGTGTACCCTAACGACACTACCAACCAACTTGCTGATTTCATAGAAGTGATCATTCAGAAACTTCAAGAGCCTAGATCATGCATTTCGTGGTCCGAATATCATGTGCAATTCCTTCATTGGGCCTCCACGAATTTTATTGAGCCCAAGTTGCTTGAATAACACCATTAAGCGATTCTTTGAATTTCTTTGCATGAGCTCTTTTGACGAGTCCAATGGAAACTTGAATAGGATTTGAATATGCCTTATCCCACGTCCCTATGACACGACCCGCCCCGAATCCACAGGGCGAGTTTGCCTAATTCTATTTAATTGTTTTGACATAATCTAACTAATAAGAACTTTGCCGAAAATTCAGTAGAGTCTCTCTTAAAATTATCACATAACCAAACCTGCAATTAAAAAAAGTAAACACTCCCAAAATAATTTCAATTACAACCAACTTCATCTATCAATCTCCTCAACAAAATACCAAATCATTTAAATATCCAATATTAGATCAATTATATAAATTTGTCCACAATCACCGAAATGTATCAAATTATACTGTTGTGCAAATTTTATTGAACTCACAAGCGCGCAAATCTATTATAGAATAGATCAACGGTGACAATTGTTAATCCCACGAGGAGGTGAATTTTAATTGCCTGTAGAATTAATTTTCTAAGTTGGTGGTTGGATTTATAATGAAAGTGACATAAGCTATCTTATGATTTAAATTAGAGCGGCTGGAATAAACTATTAAAATGAAATGCTTGGATCTCCGGATCTGTACTCAACATGCACTATCAGCTTAACATTTCTTATTAGTGCCAATTAAATCATGAAGGGAGATTTTCTACTCCTCATGAACCTCACTCTAATAGATATGGTGCTAAGTGCTTCCCGTGCCAAATAGTAATTACCTTGCCTAGGGAGACGGTTATACCAATTAATATCTAGACAAGATTATTACTATCCGTCTACGAAAAGTCAAAACATCCACATAAATTAGAGGGGAAGAAAAATTAAATTTACCAAATTAAGCCCATGGAGCATATTGAGACTTCACCTTCAACCCAAACTTAAAAGAAAAATAGCTATTTATAATTAAACTAGGGATAAAATGAGAATTTTATTAAAATACATAGAAAATACAAGATAGAGGAGATGGAATTATAGAAAATGGAGCTCAAAAATGGATTCAAGGGTGTCAAATTAGGGGGGGAGCCCCATTTTTATAGATACAATGAGTAAATCATGACCATCGGATTAAAACAATTTGGACGTTCAGGATTGTGACACATGATAAGCTTTTATTGGATGAAACACATCATGAGAGCTGTCATTCCGTGTATATGCATGTACCGTACACACATTTTTTCGGTCCACTAACATATTGTCACGTCGCCGGTTAACGCCACATAAGCATTTTAGTCTAATAGGATCGTGACACGTCATCAGTCAACACCACATCATCAGTCAATGCCATATAAGCGGTTAATGCCACATCATTCATCCAATTGAATGCTGCCACGTCATCGTACAGTGCTGTGAATAGTACTCTATATGTGAACAATACCATTTATCTTTTTAGGCTCCTCCTAAGGTTTTCGACTGTCCTAAGTTCAAAATTACTGTCTGTTTTTTTGTCTGATCTCTCGTTCATTGTAAAATACTTAATTAAAATAAAACATACATAATTAAATCACAAGGGACTTAAAGACATAAAAGTAGGGATGTTAGTGAGACTTTGAGTATAAAATGATGATTTTCTCCATTAAAAATACACACTTTCTAGCACTCAACATATACAATCCTAAAATATCTCAATAAAACATCTATGACTTCTAACTCTATCACGTGGCCATAACTAAAAAATAATAATCATTGCTAGGTCGACTGTTGTACCTGCAATTCTCTTGTGAAAGGAAAAAATATAATAAAATGGGATGAGTATAAAACTTAGTGAGCTCAGTGAGTAGATAGTAGTTTTGGGAAAATAACTTTACTCTAAAATAATTGTATCATATCAAAACACAATTTCATCAAAATATCAAAAGAACTTAAATAACTTATTAAATTCAAATCATGTACTCAAATAATAATATCACAATAGACTGCATAAAATCAATGAAATCTTAATACTTATATCATCAATACTTAATACGGAAAACTATCACCAAACAAGTATCCAAGGAAAATAATCTCATCATATTCGGATCTCGATGAACGTGCAATGATGTATTATTTGAGTACAATCACACCCTAAAGCTACACGGATAAACGTGAAAGTACCATCTCTTATCTCATCATATTCGGACCTCAATGGACGGGCAATGACGTACTATCTGGGTACAATCACGCTCCAGAGCTACATTGATAAATCAGAAAATATCATCACATATCTTATCATATCCGAACTTCAACCGACGAGCAATGATGTACTATCTGAGTATCATCATGCCTTAGAGCTACACGGATAGATCGGCAAATATCATTTTATATCTCATCATATATATGCATGCATAATCTGGTCTCTAAATGACAAAGTCGCCCGAGTACACGGTCCAAAGCCTCTGTGTATACTCAGACGGGCCCTAAAAGCCTATATCTCATCTGTATCATCTGTATCTCAATATCAGTATCTCTATATTCATTATACCACATGCATATGTCATCTCATCTGTATCACTATATCTGGAGGGGAAGGGTACTGTCTAATGATTTACAAACAACCATTTATATACATATACATAAACATATAATCTCATTTGAAATCTCATTTCCTTTTTCATTTAACATGCCTTAAATCTGCTTTTCTTTTTGTTAAAAATATTATCATACATATTCAAAATCAATAACCAAAATCATTACATAAATACCAAAACGTAGATAAAATCCATTTCTATGAAATCATTTAAGTTGAGACATTTGAAATTTATTTTGTAAACATGCTTTACTATCATAATAAACTTATGAAAATAGGTTTTGTATATTCCACTCACAGTGACGATGTCCGAACTTGGTATCAACAATGTCTGCGCATTGGTTCTCGTTCACGGATCCTCCTAATTTAAAGAAATAACATAATTACTATCTGTAATTGTGAATTATAACTAATATGCTCGAAACAACATTTATCCGCAATAAAATATTCTTGAATCCATAAAATTACCAAAATACGCTTGACATCAAAATTCATCAAATTATCCTCAAAATCACAGATTGCAAAACTATCCTCAATTCTGATTATAAAAATATCCACAAGTTCTGAATTTATGAAATTACCAAAATGCCCCTAACAACATAAATTACCGAATTACCTCTGAAATCTCAAATTACCTAACTACCCTAATATGAAATTACTAAAATCTCCTCCAATTTCATAACTATAGAATTACCCCTAAAGTTTAAGAAATTACCGAATTGCCCTAACAGTCAACGACGACCAAAGCTCAGTCAATGGCGATGGGAAGCTCAGATTTGATAGTTTTGACCTTGGTGAGTCCAATGGTGCCGGCAGTGACCTCCTAAACGTGGCGGTGATGGTGGATTGAGCTCCTACAGCCGTGAACTTTCCGGCGGTCGATCGATAGCAATCTGGCCATTTTAGGTGACCGGATTGGTCGGAAAATGATGAGGGGGAGCTGAGGAACAAGATCCAAGTGGTTGCACAGCCTAAGTCTAGCTAGATCAATGGCAGTGGTGATAGGTGGATCCGCAGGTTTTCAAGCCTCAATCGTCGGTGTTCTGGCCATTTTTCGACGTCGGTGACGGTAGGGGTACATTGGCCAACTCACAAGCTTCAGATCGATACCAAGCATAGGTGATGGGGTGGCCGAAAAAGAGAGATCCAGTCGAGTCGAGTGTGTGGATCTAGGTTGGTCAAACCAGGTCAACGACAGCTTCTCTCTCTCTCTCTCTTTATTTTAGGAAAGAAAAATAAATACTTCTCTCTCTCATTCTTTCCTTAAATAGTAACTGACACCCTTCCCCCCGTTTTTTTTGTAAGCTTAATACAAATTAAGCTAATACAGGACCCGAGTGTTGAAATAAATCCAACTACGCGGCCATTGAATCGAGTTCGAATTGTCTCAATTTTGTGTCACAATACATTTATTCGAGCGCGATCAATTTAATAATTGCATCCAATTACCCACAATGATTTGTAACAATTCCGAAGACTTTAAAAATTTGTGATGAAATAAAAAAAATAACATCATAGACTCAATTAAATAATTTATGGTGCATATGTCACAATCTGATCATGGGTAAATTAGAGAGAAGACTTGGCTGCAATAACAATAATTTAATCAAGAAGCCTTTCTTTCTCTCATCTTTCATTTAGTTTTCTTTAATGTATTTGATATTCAATAATTTAGACATGCACAAGTAGTCCTTTTATTGGTTAGGGTTGATTTTAAAACCCTAGACATGGATATTTATTATTAAAGTTTTAGAATCAAAATTTCTTTATCTCTCTCTACATAATTTTATATTTCACTGATTTTAGTATTCAAGAATTGCTACCTTGTTTATTTAGGTGCCCAACTAGATGAATTTGACGGTGATTTGATTGCTAGCTTAGGGTTTTTGATCCGTAGTTGTCAAAGAATTAGATTTTGATCAAGATTATGGAATATTTTCATTTGATTGCATGTGGAATACAATTCAACATAAATAAACTGAGCTTATGCGCTTGTTTCTTGATTCTAATGCTTTTATTAAATTAAATCTAGAGAGCTTGTTCTTGATTGTTTCTTGGAAAGAGATTAAGTAAAATACTTGTTTTTCTTGACAACTAAGTAAGGAAAGATCGAGATAATTGAGCTTGTAATCATCTTAGGGTTTTTTTCAAAAGGAAGTGAATGATGCTTCTAATAATTAACCTGAAATCCAATGTTTAGAGATGGAGAATGATTCTCTAACCATATTTCGTATCATAATTCAACTTCTTTAAAATTGTTTTGTACAATTTCTGATTTTTTGCTTTAAACTTTTTAATTTAGTTTATACTCCAAATCCCCCTAAAATTTGTGTGCATGCTTGTTATTGTGTCTTTAGCAAATTTGGAAAGTTTGAGTTAAAACTTTAATCTTTGTTGCTGGTCAGTTTTTGTGTTTGTGTGTTTTGTGCTATTAACTTGTTAATTGGGAACAATCCTCTACAGGAATGCCCTTTGCTTACATCTCTATGCAATAATGATAATATTTAAGGTAAGGTTTTAAGTGATACACTTTATAGCTCATTAGCACTAGTTCACATTATGAGTATTTTTGTAATAAATAATTTTATTAAAATTAAAGTGTCCAAAGTAACTTTTAGAATGCAATTAGCTTCACTCTTTGGGATATGGTAGAAAATGATGCTATATTTTCAACCATCAATCTATATCATTGAAAATAGTATGTATTTTGACCATCAATCCTTATCATTGAAATAATATTGGCGCCCATGTCTGGGCTAAAATCTTTTATACTTACTACATATATTTTACTAGTTTGATAGTTGATTGAAATTAAACTTCTATTATTAACTAAAATAATGTGGTAAAAGATAATCATGTATTTATGAAAAAATTAACAAAGTATTTGAAAATTTTATTATGTAATAAAATAGAGTGATAATACAGCTACAAACTCTTTTGTACTACTAATCAAAGTAATATCAAGTGGGTGATTGATGTAAAATATCACATGATCCATATGAGTTATTTTTATTATTTTATATTTTTAATTAATCAATCATATCATACCTAATTGATTTTCGCTAAAAGTTAAGCATAAGCGATGAATTGGTAAAATTATTTTTAATGCTTATTTCTTTTTGTAATATATAGGATATCACTTTTCTTTTTAGCAATGAAGTGATTTTTGTAAATCGAAAATAGTCCTACCTGCCTAAAAGTATACAGCAATCAATCATTTTTGGTCAAAAAAACTAACTTTCTTGTCACACACGTGGACTACTATAATTTTCATTTCGTGTGTACGGCGAATGCCTATCAGATAAATAGAAACAATTAAACGACAAACATGGTATGCAATCGGTACAAGATGATGTCAAAATCGTGGATTTTTTTCTAATAAAAGAATTCCATTAAGAGGAAAACTCCTTTTCTGTCAAACTCAAAAAGCAATCAACTATGTAATAAAAAAAAATCAACTAATTAATAAGAGTTCAATTAGTTTCATAAAAGAGTTATGATAATTTTATATTTATTTTCATATATATATAAGGTCAAAGAACATACCCAAAAAATGTTAAAAAAAACATTATCTTTCTTTTCTAAAGATGAATACATATATATTAGGAAGTAATGTCTCTTGATAATAATGCCAGTTAACATAGTATTTGGGTGTGAGTACTAAAACTTGTTAACTTTTTAACCTTTTGTCATATTTGGTAATTTTGATGCAATACAAAATCTCACTTTCCTTGATTTTCGCTGGCTTTGATTATGTTTTAGCTGTTACACGGGTAAATGTGTAGTTCATAATGAGGAAAAGTAACTAAACAAATAAGAATAATAATAATACCAGCAGCAGAAAAATTAGGGACTATTTCAAAAGGAGGAAATAAATCTCCAGACAAATCATAATCTTATTCTTTTTGTTTTGTGTTTTCATTTTGCTTTCTTTATATGTAATTGGGTTTGAAAGATCTGAATACATATATGCTCAGTTGCTGAATACATATAGCAACAAGATAACCAATTTATAAAAAAGAAAAAAAAAAGACAGCGAATTTACAGATCAGACTAATTTTTTATTTGTCTCAAGGTTTGATAATGGATTTTGTTATGGGAAACGGCGGTGATTTAGGTGATGAACAGGATGCTACTAATTCTCAGAGTAAGGGAAAGAAAACATATCATCGCCACACAACTCACCAGATACAGGCACTTGAAGCGTAAGATCAATAACCCTAAAAATATTGACTTGATTTTCTTTGAGAAGGGGTTTTTAAGTCATTAATTTTATTTTCCACAGAAGCTTAGTAAGTTGGTTTCAGTTTAATATTTATAGTCAACATCAATTCTCCCACAGAATTAAGGATTCAGCATACCATATTTTTTGCTAAACACTTAACCAACGATCAGGATTCATTTATTTCCCTTGCCTAATATTAAAAAATTATACTATACAGACTCTTGCAACTAGCGTTTTTTTTTTAAATTCGAGTTTGAAATAATCAATTAGCATTTTCTCTAACAAATTGTCTTTTGTTGTAATTAAGATTTTTCAAGGACTGCCCTCACCCAGACGAAAATCAACGACGTCAATTGAGTAGGGAATTAGGACTGGATCTAAAACAAATCAAATTTTGGTTTCAAAATAAGAGGACTCAAACTAAGGTTGGTTGATTTTTTTAATAAAATAATAAATATTTCTATATTGTTTTGCCTAATCGATTTTTAGTTGTTGATTAATTATTCATAGAAAAAGCAAGCTTGCTTGGGCTAAGCCAAACTAAAACTTTGAAAAAATGACACACTGTTGATGATTTATCATTGTTTTTGTCAATATTTTGTTTAATATTTTCCCTTTATAATTATTTGTGCTACTGCAGGCTCAGAATGAGCGAGCTAACAACTCGGTGCTTCGGGCAGAAAATGAAAGAGTACAGTGTGAAAACCTAGCAATTAGAGAGGCACTGAAGAATGTGATTTGCCCATCATGCGGTGGCCCTCCCTTTGGAGTAGAAGAACGTCAACGTAGTCTACAAAAACTACAATTAGATAACTCGCAGTTGAAAGAAGAGGTCATTACTTTTAAATTCAATAATGTTATTTCCAAAAACATGCACACAATAATGATAGAAATGAATTTGATAAAGGATTGGAACTCAGTACTAAACTTAGATTTTAATGAATACTTAATCATTGGTTAAGATTTATTTTTAATTTTATTTTTATATTTTACTTGTCAACAACCATTGATTTAGAACTTAGCACTAAATTATTGTCTTTTCATAATTTTTTTTTTGTAAAATGATAATTTTATGAGCCTAATAAAAAATGTTGTTTCTGTACGTATTATGATTAAATAGCATTTATTTATACTCTTTTGAATTTGACTTATATTGATTAATGTTTTAATACAAAAATCAATTGACTGATAAGATTAATTTATTTTTTGAACAGCATGCGAAAGTATCGAACCTTCTTGCCAAGTACATAGGCAAGCCAATATGTCCAATGAATTCGTCATTGATGCCGTCTCTTCCTGGATCAGCAATATTGGAACATCAAAATGTCCTACAGTCACCAATATTGCCTGTTCATCAAGAAATGGATCTTGGTCTTGATCTTAATCTTCAATTTAAAGGAATCAATGATGTGGAACAGTCACTCATGATGGAGACTGCTACTAATGCCATGGACGAACTAATTAGGCTTATGCAAATCAATGAGCCTTTATGGATCAAGTCTACATCATCAACAGATGTTGAAAGATATGTCATTCATCCTGAAAGCTATGAAAAAGTTTTCCCTAGGGCTAATCACTTTAAAACTTCAAGCGCTCGTGTGGAGTCATCAAAATATTCAGGGATGGTGACCATGAATGGGATGCAATTGGTTGACATGTTGTTAGATTCGGTTAGTACTCATAATTAATAATTGTATATTTATGATTTTATTTTGGAAATTATAATAGTTAAGATAAATGGTGAATCTGAATTTTGTAAAACCTGAGCATGACTCTAATTAAGACATATAAACACATGTATGTCTTCATAGGATAAATGGGTAGATCTTTTCCCAACAATTGTTTCCAAAGCAAGGACAATTCAAGTTCTCGAACCTGGAATCAATGGAAATAGAAATGGTTGCTTGCAGCTGGTAAGTTATATATATATTTAATTATCATTGATATATATACATTCATACATACATACATACATACATATACATATATATATATATATATCTCAAATTTGATACATTTCAAGATTTTAATTGAATGTAGATGCACGAACAAATGCATATTCTTTCTCCTTTGGTGTCACCTCGGGAGTATTTCTTTCTTCGCCATTGTCGGCAAATTGAGCTAGGCTTATGGCTTATAGTGGATGTATCTTATGATTGGCCGAAAGATAATAATTCATCTTCTCACTGTTGGAGGCTTCCTTCTGGTTTCATGATTCAAGACATGGCAAATGGGTGTTCCAATGTAAGTAAAATGTAATTAATAGCATTATCAAGATGATTAGGTGGAAAACTGATTAATTTGTCCAAACTTTCACCAAACATTATCATTTTGAATTTTGGTTTGCCAGATAATCTAGAATTATTAAAGAATCTCAATATTTAAGTTCCAACTAACTAAATAGTTTATATGTAATTATTATATTAGGTTAGACAATAACTACATCACATGTTTTTATTTTTAATATAATACTATAAGTATAGATAAGCAACCACATCAATTGATACTCAAATATTGAGATTTCTAATATTATTGATTTCTCGCAGAATTACAACTCGTAAATAACATGACAACCCCATCATAATGGGTCATTTTGCTATTTGACGTATCCTAGCAAAATTCGAGCCATTCTTGCTGGGGCAAATTTAGTATTAATCTACTAATATATGTATAATTATTTGTTATTTGCATGTAGGTTACGTGGCTAGAACACGTACAAGTAGATGATAAAACCCAAACTCATAGGCTTTACAGAGATCTTATATGCAATAGTTGTGCATATGGAGCGGAAAGGTGGGTTGTCACTCTTCAGAGAGCATGTGAGAGATTACAAGCTGAAAACTCACAAAGTACTCGCGAGGTTGGAGGAGGTACTATATATATATATTTAATTATTTTTTTATTGAATCATCTCAAATGCAGTCGTCTGCATTTTTAAATTAAGTACGGACTCACTCTTTTACATCAATGTAAAAGTTTTGACTCACCTTTTTTTTATTTGAAATTTTTTTAGCCTTATAAAAGTCCTTTACATTTATGTAAAATGACAAGTCTGTACTTTATAAAGTACAAACATTCACACTTAAGCAATTCTCACATATCTAGCTAACCATTAATATTTAGTTCCTTAAACTACGAAAATTTGATTAATTAATTATATAAGTGCTGGTCAGTGATAAATTTGCCTCAAGGTAGAAAGGGCATAATGAAGCTTGCGCATAGGATGGTGAAGATTTTTTGTTCAATGTTGAGCATGTCAGGGAAATTAGATTTTCCTCAGTTATCTGAAGCAAACAACAGCGGTGTCCGAGTCTCTGTACGTAAAAGCTTAGAACCAGGCCAGCCAAGTGGAATTGTAGTCAGCGCTGCTACCTCCCTATGGCTTCCATTACCATCTCATAATGTCTTCAATTTTTTCAAAGATGAGAAAATGCGAGTGCAGGTAACGATTCATAATCACAAGAACAAAGTTTTTGTTACACATATGTTCAAAAAGTTTAATCACCATCAATTACTTAAGTATTAAAGTGAGCAAAGCACTACCAGCATGTAAGGTAGTGAGGACAGTACCGATAACAGCATGTTGGTACTCTTTGAACCTTGTGTCTACGGGACTTCACAGATATTCTCTTCCAGGACTCACAAGACTGGAAGAATTCTTGTCCCTCCTACCTTCACAAGAAATTCCTGCAGGACCCTCAAGTTCTAACCAGACTCATGTGCAGCAATCTCCGAAAAGAAGCTAACAAACAGCAACCTTCCCTATTTGCCCCAACCCAATCTTTACCAAGATCTCTATGATTTCGAAAATGATCAAAAGACCTACTTTTGGACAAACCTTGAAAGTCTACATGACCATTTTTGAACCCAAAAGGGAATCTATGCGCACATATAAACAAATTTGGTATTGATGGCTTTTTCTCTATTAGCAATAGATTAACGTATTTTATGTGACAGTGGGATGTGCTCTCCAATCGAAGCCCTGTGCATGAGATTGTACATATCTCAAACGGTTCTCATCTAGGCAACTGTACATCAATTATTCAGGTAGTTTATATTTTTAACAAAAGCTTTCTAATTTTGTTTGCTAAATAAACTTTAAGAAATCGATTTATTAATTTGTTTTTGTATAATTTATTTGTGGAGCGTGCAAAGCAGCCTTTCATCCCCACCGAGAATAACATGTTGATGCTTCAAGAGAGTTGCATAGATCTGTTAGGGTCAATGGTAGTCTATGCTCCAATTGACATACCATCCATGAATTTGGCAATAAGTGGAGATGACTCTTCAAATATTCCCATACTGCCCTCAGGGTTTGTAATATCTAGTGATGGCCGTCAAAGAGACCATCATAGAGCCTCAACAAGCATTGAGACTGGCATTGGGACAGGAACTAGGATTGGGACCGGTGGTTCACTTCTTACGGTTGCTTTCCAGATATTAGTTTCCAGTCCATCATCGTCAAAAGAACTTAATATGGAATCTGTCGCCATTGTCAATACGCTCATTAGCTCTACTGTTCAGAGGATAAAGGCCACTTTGAATTGTTCTAATTTAGATTGACTTATTGTTCTTGTTTTATATTAGAACTTGTTTCATTTTATAACTAAAATAATATTGTAATTTGCTATTTTTTTAGGTTTGATTACTAGTACAATTATCTTAATCAAATTTTATCCTCAATTTTATAGATTATCATGATCTTCTCCTTTTAATTTCTCTCAAGGAAGATTTTAATGATCTAATGGCACATGACTTTAAGCAGATTGAAAGGCTAAAATTGAATTGTTCGCTTTTAATGCTCCATCTGTTGTCAAAATTTTCTTTTATTATTCATTTTACCAGGATTTTCACTCTTTGTCAATGCTTCAATTTATTTAATTACTTTTACCTTGAAGAGAAAAAACACAAAAAAATGCTAATCCATTTTTTTCTCTCGAATATTCAATTTTGGCTAGCCACCACTTATTTCTCAGTTTTTGGGAGCATACTATTCAAATGATTTCAGAATTTGGCAACCGCTAGTGCAAGCTTATTTAGAATATATTATGTCTTTACAAAATTCTCTTCATATTTGGAAAGATGATCATACACTACGATGGGAACAAGTTTTTCATTTTTTTTTTCACTTGATTGGCTGTAGAAACATTTTAATTTGAAGGATAAGATTAATTAGAAATTATCAAAAAATTTAAAGAATTTGTGAGTTTTAGGTGGCGTTTGTTTTTTAACTTAATAACTTAAAGTGACTTAACTTAATTAATTAAGTTAATTAGATGTGTTTGTTTTTATAACTTAATAGGACTTTTCAGATAATTTTGACTTAATAAAAGAAGCCAATTTTTTTAGCTTTTTGCTGAATGGAAGAATCTGAATTAAGTCAATTAATTCTAATGTAAAAAATATCCTTATTTTATAATTTATTTTTCATATATATTCTAAAACTCACCCATAAACGTTTATCCTACATAATCTCATCTTTACATGAGACAACTTTGAGATGAAATAACAAATCAACTATTTCAATCATTTTGTTAGTTTTTTTTCTTATATTATGTACTATTATTGAGAATTAGTGATAAAATTTAAAATTTATGATATTTTGTATATTATAATTCCAAAATCATTATGTATTCACTTGAATATAGTTTTACTTATAAATATTAAAATATTATGGTATTTAGTGTATTATTTATTTGACATTTAAATTTAATAAGGCTACAAATGTAAAAATATATATTTTCAGATTTTTAAGTTTAAAAAACAAACAACTTAATACTTATTTTCAGAGATTCAGATAAAAAAAACAAACACATTATTCAGATTCAGACATTCAGATCTATTCAGAATTCAGACTAATTCAGATCTATTCAGATTTCAGACGGAAAAACAAACGCCACCTTAGTCTTAGATTAAAATTTTGGCATATTGAGACCAGACTTGTCCCCAATAAGAAAACGTTCCTGAAATTGTAAAATTAAATTATACTCAAGGCACCAGTAAATTACACTCAAGTTCAAAGCTCAATGATTTATTACATTGACACTAAGTCCGGATGGTTTAATAATTATTAATTTATTGAGATCTTATTATATAATTTCTACTGAAATGATGATTTAAATTTAAATAGCATGTGCTTATTATTGCTAGCATGTGCTTTTTTTGCCAAATTTGAATAGGTTTAAATTTGGCTGAAGTCTAAATGGATTTGAGCAAAAATTTCTTTTCGACATTTTTATTTTTTATTTTTAATATTCAAGTTTTAGCGGCATCCATTTAAAAAATAATCTTAAATTTAGTTATTTTACATTTATGTCTCAAAACAAATAAAGGAATAAGTTTCATAGTTTAGGAAATAAGTATATTTAATATAGACATTTTTGGGATATAGTGTTTATTTCTCATTTAAACCTTTTTCCATTCAAATAAAAGTTACAATACTTTTTCTATTAAGATATAAATGTCTAAAATTAATAAAATTTTAAACTTCAAACATTTAATAAACAAGCCATAAATTTGTCTTTTACCTTAAAATTCACAACAATTATGACAATTTATACACTTTCCATTTGTTAAGGAAGTTGGTGGCTTTCCAGGCTTGATAACAGGCCTAGCCCCTATGAAAGCTCATTTAAACTTAGACAAGCTTCCAACAATTTTTTAAATAAATTTTTAATAAAATTAAAAGGAGGAAAAATAACACTTAAATTAAAGATGATTATCTAATACATAAATAGACTAACGGTCCAATACACAAGATTCTAGCAAACACAATTTGTTTAATCTTAGGGATTGTTGTGGTTTGGGAAATTTGGCATTCTGTTTTCGTCTTTTTTATTTTAATTTGATTTTAATTTTTTTTTATAAGTTGTAAAACCTAGGCTTGACCTCGGTATTTTCTATAAGCCCTTAATAGGCCCATTCATAGTATGTCAGGCCTAAAGCTCGTAGGCCTACTATTTTAATTACCCTAAGCTAATGTATGCACCACTAGTTACAATTGGTTATATAAACAAGTTAGGATAGTCACATATGAAGACAAAGCTGAAATGCTAATTAGGCTACCCAAGAGAGGGGTGAATTGGGCACTTAATCAAAAATTAAAAACTAAAAACTTGAAGAAAATAATAAACAAATTAAATTAAAAAAATAAACAATCAATGAGCAAAGAGTAATAAAGTGATAAGGTAAGAGAGAGCAAACATGTGATTTTTATGTGGTTTGGCCAACCGTGCCTACTTCCACGCCTCTAAGCTTGCCGGACTTGAGGATTCCACCAAGAGAGCCTCAAAGACTTCAACAACACTTACAATTGACTTCAAGTATATCCCAATACTTACAATCACTCAAGAATAAAATTACAAACAAACAATTGCTCACACAATGTATAAGATTTCCAATGAAATCTCAAAGTTTGAATTAATGAAATAAAACAAGTTTAAAAGCTCAAAAGATGATTGTATGCTTAGAAGTAAGCTCAATGATAACTGTTCGATCTCTACTAATTTGAATTTGATTGAGTCATTTTATACTTGGAGCTAAAAACTATCCGTTGTTGACTTTCTGGAAAAAATCAGATTGTCGTTTGCTGCGGTCGGTGAATCGCTTTGACTTGTCCAAATAGTCATTGTGCTTAAATTTTAAATAAACGGTTTACTATTTAAAATTATCATATTGCTGTTTATTTTCAAAATCCTGCAAAACAAACTTAGATCTCCGTTTTCACTAAATGGTTCAAGGTTAGAAACTATCTCTTCTCTGTAAATTATCGGTTCAGCATTTTGAAATAAACGATTCACCATTAAGTTCCAGAATCTTATCAAAAGAAGTTCGGCTAATCATTTTTTATATACAGTTCACGATTAAAAAGACCAATTCCTTTCTGTCAATTATCAGTTCACCATTTGCATAATAAACGGTCTACAGTTAACTTTCATAATCTATAATTTGACAGCTTTTGTTTAGAGAAAGATTTTCTGACTCATGTTACTAGTCATTAAGCTTCTTTAAACATGTCCATATCAAGAACATATAAGTTTTGTTATCATCAAAATCAATATTATAAGATTAATAAAAGCCAATCACCTCGATGAAGGTAAATCTAGTGAGCAAGGATTTGTTTAGTTACACGTATAGCTCTATTTAAATTAGTTATGCTTGACTGGACAACTTAGGGCTTCTTTATTTAAAGTCTGAAGCTTTTACTTGTTTGTTTTTTGCAACTTATGTCAGATTTTTAGACTTTGTAAATCTAAGTGAAAAGAAGTAAATTTTTGTGACTTTTATCTAAATGGAAAAAGGTCTATATTGAAAGTAAATATTATATTCTAAAAATATGTCTATAAAATATACTTGTTTCCTTAACTATAAAACCTAATTCCTTTTTACTATTTGTTTTTATTTAAGTGGAAATAAATGTCAAGTAACAATGATTAAGATTATTTTATTTATAAAAACAAATAAGATCTACTTATACTCAGATATTAAAAAAAAAAAATGTTATTCCAATATTCGTATTTAAATCCCTTCAAATTTCAAAAAATTTAAACCTATTCAGATTTTAAATATAAAAAAAATGTTACCTTAGTTTAGTTAGACTAAGTCAAATTAAGTCCAAGCCAAGGTAAAACAGGTAGGCCATGTACATAAGATGCGCCTAAATTTAATTGGACAACATGAACTAAAAGTAGGGTGCAAAACCATGTATTTGATGTACAATTCAAAAGTAATAATTTTCTCTCTAATTTTACTTATCCAACTCCCTGATACTTTATATTGTTTACTCAAATTATAGATCACTTCCTGTCAACTATTATATATGACACTATTTTATATGTTTCCATTCTGGTAATAGGTAATATCGATATTACATTAAATAGTAAACCCAAGAGTTATGCAGACAATCGGAGGAGGGACTTAAAGTTTGAAGTTGGCAATACAATATTTCTCAAAGTAGCCTTGATGAAGGGAGCTATGAGATTTGGTAAGAAAGGAAAGTTGGGCCCAAGGTTTATTGGCCCTTTTGAGATTCTCGAAAGGGTAGGAGATGTGGCTGTTATCCAAAGTTCATGGAGTATTTCATGTATACATGCTACACAAGTCTATTCCTAACTCATCTCACGTGCTAAATTTAGAGCCACTTTAACTTAGAGATGATCTCACCTATGAGAAGATGTCTATTCCAGTCTCGGATCAAAAAGAACAAACCATGCGCCCTAAAAAAATAGCCTTGGTCGAGATTCTATGGTGAAATCACTCAAAGAAAGAGGCAATATAAGCAAAAGAAGAGGAAATGCATGCGAAATACCCCCAATTGTTTTAGTGATGAATTATTAAATTTCGGGGATGAAATTCATTTAAGCGGAGAGACTTGTAATACTCAAAAATTAAGCAAGTAATTACTAGTATTATTTTGATTGCATTATTGTGATTATTGATTTATTTTTGTATTTGGTTTTTAATTTTTCTTTTATTTTATTATATCATTATCATTGTTATTGTTATTTTTTATTATTAATGTTGGTATTAGTATTAATATTATATTGGTGCTTGGACTCATTTGTTATTGTTCCTAGTTGCCCATTTTAGTCATTTCATCCAAGTCCACTAGCTACAAACCATAGGTTTCAATAAATCATTAAATAGAGAAAATGGGAGCTAGCTTCTTCTTCTTCTCTTGGTCAGCAACTTTAAGCTTTGAAAGAAAGTGCCCAAAGTTTTTCTTGGTATATGTAAGATAACTAGTACGTCACCGACAGGTGAGTCAAGCTCATTATATGGTATGTGATATGTAAAGTCCTATAAAGTGGTAACAATGTGCGGGTATTCCTAGAATAATAGTGATTTGTGAAATGTGAAACCTATGAATTAAAGCAAGTATGTACTCATGTTTTTTTGTGCACATGCATTGTATATTTTATGTATTAAGTTTGCTATATATGAAAAGCTAGTTTGCTTACTGAGTTTTATACTCACAATAGTTTATTGTGATTCTTAGATGATTGATGGATTTAGTATGTGATAGATTTGGTAAAGCTGCTGACATTCATTGGTTCTCTTAGTCTTGGAAGACTTTTTGACATGTGTAATCAGATTATGAGACTTCATGGGAGCTATTAAGTGTAATATGCATTTGATTTTTGGGAGTTATTTGTTGAACACTAATTTTTAACAAGTTCATAAATGTTTAAGTGGTCTTATTATTAATATGTTTTCTGCACTCTTGAGATATTGATTGATAAGAAAATAACCCTTTGACCTTTTTGGGTTTGAGGTTGACATTTTAATAGAAGTTCTTGATGCAGTGAGCATGCTACAAAGTTGGAGGTACAAAGTCTTTCTAATATATTTAAAAGATAAGAAGAGCAATTCCTTATGTGGTTTAAAAATTGGGCTTGTAATGAATGTCATTTAGTAATATAATATTTATACCTTAGTCAATTTTAGGATTAAATTATTTTCTTTTTACATCTTTGTAGACGATGTAATGAATGTCAACAATTGATCCTAGCTTTTACATCAAACTCCAACTTTAATCAATATATTAGGGTTATGGCACAGGGTCAACATGGCAATATTGATTGTTGACTTTTATGGTGTTTTCTTATTGTCATAGAGCTAAATTATAATTTTGGAAATTGGGTTATCTTATTTAAATGTGATTGGTTTGATACTGATTTTAACCAAAAGAAAATATAAACGCATTATCATCTCGCAAGTATTAATGTAAGCAAAATGTGGTACAAGAATGATCCTTTTGTGTTTGCAATTCAAGCCTAGCAAGTATTATACTTGGAAGACTACAAGCTAGGATCAAATTGGAGAGTGATAAACAAAATCCAACACCAACATATTTACCAAAAGAATGAATTGGCCATTGAAGAAGAAAGTCTAAATGGTAAATAATTTCGTCAGCATGATGCAAGTCATTTGTTCAAAATAATTATTATGATTGATTTAATTATATTTTGAAAATTGTAGGATATTAGATCATGGCTTCTGGAGGTTTGCGCTAATCATTTTCAGTAGCATTGGCACAAGCATGTGATGATACCACAAGGGTAGAGTATGCAGTACGTGGCGTTGTTACACTAGAGTAATGATGAACTTAATCATCCTTTGGACCAGTAGCTCGCATGCTTGGGTTTCCAGCCGATATACCAGAGACTCAAAGTTTTCTTTTATTTCCTTAACACAGGTGCTCATGGCCAAAACAGGAAAACTTAAAACTCAAGAGTTTTCTGATACACAGGATCCTTCAAAGAAGGCAAGTGTAGAGCATACTTCCTCAGGTTTTATGAACAGTTCCATTACTCTTTAATTCCTTAAGTTAATTCATTATTCCTTTAGACTAAGAAAAGAGAAGTTAGTTAGACATGGGAGAGAATTCTGAAAGATTCATATTTCATTTTTTTCTTGTTTTTTCTTTCACAAGAGTCTGCTCCTTTTATAGGGAAGGAGAGAGTGGATAAGGATAAGTCCTGATCAGCTTTTACAAACGTAACGTGTACAAAGCATAAGAAAACAAACAACTTTTACAAAGGTGCTATTACAAAGATTATGATAGGACACCAACGGTGACAGCATACTAATGTAGACAGCACACCGATGTTGACAGCACATCAGCACACTTATATTGACATAAACAATAAAGGAAGAGTAAGCGGTGATCATGACAACACACCATTCATGATCATTATTACAAACGGAAAAAATACTTTTAATAAAGTGCTTTCCAGCTGGTGGATAGACTTTACAAGGAGATGATATCCTCTGATGAGGATTTAGTTGCATCGGGTGATTTGGTTCCACAAGGTCGGAAGGGCCAGATGCAGTCTTGATCTTGGTCAGGGTGATGTGCAGGCAGGTTTTTCCTTTTTCGGGCCAGTCAGCCATAAAACGGTCATTTTCAATAAAAGGCTGGACTACTGGTGGAGGAGTGAGCAAAGTAATGGGCCTGATGTGTTGAGGCCAAGGTGCTGTAGTAGGAGGGTTGCTGCTTTGACCAGGCTGTGGTTGATTCTGACTGTCAAGGGGAAAGAATTCTTTCCATGGATCTTGAGAGTCTTGAAATAGGAAGTCCGTATAATCAGGACGTTCTTCCTTAATGATAATACCACGAGATTTTGGTTTAGAGACCAGGGATGGTGTAGGGATTATAAAAATATCATGTTGGGGACTAATGGAGGTATGTTTAATGTCAGTAGATGGGGGTGTGACATGGTTAATCTGAAAAAGATAGTTTTTCAAATTTATCTTGGTGGCATAGTCTTGCTATAACAAATCAGGATGAGGGATTGTGATCCACTCATACATTTGATCTTGAGTCCAGAAAGATAAATGTCCAGGGTGCTGGAAGTATGGACGGTGGACTATGAAGACGGAGGTAAACATCTGGGCTTCTTGGTAAAGGATTCTACCAAGATTATGGGTGGTTTTGAGCTGTTGAAGTTTATGGCGCCAAACAGGTAAGGGCGCGAACCATTCAAAAAGGGTCCAGGTAAGAGAGGTGGCTTGTTCTGGATTGTTTAAAAGGTCAAGAGTGGCAAATAGAGGGAAAACCAGTCTGGTGGCATACAGTAGGGAGAGACACCACATATACCATAACTCATTTTCTGAAAGTGGTCTGGACAAATATAAAGTAAGACCTGTAAGAAACATATATTCCGGATGATAATCTTGGAATGTAGGTGAATCAGGGTATTCAGAGCATGTAAGTATATAATACCGCATGAGAAAAGATTTAGCATATTCCTGAAGATGGAAAGGAGTGCTGAAAGCACGGTTTCTAGGGGTAGACTTTTTGGTGAGGGCTGTCTGAGGGAGTGAAGAAGCCATGGAGATTACTGAAAAATGGGACTGTATCTGCTTTGAGGATTTGGGAGAAGGTTTTCTGGAGAGGTAATCTAGAATGACATTGTGTTCCCCTTTTATATGTGAAACTTTGAAGTCATATCAGGAAAACCAATCTTTTAATCGGAGTAACGTCTTTTCCGGAACTGAATGATTTTTGAAATTCAGCATATTTGGAAAAGCTGAATTATCCATTCTGACAAGGAATTGGAATCTGATGAGGTGGAATTCAAACTTTTTAATACCATTTTTGACCGCTAAGATTTCTTTGTAGATAGTGTGGTAATGCTTTTGAGCTGGAGAGAACTATCCACTAGCATGCGCGACATAATGTTCTTTGTCATGAATCGTTTCAATCAAAATGGCTCCCCACGCCTCGTCAGAGGCATCAGTCTGCAGGATGATTTGTCCATTAGTAATGATTCGCAATGGTGGGGGACTCTGTGCATACCGTTTTAGGTAGAAGACACATGTGGTGTGGTGGTCAGTCCATGAGAGAGGATTCTTTTTCAAAAGTGAGGATAAAGGAGAGGTGTAGTTATTAACACGTGGAATGAAGTCACGGATATAGTTAACTATTCCCAAAAATTGTTGAATTTATTTTCTGGAAAAGTTACTATCAGGAAAGTATTGTAACTCTTGGGCTATGTGTGGACTGGGCTGGTAGGATCCATTTTGGATTTCCATGCCAAGGAAAGTGATGTGGTCTGTGGCTATAGTGCTTTTAGTGGCTGAAAGCATTATGCCATGGTGTTGAACAATCTAGGGAAATTGATTCAGCAAATTATGATGTTGGTCATAGGTTTCGGAGAATAATAACAAGTCATCAATGTAGACGAATGTATGATGGAGAATGGGCTGGAAAATAGTAGTCATGGCCTTTTGGAATAGGGATGGAGTTGTTTTAAGCCCAAATGGCAAAACAGTCCATTGATAATGGGCATTAGAAATGTAAAAGGCGGTTTTGGGTCTGTCATCAGGATGAACCTCAAGTTGACAAAAGCCTGATTTTAAATCAAACTTAGAAAAAATCTTGGCATTTTTGAGTTGGGTAAACAAAGCTTGTCTTCTGGGTAAAGGAAATTTAATATCTTGTAAAAAGATATTCAAAGGTTGGTAATCAATGACGAGCCTTTTCTTTCCTCGGACCTTCTCAGAATGTTTTTCAATATAGAAGGCTTGGCAAGCCCATTGAGAAGTAGTGGGTCCAATGAGGCCTTGGGCCAAAAGCTGTTGACACTCAAATCGGGCTAAGGTGAGGTCTTCTGGCGTCATGCCAGGGTGAGTAGCTTTGGTAAGGTTATGGTCTTCATTAAGCTTGAAGGGTAGCTTAATAAAGAACTGGCTATTTTTCCACAAAAGATGGGGATGTTGAAATTTACTATGATCATCAGGACACATTTTGAGAAATTTAACATTGATCTCAGCATAAGAAGATGGTGTTTGGGCTAAAGAGTAAAGTTTCAAGGCACTGGTATAAGTTTTGAACATATTTTTGAACCAAATGCCGATTGCAGAAATGTGCAATTATTTGGCTTGGTGTAGGACATCAAAACCTATCAAGAGGTCTTTATTGGGCAGATTAGAACTAATAACTTTGGTCCAAATGATATAGTTGGGAAAAAGCTGGATACCAATGGGTTTTTTGGTAATGAGCTTTGTGGAGTAGTTCACCATTTGCAGCCTTAAAGTATTCTTGGTGTGGTTGCCGACACTCAGGTGGAAAAATGGTTGGATTCAACATGGATCTTTGGGCTCCAGTGTCAATAAATCCAATAATATAAATGGGCCTATGATATTTGGATGGAAGGACTTGGACTTTGATCGAGGCAATAAGGATTGTAAGATCATGAACAGGTTGGGCTTTGTTTATGGATTAGGTATGAATGGTAGCAATAGTGAGAATGGGTTCTTCAGAATCAGTCAAGGATTCTTCATCAGAAGAATTTTCAAGGGCAAAGGCTGTAAACTCATCTGGACTTTCTTGTTCAGAAAACAAGAATTCAATCTGATCATCAAGAGTGAAGTCTGTATTATTCTGAAGATGTTGTATTAATCTAAATGCTCTAGCTGGTTTGTTAGGGCAGTTCTTTACAAAATGACCTCTCTTATGATAGATAAAACATCTGGATTTCTTTTCTCTGAGAGAGTCGTGAGAGGAGGTTTTCTTATGGAAAAACCGTAAAGGTTTGAATCGTTTCTTGGATCTTTTTCTGGAATGGTGATTAAGGTTGGAGGAGTATTTCTAAAAATGGTGTTTTTTCTTAGAAGGGCAGTGACACTGGTTTTTATCTTTACACTTGATTTTCAGATAGGGTTTTTTACAGGCAGATCTGAATGGTTCTTTGTCTCGGAGAAGTTCTTCAAAAAACTTCTTTCGTTCACAAAGTTTATCTAGACATTCCATAGCAAGTTGGAAAATCTTACCAAGGGAAAGATTGTCTATAACCAGGTTATGAGCTGTGATCTGTCGCTGTAACTCAGGTTGTAATTCCTCAGGCAAAGATGCCATGAACACATGTCTCAGGGTTGAGTCATTGTAACCGTTCAACTTGTAGTACAAGATAGACATGCGCTTGTAATGGAAGTGGAGGTCTTTAGGTTGTAAAGAACAACACTTCATGTTGAGGAATTCTCGTCTAGCAACGTCATAGGTAACAGAGGGTTCCCCTATGAATTGCTCATGAATTAAAGCCAAAGCATAGGGACTTCAGGAAGTTGAATGAATTGAAGTTGTCTGTAAGTACCCAAGCTATCAAACCAATCTCTAAGTGATCCCGTAAAACGGGTAGAGAATTCTTTTAGCACATATTGGGTTGTTGCTCCAGAGCGGAGCATCTGGAGATCAATCCAAGCAGAGAGTTCTTGGAGACATTCACGCCATCTATGAGGTGGAAGATCATCAAAAGTGAACCAAGGACCAGTGGATGGCTTTGATTCTGATGAAGACTTTGGAGGCCTAGGTTGGCTAGAGGTCTCTAGTTCATTGGGCTCTGGTTCATTGTCTCCAACTTCTTCAAGTTCAGTGACTACAGGTTCACTTGGCTGTGGGTCAGCAGTATCAGCTATTAATAACCTGGAAATATTAGCATATTCAGCTTCTGAGTCACTGGTTGGAGTATCACAAGTTTCATCATCAGTGGAAGTCTCATCAAAATCAGAAGAACTAGAAGAGTTTGGGTCGTCTGTATCTGTGGGTTGTGGAACATTGGTGGCAATGGTAATTTCCATCTGCTGAGTAGGAGTTTTGCCAGTAGAGGTAGATGGAGTATCCCGAAGGGATACTGGAGGGTTTGGTGAGGAGGTAGCTTTTGGACGGATTTGGGGTTTTGGTTCATCTTTAAAAAGTGTGTGGGTCATGCCAAATAATTTTGTAGGATCATATGGTCGGGATGGAGCCATAAAGGTGCAAAAAAGATGGTAGGTATGAGATAAAGTTGGCATAGGTTGGCGTTTACTAAAAAGTGATGGTTGTTGCTTTTCTGAGTCAATTCGTGCCAACTCAGCTTTTAGTTTTCTGATCTTAGCCTCCTTTTGATTGAACTCTAGACCCCAATATCATTTCTGGATCATGTCTCGCAAATCAAGATCTAATTGAACAACTCGATCTTGCATGTCCTGATACATCTTTTGAAGTTGTAAGCTGATTTGATCAACTTGTTTTTCAACATGAACAGTTCGAGAGGAGATGAGATCAACCTTTTGGTGAAGAGAGGTCAAAGATTGATTCTGGACTTTGGCATTTTTGGTTTGCCAGTTTAGAACTGCTTCAAAAGACTTGGGTTCCTCCATATGGCCAGTAGGGGTAATAGGGGACTGGACAAAGGGCTTAGAAATAACATGTCTAGAGACATCTGTTTGTTTGTCTTAAAGGAGGAAAATATGTAGGAGAGAACATCATGCAAGATGAGATCAAAGGAGAAGTTGGAATAGGCTGTTGGAGTTGAGCTTATTGGGAGCATGACAAAAGTACGGGTTCATAAGTTTGAATCCACTGTAAACCCTTCTGATAAATAGGTAAGGGTAAACAACTGACAGAGCGATCTGGATCATCAGATGGTGGACCTTTTTTATGATATTTACAACCGGGGAAAATAATATTTTTCTTTTTCTTTTTCTTGGGAAGTTCAAGGATTTCAACATCTTCCCAACAAGAACAACCTGGGTCACACATACCCGAGGCTGGAACATCCCACGTGAAATGCCCATTTATTTTGGCGGAATAAACAAGATAACCATTGGAATCAAAGGACAAAATGGGTAAATCCTCTTGATTAGTCTGGACAGGCTGGATCATGGCAGAATGGGTATAGGACAATTTGTGTGGGGCCTCTAATGGCGGAGGTGTTGATTGAAGGCTGGGTGTAGGAGAGGTGATAATGATGTCTGGTAAAGGTGGAGCAGAGGAAAGAGTAGGAACTGGAAGTGGTGGTGGCTTAAAAGTCATTTGAACAGTGCCATCTGGCCGTTTTTCAAAAGAACTTTTAGAAGTCGAGGTTGGCTTTGTGTTTTGATGGAACTTTTCATAATTAGACAACCGCTCAAGGGGCATGAGCTGTAAGAGCTCGTGTCTGGGAATTTGTCTAGGAATCTGAATGATAGTAGGAATATCTTGAGATTCAGCAAGAATCATCAAGGCATCTGAGGTCTCTTGAGAAGTGGGTAAGTCCAAAGCATGATTTTACAATCGGTACACCAATTGATGGTGTAAAGTAGCCATTTTTGAAGTAGCTATCTGATCAGCTCCCTGGAGCTGGATCTAGACTTTTAGCGCAGTGTGGAGGTTTGGATCATCAAGAGAAAGGTTAAAGTTGGGGTAAAAGGTTAAAAGAACAATACCAGCATGTAGGGTAATGAGAAAAGTGCCAATGATGGCATGTTCATAGTGTTTAAAACTGGTATCAAGCAAAGCAAGTCTAGCTGATACTGGTAAACCTTTTTTACCATGAAGGGTAAGAACAAGACGAATGCCTCCAAGATGAAGGTGAGTATAACCTTCCTGTTTCCAGGAACTAATCAACTCAGGGGAAATTTCTAGGGTAACATATTGTTCGGATGTGGTGGATTGAAGAGCACATCGATCAAATCAAGAAGATTGGACATGCTCTTTGGGTAAAGGTCTTTTGGTACTGACAAGAGTTTGGATACTTCGAGTAAGAGAGCTGGGTTTCTTGTATAATTGGTAAGGATTGACAAGAGGCATGTAGAATTCGTCAATCTGAACTGATTCAGGAACATAAGAGAACTCAACAAGACTTTCGATTTTTTTGGTGGTTTGTTTAGAACAAGAAGGAAGAAGATGCAAGGAAGAGGTCAGAGAAATAGTACTGGATCTTAAAGAAGAAGCCATGGGTGAGGAAGATTTTAGTCTTTAGGAAATAATGAATTAATTTGGAAAATGAAGGAGTTTTAGAAAATACCATAAAACAATATTTTTATGAGAAAACAATTTTGTGGCTCTGATACCACAAGGGCAGAGTATGCAGTACGTGGCGTTGTTACACCAGAGCAATGATGAACATAAAAATATTGTTTTATGGTATTTTCTAAAACTCTTTCATTTTGCAAATTAATTCATTATTTCCAAAAGACTAAGATCTTCCTCACCCATGGCTTCTTCTTCAAGATCTAGTACTGTTTCTCTAACGTCTTCCTTGCATCTTCCTCCTTCCTATTCTAAACGAACCACCAAAAAGATTCGAAAGTCTTGTTGAGTTCTCTTATGTTCCTGAATCAGTTCAGATTGACGAATCCTACATGCGGCTTGTCAATCCTTACCAATTATACAAGAAACCCCGCTCTCTTACTCGAAGTATCCGAACCCTTATCAGTACCAAAAGACCTTTACCCAAAGAGTATGTCCAATCTTCTCGATTTGATCGATGTGCTCTTCAATCCACCACATCCGAACAATATGTTACCCTAGAAATTTCCCCTGAGTTGATTAGTTCCTAGAAACATGAAGGTTATACTCACCTTCATCTTGGAGGCATTCCTCTTGTTCTTACCCTTCATAGTCCAAAAGGTTTACCAGTATCAGCTAGACTTGCTTTGCTTGATACCCGTTTTAAACACTATGAACATGCCATCATTGGCACTGTTCTCACTACCCTACATGTTGGTAGTGTTCTTTTAACCTTTTACCCCAACTTTAACCTTTCTCTTGATGATCCAAACCTCCACACTGCTCTAAAAGTCCAGATCCAGCTCCAGGGAGTTGATCAGATAGCTACTTCAAAAATGGCTACTTTACACCATCAATTGGTGTACCGATTGCAAAATCATGCTTTGGACTTACCCACTTCTCAAGAGACCTCAGATGCCTTGATGATTCTTGCTGAATCTCAAGATATTCCTACTATCATTCAGATTCCTAGACAAATTCCCAAACACGAGCTCTTACAGCTCATGCCCCTTGAGTGGTTGTCTAATTATGAAAAGTTCCATCAAAACACAAAGCCAACCTCGACTTCTAAAAGTTCTTTTGAAAAACGGCCAGATGGCACTGTTCAAATGACTTTTAAGCCACCACCACTTCCAGTTCCTACTCTTTCCTCTGCTCCACCTTTACCAGACATCATTATCACCTCTCCTACACCCCAGCCTTCAATCAACACCTCCGCCATTAGAGGCCCCACACAGATTGTCCTATAGCCATTCTGCCATGATCCAGCCTGTCCAGACTAATCAAGAGGATTTACCCATTTTGTCCTTTGATTCCAATGGTTATCCTGTTTATCCCGCCAAAATAAATGGGCATTTCACGTGGGATGTTCCAGCCTCGGGTATGTGTGACCCAAGTTGTTCTTGTTGGGAAGATGTTGAAATCCTTGAACTTCCCAAGAAAAAGAAAAAGAAAAATATTATTTTCCCCGGTTGTAAATATCATAAAAAAGATCCACCATCTGATGATCCAGATCCCTCTGTCAGTTGTTTACCTTTACATGTTTATCAGAAGGGTTTACAGTGGATTCAAACTTATGAACCCATACTTTTGCCATGCTCCCAACAGGCTCAACTCCAACAGCCTATTCCAACTTCTCCCTTGATCTCATCTTGTATGATGTTCTCTCCTACAGATTTTCCTCCTTTAGACAAACAAACAGATGTCTCTAGACATGTTATTTCTAAGCCCTTTGTCCAGTCCCCTATTACCCCTACTGGCCATATGGAGGAACCCAAGTCTTTTGAAGCAGTTCTAAACTGGCAAACCCAAAATGCCAGAGTCCAGAATCAATCTTTGACCTCTCTTCACCAAAAGGTTGATATCATCTCCTCTCGAACTGTTCATGCTGAAAAATAAGTTGATCAAATCAGCTTACAACTTCAAAAGATGTATCAGGACATGCGAGATCGAGTTGTTCAATTAGATCTTGATTTGCGAGACATGATCCAAAAACGATATTGGGGTCCAGAGTTCAATCAAAAGGAGGCTGAGATCAGAAAACTAAAAGCTGAGTTGGCACGAATTGACTCAGAAAAGCAACAACCATCACTTTTTAGTAAACGCTAACCTATGCCAACTTTATCTCAAACTTACCATTTTTTTTGCACCTTTATGGCTCCATACCGGCCATATGATCTTACAAAATTATTTGGCATGACCCACACACTTTTTAAAGATGAACCAAAACCCCAAATCCGTCCAAAAGCTACCTCCTCACCAAACCCTTCAGTATCCCTTCGGGATACTCCATCTACCTCTACTGGCAAAACTCCTGCTCAGCAGATGGAAATTACCACTGCCACTAATGTTCCACAACCCACAAATATAAACGACCCAAACTCTTCTAGTTCTTCTGATTTTGATGAGACTTCCACTAATGATGAAACTTGTGATACTCCAACCAGTGACTCAGAAGCTGAATATGCTGATATTTCCAAGTTATTAATGGCTGATACTGCTGACCCACAGCCAAGTGAACCTGTAGTCACTGAACCTTAAGAAGTTAGAGACAATGAACCAGAGCCCAATGAACCAGAGACCTCTAGATAGCCTAGGCCTCAAAGGTCTTCATCAGAATCAAAGCCATCCACTGGTCCTTGGTTCACTTTTGATGATCTTCCACCTCATAGATGCCGTGAACGTCTCCAAGAACTCTCTGCTTGGATTGATCTCCAGATGCTCCGCTCTGGAGCAACAACCCAATCTGTGCTAAAAGAATTCTCTACCCGTTTTACGGGATCACTTAGAGATTGGTTTGATAGCTTGGGTACTTACAGACAACTTCAATTCATTCAACTTCCTGAAGTCCCTACTGCTTTGGCTTTAATTCATGAGCAATTCATAGGGGAACCCTCTGTTACCTATGACGTTGCTAGACGAGAATTCCTCAACATGGAGTGTTGTTCTTTACAACCTAAAGACCTCCACTTCCATTACAAGCGCATGTCTATCTTGTACTACAAGTTGAACGGTTACAATGACTCAACCCTGAGACATGTGTTCATGGCATCTTTGCCTAAGGAATTACAACCTGAGTTACAGCGACATATCACAGCTCATAACCTGGTTATAGACAATCTTTCCCTTGGTAAGATTTTCCAACTTGCTATGGGATGTCTAGATAAACTTTGTGAACAAAAGAAGTTTTTCAAAGAACTTCTCTGAGATAAAGAACCATTCAGATCTGCCTATAAAAAACCCTATCTGAAAATTAAATGTAAAGATAAAAACCAGTGTCACTGTCCTTCCAAGAAAAAACACCATTTTCAGAAATACTCCTCCAACCCTAATCACCATTCCAGAAAAAGATCCAAGAAACGATTCAAACCTCTACGGTTTTTCCATAAGAAAACCTCCTCTCATGACTCTCTCAGAGAAAAGAAATCCAGATGTTTTATCTGTCATAAGAGAGGTCATTTTGCAAAGAACTGCCCTAACAAAGCAGCTAGAGCAGTTAGATTAATACAACATCTTCAGAATAATACAGACTTCACTCTTGATGATCAGATTGAATTCTTGTTTTCTGAACAAGAAAGTCCAAATGAGTCTACAGTCTTTCCCTTTGAAAATTCTTCTGATGAAGAATCCTTGACTGATTCTGAAGAACCCATTCTCACTATTGCTACCATTCAGACCTAATCCATAAACAAAGCCCAACCTGTTCATGATCTAACAATCCCTATTCCCTCGATCAAAGCCCAAGTCCTTCCATCCAAATATCATAGGCTCATTTCTGTTATTGGATTTATTGACACCGGAGCCCAAAGATCCATGTTGAATCCAACCATTTTACCACCTAAGTGTTGGCAACAACACCAAGAATACTTTAAGGCTGCAAATGGTGAACTGTTCTCCACAAAGCTCATTACCAAAAAACCCATTGGTATCCAGCTTTTTCCCAACTATATCATTTGGACCAAAGTCATTGGTTCCAATTTGCCCAATAAAGACCTCTTGATAGGTTTTGATGTCCTACACCAAGCCAAACAATTGCACATTTCTGCAATCAGCATTCGGTTCAAAAATATGTTCAAAACTTATACCAGTGCCTTGAAACTTTACTCTTTGGCCCAAACACCATCTTCTTATGTTGAGATCAATGCTAAATTTCTCAAAATGTGTCCTAATGATCATAGTAAATTTCAACATCCTCATCCTTTGGGGAAAAACAGCCAATTCTTTATTAAGCTACCCTTCAAGCTTAATGAAGACCATAACCCTACCAAAGCTACTCACCCTGGCATGACGCCAGAAGACCTCACCTTAGCCCGATTTGAGTGTCAACAGCTTTTGGCCCAAGGCCTCATTGGACCCACTACTTCTCAATGGGCTTGCCAAGCCTTCTATGTTGAAAAACATTCTGAGAAGGTCCGAGAAAAGAAAAGGCTCGTCATTGATTACCAACCTTTGAATATCTTTTTACAATATATTAAATTTCCTTTACCCAGAAGACAAGCCTTGTTTACCCAACTAAAAAATGCCAAGATTTTTTCTAAGTTTGATTTAAAATCAAGCTTTTGGAAACTTGGGGTCCATTCTGATGACAGACCTAAAACCGCCTTTTGCATTCCTAATGCCCATTATCAATGGACTGTTTTACCATTTGGGCTTAAAACAACTCCATCCATGTTCCAGCCCATTCTCCATCATACACTCGTCTACATTGATGACTTGTTATTATTCTCTAAAACCCATGACCAACATCATAATTTGCTTAATCAATTTCTCCAGATTGTTCAACACCATGGCATAATGCTTTCAGCCACTAAAAGCACTATAGCCATAGACCACATCACTTTCCTTGGTATGGAAATCCAAAATGGATCCTACCAGCCCAGTCCACACATAGCCCAAGAGTTACAATACTTTCCTGATAGTAACTTTTCCAGAAAAAAAATTCAACAGTTTTTGGGAGTAGTTAACTATATTCGTGACTTCATTCCATGTGTTAATAACTACACCTCTCCTTTATCCTCACTTTTGAAAAAGAATCCTCCATCATGGACTGACCACCACACCACATGTGTCTCCTACCTAAAACGGTATGCACAGAGTCCCCCACCATTGCGAATCATTACTAATGGACAACGCATCCTGCAGACTGATGCCACTGACGAGGCGTGGGGAGCCATTTTGATTGAAACGATTGATGACAAAGAACATTATGTCGCGCATGCTAGTGGACAATTCTCTCCAGCTCAAAAGCATTACCACACTGTCTACAAAGAAATCTTAGCGGTAAAAAATGGCATTAAAAAGTTTGAATTCCACCTTATCGGATTCCAATTCCTTGTCAAAATGGATAATTTAGCTTTTCCAAATATGATGAATTTCAAAAATCATTCAGTTCCGGAAAAGACGTTACTTCGACTAAAAGATTGATTTTCCCGATATGACTTCAAAGTTTCACATATAAAAGGGGAACACAAAGTTTCACATATTCCAGATTACCTCTCCAGAAAACTTTCTCCCAAAATCTCAAAGCAGATATAGTCCCATTTTCCAGTAATCTCCATGGCTTCTTCACTCCCTGAGACAGCCCTCACCAAAAAGTTTACCCCTGGAAACTATGCTTTCAGTACTCCTTTCCATCTTCAGGAATATGCTAAATCTTTTCTCATGCGGTATTATATACTTGCATGCTCTGAATACCCTGATTCACCTATATTCCAGGATTATCATCCGGAATATATGTTTCTTATAGGTCTTACTTTAGATTTGTCCAGACCACTTTCAGAAAATGAGTTATGGTATATGTGGTGTCTCTCCTTACTGTATGCCACTAGACTGGTTTTCCCTCTATTTGCCACTCTTGACCTTTTAAACAATCCAGAACAAGCCACCTCTCTTACCTGGACCCTTTTTGAATGGTTTGCGCCCTTACCTGTTTAGCGCCATAAACTTCAACAGCTCAAAACCACCCATAATCTTGGTAGAATCCCTTACCAAGAAGCCCAGATGTTTACCTCCGTCTTCATAGTCCACTGTCCATACTTCCAACACCCTGGACATTTATCTTTCTGGACTCAAGATCAAATGTATGAGTGGATCACAATCCCTCATCTTGCTTTGTTATAGCAAGACTATGCCACCAAGACAAATATGAAAAACTATCTTTTTCAGATTAACCATGTCACACCCCCATCTACTGGCATTAAACATACCTCCATTGGTCCCCAACATGATATTTTTATGATCTTTACACCATCCCTAGTCTCTAAACCAAAATCTCGTGGTATTATCATTAAGGAAGAACATCCTGATTATACGGACTTCCTATTTCAAGACTCTCAAGATCCATGGGAAGAATTCCTTCCCCTTGACAGTCAGAATCAACCACAGCCTAGTCAAAGCAGCAACCCTCCTACTACAGCGCCTTGGCCTCAACACATCAGGCCCATTACTTTGCTCACTCCTCCACCAGTAGTCCAGCCTTTTATTGAAAATGACAGTTTTATGGCTGACTGCTCGGAAAAGGAAAAAACCTGCCCCGCACATCATCCTGAACAAGCTCAAGACTGCACTTGGCCCTTACGACCTTGTAGAACCAAATCACCCGATGTAACTGAATCCTCCTCAGAGGATACCTTCTCCCTATAAAGTCTATCCACCAGCTGGAAAGCACTTATTAAAAGTATTTTGTCCGTTTGTAATAATGATCATGAATGGTGTGTTGTCATGATCACCGCTTGCTTTTCCTTTATTGTTTATGTCAATATAGGTGTGCTGATGTGCTGTCAGCATCGGTGTGCTATCTACATTAGTATGCTGTCACCGTTGGTGTCCTATCATAATCTTTATAACAGCACCTTTGTAAAAGTTGTTTGTTTTCTTATGCTTTGTACACGTTACATTTGTAAAAGCTAATCAGGACTTATCCTTATCCACTCTCTCCTTCCCTATAAAAGGAGCAGACTCTTGTAAAAGAAATAACAAGAAAAAAATGAAATATGAATCTTTCAGAATTCTCTCCCATGTCTAACTAACTTCTCTTTTCTTAGTCTAAAGGAATAATGAATTAACTTAAGGAATTACGGAGTAATAGAACTATTCATAAAACCTGAGGAAGTATGCAAGAGAAAACTCTTGAGTTTTAAGTTTTCTTGTTTTGGCCATGAGCACCTGTGTTAAGGAAATAAAAGAAAACTTTGAGTCTCTGGTATATCGGCTGAAAGCCCGAGCATGCGAGCTACTGGTCCAAAGGATGATTAAGTTCATCATTGCTCTGGTGTAACAACACCACGTACTACGTACTCTGCCCTTGACAACTAAATTCATTGTTTGTTTCTCACTCTTGTGCCACTCTTGGTATTTTATCTAGTCATATTTATTTTTTTTTCTCGCAAGACATATAAAATTATTTATATTATTTTTTTGGAGCTTCTTATAGTATTGATGTTATTGTTATTATTATTATTATTGTAGCTACTAATATTATGAAAAACAAGAGATCCAAATCAAGAGGTTTAAAACTTGTTGTTAGTGTTATTCAAAGGAAAATTGGTCCATTACGGGCAAAGAAATGGTAAGATATGCCAGAGGATAGAAGGATATTGATTATGATGATATTGTTGTGTTGTAGCATTTCATTTTATTTCATTTCATGTTTATTAGTTAATAGATTGGTGTAGCTTTTTGTTTGCTATATGAATAGAACATCGGTAACATTTGTGGTATTTTTTTCTTGTTCGCATTGCAAAGCAGGTTTGTTATTGATGTCTATCATCTAATCATTAGAAACTACAATGAAAGTGACTAAATCTAGTGAAAATCTGGTAAAAATAGTATTTTAGATGTTACTGGTTCCAAAAGCCATATCCATCCCTAATATCAACAACAATGCCCTAACTTATGACTTTTACTATAATGTCGAGCATTATGATACAAATCCCGCTAAGAACTGACTCAACTCTAATCAATTTAGTCTCCAAGATCAAATCTAA
This sequence comes from Luvunga scandens, assembly GCA_030449905.1. Lineage (NCBI taxonomy): Eukaryota > Viridiplantae > Streptophyta > Magnoliopsida > Sapindales > Rutaceae > Luvunga > Luvunga scandens. The sequence goes on along the minus strand of JASUUG010000193.1, from coordinate 848,777 downwards.
ACTTGGAATTGAATGAAACTGCAACCCAATGCTCAATAAAAGCACGAACCTTGGTATGTGAGGATGCTATAATCAGCTATGGATAATTTGATTGATAAGTCAAGAGTTTGAACGCCATGAAAATCTGATAAATTCAAAGAGTTAGTTTAAGAACCAAAGAGAATTAAATCTCTCACCAATTGCATAAAAAATTATATGTCTTTCTTATTGGATACGAGTACATTATATATTGGTTACATGAAATTTTGCCTCATAATTGCCCTTGGTATTTCAGAAATAAATCCTAAACCAAAATCAAATCAGAATCCTAATTTAAACCAAATAAGGAAAGAATATAAATTAAATCATAATCCTAATTGGCTTAAATGCCTTACATCAATTAAAATGAAAACCAGGTAATTAAAAGAGAAATAACTGATTTGTTTCACCACTTGCCTCCTCAAGAAATGGAAAAATATCTGAAAAGAAACTAATATATACTTTCTAGCCATAATGTGCAAGCCAACTTGCTAATTTTATGGAAGTGATTATTTGGAAACTTCAAGACCTAAATCACACATTTAGTGGTCTAAAGATCATGTGCGATTCCTTCAACGAGCCTCTATGAATTTGATTGAGGCCAAGTTGCTTGAATCAATCCATTAAGCACTTCTTTGAATTTCTTTGCACGAGCTCTTGTGACGAGTCTAACGAGAATTATAATAAGATTTGAATATGCCTCATCCCATGTGCTTGTGATAGTCTTGTCCTCAATCTCATCATAACCATCAGATTTAATTTAACTAAATTTGACAGGTGTGACCTAATACTTCATATAAATTTTTAAAAAAATGAAAACTAAATGAACAAGTTGCTCACAACATTTAGCATTTCAAATCCTTAAAATTTTTGTTACTTCAAATTTTGTTTCTAAACTCAAAATTATTATCTTTGATCGCTTACCTTCACTATCTAATCAATAGTCTATAACTTCCTTATCCCAGAAGCTTGTGATCAAACCTAACCTCCAATCGCTTCCATCAATGGAAACCATTGCATGAACTGCTCCCATTTCTTTCCTCTTCTTTGGTAATAGAGCACCTCTTTTGTTCTTATTTTAAATATTTTTTATATGAGCAATTACAAAGCAGACTTCATTGACTTTATGCTATATTTCCCACGATTGCTAAATTTGACAAAAATCTTGAAAAATTCTATAAAAATCCGCTTGTTGTTTTGGAAAAAGATTCTAACGCTTGATGGAAAATAACCCCTACATAGAAATTTTAGAACTTGCTTTAGAAATTGTAGAAACTAAAGTAGCAATAATTAGTAGAGAACACTTACAATTAGACAAGTTATTAGAAGAAAGGTTAGGAAATAATAAAGCTTCCAATAGACTATACATCATCTTTAGCTCCTAAAATAGAAAGAAATATGACTATTAGATTATGCTTTTTCAAGATTATCTATTTTAGATGGTATGCATAGTAAAGAGATAAAATTATTAGACAAGTACAAGAATTTAGCCTTAAAAATTAGAAGATTTAAAAAATTAGTTTATGAATTTTTAGAAATTAGCCTCCATAGAAAACAAAAATTAAATTTAACAGAAAGAATAAATGTAATATAGATCATTTAAAACATCAATTTAAACATATTCCACATACTAGCAATAGTCAACAAAATTTCATAATAGATTTTATTAATCAATCTAGGACAACACCTAGAAGCCACTATAGAAAAGTTAAAAGAACTAGTAATCGAACAAGGAAAATTCTTAGAAACTAGCAATGCTAACACTTTGAGAAGAAATTTAGATTATATTCAAGAATTATTAGTTGATTTTTGTAGCCAAATTAGAGGATTCCCTAGCAAGAAGGAAATAATAGAATTAATTCAATTATTAGACATAAAAACATCTAATCCAATAGAACTGGAAACTAAAAACCTTGTACAAAACTTTAAAAGTAGAAATAGAAAATATTAAATTTACACAGCAATTTACAATACAATCAGATGCAATAAAACTAATAGTCAATGAATAAATTCATATAAACAATTAATAGAATCTTTAGTAGAATTAAAATGAGAAATACCATATAAATCTAGTAAGATATATCTTTAAAGAATTTAGCAAATACTATTGTGAAATTATTAGTCAAAATTAGTAATAAACTAGAACAAAGTTTTCAAACATTTAGGAAAAGTAACGAATCCATATCGTACCTAGAACTTAGTAACTCACTAGACAATTTAGATAAAGAACTAGACATATTTACTAATAGAGTAGAAAAGCTAAATTTAAATGGATCAATTTTGGTACCTAGAACAGTAAACATCAAAGACATTTTAGGACCTAATATTAAATAGTAGTGGACTTAGTAAGAAATAATAGAATAGATGTAAATATGGCAGAAAGAATTAGAAGATTGCTATTATTTTCTAATAAAGGTAAAGAAATTATAGAAAGAATTGAAGATATAATAGATGAACAGGACCTAAATAAATTATTAGAAAGAAGATTTGAACAAATTAGAAAGAAAAGATTATATAATGAAAGGTTAATGTCTAAAATAAATAATATTTTTATATTTACGTAGATGAATCTAAACTATCATTAGTAAATAGAAGAGAAGAATTAACTTTAGTCAGTCCAGTAAGAAGAGATTATCTTAGAAAATAAAATTATACAGACATACATATGGGAATAATAGTAATAGGATAAGGGCTCTGATACCACCTGGTACAGGCGACACGACCAAAGATCGACTGCAAAACAAGTGGAAGAGACCACCTGGGTAAGGCAGAGTACATGGCGTTGTTACACCAGAGTTACAGCAGCACAAAGTCTTCACTTAGGACCAGTAGCCCGCAGACTCGGGTTTCCAATCGATATACTCATATCCAAACCTAAGACTAGAAAGAGAAAACCTAAACACATCAATCATCCATGGAAAAGCCATTCCTAAGGCTACAGAAGGACGAACATAGTGTTTTTGGTTACTGTTCTGGCAATTGGTAGGGATGAGAAGTATATATAGAGACAGAAACTTTTATGATGCACAAGATCCTCACTTAGAGGCAAATGCAGAGCATACTCAGTATGAATGAGATGATCGCTCAAGGGATAAGGAATTGAAAGATGATCCTAATTCTAGAAAGAAAAGAGAGAGTTTAGAAACTCATAGCAATCTGTGGAAACTTCAAAGTTTATTTAAACTTCTTAAACTTCTTCCTCCTCCCCTTACAAAAGAAATGGGGATCCTTTATATAAGAGGTGGATCTATGTAGCTAGATAAGACATGATCCTTATCTTAGCCAGATAAAAGCACGCCAAACAAGATTGTTATAAAGCACGCTAGATAAGGCTTTTATAAAGCACGCCAGACAAGACTTTTACAAAGCACGCCATAATAAAGTAAACACATCTGATAGGTCTGGGACCCTATCTTGATTGAAGTCAAGATTTTTGGTGATGGTTGAGTTTACAGGCTGATAGTGCCATCGCTTTCACTTTCTTCTGTGCTAGCTTCATCACAAAAGTTTGTAAAATGTACTTTCACATGCTTTCCCTTGAAATGTGCTTGATAGCTTTTGGATGGTGCAGTTCTTTTTTCTGGTAAGACTGATGGAGGTAAGGTAGGTGTTGGTATCATGGTGCAAGGAGATTGTGATACCATAGTGCTGGGATACTGATTGGAATACTGATCTACTAATGACATGAATTCCTCCCAGGGATCCTGGGAGTCTTGGAATAGGACATCAATGTAATCCGGTCATTCTTCCTTTATCAGGATACCTGAAGGCTTAGTGTTTGAGGTAGAAGTTCTAGGCTTATGGTGTGGAAAAAACTCTAATATATGGTTTGGACCTAGAGAAGTATGGTGAATGTCTGGAGAAGGAAACTAGATGTTGTTGAGCTCGAATAGATAGGCTTTAAGGATGGATGTAACAGATGGATCATGGTGTATGGGAAAAGAATGTGGAAAGGTTTTCCACTCGTCCAGTAATCTTTTGTGGATAGGTGCTGGAAATAAGGACGATGGACTATGAACACTGAAGTAACCATGTCTACTTCATTTTCTGGGAGCCTGCAATGTTCTGGAGTTGTTTTCTCCACCAAGTGAGAGGACTATACCATTCCAAAAATATCCAAAGGAGAGTGAAAGCATTTTCAGGAGTAGTAATATGTCTGAGAGTTGGGAGAACAAGGAGTACGATCCTTGTTGCATAAACGACTATAAGACACCACATGTACTAGAGCTCGTCTTCTAAGATGTCTCTGAAATGGTCAAGAGTGATACCTGTTAAGAACAGATACTCTGGATAGAAACTTGAAAAGTTCAGGGGTTGTGCCCAATAGATTTTCATGAAGTAACGAAATAGAAATTTTCGTGCAAAATCCTGGATCTGAAAGGCTGAATTGAAAGTTATGGTATGAGGAAACATTTTCTAGGTGAGAGTTTTAAAAGGTAAGGACCTTTTGTAGGAGGAGGAGGATGAAGAAGAAGCCATTGCTATGATGGGAATTGTGTGGATGGTGGTGATTAATGCAGGAGAATTTATAGAGTGTCTGGTGAGGAAATCGGGAATGAGATTTTTGTTGCCTTTGATGTGTTGGACAGAAAAATCATACTTGGCGAACCATGCTTTGAGATTCAGTAGTTGTTTGTCAAGGAGCAACTTGTTCTTAAAGTCAAAGATTTTTGGGAACGATGAGTTGTCCATTCTAAACAAAAAGTTATGGTTGAGGAGATGAAACTCAAATTTTTTGATTCCATATTTTACAGCGAGTATCTCCTTGTAGAGATAATGTGATAGTTCTTTTCTACTGGAGTGAACTATCCACTGGCATGTGCACAGTAGGATTCCTTTTCTTCATTTCGTTCAAGCAAGATGGCCGCCCAATATTTGCCACTGGCATCTATCTGTAGAATCCTTTGTCCATTTGTAGGGATTTTTAGTGGAGGAGGTGATTGTGAAATGCTCTTGAGTGCTCTAATTGCTTCTATCTGCTCAGGACCCCATGGTGGGACTTTTTTCTTTAGCAATCTTGACAAATGGCTGGTGTGAACTGTAACTTTAGGAATAAAGTCCCTGAAATAATTCACAATCTCGAGGAATTGTTAATTTGTTTCTTTATGAGATCTTTATCAGGAAACTTTATCAATTCTTGTGCAATATGCGGTCCAGGCTGGTAATGTCCTTCTTTAATCTCCATTCCAAGAAAGTTGATTGATGGCTGTCCAATGCTACTTTTCTTTTCTGATAACATGATGCCATGTGCTTGTACTATCTCTAAGAAATCATAGAGTAATTTCTAGTTAGAAAGAACATATGTGGAAAAGAGCAAAATATCATCAATGTAAATTAATGCATGATGGAGAATTGGTGATAATATTTTTGTCATCGCCTTTTGAAAAAGGGATGGAGCCACTTTAAGACCAAAGGGTAAAACTGTCCATTGATAATGGGCATAGGGTATGCAAAAGGCTGTTTTGGAACGATCAGAAGGGTGGATTCCAAGTTGCCAAAAGCCTTCTTTAAGATCAAACTTGGAAAATATTTTGGTATTTTGGAGATGGATGAACATGGTCTGAATTTTGGGTAGAGGAAATTTGTCATCTTTCAAGAAAGCATTGAGAGGTTGATAATCAATTACCAATCTTTTTTTCCCCTGGACCAGTTCAGACCGTTTCTCAACATAAAAGGCTTGACAGGCCCAATCTGAAGATGTGGGTTCAATGAGACCTTGACTCAGGAGTTGATGACATTCTTGTTGGGCTAATTATAGATCAGAGGGTGTCATGCCTAGATGGGTTGCCTTCGTGGGGTTAATTTCTTTATTTAATTTAAATGGAATTTGAACAAAGAACTGAGAATTTTTCCAGAAAGGGAATGGATGATGGAACAAGGAATGATTTTTAGGACAAAACTAAAGGAGATTTTTTGAAATAGACTCAAAGTCTTGTGGAACTTCATTAAATGCATACAGCTTGAGGATATTTGTGTATGGAAGGAACATCTGTTTACAACGAATTCCTGTAGTTGTAATTTGAAGTTTTTAACTAAGTGAAGGATATCAAAACCTATGAGAAAATCCTTATCAGGAAGGTTGGACCCGATAACTCTTTGCCAAAGAACACAATTTGGAAAGAATTGTATTCCAATGGCTTTTTTGGTGAGAAGGGAGGTTTTGAATATTTCTCCATTAGCTGCTTTGAAAAACTCATGATGTTTCTCCCAACAGGAAGAAAGAAAGATGCTTTTTTTAGCACCAGTATCAATAAACCTAATGACAGGAATGGGTTTTCTAAATTTGGATAACAAGAGGGAGATTTTGACAGAAGGAATGGTTGGTGGTCCAATTATGGACTGAATAGTGAAAACCATAAACTCATTATCAGACTCGGATTGTGACTCATCTGTGGAATCAGCTATGATGAAAGCAGTTGTATCATCATGTTCGGACTGCTCAGAGAAATTGGATTCAATTTCATCCTCCTTTGAGAGCATTTCTGAATTTTGCAAATGATGAACAAGCTTAGCTGCCTTGGTAGATTTGTTTGGACAATTTCTGGCAAAATGCCTTTTTATTTTGCAAATGTAGAACAGACATTTTTCTTGTGTGAGGTTGACTTTGAAGGGTCTTTCTTTCTAAAGAAACGAAAATGTTTCCTTGTTTTTTTGGTTCTGTGAGGGTGAGTCTATTTCTAGAAATGCTTTTTCTTTTTGGTTGGACAAGTGCATTTTTTTTCGTCCTTGCATTGAATTTCAAGAAACGAAGATTTTTGACATGCAGTGGTAAAAGGGGGTTTATTTTTCATGAGGTCTCTGAAGAATTGCTTTTGCTCACACAGCTTGTCTAAACATTGAACCACAAGCTGGAATATTTTCCCTAAGGAAATGTTTACAACAACCATATTGTTTGTTGTAAGCTGTCTTTGTATCTTCGGTTGGAGCTCCTTTGGCAGTGAGGCAATAAAGACATGCTTTAGGGTAGGATCATTGAAACCATTTAGTTTGTAGAACAACATGCTCATCCACTTGTAGTTGGAGGGAATAACATTTCATCTGGTGATACTCCTTCTTAGTTGTTTCAATTACTGAGGCTGGTTCACCAATAAACTGCTCATAAATAGCTGCAAGAGCTACTAATGGTAAGGCTTGGATGAACTGAAGTTGTCTGTATTCACTAAGGGTTTCATACCATTCCCAGAGAGATTTGGTAAATTTGGAACTAAATTCCCTCAGAATTACTTGAGTGTTGGCATTAGGTCTGGTGGTTTGGAGATCAACCTATGCTGCAAATTCATGGAATCTAACTGTCCATTTGTGGCGAGGTATGTCATCAAAAGTGAACCAGGAGTTTCAGGAAGTTTTAGAGTGACTTTCTAAATGAAGTGGAGGATCAACAGGGGTTGCCGAGCTAGCCTGTTGTTCTGTTTCATCCTCTGTCTCTTCAACAATTTGAGGAGTTAAAGAAGAGGGATCTTGGGTTTCACCAGTTGGTTAGACCATAAGAAGTCCAGTAGTGTCAGCCATTTGAGATTTAGAATCTGAAGATATAGGAGTTTCATCTTCAGTATTTATGGATGTTTGTGAAGAGGTATCCGAGGACGCATTAGGTGACTCAAGCAATGGGGTTGTCGATAATTGATGCATTGGAGCCTTATCTTTAGGTATTTGTACTTCAGGGGTAGATTATGGAGATTATGGAGTAGTTGGAAAGGCTTGTGTGGTAGGTATTATTAGTACCACTGGAATAGTTGGAATAGTAGAAGAGCTACTAGGGTGGCTTGGTTATGGAGTAGGTTGAGTTTGTGGTTTTGGTCTGTTCTATTTATGAGGTTTAGGTTGCATCCTTTCTTGACTCAATCGAGTAGATTGGGAAAGACCAAAGAACTTGTTGTAGTCTATTAGAGTGGTGGTAGGAGTGTAAAATGGTTGGTATGTGGAGAAAAGTGGTGGTGAGACAGGTAAAGACTGACTTTGGGTAAACAGTGAAGTTTTTGGTTGTCTCTTGTCAGACTCAATTCTAGCTAATTCAGCTTTTAGCCATCTGATTTTTGCCTCTTTTTGGTTGAATTCTAGTTCCCAAATGTTGTTGTTGATCATAGATCTTAGATCAACATCAAGTTGGTTTATTCTGTTTTAGAGACTGAGATGAATTTGGTCAAGTTGGTCTGAGAGGGAATTGACTTTGTTTTATGTTCTAGCAACATGAGTTGTTACCTTGTCTATTTGTTACCAAGATTATGGAGAACTATGTGTTTGGGCCTCGGCATTATTGGTTTGCCAATTGAGGACTGCTTCAAAAGGTTTGGGAGGTTCTGGTTGTCCTGATGAGGCTATGGGGGATTGGACATAAGGCTGTGAGACAATCTTTGACTAGGAATCAGTATGCTTTTCTAAAGGAGGAAAAACATCCTGATAGGTTCAAGACTGGGATGAGAACATTATACAATTTTGCATGGGCAAGACAGGTTCTGAGGTCTTTGTTGACAAGTTTTGACTTGTACATGACTTGTATAACTATTCTTCTTTTTTTAGCCATTTAAGACCCTTTCTATAAATAGGCAGAGGTTGATTACTTCCTGGATCATTAGGAGGATCCGGAGGATCTGATTTACATCTGGTATTTGGGTAAGGCTTTTTTTTTTCAGGCCTTCTTCTTCTCATGACTTCAAAATCATCGTCATCAGAGAAGTTGTCATCTATGCATGTGCAATTTTCATCACACATGTGGGCTTTTGGAACATCCCACCAGAAGTGTCCATTGACTTTATCCTCCGAGTAAACCGGATATCCATATGAAGAAAATCCCTGAATAGGAATTATTACTATTCAAATTTATTACAAATTATTACTAGCGAAGTTGATGCAACTCGATTATCCAACATTAATTATAGGTGTGGGTGACTAAATTTTTTTTGTGTTTAATAAATGGGTTGTCTTTGAATTGGTTTAAATCTGTCATGACATGAATAAAAAACATATGAACATGATTATTAGCTTAATTTGTGTTAAGCTTTAAAAAAAAGAAAAAGAGGGTGTCAGTTTCTATAAAATGAGAGAGAGAGGAAGAGAAAGAAAGAAGAGAGAGAAAGAGAAAGAGAGAGAGAGAGAGAGAGAGAGAGAGAGAAATAGAGGGGGGGAGAGAGAGATGAATCGGGTTGACTCGCTACTCGACCTGAACTCGCGAAACTGACCAAGTTTTATCTCTTATTTCTAGCCACCCAACTAGTTGAGCAAGGTAACGATCAAAAGCTAGAAGCTGGTCATCATTTCCTTATTGTCATCGTCAACAAAATCAATTGAAATGCCGCCATTTGAAGCGTGAAAGTTGCAGCCAAAACTATCACCATTACTGATGATTTCGCTAGAATTAGGCCACGGTAACGCTTGGATCTTGTTCCTCAATTTAGCCTCATCATTTTCCCACCGGTCCTGTCACCTAAAAGTGCCATTTAGCCACCGATTGGCCACTAGAAGTTCACAGCTTTAGGAGTTTGATTTGTAGCTATCATCGCTCGTGGATCATCACTGCAAACACTATTGGACTCAATGTGGTCGAAACTATCAGTTTCCCAACCACCATTGATTGAACTTCGATCATTGTTGACCAACAAGGGCATTTTGATAATTTCACAACTTCAAGTATAACGTTATAATTTCAAAATTGGTGGATAGTTTAGTCATTTCAGACTAAGGACAGTTAGGTAAATTATGATTCCAAGGGTATTTAATATGGACAAATTCTATTTCAATCATGTCAGTTGTACTTCGCATTTACAAAAAGTAATTATGTCATTTTCTTGATTTAGGAGGTACTGCAAATGAGGACCAATCTGCGGGCATTGACGATACCCAAGTTTGAACATTGCCACTATGAGTGGAATATACAAAACCTGTTTTCACAATCTATTGTGATAGTAAACCATGTTTTTGAAATTAGTATTTTAAATACTCAGGCTTAATGATTTTCTCAAAATTGATTTTATTTCACATATTTATTTGCTATTGAAAAATATTTGGATTAATTGTTTTATGTATTGATTTTGAATAAAACATGATAGTATTTTAAAGATAAGAAAAGTGGATTCAGTCTTTTCGACTGGATCAGTGTGCTCTCCAAGCAACCCAAACTGAGCAATATGTTACCCTTGAGATTCCCCCTGAACTTGTGGTTCAATGGAAAAGAGAAGGTTACACACACCTTCATCTTTGAGGAATAAGGTTGATTCTCACTCTACATGGTAGAAAAGGCCTTCCAGTGATAACTAGAGTAGCTTTACTGGATACCCGTTTCAAACAATATCAACAAGCCGTAATTGGCACTGTTCTCACTACACTCCATGCTGGCAGTATACTTTTGACTTTCCACCAAAATTTCAACCTTTCCCTTGATGATCCAAACCTTCCCATAATTCTGAAAGTTCAGATCCAAAACCAAGGTGATGAACAAACAGTAACCTCCAAAATAGCCACCCTCCACCATCAACTTGTATCGACTTCAAAATCATGCGCTAGACCTTCCATCCCCTCAAGCATCCTCTGATGCTTTAATGATACAGGTAGACATAGAAACCACTCCAACCATCATCCAGATCCTAAAGCAGATCTCTAAATAAGAACTACTATAGTTCATACCCCTTGAGTGGATTTCAAATTATGAGCAGTATCACTAAAACTCTGAACCAGTACAGACTTCCAAGCTCTTTTTGAAAGACGTGCCCATGGCACAGTCAAAACTATTTTCAAAGCCCCTGAACCAGAAGAACCCAGAGTTTCTTTCTCATACTCAGCAATGATCACGGCTGTACAAACCGGTCAGGAAGAAAATATTCCTATTCAGGGATTTTCTTCAAAAGGATATCTGGTCTACCTGAATAAGATTAATGGTCACTTTATATGGGATGTACCTGAAGCCCATATGTGTGATGTCGATTGCCCATGCATCTATGATAACTTCTCTAATGACGAAGATTTCGAAATCATCAGAAGAAGAAAGCATAGAAGGAAAAAGCCTTCACCAAGCACAAAGTGTAGATCACATCCCCTGGATCCTCCGGATGATCCAGGGAGCTGTCAACCTCTTCCAATCTACAGAAAAAGCCTTAAATGACTGAAAAAAGAAGAAAAATCATACCAGTCTTGTGCAACTCAGTACTTGTCCAACAAACCACTGGAGTCTTCGCTCCCAATATAAAGCTGTATGATGTTCTCATCCCATTCTCAAACTTATCAGGATGTTTTTCTACCTCTTGAAAAACAGACTGATTCACAGTCAATGATTGTCTCTCAGCCATATGTCCAATCTCCAATATCCTCATCAGGTCAACCAGAACCCTCTCAACATTTTGAGTCAGTCCTAAATTGGCAAACCAACAATGCCAAAGCCCAAAACACAATCCTCTAGAATCTTGGTCAACAGATTGACAAAGTACCAACTCGCGTTGCTAAAGCAAAAAACAGAGTTAATTCTCTGTTAGACCTACTTGAACAAATCCATTTTAGTCTCCAAAATAGGATTAACCACGATGTTGATCTCAGATCTATGATCAACAACAACATTTGGGGACTAGAATTTAATAAAAAAGAGGCAGAAATCAAACGTCTTAAAGCTAAGTTAGCCAGAATCGAAGCCAATAACAAACAGCCACAGACTTCCTTTTTTACCTAAACCCAGACTTTACCTGTTTCTCCTCCACTTTTCTCCACATATCAATCATTCTACACTTCTACAACTACCCCTGTTGACTACACCAAATTCTTTGGTCTTTCCCAAGCCACTCGATTGAGTCAAGAAAGAATGAAACCCAAACCTCAAAAACAATACAAACCCAAAGTCCAACCTTAACCTATTTTATAGCCAAGCCCAAACACTAGTTCTTCTACTGTTCCTGCCATACCAATAGTTCCCCGTATCACACAGACTTTTCCAACCACATCAAAATCCCCTTAGTCTACACCAGATATACAATTACCAAAAGACAAAGCTCAATTGCATCAATACTCAGCTACTCCATTGTCTGAATCATCTAGTGAGCTATTAGAATCATCTTCATAGTCATCAACAGACAGTGAAGAATCATCCTCTAATTCTGAATCACAAATGGCAGACATCATCGGTTTACTCATGGTGCAACCAACTGGTGAAACACAAGATCCCTCTTCTTCAGCTCCTCCAGTTGTTAAGGAAACAGAAGATGAAACAAAACAACAAGCAAGCTTTGCAACCCCTACAGAACCTTCATTTCATTCTGAAACCTATACCAAAACTTCATCAAACTCTTAGTTTACTTTTGACGACATACCCGGCCATAAATGGATCGTCAGATTCCATGAATTTGTGGCCTGGGTAGATGTCTAGACAACCTGACCAAATGCTAATACTCAAGCCATTCTTAGATAATTTAGTTCAAGATTCACAGGATCTTTGCGTGAATGGTATAAAACTCTTGGTGAATGCAGACAACTTCAGTTCATCCAAGCTCTACCATCATACAAGCTCTACCATCAGTAGCTCTTGCAGCTATCTACGAGCAATTCATTGGTGAACCGGCCTCAGTGATTGATACAGCCAGAAAAGAACATCACCAAATGAAATGTTGTTCCCTTCAAAAGCATCATTTAGACATTCATTACAAACACATGAGTATGCTTTCCTACAAGCTGAATGGATTTAATGATCCAACGCTCAAGCATGTCTTCATTGCTTTTTTACCAAAAGAGCTTCAACCGGAAATACAAAGACAGCTTGCTGCCAACAATTTACAGGTTGCAAACATTTCCTTAGGGAAGATATTCCTGCTTACAATTTAGTGTCTAGACAAGCTATGTGAACAAAAACAATTCTTTCGAGATCTCATGGAAAATAAACCACCTTTTACCACAGCCTGTAAAAAGTTTCCCTTCTTTGATATTCAATGTAAAGATGAGAAAAAATGCACATGTCCAACCAAAAAGAAAAATCATTTCCAGAAACAGCCTCATGCTCTCAAAACCAGAAAAGAGAAAAAACATTTTTGTTTTTTTAGAAAGAAAGATCCTTCAAAACCAACCCCTTCCAAGAAAAATGTACGTTGTTACATTTGCAAGAAAAAAGGCCGCTTTGCTAGAAATTGCCCAAAGAAACCCACCAAGGCAATTAGACTTGTCCATCATCTTTAGGATATATAAATGCTCTTTGAAGAAGATGACATTGAGCCCAATTTCTCAGAACAGTTAGAACATGACGATGCAACTGCTTTCATTATAGCAAATTCCACAGATGAATCTGAATCAGATTAAGAAAATACATCAATGATCTTTACCATCCAGCCCACTGTTCCATCACCAACCATCCCTTCAGTAAAAATCTCTCTCCTTCCATCCAAGTTTGATAAACCTATTCCAGTCATTGGGTTTATTGATACTGGAGCACAAAAGAGCATGATAAATCCTAGCATTCTTCCTTCATCTTTTTAGGAAAGACACCATGAATTCTTCAAAGCAGCAAATGGTGAAATATTCAAAACCTCCCTTATCACCAAAAAGCCTATTGGAATCCAGTTCTTTCCAAACTGTGTCATATGGCAAAAATTCATAGGTTCCAATCTTCCTGATATGGATTTTCTCATAGGTTTTGATCTCCATCACTTAGTCAAGAAACTTCATATTACAGCCACAGGAATTAGGTTTAAGCAGATGTTCCTTCCATACACAAACATTCTTAAGTTGTATGTCTTAAATGAAGTTTCTACAGATTTTGAGTCCATATCCAAGTCTTTCCTTGAGTTTTGTCCTGAGAATCATTCATTGTTCAAACATCCATCTCCACTTTGGAAAAACTCTCAGTTTTATGTCCATCTCCCATTTCTGAATGAGGATCTCAACCCAACCAAAGCGACCCATCCAGGAATGACACCTAATGACCTAGAGTTAGCCCAACAGGAATGTAGTCAACTCCTGAGTACATCTTTGTTCCAGAAAGCAATGATAAAAATATTCTCTCCTATTATCCATCATGCATTTATTTATATTGATGACATTTTGTTGTTTTCCACAGATGTTCAATCTCATCAAAAATTACTCAGTGAGTTCTTAGACATTGTGCAAACTTATGGCATAATGCTCTCAGAAAAGAAAAGCAGCATTGGACAGACATTAATCAACTTTCTTGGCATGGAGATAAAAGACGGATATTACCAGCCTGGACCACACATTGCACAAGAATTAATAAAGTTTCCAAATTCAAATCTCACAAGAAGACAAATTCAACAATTTCTTGGGATCGTCAATTATCTTTGTGACTTTATTCCAAAAGTGGCACTTTACACTAGCCACTTGTAAAAAATGCTTAAGAAAAATGCCCCACCATGGGGTCCTGATCAGACGAAAGCCATCAAAGCACTCAAACTTATTTCACAGTCTCCTCCTCCACTAAAAATCCCAGCTAGTGGACAAAGGATTTTGCAAACAGATGCCAGTGATGAATACTAGGCAGTTGTCCTCTTTGAAAAGATAGGAGATGAAGAGTTCTACTGTGGTCATGCAAGTGGACAATTCACAACAGTTGAGAAGAATTATCACATTATCTATAAGGAAATAATAGCAGTCAAGTATGGGATTAAAAAATTTGAATTCCATCTCATCAGCCATAATTTCCTTATTAGAATGGATAACTCCTCCTTTCCAAAGATTTTTGACTTTAAGAACAAGCTGCTCCCGGACAAGCAACTTTTGAATCTTAAGGGATGGTTCACAAAGTATGACTTTTCAGTGCAGCACATAAAAGGTGATAAAAATCTTATCCCTGACTTCCTCACCAGATCAGCTATAAAAGCCCCAGCTTTGGTCACTACCATATGCACCATCCCTCTTATATCAATGGCTTTCTCCTCATCATCATCATCATCTGCTAAAGCTTCTTCCTCATCATCTTCCTACAAAAGGTCCTTACCTTTCAAAGCCCTCACCCAGAAAATGTTTCCTCTTGGCCTAACCTTCAACTCAGCCTTTCAAATCCAAGATTTTGCAAGAAAGTTCCTATTCTGGTACTTCATGAAAATCTATTGGGCACAACCCCTTAACTTTCCAAGTTTCTATCCAGAGTACTTATTTTTAACAGGTCTTACTCTTGATCCTCTTAGAGAAATCACAAAGGATGAACACTAGACAAGACTATTATGGCTGATGAGATGGAATTCAAACTTTTTAATCCCATACTTGACTGCAATTATTTTCTTATAGATAATGTGATAATTCTTTTCTACTACTGTGAATTATCCGCCTGCATGAGCACAGTAGAATTCTTTTTCTCCAACTTTTTCAAGGAGGACAGATGCCCAATATTCGTCACTAGCATTGTCTGCAAAATCCTTTGTCTACTAGCTGGGACTTTTAGTGGAGGAAGAGACTGTGAAATAAACTTGAGTGCTTTGATGGCTTCCGTCTGATTAAGACCCCATGGTTGGGCATTTTTCTTGAGCATTTTTGACAAGTGGCTGGTGTGAAGTGCCACTTTTGGAATAAAGTCACAAAGATAATTGATGATCCCAAGAAATTGCTTTATTAATTCTTGTGCAATGTGCGATCCAGGCTGGTAATATTCGTCTTTTATCTCCATGCCAAGAAAGTTGATTGATGTCTGTCCAATGCTGCTTTTCTTTTCTGAGAGCATTATGCCATAAGTTTGCACAATGTCTAAGAACTCACTGAGTAATTTTTGATGAGATTGAACATCTGTGGAAAACAGCAAAATGTTATCAATATAAATTAATGCATGATGGAGAATAGGAGAGAATATTTTTATCATTGCTTTCTAGAACAAAGATGGTGCTACTTTTAGACCAAAAGGTAAAACTATCCACTGATAGTGGGCATTTGGAATACAAAATGCTATTTTGTGATGATCAGAAGGATGGACACCTATTTGCCAAAATCCTGTTTTAAGATCAAATTGAGAAAACACTTTGGCATTTTGTAGGTGGATGAACATGGACAGAATTTTGGGTAGAGGAAATTTGTCATCTTTCAAGAAAGCATTAAGGAGTTGATAATCAATGACTAATCTCTTTTTACCATGAACTAATTCAGACCGTTTTTCAACATAAAAGGCTTGATAGGCCTAATCCGAAGATGTAGGCTCAAAAAGGCTGTGACTCAGGAGATGACTACATTCCTATTGGGTTAACTCTAGGTCACTAGGTGTCATTCCTGGTTGGGTTGAGATCCTCATTCAGTTTAAAAGGAGATAGACATAAAACTGAGAGTTTTTCCAAAGTGGAGATGAATGTTTGAACAATGAATGATTCTCAGGGCAAAACTCAAGGAAAGACTTGGATATGGACTTAAAATCTGTAGAAACTTCATTTAAGACATACAGCTTAAGAATGTTTGTGTATGGAAGGAACATCTGTTTGAACCTGATTCATGTAGCTGTAATATGAAGTTTCTTAACTAGGTGAAAGAGATCAAAACCTATGAGACCTTATCAGGAAGATTGGAACCTATGACTTTTTGCCATATGACACAGTTTGGAAAGAACTGGATTCCAATAGGCTTTTTGGTGATAAGGGAGGCTTTGAATATTTCACCATTTGCTGCTTTGAAGAATTCATGGTGTCATGCTCTTTTGTGCTCTAGTATCAATAAACCCAATGACTGGAATAGATTTATCAAACTTGGATGGAAGGAGAGAGATTTTTAGTGAAAGGATGGTTGGTGATGGAACAGTGGGCTGGATGGTAAAGACCATTGATGCATTTTCTGAATCTGATTAAGATTCATCTGTGGAATCTGCTATGATGAAAGCAGTTACATCGTCATGTTCTAACTGTTCTGAGAAATTAGACTCAATGTCATCTTCTTCAGAGAGCATTTATGTATCCTAAAGATGATGGACAAGTCTAATTGCCTTGGTGGGTTTATTTGGGCAATTTCTGGCAAAGTGGCCTTTTTTCTTGCAAATGTAACAACGTACATTTTTCTTGGAAGAGGTTGGTTTTGAAGGATCTTTCTTTTTGAAAAAATGAAAATATTTTTTCTCTTTTCGGGTTTTGCGAGGATGAGGCTGTTTCTGGAATGCTTTTTCTTTTTGGTTGGGCATGTGCATTTTTTCTCATCCTTGCATTGAATCTCAAGGAAGGGAGACTTTTTGCAAGCTGTGGTAAAAGATGGTTTATTTTCCATAAGATCTCGAAAGAATTGTTTCTGTTCACACAGCTTGTCTGGACACTAAATCGCAAGCAGGAATATCTTCCCTAAGGAAATGTTTACAACCTGTAAGTTGTTGGCTACAAGCTGTCTTTGTATTTCTGGTTGAAGCTCTTTTGGCAAAGAAGCAATGAAGACATGCTTGAGCGTTGGATCTTTAAATCCATTCAGCTTGTAGAAAAGCATACTCATGCGTTTGTAATGAATGTCTAAATGATGCTTTTGAAGGGAACAACATTTCATTTGGTGACACTCTTTTCTGGCTGTATCAATCATGGAGGCCGGTTCACCAATGAATTGCTCGTAAATAGCTGCAAGAGCTACTTATGGTAGAGCTTGGATGAATTGAAGTTGTCTGTATTCACCAAGAGTTTCATACCATTCACGCAAAGATCCTGTGAATCGTGAACTGAATTCTCTAAGAATGGCTTGAGTATTAGCATTTGGTCAAATGCAACTTTATCACAAGCATTAAACACATTAGCAAAATCATTCCACATTTTCTCAATTAATCCATTTAAAGCAACTTGGATCTTTTTGGCTTTAGTGATGAGATTGAGGACAAAACTATCACAAACACATGGGATGAAGCATATTCAGGTACAAGAGCTCATGTAAAAAAATTCAAAGAAGTGCTTAATGGGTTGATTCAAGCAACTTGGGCTCAATCAAATTCGTGGAGGCCAATTGAAGGAATTGCACATGATATTCAAACCACTAAATGCATGATTCAGGCTTTGAAGTTTCCAAATAATCACTTCCATGAAATTGGCAAGTTGGCTTGCACATTATGGCTGCAAATATATATATATATATATTATTTTCCTTTTTGGATACTTTCCCATTTGGAAAATATACTACTTTTCTTTTCTGATACTTTCTCGTTTCTTGAGGAGGCATGTGGCGAAACAAATTAGTTATTTCTCTTTTAATTGCCTAGTAGGGTTGGCAATGGGATGGGATGGGACGGGATTTACTAATCCCAGTCCTGTCCCGTATATGCAACTGGGATAAAAGAAAGTCTCATTCCCATCCCTTCATTTTTTTTGGGACAAAAATTTATCCCAGTCATGTCCCATCCTATTATCCTGAACAGTCCCGAATGTAAATAAATAAATTTTGATTTGTTTTTAAGAATCATCATAACTTAATATAGCAAAAATAAATAAAAAAATTCAAAGTTCAACGCTAAACCAAATCAATCTAAATTCCAAAGTTTAAGTAAAAATTAAAAATTAACAAAAGCTTCCAAAAGTTGACTTCAATTCCAATTCCCACTTCATTTGACAAGAAAACTTCATTTTCTAACTGCACTTTCAAGACTGCACTTTCAAATTTCTGTATAAACCTACAGGAATTAGTAAGGAAAGGTATTAGTAAGACTAATAATTTTGATAATTACATAATAACTAATCACTAATGTTCAAAAACATTAATAAAATCAATTACCTCTTCAATCTCTGCATCAATTTCTTCTTCCTTTGCAAATGTAAGAATTTCACTAGAAGTTGTACGCCCATCATCTTAGAAAATAAAAAAAAAGATTAAAAAACTAGAAAAGAAAATAAAAAAATTTGAAGATTTAAAATACACATAAATTACAATAAAATAATTTACCTCTTGTGTAAGCATGCAACCAACTTTGTGTGCACATCAATGCCTCCACTGTTTGTGGGTGTAGTCTATTGCGATATGGGCTAATTATTCTACCACCAGTGCTAAAAGCTGACTCGGAAGCAATTGTTGACACTGGGATTGCTATTATATCTCTAGCAATAGTAGATAACAAAGGATATTGTATTGCATTTATTTTCCACCACCCCGAAATATCAAAATTTTTGTCTTTAGTAATCAAGACATATTCACCTAAATATGACTCAAGCTCAGTCTTACAGTTCTCAACCATATCAGCTTTCACAAAATCATCATACCTAGTTGAAACTTGTTCCTCAACATGAGACATAACAACTGATGACTCTCCCATATTAGAACTAAAAGCACCTATGCTAGAATTGCTTACAGATAATTTGGCCTTAAATTCATACTCCTTTATTAAGTCCTTAAAAAGCATATGAACTCTCTCAATATAAATATTTGATTCATCACCATATAACAATGGAAAGTAAAACTCTATCAATTTCATTTTATATCTAGGATCCAACACTGTTGCCACTGTTAATATCCCATTAACATCCTTCCAATATTTTTCAAATTTGTCAATCATATTAAATGCCATTTGTCTAACTTCATCATGCTCACATATAAGCCAACTACTCAATGATAATCTAATCTCACAAATATGAATGAAAAAAAAATTGGATGTAGGGTACTTAGTTCCAGAAAATACCTCAGTCACGTTATAAAATGATTTCAAATTGTTTGACAATATACGAGCTAACTCCCACTCACTTTCACTTGGCAAACACCTATATTGTGCCTCCAGTTGATGCAATCTATAAAAGACATTTTTATACTCCAGGGCAACATAAATCATGAGATAAGTAGAGTTCCATCTAGTAATACAATCAAGAACTAACTCCTTACTACATGGAATATTCAACCTACGAGAAATATCTTTAAATGTTTCCTTTCTTTGAGGGGTAACTGTCCAAAATGCAACACTAGCATGA
Source organism: Luvunga scandens (assembly GCA_030449905.1). Classification (NCBI taxonomy): domain Eukaryota; kingdom Viridiplantae; phylum Streptophyta; class Magnoliopsida; order Sapindales; family Rutaceae; genus Luvunga; species Luvunga scandens. Next base: position 828,963 of record JASUUG010000193.1, on the reverse strand, counting down.
ATTTTAGTCACACCCCCACTAATGACACTTAACCCCTCTTTGACAATCAAGTTTAAAATGTAAGCAGTACAATGCATATGAAACAACTTGCCACCCATAAGTAAATCATTTTTATCAAGTTTATCTAGTAGAAGTTGACTCATTTGATCATTAGTAGTGCAATTATCAACAGTTAATGCAGATAACTTACGCTCAAGATTAAGATCCATTACACATCTCAATCCTACATCACAAAGTACTTGAGAAGTATGTCGAGCTTGCACATGAATAAACCTACATAGAAAATATACAATTAATTATAAATATGTTCAATAAACAAATATAATGCACTAAATATTTCAATGTTAATTAGAAATGAATATAGTACCTCAAAATTTGACTCCGGAAGATCCAAGAATCATCAATAAAGTGTGCTGTAATAGCCATGTACCCTTTTGTTTGGGAGCTACAAGTCCACATGTCGGTTGTGATTGCAACTTTACTATTGTTATTCTCTATAAAACTCACAACCTTAGCCTTTTCCGTCTGATATAGCTCTATAATATCACTTTTTATAATATTGCGAGACACGTTTTTCCACATTGGATTTAAAGAAGGCAATACTTTCCTAAACCATTCATGCTCAACGCAACTTAATGGGTACTCATGCATAATGATCATATGTGCAATCAATCCCCTAGTGACATCAAGATCAAAAGAATAAGTCTCTACCTTCACATTTCCTTGATTATCCTCAACTGTTTTTAAATTCTTTGAATAATGTGTTATCTCAATTTGTTTTCGCCGAGAGCATGTTTTCATGTGATCGTTCAAGTGTCTTGTTCCATCTCTAGGGCCTCCAACATAGTCTTTATTGCAGTACTTACAAAAGGCTCTTATTTTTCCATTTTTTGTCTTTCTCTCAAAATGTTTCCAGACCACTGATCTTAATCTTGATGTTAAATCCTTGTCTTTGACGTTTTCTTCAATAACATGCACATCATCATTATCTAAACTTTCATTGTCCACTACTGGAGTTGCCATCCTTTAAAGCAAAAGTCAAACAACAAACCATAACTCAAATATAAATTAACTTTTTACAAATATCAAACCGTATAAAACAAAACGGAAATTTAATATGGGACCACAAGAACCTTTATAAATTTAATAATATTTAACTTCAACGAGAATTTTGTAATATAATACAGAAGAGAAACGGAAAGAGCCATATAAAATAATCAATATAATATAATAACTTCAACAAGATCACCATATATAATATAATAATATTTAACAAATATGAATTACACAGAAAGAGAGCAAAATTGTAAAGCAAAAAACAATAAAGCCAAATTATGAATGTTGACTTACGGTGTGGAGGTTGAAAAGTGAGAATTTTGTGGATGAACTTCCAACAAAGACGTAGTGGGTGGCTCCTTGGGAAATTTTATGGCAGCGTGAAATTTTTTATGGTGAGGGTGACCGGGCGAGGGGCGTTGAGCGGTCAACAGTAATGGTGCAGTGTTAATTTGAGAAATTAGTTGAGTTTTAAAGGGTAACTACTGTTATAAATTAATAATTTTAATTGTGACTTTTTAACTTTCTATTTTTAATTATAATATTAATGGGATATACAGAATGGGATGAGATTTTATAATTGGTCCTCCTCCCGTCCCATAAATAAAAACGGGATTTATTTTTGTCCTTATCCCATCCCACTTTAATTTGGGATATAAAAAAATTGTCCCAATCCCATCCCAAACGGAATAGGATCCCGTAGGATCCCATCCCAACAGAAAAAATTGCCATCCCTATTACCTAGTTTCCATTTTAGTTGATGTAAGGCATTTAAGCTTATTAGGATTATAATTTGATTTGGATTCTTTCCTTATTTACTTTATATTAGAATTTTGATTTGATTTTAGTTTAGGATTTATTTCCGAAAATACCAAGGACAATTATAGGGCGAAATTTCTTGTAACCAACCCTATATAATGTACTCATATCCAATAAGAAAGACAGATTAGTTTTGACGCTATTAGTGAGAGATTTAATTCTTTTTGGTTCTTAAACTAACTTTTGAACTTATCAGATTTCCATCAGATCATTCATAGCTAATTGTGGCATCCTCACATATCAAGGTTTGTGCTTTCATTGAGCATTGCGTCGTGGTTCTATTCAAAATAAATTAATTAGGGATGCATCATTTCTTAATGGGGTTTGTATCAGTTGGTATCAAAGCAAGGTTCTGACCAGGTTTTGCTTATCCTTATCTTAAGTTTTTGATCCCTATTAATTGTAAGTCTTAATTTCTATTCTCCCAAATTTGGTTCCAAAAATTCCTAAAATCTTTTTGGCTGAATTTCATACTCTTTCTAGAATTGTTGTATCTCCTTGTTTTAATTCATTAAGTTGTGTGTCTTACTTTAATTTCTGAGTTTCATTAGTCTTCTATACCAATTTGTACTAAAAAAATCCAAAAACGAGGGGGGGGGGGGTGTGTGGGGAGGGGGGAAATAAAGAAACAAGAGAATAAGGAAGAGGATAGTGGGAGTTAAAAAAATTCCCCGATCTCCACTTAGAATCTTTTGTTCATTTCTCATTATTAGTGTTTTTGAGAGTCCAAAATTGGTTTTACCCCATAAATTAACATTTTTGCCCGAAATTTTGGTAGTATATGGTCCTGAAACTCGATCGTACGTACATATTGTATTCTTGCTTCTGAAATCCGAGTTTCCTTCGTGTAATCTTTGTGAATTACTGCTGAAATCTTGACATTGGTTTGATTTGCTTGATAAGAATCAAGTAAGAATTACTACAAGTGGAAAAAAGCAAGAGAATGTAAGAGTGTTAGAGGGTAAAAGCTAATAAAGTTGAGTGAAACACAAGTAGAATTGAGTGAATCATTTTCTTAAGTGAAATGCGTGAGGGAGTGTGGTGAGGTCTTTTCCACATTATTCCCCCTTTTTTTTTTTTGTAGATTTCGGCCATGCACAAATGAAGAAGATCAACCACCAACTGCAAAGCATTGATGGGAGAAATGACAACGATGATGAGGGCTGAATTAGAACACATACATGAGCATTTGGATCAACTAGAGATCACGCATGCAAAATAGCCACAACCTGTTCCCCAAGCACATAGAAGGGAGAGAGCTCCAACTAGAGGAGAGATTGATGACTATTATAGGGATGAGTTTGATAAAGAGGAGGACCCAGTAGGTGGTTAAGGGAGAGATGGATGGGGTAGGAGAGTTAGGAATAGGATAATGGTTTGAGTGGCATAAAGATGAAGATCCCATCTTTTCAAGGTAAATTCGACCTGAAAGCATACCTTGAATGGGAGAAGAAAATGGAGTTCATGTTTCATTGGCACAACTATTTAGAGGCAAAAAAGGTAAAATTGGTTGTGATTGATTTTTCTACCTATGTTATTACTTGGTGGAATCAACTTATTGTAAACAAAAGGCAGAATAGGGAATGTTCAAATGAGACATGGGATGAAATAAAAACATTGATGAGAAGGCAATTTCACTTAACCACTACTACCAAGACTTGTACAAAAAATTACAAAGTCTGACATAGGGTAGCTATAAAGCATAGAGGATTATTACAAAGAAATGGAGATTGCCATGATTAGAGCAAATATGGAGGAGGATAGAGAAGCTACCATGGCATGATTCTTAAATGGCCTTATAGTTGAGTTGCAACATTATGTGGAGATTGAGGAGATGGTCCACAAAGCCATCAAGATTGAGCAACAACTCAAGAGGAGGGCTAACACCTATATAGCCGTAAGCTTGAGTTTTGCGCCTTGGAAGCCAAGCTTTGTGGAGCGCGATGAGAGGCCACAAGCATCTATTGCACCTAAGCCAAGATCCGAGCCTTCCAAGCACAATTCACAAGGTAAAAACATGACTCTTATTATTAAGAATCATGAAAATTAAGTGTTTTAAATATCAAGGCAGGGGACACATAGCAATCTAGTGTGTAAATAAAAGAGTTATGGTGTTGCAGGATACTGGAGAGATTGTAACTAAAGATGAAATGAAGGAAAATGAGATGTTACCATTGGAAGACGTTGAAGATGAAGAGGATACAGCCCTTAGGGGATTGACTTTAGTAGCTAAGAGAGCTTTGAGTGTGTAATAAAAAGTAGATAGAGCAATGCAATGGGAAAACATTTTCCATACTGGGTGCTATGTTCAGGGCAAAGCATGTAGTATGATTATTGATGGAGGAAGCTGTACTAATGTTGCTAGTACATCATGGTGGAGAAGTTACGGTTTTGACACTTAAACATCCATGACCATACAAATTACAATGGTTGAATGAAAGTAGGAGAATGTGGTGGTTGATGCATTCTCTAGAAGGTATGTACTTATCTCCATATTAAATGCAAAGTTGTTAGGATATGAGCACATTGAAGAATTATATGTTAATGATCTAGATTTTGCTAATGTCTTCAATGCTTATGAGAAGCTGCATCTGGTAAGTTCTCTAGGTTAGGTTCTTATTTAGAGAAAATAAATTATGTGTGCCTAATAGTTCTTTACATGAATTGGCTATGTGTGAAGCTCATGAGGGAGTTTTAAGAGGACGTTTAGACATTGGAAAGACTTCAGATGTTTTAGAAGAACACTTATTTTGGCCACATATGAAGAGTGATGTGATGAGATTGAGGGAAAAACTATTAGAAGCACGTGGGATGAGGCGTATTCAGATCCTATTAAAGTTCCTGTTAAACTCATCCCAAGAGCGCTCATGCAAAGAAATTCAAAGAAGCACTTAACGGGTTAATTCAAGAAACTTGGGCTCAATCAAATTCATGGAGCCCATTCAAGGAATCACACATGATATTCAGATCACTAAATATGTGATTCAGATCACCAAATAATCACTTCCATCAAATCGGCATATGGCTTGTACATTATGGCAGAAAGATATATTATTTTCCTTTTTGGAGACTTTCTTATTTCTTAAGAAGGCTAGTGGGGAAACAAATTGGTTATTTCTATTTTAGTTGGCTAGTTTCCATTTTTTTTAATTGATGTAAGGCGTTTACGCCTATTAGGATTATGATTTGACTTAGATTTTTTCCTATTTACTTTAGACTAGATTCTAATTTAATTTAGATTCCCTCCTATTTACTTTACATTAGAATTCTGATTTGATTTAGATTCTTTCCTCATTTGATTAGATTTGGATTCTGATTTAATTTTGGTTTAGGATTTATTTCCAAAAATTCTTATAACCAGCCCTATAAAATGTACTCGCATTTAATAAACAGAGACATATCAGTTTTGATGCAATTGGTGCTAGAGTTAATTCTCTTTGGTTCTTAAACAAACTCATTTTTAAACAAACGCATTCAAACTCTTAACTTATCAATTAGACACTTCATAGTTAATTGTGGTGTCCTTGCATACTAAGGTTTGTGCTTTCATTGAGTAATGGATTGCAGTTCCATTCAGTTCAAGGTTTAGCATTCAATCTTGGAGACTAAATTGATTAAGGTCACGTCAGTTCTTGGCGGGGTTCGTATCATGATGTTGAAAGAACATGTGAGAAGTGTAAATAGGTTAAGTCTAGAGATGAATTGTATATAACCCTTTTACCTTACCTAGCAAACCTTGGGTTAATATTTCTATGGACTTTGTTTTCATCTAGATAGAAAAACGGGAAAGGATTATGTTTTTGTTGTTGTTGTTGATATGTTTTCAAAGATGGTGCATTTCATTACCTGTCATAAAAATGATGATGCAGCAAACATAGTTATTTTGTTTTGATCTTGAGCCACTTATGGAAAACTTTGTGGTAAGTTGGGTACTAAACTTTTGTTTTCTACTACTTGTCATTGACAAACCTCAATAGAACTTTGTCTACTTTGATGCATGCTATTATTCAAAAGTACTTGAAAACTTGGGAAGAATGTTTGCCACATGTTGAATTTGCTTATAATAGAAATGTCCATTCTGCTACTAAATTTTCACCATTTGTGATTGTATATGGTTTTAATCCATTAATTCCATTAGATCTGCTACCTTTAACTATTGATTAGCATGATAGTTTGGATGGTAAAAAGAAAGCTGAGTTTGGTAAGCAATTGCATGAGAAAGCGTGATAGCACAAAGGATGTAAGCAACCGATTTTTCAACCTGAAATTGGGTCTCGGTACATATAAGAAAGGAGAGGTTCTTAGCACAAAGGCATTCTAAGTTGCTTCCAAGGGTAGATGGTCCTTTTCAAGTGGTTGAATGAATCAATGGCAATGCCTACAAATTGGATCTTCCTAGTGAGCATAATCTGAGCACTACTTTTAATATTTCTAATCCTTGTCCTTTCAATGCAGGAGAAGATTTAAGGACAAATCCTTTTGAGGAGAGGGAGAATGATGAGAACCATCAAGGGAATATTAAAACTTCAACTAATCCTTTGCACATTCTTAGAGGCCCAATTAGAAGAGCTAGAGCCAAAAAGATACATGGCATGATGAATTGGGCTTGGAGTGAAGACAAGGCATTGCAGGCATTATTCAAGCTTTTCAACAGCCAAATAGACAATTTGCGTCAAATGCAAAAAAGGAAATTTCAGAAATAAAAATTGGTATTGATTGAGTTGGAATTAATGAACAAACTATGTACCATTAGAGAGATACTAAGTGAACTTTCTAATGCAATTTACAGAGCTAGATTTGGAGTTGTCTAGAAGACATTATGACTAATTTATTAAAGCTTGTTCAAGCTTGGGGAATTCAAACCATCCCTTTGTTTACTCATGATGAGATTGAAGACATTGCTATCACTAACACGTGGGATGATACATATTCAGATCCTTTTCAAGTTCCCATAAGACCCATCATAGGAGATTGTGCAAAGAAATTCAAAAAAGCGTTTAATGGGCGAATTCCAGCAACTTGGGCTCAATCAAACTCGTGGAAGCCTATTAAAGAAATTTCACGTGATATTTAGACCACCAAATGCATGATTTAGGCTCTTGAAGTTTCTAAATAATCGCTTCCATGAAATTAGCAAGTTGACTTGCACATTACAACTTGAAAACATGCTACTTTCCTTTTTGGATACTTTCCCATCTTTTCGAGGAGGTAAGTGGCGAGACAATCAGCTATTGATTTTATTTATTGCCTAGCTTCCATTAATAAAAACGTGTGTTTTCAATGTAAGGCACTTATGCCATTTAGGACACTTTCCTTATTTGCTTTCGATTAGTTGTTTTCTTTGGGTATTAATTCTGATTTCACTTCTGATTTATTTCTGAAATTCCAAGGGAAATTATGGAATGGAAATTCTTGTAACCAACCCTATATATTGGATTCGTAGATAACTTTTAATGCAATTGACTTGAGAGTTTAATTCTCTTTGGTTCTTAAACTAACTCTTTGAACTTATCAATCAAAACATCCATAGCTAATTGTGGCCTCCTCATATACTAAGGTTCGTGTGAGCATCGCATTGCAGTTCTATTCAATTTCAGGTTTAGAATTTCATCTTGGAGACTAAATTGATTAGGGTCAGGTCGGTTTTTTGGCTAGCATTAATTGTTGTGTTTCAAGTTTGTCAATGTGTTAGGTAAGTCTATCATTAATGACTGTGGGCTAGCATTAATTATGGTAGGCTAGCACTAAGTTTATCCATGACTTGCATTAATAATGGTGGGTTGGTGAAGAATTTTGAAGCATCCTTTAACAAACCTATGCTCTGTAGAAGATAGGCTAGCACTAGTTTGCTCCAATGATTCCAAGTGTATTTTTAGGATCTTGGGTTTCTATTAGCCTATATAAACTTAACAAGCTTGCTCTATAGAAGATAATTTTGGAGATTATTCTTAATGGTTTTTTTTAGCACTGGAAAACGTATCAAGAATTTGCATTCTTATGGCATTGCAAACTAGACTTATCACTCACCTTCTCATCTACAAGTTGAATGTGGCATCAATATCATTTTTTATATGATTGGTTCATGTTTTATTAAACATTCAGTCAAGTTTTTTGTTGGGCTTAAATTAGTTTAGAACTTTCTTGGGCAATTTAAACTTTAAATTAAATGTAAGCCTCAAAGTTGTACTATGGGATTGACATCAAAAACTAAAAAAATGACAAGAGAAAGAAAGGCATATCAATAGAATTTGGCTGTGACAATCAAGTCTTCAATTTGCCCATTCCTTTCTTTGTTGCATTCTTCTCTCTTTTGGAATTGAATCTTTACTCTCTTTTTTCTCCTCCTAGGGCATCTAATTTGTTGCCTTATACAAAACTGCTATTGGTATGCTTCAAGGACTAGTGAAACTCGTTTTTGACGTCCATTTCCTTATAAAAATAGGATTTCGACCCAATGAAATAGGTAGATGTGTCAAAATAAATCTAAAATCAGTTTCTGTTGGATGCTCAATTAAGAAACCAACCAACCCCTTAATGCTTCAAGGACTCGCCCTTTTAAAGGTAGTGTTGCCAAGTTTCCAACACTCTCACCAATGCATACATCTTCTTATCACAGGTAGGATAGTTTAGGGCTGTTCCACTCAATTTCTCACTAAACTAGGCAATAGGATGCCATTCTTGCATCAAAATAGCCTTAATACCTATACTAGAAGGATCACATGCAATTTTAAAAGTTAAAACAGCCTCAATACATATACCTGAAGCATCACATTCAATTTTAAAAGTTAAAACAACCTCAATACCTATACCTGAAGCATCATATTCAATTTTAAAAGTTTTAGCAAAATTGGGTAAGGTAATGGTGCAGAAACCAATTTCTCCTTAATTAGACTAAATGCCCTTTCCTGTTCACTACCCCATTTAAATCCCACATGTTTCTTCGCAATTTTAGTCAATGGTGCAGCAAGGGTGCTAAAAACTTTCATAAAAACTAGCAAACCATGAAAACTTCTTACCTCACGCTTTTAGGTGTAGGCAACTCCTTAGTAGCCTTTACCTTCTCTTCATCTGCCTCAATTCCTTTAGCATAACCAAGAAAAACAATCTGATTTGTACAAAAGGAACACTTTTTCAAATTAGCATACAACTTTTCCTTTCTTAAAATAGTTAACACACTTTGCAAATGCTTAATGTGTTTGTCCAAGCTTTTGCTATATATTCAAATATAATCAAAATAAACAACCACAAATTTACTAATGAAAGAACATAAAACATGGTTCATTAATCTTGTGAAAATGCTATGCGCATTACATAACCCAAATGGCATAACTAACTATTCATATAACCATATTTTGTTTTAAAGGCAATTTTCCCCTCACCTCCCTCTCTCATCCTAATCTAATGATATCTTTTAAGATCAACTTTACTAAACACACAAGAACCATGTAATTCATCCAGCATATCATCAAGTTTAGGAATAGGATGTCTATACTTTATAGTGATTCTATTGACTACACAATAGACAATGCACATCCTCCATGTTCCATCCTTCTTGGGCACTAGTAGAACTGGTTTCGCATATGGACTCATGCTCTCCCCAGGTTGCTTCTACATGCAGGTCTATTAGATATGGTATCTCCACGGATAAAGTCAATTTGATGCTCAATTCCCATAATAGGTGACAACAACATTAGGTCATTGTATATAAACAATCCTCCTTGCACAAAAAGTACAATTATTGGCTGGTTTGAAAACAAAGCCCTCTTGACCTCACTCTCTCTTGCAAATAAATTTACTTGCTGCCCCTCTTTTCTCTATATAATATTCTCAATTTTTTTCTACCTCTCCACTTTTTTTTCATCTCAATCTCTCTTTCTTTCATACTTTCATTTTCTTTTTTTGTATCACTCTCATTTTATTCTGACATTTGATGACCAGACAAGAGTGATGGGCTTTTCATTCATTACAAAAGAATACCTATTTAAGTAACCACTATATGTCACACGCCTACCATATTTGCCAAGGTTGCCCCAAAAGCATGTGTTCAGCATGCATAGGTACTACATCACATAGAACCTCCTCCTTGTATCTCCCAATAGAGAATGAAACTAGCACTTGTTTATTCACTTTAACTTCCCTACAATCATTCAGCCATTGTAGTTTATATTGTCTCTGATGTTTCAAAGTTTTTTAAATTCAAATTTTTAACTAAACTAGTGCTGGCTACATTAGTACAACTTCTACAATCAGTTATGATGTTGTACATACCTCATCTTTCATGTGGCACCTAGAATGAAAGATGTTATGATGTTGTACCTTTGCATATTCTTTCACTTACGCCTAGCAACCATTAATTTACCATCAACAGGATACTCTACACCATCATCAACATTGTCCAAAGGTAGCATAGGATCATCATCTAATTCACTCTCGGTTTCAACATCACCATCATCCCTCAAGATCATTGCTCTCTTATTTAGGCATTGAGATGCAATATGACCTGTCCCCAAACATTCAAAGCACTCAATATCGCAATTTTTAGCTTGTTGGGAATCAGATTAACCTTTATTTTAGTTGCCTCCCTCTTTATGGTCCTCAAATGGCTACATCATAGGTTGAAATAACCTTTTCATCTTTTCTCCATTTTAACTTCCAAGAGGAAGATAAACCTAAATTGATTCTAGTAGAACCTTTCCTTTTTAGTTGACATTCCACTTTCATGGCCATGTGAACCATGTCTTCAAACTCAACATAATGCTGCAATATCTTGGTTTAAATCATGTAAAAATCTAGCCATAGTGGCCTCCCGTTCCTCCTCAATGTTGGCTTGAATCATGATTATCTCCATCTGGTAATCTTACACACCTCTAGAACCTTGTGCAAGACTTTGAAGCCTTTGGTGTAGGTCCCTATAATAATGGCTAGGAACAAATCTCCTCATCATGATGGACTTCATCTCCTCCCAAGTGTTTATAGGCCTTTCACGATTTTGTCTCCTCAAAACAAGATGATCCCGCCAAATAATAATTCAACAGTAGTTAGTTTTACCTTTTTCTCCTCAAAGTAGTTGTGGTAATCAAATACTAGCTCCACCTTCTTTTCCCACTCCAAATAAGTTTCAGTTTGGTACTCCTAAGGTTACGATCTATACACCTTGCCCTTCTATCATCTCTTCCATGCATGTCAACGGTGGCCTAATCATCAAAATTATCTAGGTCATCACCATCCTCTTCTTCCATGGCAGCATGCTCCTGATTGCTTCTTACATTAGGAGCTATTGGTTGTTTCCCCTTTTGTATATAGGCAATGGCAGTGTCTTGCCTCTCCAATTTGTCACAGATCTCTCCATGCACTCAAATTGTTGTTGCACGGCTTTGAGAATTAAGTGTGTCTTGATCTTTTGTCATGTGCGGTCTGAAAAGAATGTTAGCAAAAAGACCTCACAACACTTCCTCTCATGTTTATCACACAAATTAGCTTTTACTCTCTAATGATCTCACACACTCTTGCTTCTTACCACACTTAATTCTCTCTTTCTAAACAAAATCAAGAAAAATCCAAGTAGCATACCAAAAATGACAAACCAACACACTAAACAAAGAAAAGGAATTAAGAGGACACTATGATCAACAAATGAAATTGAAGAAAAGAAAACAAGCAAGCAAAGGAATGCAATCGATATTATGTATAAACAAAGTCAAGGAAAATGAATAACTAAAATTCAATATGAAATCTTCCTTTTGCAATTTGAATTTTTTTTCTTTCTGTATGTTCTTTTTTTTTTATATAATTAAAAGGAATAAGACATTCAAATTTGATTACAAACTAGGCTTTGATACCAAATGATGTGAACCTCATAATAAAACTTTGAGACCCACACTTAATTTTAAAGTTTTAATTGCCCAAGAAAGTTCTAAACAGGTTTAAACCCAACAAAACCTTGACACAATGTTTAAGGAAAATGAAGTAAAGGGATAGATAATCATATTGAGGTCACACTCAAGATATAGATGAGAAGGTGAGTGATAAGTCTTCTTTGGAACGCCACATGAATGCTAATTCTTGATAAGTTCACTAATTCTCAAAAGAACCAAAGAAAGAATAATCTTTCAAATTCAAATAACATTAATCTCTAATTGGCTTACATGGTAAGGTTGCTGAGTTTAAATAGGCTAATAGAAACCCAAGATCCTAAAAGTACACTTGAAAACATTGGAACAACCCTCCAATTATAGGTTTGTCAAAGGATACCTAAAAAGTTTTCACTAACCCACCATTATTATTAATGCTAGTCACTGACAAACTTAATACTAGCCATTGACGAACTTAATGCTAGCCTACCATAATTAATGTCAGCCCACCATCATTAATGGTAGACTTGTCTAATACATTGACAAACTTGAAGTTGAATACCCAAAGGAGTAGTTGGAATTCCCAAGCTTGAATAAGCTGTAATGAATTAGTCATAATGCCTTTTAGAGAACTCCAAATCCATCTCTATAAATTGCATTGGAAAGTTCACTTAATTGTCTTTCTAGTGGTACATAGCTTGTATGTTAATTCCAATTCAATGAATACCAGTTTTATTCCGAATTTGCCCTTTCTGCATTTGGACCAAATTGTGTATTTGGCTGCCTAATAGCTTGAATAATGGGCACAATGCCTTGTCTTCTCTCCAAGCCCAATTCATGATTTCTTGCATCTTGAATTACATTTTTAATCCACATTTTCTCAATTAATCCACTTAAAGCAGCTTGTATCTTTTAGGCTCTAGCTCTTGTAATTGGGATTTTATGAATGTGCAAAGGATCACTAGAAGCTTTAATGGTATTCCCTTGATGGTTCTTATTATTCCCCCTTTCCTCAAAATGATTCATTCGCGAATATTTGCCTACATCGAAAGGACAAAGATCAGAAACATTAAAAGTAGCACACACATTATACTCACTAGGAAGATCCAATTTGTAGGCATTGTCATTGATCTGTGTAACCACTTGAAATGGACCATCTTCCTTTGGAAGCAACTTGGAATGCCTTTGTGTTAAGAACCTCTCCTTTCTCATATGCACCCAAACCCAATCTCTAGGCTGAAAAACCACTTGCTTATGTCCTTCGTTGGCTTGAGTAGCATAATTGTTCAGTCCTCTTTTCTATGTGATGTCCCACTTTCTCATGCAATTGCTTAACAAATTCAACTTTCTTTCTACCATCCAAACTAGCACACTCATCAATGGGTAAAGGTAATAAATCCAAAGGAATTAATAGATTAAAACCATATACAATCTCAAATGGTGAAAATTTAGTAGCACAATAGACAATTCTATTGTAAGCAAATTCAACATGTGGCAAATATTCTTCCCAAGTTTTCAAGTTCTTTTGAATAATGGCATGTAGTAAAGTAGACAAAGTTCTATTTACAACCTTAGTTTGTTCATCCATTTGTCGATGACAAGTAGTAGAAAACAAAAGTTTAGTACCCAACTTTCTTCACAAAGTTGTCCAAAAGTGGATCAAGAACTTAGCATGTCAATCTAAAGCTATGCTTCTTGGTACTCCATGCAATTTGACCATCTCTTTGAAAAACAAATTAGCTATGTTTGTTGTGTCATCAGTTTTGTGACATGGAATGAAATGTGCCATCTTTGAAAACCTATCAACAACAATAAAAACAGAGTCTTTTCACCTTTTTGACCTAGGTAAACCCAAAACAAAGTCCATAGAAATACCAACCCAAGGTTCGCTAGGTATGGGCAAAGGGTTATACAATCCATGGGATAAAACTCTAAGCTGATTGTGGCAGCCTCATGTACCAAGATTCTAGGTTTAGAACTCGATCTTAGAGACTAAATCAGTTAGGGTCGCATCAATTCATCAGCGGGGTTCATATTAACTTACTATAAAATAAGTTAATGGGCAATAGCATGGGATGGGGAAATCATTCCCCACATGGGGATTCCTCATCCTAACTCCACTAAATTTATTGGGGAATGAGGGCGAATTTTTTAGTGAGGTGGCGAATGAGGTAGCCTCCCTACCCACACTCTACTCCATTGCCATCCTTAAAAACGATATGGCTTATCAAAGGGAACCAAATGGCAAAGGCAAATTCATTTTTTAACTTATTACATTCCCCAACATTCGAATCTAAAGGCCAACCAAATAAAGTTGATTGAAAATCACTCGACCATGCCTTAGAAAGTGGTCTAATCTATATAAGTTACTTGATCTGATCTTATTGAGGTCTAGGTCATGAATTATTTGGCCTTGTTGAGGTCTGATTTGAATTTATTATTTGATAAGATTTTATTGAGATCAAGGTCATCACCTTTAGCTTTGTTGAGATCCATTGTGAATAAACCATCAATTTTGTCCTAAATCTAACATCCTATGCCCAAGTTACAATCCATTTAAAATCAGTGGCTCTATAGGCCAGGGCCCATGCGGCTCTGGGTTTTTTAATTTTAGGATTTTTTCGTGTTTTTAAGTTAAATTAAGGTTAGCCACCGTATATAAAAACTCTTTTATGTTCTTTGTAAAGACTTTTGATAAACTTGAGTTTGATATCATTGGAGAGGATTTTCTTAACTTGTTCTTAAAAGAACTTTCAACTTATCAAAGGAGTTGCTAACCTTTGTGGTATCTTATTTAGCAATCTGGGCTATTGAGACTTAGCTTCTCAAAGGTTTGGATCTTTTATCTGAGTTCTGATCATATTTGCTTTCTTGGGCTCCTATTCATCTAGTTATAAGCTTTTCTAGTTAGATCTAGAGGTTCTAATCAGTTGGTATCAGGGCTTAAGTACCAAGGGTAGATTTACTTATCTTTACTATTTTTTGTTCTTGTTTGAGATTTTTCATTCTTGTTCTAGTATTCTTAAAAAAAGAAAAGAGAATTGTGAACAATGTCGCATGAACAGTATTTTTAGGGTTTCTTTTTATTAATTTTGCATCCTTGTGGTTTATTCTTCTTAAATCTGTAAATTGTTTTTATTGGTAAAAATGGTATAGAGATGGATTAAGAGAAGATTAGGGCTATTAGGGAATGGTCGATGAATAAGAGCATCACTGAGGTAAGGAGCTTTCATGGTTTAGCTAGTTTTTATTAGTGATTTGTTAAGGATTTTAGCACTATAGCCACACCTCTTATTGATGTTGTTAAAAGGAATGTTGCATTTACTTAGAGTGTTGAACAGGATAAAACATTCATTGATCTGAAAGAGAGGTTATGTTCTACATTTGTTCTAGCATTATCTGATTTTAACCGTACTTTTGAGATCGAGTGTAATGCCTCAGGAATAAGTATTAGAGCTATTTTTTGCAGGATCGAAGGGCCATTGCTTATTTTAGTGAAAAATTGATTGGAGCAACCTTACAGTATCCTACTTGTGATAAGGAGTCTACGCGCTTGTGAGGGCCTTAGAAACTTGTCAGCATTACCTATGGGCTAAAGAGTTTGTGATACACACTGATCATGAATCCTTAAAGCATCTAAAGAGCCATCAAAGTAAGTTGAATCGAAGGCATGGTACTTGGATGGAGTACATTAAGACATTTCCCTTTGTCATTCGGTATAAACAAGGTAAAAAGAACATAGCTACCGATGCATTATCTTCCTTTAGTTTGATTGGTTGCCTCGATAACACATGTCTTAGATCATACATGTACTTTCGAAGCATCGAGACATGAGATACATCATGAATTTTGGTGACTTACGCACTCAACAATCTCATATGCCCCAATGTAGCATGGGCTTAGCTTTCTATGCTTCCCAAATCAAAGTACCCTTTTCCAAAGAGAAATCCGTATGAAAGCTCTATACCACACAGGCAGAGTACGCAATACGTGGCTTGTTTACCATTAGTGTAGACCAGACTAGTCCCCATTCGGGATGACCTCTGGAATTTACGTCGATGGATTCCCGCCGATATACCATGTACAAAAACTCAAAGTCTTTTTCTTTTATGGTTATTAAACCCAAAACAGGCAACTCTTTGCCAAGACAGGGAACTTTTAACCAGACAAGAAAATTACAACTAGTTTCTGATACACAAGATCCTTTAAAGAAGGCAAGTGCAGAGCATACTTCCTCGAGGTTTTATGAACAAATTCTATTTCTTCATTCCTTTTCAATTATCAATTCATGTTTCCTTGAATTAAGAGAAAGATAAAGATTTAGCTGGACATTGTTTTTGAAACAAACTTCATATATTTCTTCTATATACTTTACAGAGTAAGAGAACTCTCCTTTATAGAGGAGGAGAGTAGAGTTGGTGGAAACAGACTTCCATCAACTTCATAACATGTGGAAAGTAAAACAACACGTGGAAAGTAAAACAAACAATTATGAATCCACCTTTTATAAGTGGTAGACATGACTTATCATAAAAGCATAAAGCACTCGTGGGTCATGACAGCTTATGACCATTATTAAAGTATGGACAGTTGAAGATAAGGCTGACAGCTGGAGATAAGCTTTAAAGGGAGATAGTATCTTAAGAGGAAGATTCGGTGCTATCTCCTGATGAGCTTTCTATCCACATGGACGATAGGGCCAAGTACAAGACTTGCTATTAGAATAGTGCCACGGACATGATGATGACAGTTGGACAAAAACTGGATTAGTTCCTATTGGATCAGGAGGATGGGTAATGATAGGATTGGTGGTAGAGATGATAGTAGGGACATGGACATGGCTGCTTTCTCCCGGGGCATGAGTCGAAGGGTTTTGGCTATTGAGAGGAAGAAATTCCTCCCATGGATCTTGGAAATCTTGGAAAAGAAAATCTGTATAGTCTGGCCTTTCTTCTTTAATGATGATTCCTCTGGTTAGAGGTTTTGCTATGGCAGATGGGGTAGGAAGCATATAAATGTCATGATGTGGTCCAAAAGAAGTGTGTTTTATGTCTGGTGAGGGTAGTGTGACATGGTTGGTCTATAGCAAGAAATCCTTAAGATTGTTTTTAATGGTATAGTCTTGCTGGAGGATTGCAGGGTGAGGAACAGTAATCCATTCATACATCTAGTCTTGAATCCAAAATGACTGGTGATCAGGATGTTGGCAATATGGCTTGTGCATGATGAAAACTGTTGTGAACATCTGAGCTTCTTGGTAAGGGATCTTGTCAAGGTTGTGGGTGAGCTTGATCTGATTCAGCTTATGCTGTCATATAGGAAGTGGTGCAAACCACTCAAACAAAGTCCAAATGAGGGATGTGGCCTGATCTGGATTGTTGAGAATATCCTGTAAAAGGACAAGTGGAAAAACCAATTTTGTAGCATACAGTAAAGATAAACACCATAGATACCATAATTCATTCTCAGAAAGAGAACGAGTAAGATCAAGAGTGAGACCCGTAAGGAACATACACTCAGGATGCTAATTAGTAGGGGATTCAGGGTATTCAGAATAGGCTGCAATGAAAAACTGCATGAGATAATTCTTTGCATATTCTTGAATATGGTAAGGAGATTTGAATGGTTTATTATATGGAGTGTATTTCTTTGTAAGGGCATGTTTGGGTAAGGAGGATGCCATGGCTATCAAAGGGAAGGTTGAATGATTCTGGATAGCAAGGATAGGAGGCTTAGGTTTCCTTGATAGATAATCAGGAATGGTGTTGTGTTCTCCTTTTATATGCTTTACTTCTAAATCATAGTGGGAAAACCAATCTTTCAAACGAAGAAGTGTCTTCTCTGGAACTGTGTTGTTTTTGAAATTTAACATATTCGGAAAAGCAGAGTTGTCCATTCTGACACAAAAGTGGTATCCAATGAGGTGGAATTCAAACTTTTTGATGCCGTTTTTTATAGCAAGAATCTCTTTATACACTATATGATAGTGCTTTTGAGTTGGAGAGAACTGTCCACTGGCATGCGCAATATAATGCTCCTTCCCATCAATGTTTTCAATCAAGATTGCTCCCTATGCTTCGTCAGAAGCATCTATCTGTAGTATGTGTTGGCCATCTGTGTTATCCTCAATGGTGGAGAATCTTGGGCAATCTTTTTTAAGTGGGAGACTGCTTTTGTGTGTTGATCATTCCAAGGTGGAGGATTTTTCTTGAGTAGTGCAGATAAAGGACTGGTGTAAGTATTTACACATGGAATGAAATCCCTGATGTAGTTTATGATTCCCAGAAACTGCTGAATTTGTTTTTTCGAAAAATCTTTGTCTGGAAAATACATCAATTCTTGGGCTATGTGTGGACTGGGTTGATAAGAACCATCTTTGATGATCATGCCAAGAAAAGTAATATGATCTGTAGCAACAGCACTTTTCTTATCAAAGAGCATAATCCCATAAGACTTGACAATCTGGAAGAATTACTCCAATAACTGTTGATGGTGTTGATGGGTTTCTAAAAACAATAACAAGTCATCAATATAAACAAGAGTGTGATGAAGAATAGGTTGGAAGATTATCGTCATGGCTTTTTGAAAAGTTGAAGGTGCTGTTTTAAGACCAAAGGGAAGAACAATCCACTGATAATGAGCATTGGGAATACAAAATGTGGTTTTATGTCTATCAGTTGGATGAATACCTAATTGCCAAAATTCGGATTTAAGATCAAACTTAGAAAAGATTTAGCATGTTTAAGGTGAATGAACAAAGACTGTCTTCCGGGTAAAGGGAATTTATTGTCTTGTAAAAAGACATTAAGAGGCTGGTAGTCAATGACCAATCTCTTTTTTCCTCTGACTTTTTCTGAATGTTTCTCAACATAAAAAGTCTAACAAGCCCACTGAGAAAAAGTGGGTTCAATAAGGCCTTGGGCCAATAATTGTTGGCATTCATTTTGGGCCAAGCTAAGATCTTCTAGAGTCATTCCAGGATGTGTGGCTTTGGTTGGGTTGTGGTCCTCATTAAGTTTGAAAGGTAACTTAATGAAAAAGCTTTCATTTTTCCAAAGTGGATGTGGATGGGTAAACTGGCTATAGTTTTCAGGATAGTATTGAAGAAGTTTGGTGGTGATTTCAGAGTAAGAAGGAGGAACATTGGCTAAGGAGTAAAGTTTGAAGGCAAAAATTCCTAAAATCTTTTTGGCTGAATTTCGCACTCTTTCTAGAATTGTTGTATCTTTAATTCATTAAGCTGTGAGTCTTACTTTAATTTCTGAGTTTCATTATTCTTCTATACCAATTTGTACTAAAAAATCTAAAAAAGGGGGGAAATAAAGAAACAAGAGAATAAGGAAGAGGATAGTGGGAGTTAAAAAAAAGTCCCCAATCTTCACTTAGAATCTTTTGTTCATTTCTCATTATTAGTGCCTTTGAGAGTCCAAAATTGGTTTTACCCCATAAGTGAAAATTTTTGCCCGAAATTTTCGTAGTATATGGTCCTGAAACTTGATCGTACGTACATATTGTATTCTTGCTTCTGAAATCCAAGTTTCCTTCGTGTAATCTTTGTGAATTACTGCTGGAATCAAGTGAGAATTACTACAAGTGGAAAAAAGCAAGAGAATGGTGAGGTCTTTTCCACATTATTCCCTTTTTTTGTAGATGTCAGCCATGTCTCACAACTAAAAAATGAAGAACAAATGAAGAAGACATACATGAGCATTTGGATCAACTAGAGATCACGCATGCAAAATAGCCACAACCTGTTCCCCAAGCACATAAAAGGGAGAGAGCTCTAGCTAGAGGAGAGATTGATGACTATTATAGGGATGAGTTTGATGAAGAGGAGGACCCAGTAGGTGGTTAAGGGAGAGATGGATAGGGTAGGAGAGTTAGGAATAGAATGATGGTTTGAGTGGCATAAAGATGAAGATCCCATCTTTTCAAGGTAAATTCAACCTAAAACCATACCTTGAATGGGAGAAGAAAATGGAGTTCGTGTTTCATTGGCACAACTATTTAGAGGCAAAAAAGGTAAAAATAGTTGTGATTGATTTTTCTACCTATGTTATTACTTGGTGGGATCAACTTATTGTAAACAAAAGGTAGAATAGGGAACGTTCAATTGAGACATGGGATGAAATAAAAACATTGATGAGAAGGCAATTGCACTTAACCACTACTACCAAGACTTGTACAAAAAATTACAAAGTCTGACATAGGGTAGCTAAAGCATAGAGGATTATTACAAAGAAATGGAGATTGCCATGATTAGAGCAAATATGGAGGAGGATAGAGAAGCTACCATGGCATGATTCTTAAATGGCCTTAATTAGAAGATTGCAAATATAGTTGAGTTGCAACATTATGTGGAGATTGAGGAGATGGTCCACAAAGCCATCAAGATTGAGCAGCAACTCAAGAGGAGGGCTAACACCTATGTAGCCGTAAGCTTGAGTTTTGCTCCTTGGAAGCCAAGCTTTGTGGAGCGCAACGAGAGGCCACAAGCATCTACTGCACCTAAGCCAAGATCTGAGCCTTCCAAGCACAATTCACAAGGTAACAACGTGACTCTTATTATTAAGAATCGTGACATTAAGTGTTTTAAATGTCAAGGCAGGGGACATATAGCAAGCTAGTGTGTAAATAAAAGAGTTATGGTGTTGCAGGATTAGAAAATAAGATGTTACCATTGGAAGACGTTGAAGATGAAGAGTATACAGCCCTTAGGGGATTGACTTTAGTAGCTAAGAGAGCTTTGGGTGTGTAATAAAAAGTAGACAAAGCAGTGTAATGGGAAAACATTTTCCATACTAGGTGCTATGTTCAAGGCAAAGCATGTAGTATGATTATTGATGGAGGAAGCTGTACTAATGTTGCTAGTACATCATGGTGGAGAAGTTAGGGTTTTTGACACTTAAACATCCATGACCATACAAATTACAGTGGTGAGGTGAAAGTGAACAAGTAGGTATTACTGACTTTTCGAATTGGCAAATATAAAGATAAAGTGTTATGTGATGTGGTACTAATGCAAGCTGGACACTTGTTACTTGGGCGGCCTTGGC
This sequence comes from Luvunga scandens, assembly GCA_030449905.1. Classification (NCBI taxonomy): domain Eukaryota; kingdom Viridiplantae; phylum Streptophyta; class Magnoliopsida; order Sapindales; family Rutaceae; genus Luvunga; species Luvunga scandens. Next base: position 808,181 of record JASUUG010000193.1, on the reverse strand, counting down.
AATTCGATAGACATATGAAGCATGATGGCTTCACCAATAAGTATTCATATGTTTTTAATCAATGCAACATCATTGTTGTTCCATTGATGCAAAAGTAGGTTTGTGGGGATCAAGTGAGCCTACAAAAAGTGAGTGCAAGTCAGAAAGAGGCCAAGAAAAATGAAAGAGAAAAAGCAAAGAAAAACGATGCCATTAAGAAAAAATTAAAGGGAAAACAAAAGAATTTCTATGCAAGAGCGAGTGAGATCAAAAGAGCGTTGTTTTCACATCAGCCAATAATAGTACTTTTGTACAAAGAGGCATTTTTAAACACTAATGAACTTGACCTTACTTTGCCTAGTTCTATTACTTCTCTCTTGTAGGAATATAAGGATGTCTTTCTTGAGGAAACACCACATGGTTTACCTCAATCCAAGGGATTGATTTTGTGCCTAGTGTAACCATTCTAAATCAAATAGCCTATAGGAGTAACCCGGAGGAGATAAAGGAATTTCAAAGGTAGGTTAATGAATTAATGGAAAAAGGGCATGTGTGAGAGAAAGCATAAGTCTATGTGCAATTCCGATTTTATTAGTTCCTCAGAAGAATAAAAGGTAGAGGATGTGTGTTGACTACTGGGCCATCAACAACATAATGGTAAGGTACCAACATCCCATTCCTAGGCTAGATGACATGCTTGATGAATTGCATTGGTCTTGTATATTTTCTAAAGTTTATTTGAAAAGTGGATATCATCATATTAGAATGAAAAAAGGAGATGAATGGAAAATTGCCTTTAAAACAAAATATCATTTGTATGAATGGTTAGTCATGCCTTTCAGTTTTATTAATGCTCTGAGCACTTTTATAAGACTTATGAATTTTGTTTTATGAGTGTTTATTTGCAAGTTTGCTATTATTTATTTTGATGATATCCTCATATGTAGCAAAAACTCGAACGAACATGTAACATGGCAAAATACATTGTCTTTAAAAATAATGTGAGGTAATATTGCTTGTGATTTGAACAAAAGTAATTGTCATTGAATAACATTTTTTGAATTGAAATTTTTTAACTAATTGATATCAATTTATGCGAGTACAATATATCGTCATGAATGTTTTCTTTTAACAACAATTTAGAGCAGTCACTTTAACTTTTCTAATATGATATAAACAGTCATCAAATAATAAAATATATTATGGTTAAAAAAAAGTATCCATCACAATATGTTAAATTTTCTGACTAAAAATTGTTGTTACAAATGGTTACCTTTTATGACATCCCAATCATACATACACATTGTATTCATGCTTTTGAAATTTGAGTCTCCTTATAGAAATTTTGAAATTTTCAAAATAATGTGAATTGCTGCTGGAATCTTGATATTGGTTTGATTAGTTTGATAAGAATCAAGTGAGAATTACTACGAGTGGGAAAAGGCAAGAAGTGTGAGCATATTAGAGGGTAAAAGCCAATAAATTTGTGAATTATTTTTCTTGAGCGAAACATGAAAAGGAATGTGGTGAGGTCCTTTCCCTGTTACTTTTAATTTTTTTTTACAGATGTCAGCCATGTCTTACAACCTAGGATCAATCTGCAATTACTCAAAATTTGCAAATTCAAGTATTGATGGGAGAGATGAGAAGGATACATGAGTGTTTGGATCAAATAGAGAACACACGTGTAGGGTAGCCACAATTTGTTCCCCAAGCATGCAAGAAGGAGAGAGCTCCGGGTAGAGGAGAGATTGATGAATATCATAGAAGACAAAAAGTAAGTGACTAGCCAGATGAAGATTAGTGGCTAACTGCCTGAGGCAAATTTTTCAAATTTTAGAGCCAAATTTTTAATGGTAACTTCTCACAAAAGTCTAAGCAGCTAACTGCCAAATGAAGAGGCTAACTGACTATTCTTTGAATGTCAATAACGACTTGTTTACTTATTAAATCTATATAAACTCAAATCAAAATCAAATCTAATAAGTTTTTAAAGCTGAAAACAATTCATACATCATCTCTTAAGCTTCCATTTTGTAAATCTTCATACATTGAGTTATCATTGAGCTACCATTTGTATATCTTCTCTAATAAAGAGTGTTTGTTGTAATCTTCAAATTCATCATCAAATTTGTACGAGTATAAGTGTGGGAAACACTTGAGGAAAGGTGTCCATTACTTGTTCCAGAAGGGCCAATTACGAGAGCACCAGCTACGAATATCAATAAAGTAATGCAAGGATTTATTCAAGCTACTTTGGATGAATTCAATTCAAATTCAATTTTAAAGAGATCAATATTCAAGATGGACTTAAAAGAGGAGGAACCAACCTTAGTATACTTGATTTGAGCCAACAAGGTGGTGAGCATTGGAGAGGATGATTTTTGAAGTAGAAGAATGGCTTGAAAAACAATTCTAAAGTAGTAGCTGCATTCCCTATGTCGAGGGCTTTAAAAAGGTATATTGTTGGCTCAAATCTGACATTATATGCCCAAGTTACTATCCACTTAAAATCAGTGGCTTTGTAGGCTAGGGCCCATGCCGCTCTGGGTTTTTAATTTTAGGGTTTTTTCATGTTTTTAAGTTAAATTAGAGTTAGCCACCATATATAAACACTCTTTTATGTTCTTTGTAAAGACTTTTGATAATCTTCAGTTTGATATGATTAGAGAGGATTTTCTCAACTTGCCTTTGTGGTGTCTTATTTAGCAATCTGGGCTGTTGAGACTTAGGTTCTCAAAGGTTTGGATCTTTTATTCGAGTTCTAATCATATTAGCTTTCTTGGGTTCCTATCAATCTAGTTGTGAGCTTTTCTAGCTAGATCTAGAGGTTCTAATCAGTTGGTATCAGGGCTTAAGTACCAAGTGAGAGAAAAGAAAAGGGTGAGAAAGAGTGAAGAAAAGCTTTTTTGCAGGAGTGGGTGAGATTAGGAAAGCATAAAAGCAAGCCATTTCATGGTTTTGCTTGTGTTCAAATAATCATATCTAACCTTTGATGACACTAACATTCTTCTCCCCGTTGTTGTTACTTCTTTTCTATAAGAGTTTAAAGATGTGTTTCCCAAGGAAATGCCTATTGGCTTACTACCCATTAGAGGCACTGAGCATCAGATCAATTTCGTACCAAGAGTAGTCATACCCAATAGACCAGCCAATAGAAGTATTCCCAAGGAGACCAAAGAACTTCAAAGGCAAGTTATATAGTTGATGAGCAAGGGGTATGTGAGAGAGAATATGAGCCTTGTGCAGTACAAGGAAGGGCTATTAGTACCAAAGAAGGATGGAAATTAGAAGATGTGTGTTGATTGCCGAGCCATCAATAATATTACGGTAAAGTATCGCTATCCCATTCCTAAGTTAGATAAATTGCGTGGAGCCTATTTATTTTCTAAAAATGATTTAAAAAGTGTATATCACTAAATTCGCATAAAAGAAGGTGATGAATGGAAAACTACCTTTAAAACGAAGTATGGATTATATGAATGGTTAGTTATGCCTTTTGGTCTTACTAATGCACCTAGTGCTTTTATGAGATTAATGAATCATGTGCTGCTTGCATTTATCGATCAGATTGTTGTTGTTTACTTTGATGATATTCTAATGTATAACAAGACTATTGATGAACATGTTGAGCATTTGCATTGTGTGCTAGATGTTTTGAGGAAAGAACGTTGTAGCTAATTATAAGAAATGTGCTTTTTGCATGGAAAATTTTTTTCCTTGGCTTTATTATTGGTGAAAATGATATAGAAAATGATATAGAGATGGATAAAGAGAAGATTAAGGAATGGTCGATGCCTAAGAGCATCACTGAGGTAAGGAGCTTTCATGGTTTAGCTAGTTTTTATCAACGATTTTAAGGATTTTTGAACTATTGCCACACCTCTTATTGATGTTGTTAAAAGAAATGCTGCATTTACTTAGAGTGCTGAACATGATAAAGCATTCATTGATCTTAAGCGAGGTTATGTTCTACACTTATTCTAGCATTATCTAATTTTAACTACACTTTTGAGATTGAGTGTAATGCCTCAAGAATAAGTATTGGAGCTATTTGATGCAAGATCGAAGGCCCATTGCTTATTTTAGTGAAAAATTGATTGGAGCAGCCTTGCAGTATCCTATCTATGATAAAGAGTCTACGAGCTTGTAAGGGCCTTAGAAACTTGTCAGCATTACCTATGGCCTAAGGAGTTTGTGATACATACTGGTCATGAATCTAATATACTTTAATAATGCATGTGAATTTAAAGTACTACCAAACATACTTTAACAATGCATGCCTAGTATTTTGATCATTAGCATCAAGTTATTCATTTACTTCATCTCATCCACCTCAATATGAAATTTAGGAAATAATGCTTGATATAGTATGTATTATTAGCCTTTTTTAGTCCATTGAACTTTTGTAGGTTGAAATATGGCTCCTGCTTTATTTGATTCTCAATCCCAGTAAGATCTTTTCAATTACATGTATAACAGATAGGTTGTTGACCATGATTTATGACTTTTATATTTACATTTCTTTGCAAAGAATCATATTTATTTGGATTTCAATGTCATGCATTGTATTTGGATCTTTTTGATTAAATATTTTAAAATCCTTTTTATGTTAGACTCATTGTTGTTAGTTTGTTTATTAATAACTGCATTTGTATTTAATTGCCAAAAAGACTTTTCTTATTTGTAGCTAGTTGTAAAATGGGAAAATACATTGTCCTTAAAAATAATGTGAGGCAATATTGCTTGTCGTTTGAAACAAAAGTAATTGTCATTGAATAATATTTTCTGCATTGAAATTTTTTAACTAATTGATATAAATTTATGTGAGTACAATAAATTAGTTTAGAGTTGTCACTTTAACTTTTCTAATATGATATAAATAGTCATCAAATAATAAAATATATTATGGTTAAAAATAAAGTGAGACTATATTGCTTGTCATTTGAAACAAAAGTAATTGTCATGAAATAACATTTTTTGTATTAAAAATTTTGGGGTCATTAGATACCATACTATAATATATCGTCACGGATGCTTTCTTTTAACGACGATTAAAAATAGTCATTTCAATTTTTGGGATACGATATAAATAGTCATTAAATATTGTGGTTAAAATAATGTGAGACTGTATTATAAATATTTTGCAATGAAGGAATCCATCACAATATGTTAAATTTTCTGATTAAAAATTGTAGTTGCAAATGCTTACCTTTTATGACAACCCGATCGTACGTACACATTATATTCTTGCTTTTGAAATTTGAGTCTCCTTGCTAAAATTTTGAAAATTTCAAAATAATGTTAATTGCTATTGGAATCTTGATATTGGTTTGATTAGTTTCATAAGAACCAAGTGAGAATTACTACGAGTGGGAAAAGGCAAAAGAGTGTGAGCATATTAGAGGGTAAAAGCCAATAAATTTGTTTGAAACATGAGTAGAACTGAGTTAATTATTTTTCTTGAGTGAAACACGTAAGGTAGTGTGGTGAGGTCCTTTCCCTGTTATTTTTAATTTTCTTTTACAGATGTCAACCATGTCTTACAACCTAGAATGAAACACAAATGAAGAGGATCAATCTACAATCACTCAAAATTTGCAAATTCAAGCATTGATGGGAGAGATGAGAAGGATGTTAAGGGTTGAATTAGAGCACATACATGAGCGTTTTGATCAAATAGAGAACACACATGAAGGAACAAGAGAGCTCCAAGTAGAGGAGAGATTGATGAATATTATGAGTATGATAAAGAAGAGGACTCAGTGGGTAGCCATAGGAAAGAAGGACGAGGCAGGAGAGTTAGGAATAGGGATGATGAATTGAGTGGCATAACGATGAAGATCCCATCTTTTCAAGGTAAATATGACCCAAAAGCATACCTTGAGTGGGAGAAGCAAATGAAGTTCATGTTTGATTGCCATAGCTATTCAGAGGCAAATAAGGTAAAATTCGCTGTGATTGAGTTTTTTGACTATGCTATTACTTGATGGGATTAGCTTGTTATAAATAGGAGGCCTCTAGTGGAGACATGGGATCAAATGAAAACATTGATGAGAAGGTGTTTTGTACCTTACCACAACCATCAAGAGTTGTACAAAAAATTACAAAGTCTTACAAAGGATAGCCGAAGCATGGAGGATTATTACAAAGAAATGGAGATGGCCACGATTAGAGCAAGTGTGGAGGAAAATAAAGAAGGCAACATGGCATGATTCTTGAATGGCCTTAATCAAGAGATTGTAAATATGGTTAAGTTGCAATATTATGTGGAGATTGAAGAGATGGTCCACAAAGCCATCAAGATTGAGTAGCAACTCAAGAGGAGGGGTAACACCCATACAACCCTAAGCTTGAGTTTCACTTCTTCAAAGCTGAGTTATGTGAGGCGAGATGAGAGGCCATAAGCATCTACTACACCTAAGCCGAGATCCGAACCCTCCAAGCCTAACTCACAAGGTAACACCATGACTACCGATATTAGGAAATTAAGTGTTTTAAATGTCAACATAGCAAGTGAATGTGTTAAGTTGTAATTGAAGATGAAATAGAAGATAATGACAAGCCACCATTAGAGGACATTGAAGATGAGGAGTATACAGCCCCTGGAATTGACTTTAGTAACTAGGAGAGCTTTGAGTGTGCAAGTAAAGGAAGATGAAACAGTGCAACGGGAAAACATTTTCCATGCTAGGTGCTATGCTCAAGACAAAGTATGTAGTATGATTATTGATAAAGGAAATTGTACTGATGTTGCTAGTACTATCATGGTGAAGTTAGGGCTTCCGACACTTAAACACCCACCGCCATACAAACTACAGTGGTTGAATGACAGTGGTGAGGTGAAAGTGAACAAGTACTAGTGACTTCTTAGATTAGCAAGTATGAAGATAAGGTGCTATGTGATGTAGTACCAATGCAGGCTGAACACTTGTTACTTGGGCAGCCTTAGCAATTCGATATACAAGTGAAGCATGATGGCTTCACTAACAAATATTCATTTATGTTTAATCAACACAACATCACCTTTCTTCCATTAACGCCAAAACATGTTTATAATGACCAAGTGAGCCTACAGAGAGAAAGTGATCAAAAGAAAGAGAGTGAGCAAAAGAAAAAGAGAGTGAAAATCAAGAAGAGACTGAGAAAAATGTGGGAGAAAAACCAAAGAAAAATACAGCCATTGAGAGAAAATCAAAGGGAAAACAAAAGAATTTCTATGCAAGAGTGAGTGAGTCATATTAGCCAATGATTGTATTTTTGTACAAAGAGGCATTTTTAAACACTAACAAACTTGACCTTACTTTGCCTAGTTCTATTACTTCTGTCTTGTAGGAATATAAGGATGTTTTTCTTAAGGAAATACCACATGGTTTACCTCCGATTTAAGGGATTGAGCATCAAGTTGATTTCATACTCGGTGCAACCATTCCAAATTGACCAGCCTATAGGAGTAACCCAGAGGAGACAAAGGAACTTCAAAGGTAGGTTAATGAATTGATGGAAAAAGGATACGTGAGAGAAAGCATGAGCTCATGTGCTATTCTAGTTTTATTAGTTCCTAATAAGGATGGAACATGGAGGATGTATGTTGACTGTCGTGCCATCAACAACATAACGGTAAAGTATCAACATTCCATTCCTAGACTAGATGATATGCTTGATGAATTGTATGGGTCTTGTGTATTTTCTAAAATTGATCGAAATATTGGATACCATCAAATTCAAATCAAAGAAGGAGATGAATGGAAAACTACTTTTAAAACAAAATATGGTTTGTGTGAGTGGTTAGTCATGCCTTTTGGTTTGACTAATGCCCCAAGCACTTTTATAAGAGTTATGAACCATGTTTTACGAGCTTTTATTGGCAAGTTTATTGTTGTTTATTTTAATGATATCCTCATATATAGCAACAACTTGGACAAACATGTAGTAAATTTAAAATCTATTTTAAATATGCTTAGAAAAGAAAGGTTGTTTGCTAATCTAAAGAAGTGTACCTTGTGCACAGATAAACTTGTGATTTTAGGATTTGTTGTGAGTACATAGGGTATAGGGTGTATAGGTTGATGAGGAGAAGATATGTGCAATCCAAGAGTCCCACAAGTGTAAGTAATGTGAGAAGCTTTCATGAGCTTGCCGGTTTTTACCGACGGTTAGTGAAAGACTTTTTAGCACATTGGCGACACCACTTACCGAAGTAATAAAAAAGGATGTTGGATTCAAGTTGGGAGAATAACAAGAGAAAGTGTTTCAAATGATCAACCAAAAGCTAACCAATGCTCCCGTATTGTCCTCACCTTACTTTAATAATAAAGCCAAGAAAAATTTTTTTCCATGCAAAAAGCACATTTCTTATAATTAGCATACAACTTTTCTTTCCTCAAAACATCTACCACACATCGCAAATGCTCAATATGTTCATCAATATTCTTGTTGTACATTAGAATATCATCAAAGTAAACAACAACAAATGGACCGATAAATGCACGCAACACATGATTCATTAATCTCATAAAAGCACTAGGAGCATTAGTAAGACTAAAAGGCATAACTAACCATTCATATAATCCATACTTTGTTTTAAACGTAGTTTTCCATTCATCACCTTCTTTCATGCGAATTTTGTGATAGACACTTTTTAAATCAATTTTAGAAAATAAATAGGCTCCACGCAATTCATCTAACTTAGGAATAGGATAGCGATACTTTACCGTAGTATTATTGATGGCTCAACAATCAACACACATCTTCCATTTCCATCCTTCTTTGGTACTAATAGCACTTGTACTACATAGGGCTCATATTCTCTCTCACATACCCCTTGCTCATCAACTCCATAACTTGCCTTTGAAGTTCTTTGGTCTCCTTGGGATTACTTCTATAGGCTGGTCTATTAGGTATGACTACTCTTGGTACAAAATTGATCTGATGCTTAGTGCCTCTAATGGGTAGTAAGCCAATAGGCATATATAGGGAAACACTTCTTTAAAACTCCTATAAAAAAGAAGTAACAACAATAGGGAGAAGAATGTTAGTGTCATCAAAGGTTAGATACGATTATTTGAATACAAGCAAAACCATGGAATGGCTTGCTTTTATGCTTTCCTAATCTCACCCACTCGTGCAAAGAAAAGCTTTTCTTCACTCTTTCTCACTCTTTTCTTTTCTCTCACTTTTGGACTCTCTTTCTTTTTCCTTCTTAAAACTCTCGGCCTCACCTTTTTTGCGTTGTTCTTCCTTTTCTCTCATCTCCAATTGGTTCTCATAGACCTCTTTTGGTGTTAAAGGAACAAGCATCATAGTTCTTCCATCCTTGACAAAGCTATGTCTTTTCCTAAACCCATCATGGCCTCCACAATAATAAATGCCCAGCATGCATAGGAACTATGTCACAAAGCACTTCATCACTATATTTCCCAAAAGTACCAATACTGGCTTATTAACCTTGATCTCTTCACAATCATTTAACCACTACAATCTATAAGGCCTGGGATGCATTAGCAAGGGCAACCTTAACTTCTTTACAAGGGTAGTACTAGCTACATTGGTGCAACTTGCACCATATATTATTTTATGACACACTTTGTTATGTAGAATGCATCTATTTGTGTACTCAAAGCGCACCTAGCAACTAGGGATTCACCTTTTGCAACGTATTCTATGTTGTAATCATCACTAGCATCAATCAACTTTGGCATCTCTCCACCATCACTTGCACTTTCACTCACTACTTCCCCACTATCTTACATCACTATAACTCTCTTATTTGGGCACTGAGAAGCAATGGTTTGGAACCCAAGCACTTGATGTCTAGATTCTTTTGTGGTTGAGATTCAGCCTTAGACTTGTTTTTACTACTAAATCTTCTCTTGCCTTAGGTGGTTTAGTCTTCTAGCTTTATTTTGTCCCTCTTTACTACTTCACTTCGGTTTCTATGGGTTTCATGATGCTGAAGTATATCTAATTGTACCTTTCCTCTTCAATCGCCTCTCTACCTCTATAGCCATGTGGACCATATCCTCCAACTCCATATAATACTGTAAGTCCACTACATTGGCAATCTTTTTGTTCGATCTGATAAAAAATTGTGCTATTGCAACTTCCCTATCTTCCTCTATATTAGTCCTAATCATAACAATCTCTATCTACTTATGGTAATCCCTTACACTTTTCGACCCTTGGGTAAGGCTCTATAGTTGAAGATAAAGATCCCTATGGTAATGACTTGGAATGAATCATTTCCTCATAAGCACTCTAAACTCTCCCCATATAGGTATAGGGCTCTCAAGATTGCTCCTATTATTCACCAACTGATCCCACAAAATAATAGTTTAGTTGGTGAATTCAGTGACTGCTGGCTTTACCTTTTTATCTTTTGAATAATTGTAACAATCAGTGATCAACTCAACCTTCTTTTCCCTCTGCAAGAAGCCTTGGGGTCACTCTTTCCTTGAAATGAAGGAACAACTACTTTAATTTTACCTAAATCCTTATCCTTATCATCTCTCCTATAACCCCTCTCCTGCTTATCCCTTCTACATCTCACTCTATCCCAATTTACTTCAGATACTCGTTCATCACCATCATATTCTCAAAATTCATTCTCTACGTCATACTCATCCATAGTCTCATATATCTTGTTTCATCATGTCTAGCCTTGTTATGGGCTTATATTGCCTCAACTAGCTTCCTATCTCTTCAAACCTCATATTCATCTTCTCAAATACCTGGTCCATTACTTTTAGAGTTATAGTAAAGTCTACTGAGGGAGGTGGTGCCTCACTTTTTATCTTCCATGTTAGTTATTTGAAGTTAACTTCAAAGAGATGTTAGCAAAAAAAAAAGACAAAAAAATAATAATAATAAACCTCACATGCCTCATGGGTCTACACTTGAGATGTCACTCCACTTGTGTTTAAACTCAAATAGGCTTTTACACGAAGCTATGCTCAAACACTATTGCCTTTTACCGCTCTTTTATTTTCTCAGTGAAGTTCTTTAGGAACTAATGACTCAATTAAGGGAAAGCACCAAATTATAATCCCTCTAACAATCCCAGTTGAAGAAACAAGAATAAAAAAAATAAAAAAGAAACAAAGGAACAAGAAAACAAGAATCAAGAATAACATAATAAAGAAACAAAGAAGATCATCAACGATGATGATGATGATTATTATTATTATTATTATTATTATTATTATTATTATTATTATTATTATTGTATATGCCTCATCCATGAGCTTGTGATAGTGTTGTCCTCAATTTCATCATTTTGATTGAAGTATTGTGATTATTAATTTATTTTTGTATTTGACTGTTAATTTTTTTATATGTCATTATTAATATTAGTATTAATATTAATTATTGGTGCGTGGACGTATTTGTTATTGGGCTTAGTTTTAGCCAATGCTTATTATCTAAAACAATACTTCTAGGCATGTTGTGCAATCTCACAATCACGTTGAAAAACAAGGCAGCAATATGTGAAGCATCATCATGTTATGACATGGAATAAAATGTACCATTTTAGAAAACCTATCAACAACCATGAATATACTCCTTTTTGACCTAGGTAAACTTAACATAAAATCTATAGATATGTCAGCCCAAGGTTCACTAGGTATAGGCAAAGGATTATACAAACCACGAGGCTTAACTTCAGACTTAGCTTGTGTACAAGTAACACATTTCACTATGAGGCAAAAAGAAGTGTTCATGAAAAACACCTAAAGTCTTAGATATACCAAAATGCCCATCAAACCACCCCTATAAGCTTTTCTAATAAGTAAGTCACGTAATGAACATTTAGGCGTATATAACTTATTTTCCCTAAATAAAAACCCATTATGCGAATGCATAGCCATGGGTAATACTTGGGTCTTTCACATTCAAAAGGTTTGGGTTCTTCGATATGCCCAGAAGTAGTAACAGGGGACTGGACATATGGTTTAGAGATGACATTAGTAGATCTGTTGCAATTGATCCATAATGGAATCAACTTTCTTTTCAACCATGATCGTTTGCTGAGATATGGTTTTAGGCAGGCTAGGCAACTGGTACGTGGCGTTGTTACACCAGAGCAATGATAAACTTAATCAACCTTTGGACAAGTAGTTGCATGCTCGGGTTTCCAGCAGATATACCATCAAACCTAGAGAAAGACCCCTAAACAGACTCTAGACACTGACATGGTCACCGGTCACCAAGGGGAATTGTTCTTTTGGCTTGGATAATATAACGAGGGAGACAACAAATGAGGTCTTAGCTTTCTGATACACAGGATCCTCAAGAGAGCCAAGTGTAGAGCATACTTGCTTTTAGATGAACACAGGATCCTCAAGAGAGGCAAGTGTAGAGCATACTTGCTTTTAGATGAAGATGAACAAATCACTAGGGTCTTTATTAGGAACTTGGATCTAGAAATAGAAAATGATTCTTTAGCCCATCATTGAGAGTTTTTTGCAAATGTTTTTCTTAAAACTTCACTTTTTATTCATCAAACTGATTCGTTCTGCTTATATAGAGGAGAAGAGCAAGTCTTAACAGGATAGGACCCCCATTAAGTGGTGAAGATTCAAACACGTGGCCAAAACAAGTGGCTGACAAATTAAAAGATTTGATAAGATAGGACCCTTATCAAAATACATATTGATTACACACTTTAATAATTACACATTATTTGATGGGCTCAACCCTAACCATGAGAGGTTGATGTGTAGTCTCCTGAAATTATGGTGTCTCCATCTGAATCAGCCTTTTTCATTTCTGGGTGGGTACAGCCTGGAACACATGGCCATAGGCAATACTTGGCTCTTTCACGTTCTTCTTCTGTTTCTAGAGAGAAAGTAACAACAGTGGGCAACTGAGTATTGCTAGAGCTGGCTGATGGATCGAGGGTGAATTGACTGAGTGGTAAAAAGGCATCCTAAGGGTCTTGGGAATCTTGGAATAGAAAATCCGTAAAGTCCGCTTTTTCTTCTTTAATCATTATGCCTTTGTTAGGTGGTGAAGATACTGATGAAGGAGTTGGAACCATGATGACTTCACGTTTTGGACCCAGGGTTGTATGGGAAAGGTTCAGAGGAGGTGGAGGGATGTGATTGAGTTCCATAAGGAAATTTTTGAGCTGTTGCTTAATTCCTTGGTCTTGTTCTAGAACCACTGGATATGGAACAGTCATCCATTCGTATATCTGATCTTGTGTACAGAACATCATTGTGGTAGGATGTTGAAAGTAAGGACGGTAAATGATGAATACAATCGCAAACTATCTTCCCTCTGCTTCTGGAAGGTGTCGCAGATTATGAACTTGAACTAGCTGTTGTAGTTTTTTTCTTTACCATGGTAGAGGAGAGAATCATTCATAGAGAGTCCAGGTAAGGGAGGTAGACTCATCTGGATTCATTAAGACTTCCTGTAAGGGCAAAATAGGGAAAACAAGCTTAGTGGCATATAAAACAGTTAGGCACCAGACATACCATAACTGATCTTCAGTGACAGCTTTGGGAGGATCAAGGGAGAGTCCTGTGAGAAACAGGTGATCCGGGTGAAAACTTGGGGACTGAGATGGGTTAGACTGGGCAAGGTAAACATTCATGAAAAAACGAAAAAGAAACTTCTTTACAAAGTCTTCGATTTGGTGTGGAGAAGAAAAATTTAAATTAAGCAGGAAAGATCTTTTGGTAAGAGCAGTGGTGGGTAGAGAGCTAGCCATGTGGATAAGAGGAAAATGGAAATGGTTTTGGAAACAAGTAATGAAAGAAGGTTTTTTGGATAATTTTGAAAGCATATCAGGGATGAGGTTCTTATCCCTTTTTATATGATCAAAACCAATCTTTAAGTCAGAGAAGGGTCTTTTCAGGGACTTTTTTGGACTTAAAGTTTAGGATGTTAGGGAATGCAGAATTATCCATCCTAATCAGGCCAATCAAATGAAATTCAAATTTCTTGATGGCATTTTTTACGGCCAAGATCTCTTTGTAGACCGAATGATAATGCTGCTGTGAATATGAGAATTGTCCACTAGCATAACCAATAAAGTGTTCTTGGTTATCCAATTTTTCAAGAAGAACGGCCCCCCATGCTTCATCGATAATGTCTGTCTATAAGATTCGCTGTCCATCTGTTAGTATTTTCAATGGTGGAGGTTGTTGGGCAATCTCTTTCAACTTTTTGACAGCGTTTGTGTTGCATTCCGTCCATTGCGATGGTTCCTTTTTTAGCATGGCAGACCAAAGGTTGGTGTGCTGATTGATGTGGGGGAAAAAGTCTCGGATATAATTGATGATTCCAAGAAATTACTGGATTTGCTTTTTTGACAGGTGTGTGTCTGGAAAATAAAGCAATTCCTGTGCAATGTGGCCCCCTGGCTCGTAAGTACCATTTTTTATGATCATTCCCAGAAATTCAATATTGTCAGTGGCAATGGTTGATTTCTTCTCAACTATCATAATGCCATATTTCTAAACAATATCAAAAAATTGTTGGAGCAACTCTTGATGTTCTTCATGGGTACCTAAAAACAATAAAAGATCATCAATGTAAACCAGGGTGTGATGGAGGATTGGGTGAAAAATGCGGGTCATGGCCTTTTAGAATATGGAAGGGGCTGTCTTTAGTTCGAAGGGTAAAACTGTCCATTAGAAATGTGCATTAAGGATGCAGAAACCTATTTTGTATCTTTTAGAAGGGTGAATCCCTAGTTGCCAAAAACCAAATTTAAGGTCAAAATTTGAAAAGATGTGGGCTTTTTTCAATTGAATGAACATGGACTGTTTTTTGGGTAAAGGGAACTTGTTATCTTGTAAAAAGACATTTAAGGGCTAGTACTCTATAACAAGTCTCTTTTTTCCCCTAGTGGACTCTGAACGTTTTTCAACATAGAAAGCCTGACAGGCCTATGAGGAATCTGTGGGTTCAATAAGGCCTTGTTTAAGTAATTGTTCACACTCAGATTGGGCCAAAAGTAAATTAGAATGCCTCATGCCTGGATGGGTGGCCTTAGTAGGATTGTGGTCTTCATTTAATTTGAAAGGTAACATAATGAAGAATTTTGGGTTTTTCCAGAGAGGAAAAGGATGGTTGAAAGTTTCATGAGATTCAGGATAATACTAGAGAAGTTTGAATACATTACCAAAATTATAATCACCAACATACAAGTCCTTAATGTATTCAAAACCTAATATTTTGAGATAATGCATCGACCACAATGTTTAGAAAGTAAGCGATACCTTGAGATAATGCATCAACCACAATGTTTTCCATAAGAAAAAGTTTTAATAAACTCCACCCACTTGGCATGGCATTTGTCTAGCTTGTGTTGACCCTTTAAATTCTTGAAAGACTTATGATCTGTATAGATCACAAATTCTTTTGACCAAAGATAGTCCTTCCACATTTCTAAAGCCCTAATTAATGCATAATTCTTTTTTGTCATATCACTAAAATATGCAATGGGACATCCTTCTTGCATCAGGATAGAACTCCAATAGCTATTCCTAAAGCATCACACTTAATTTCAAAAGTTTTAGCCAAGTTAGGTAAAGCAACTAGATGTGCATTAGCTAATTTCTCTTTAATCAAATTAAATGCCTTTTCTTGTTCTTCCCCCCACTTAAAACCCACTTTCTTTTTAATTACTTCAGTTAAAGGTACAGCTAGGCTACTAATGTCTTTCACTAATCTTCTATAAAAGCTAGCCAATCCATGTAAACTTCTAACATTACCAACACTTGTAGGCTTTGGCCAATCTTGAATTGCTTTCACCTTTTCTTCATCTACCTTGATTCCTAAGAAATACAAGCTTATTTGTGAAAAAAGTACACTTTTTAAGGTTAGCAAAACGCTTTTCTTTTCTTAAAACATATAAAACAAGATTTAAATGTTCAACATGTTTACCAATAGTACAACCACAAATTTACCAATAAAAGGATGCGAACCATGGTTCATTAATCTCATGAAAGTACTAGGTGCATTTGTTGACCAAATGGCATAACTAACCACTCATATAGCCATTTTTTTGTTTTAAATGCAATTTCCCATTCATCACCTTCTTTTTATCCTAATTTGATGATATCCATGAGCCATTCCTTTTAGGCACAAGCAACACTAAAACTGCACAAGGACTCATGCTTTCATGCACATACCCTTCTCAACAAGCTCACTTACCTAACTTTGAAGCTCCTGTGTCTCCTTGGGATTGGTTATATAGGTTAGGCTATTTGAAATTGATGCTCTACTTATTAAGTAAATTTGATGCTCAATTCCCCCTATTGGTGGTAAAATATTAGGTACCACTTTAGGAAATACATGCTCAAATTCTTGTAAAAGAGAAACAATAACACTAGGCGAAGAAACAAGCCTCTTTGTGCATAAGTATAGTCATAGACTGTTTTAAAGTTAAAGCTCTTCTAATATCATTGTCCTTCGCATACGAATTTACTTATTTTTCTCTCTTTTGTTTTCTCACTAATTGAAATTCCTCCTTTTTTTTTTCTCTTTTTTCAGTTTCAGCCCCTCTTGATTTTGAACTCTCACTCCCCATTTTTAAGCTACTTTCATTTTTTAACCATATTTATGTACAAGAGTAATGGGTTTTTCAATAAGTACAAAAGAGTGTCTATTCAAAAGAATATGTCCCACATGCCTTGGCACCACATTACACATAACCTTATCTTTATACTTTCCAATTGAGAATGAAACAATTACTTTTGTGTTTACTTTAATTTCTCCGTAATTGTTTAGCCATTGTAGCTTATATGGCCTAAGATGTTTCAAAATTGTCAAATTCAAATTTTCAACTAAATTGGTGGTAGCCACATTAGTACAACTACCTCTATTGATAATCATGCTTCATACCTTTTATTGACATGGCATCTTGTAAGAAAGATGTTTTCACATTGTACCTTCTCATCTTCTTTAATTTGTACACTTAGAGCTCTTTTTGCTATGAAAGGCTCTCCATCGATAAGATATTCAACATCACTTGTATCGGCCAAAGATGGCATGTACTCATCATCATATTAACTGATAAGCTATAAAGTGTATCAATTAAAACCTTGCTTTAAATATTATCATTATTGAGTATAAATGTAAGCAAGGGTCAGTCCCGCAGAGGATTGTTCCCAATTAACTAGTAATACAAAACACAAAAGCATGAAAACTGACCGACAACAAAGATTGAATTAAAAACCCTATCTAGACTTCACGAAATTAACTCAAACTTTCCAAATTTATTAAGGACACACTTATAAATATGCATGCAAAATTTGGGGGGATTTAGAGTTGATTTAAAAAGTTTAAAGCAGAAAATCAAAAACCATAGAAAACAATTTTAAAGAAGTTGACTTATGATATGAAATATGGTTAAGGAATCATTGTCCACCACCAAACATTGGATTTTAGGTTAATTATCAGAATCATCATTCACCTCCTTTTGAAAACAATAACCCTAAGATAATTCCAAGCTCAATTATCTTGATTTTTCCTTACCTGTCCATTAAAACAAGCTCTTTACTTAATCTCTTTCCAAGAACCAATCCAAAACAAGCTCTTTAATGTAGGGTGAATCAAGAAACAAACACACAAGCTTGGTTTATTTATCTTGAATTATATTCCACATGCAATCAAAAGAAAATATCCCATAATCTTGATTACAATCTGCCACTTAGGTTTACTTCTTTGACAATTACAGATCAAAAACCCTAAACCAGCAATCAAACCATGATCAAATTCATCTAGTTCAAAGGATGATAAGCCCAATGACTCTGCTGATGATAGTTACTTCAAAAGAAGAATTTTCAGATTCTTCTGATTCTTCTACAGCTGAGATGGCTGACATCTCAAGGTTGCTCATGGCAGATCCTTCTTCATCAAATTAGCTTGAGACAACAACTGAACCTTTTGTTGTAGAAGAAGCCGATGATGCACCAACCGCAGAATCATCTACTATACAAAATCATTCTGGTCAGCAGTACAAGCCTTATAGCGAACCATGGTTCACATTTGATGACATTCCAAATGTAAAATGGAGGGAAAGATCGCAAGAATTTTCTGCTTGGCTTGTGTTCAATTGCTCAAACCATGAGCTACTACTCAAACAGTCTTTAAAGAATTTAGTTCTCAATTTACTGGTTCTTTAAGAGATTGGTTTGATAGTTTGGGTCAATACAGACAACTTTAGTATATTCAATTTGCAGAAGTAATAATAGCACTTGCAATTCTTCATGAGCAGTTTATTGGTGATGTCTCAAGACACAATGAAATTGCAAGAAAAGACTACTTGAATATGAAGTGTTGTTCATTGAATGCCAGAGACCTAAATTTTCATTACAGGAGGATGACGATGCTTTATTACAAGCTCAATGGATCTAACGATCCTACTTTAAAGCATGTCTTTATTGCCTCTTTTCCAGAAGAACTACAACTAGAACTCCAGAGATAGTTCAATGCTCATCAACTCAATGATGCAGATTTATCTCTTGGAAAGATTTTCCAGCGTGCTATGGGATGTCTTGATAAACTGTGCGAGCTTAGAAGTTCTTCCAAGATCTTATCAAAGAAAAGCAGCTTTTCAGAGATGCTTGCAAGAAGCCTTATTTGGAGATTAAATACAAAAACAAAAAAGCATTGTGATTGTTCAACCAAAAAGAAGCACCACTTCAAAAAATTCAAAAACAAGTTCCATTCAAAAAAACCCAAACCCTATCGGCTTTTTAGGAAAATGACTACTTCTTTTCAAGAAGAAAGGCGGAAAAAAGGAAGCAGGTGTTTCATTTGCAAAAAGAAAGGCCACTATGCAAAAGATTGTCCCAAAAGACCAACCAGAGCTGTCAAATTGCTTCGACATTTGACCTCAACAACAAACATTTCCCCTTAGCCTAATCAAGTTAAATTTCTGTACTTAGAACAAGAAGAAGCAAATGAAGAAATTTTTTTTGCTCTCCCTAAGTATTCAGATAGTGATTCAGACAATCCCGACCAAATCTACACCATAAACACAATCCAGCCTACTGTCACCAAAATTCCAATTCCTTCTATAAAAGTCCGGATACTCCCTTCCAAATTTCATAAACCTATACCAATCATTGGATTTCTTGATACCGGAGCACAAAAAAGCATGATGAATCCATCCATTCTCCTTGCAGATTATTGGAAAAAGTAGGAAGAACATTTAAAAGTAGCTGATGGAAAGATCTTTTCCACTAAACTAGTAACAAAACATCCTATTGGAATACAGTTATTTCCTAACTGCGTCATTTGGATGAAACTAGTTGGTTCAAATTTACCAAATAAAGATCTTCTTCTTGGATTTGATGTTCTACATCAGACTAAGAAAATTTAGATCACTGCTGATGGAGTCCGTTATAAATCCATGTTCAAACATTTTACTGAAATCCTCAAACTATATGCCTTAACTAATCCTCCTCAACCTTACTAGGAAATCACCAATAAACTGTTACAATTCTGTCCAGAATCTTATTCCTAGTTCAACCATCCAAACCCCTTGTGGAAAAATGAAAAGTTCCTTGTTAAGCTACCCTTTAAGCTAAATGAATACTTGAATCCAACTAAAGCCACCCATCCAAAAATGACCCCTTTTGATTTGGGCTCAACAAGGCCTTATTGAGCCCGCAGATTCTCAATGGGCTTGCCAGGCTTTTTATGTCCAAAAGAGATCAGAGGTTATTCGTGGAAAAAAAAGACTTGTGATTGATTATCAGCCTTTAAACACTTTTCTACAGGATAACAAATTCCCTTTGCCTAGAAGACAAACATTATTCATTCATTTTAAGAATGCCCGTATTTTCTTAAAGTTTGATCTTAAGTTCGGGTTTTGGCAATTGGGTATCCATCCCTCTGAATGACACAAAACAGCCTTTTGCATTCCAAATGCTCACTACCAATGGAAAGTCCTATCGTTTGGCCTTAAAACAGCACCCTCAATTTTCCAAAAAGCCATGACCATTATCTTCAAACCCATCCTCCACCATACTCTTGTCTATATTGATGATCTACTTTTGTTTTCAGATACACATGAAGAACACCAGCAATTACTTCACCAGTTTTTTCAAAGTGTGCAGGAATACGAAGTAATGCTGTCAGAAAAGAAATCTATCATTGCCACAGATCACATCGAGTTTCTTGGCATGGTGATAAAAGACGGAGCTTACCAACCTGGCGGTCACATTGCACAGGAGCTACTTTACTTTTTAGAAAGTAACTTTACCAGAAAGCAAATTCAACAGTTCCTAGGGATCATAAATTACATTCGTGACTTCTTCCCTCATATCAATTAGTACACCAGTGTCTTGTCTGCCATGCTAAAAAAGAATCCACCCAAGTGGACTGATAAGCACACCATAGCTGTAAAAAAGCTGAAAGAGATTGCCCAACATCCTCCACTACTGAAAATCTGGAAGGGAGTATCTGGACTTTTATAGAAAGAACTAGAATTTTGGTGACAGTAGGCTGGATTGTGTTTATGGTGTAAATTTGGTCAGGATTGTCTGAATCACTATCTGAATACTTTAAAAGAGCAAAAACAGTTTCTTCATTTGCTTCTTCTTGTTCTGAGTATAGAAATTCAACTTGATCAGACTCAGGGGAAATGTCTATTATTGAGGCCATATGTTGAAGCAATTTGATAGCTCTGGTTGGTCTTTTGGGACAATCTTTTGCATAGTGGCCTTTTTTTTTGCAAATGAGAAAAGACTAGATGGCTCAGTTAAATTAACCTTCAAACCACCTCCATCCTCATCATCCAATATTATCTAGTCCCCTGAACCAGCCAGATTATCCTTTACCTATTCAGCTATGATAACAGCTGTCCATACAGAGCAAGAAGATATCCCTATTGTCTCATTTGATCATAAAGGTTATCCAGATAAACTAGATAGCCATTTCTTATGGGATGTCCCTAGATCAGGAAATTGTGATCCAAATTGCCCCTGTTGGGATGATATTGAGGAAGATGATCAGCCTCTAAGGAGGAAAAGAAAGAATCACTCACCTTGTCATTACCATCCACCAGATCCACCAAATGAAACACCAAAGCCGCAACCTCCATTACCCCTCGAATCCTACAGACGGATGCGAGTGATGAATCATGGGGGGGGCATCCTCCTTGAACGCACAGCTGGAAAAGAACACTTTATTGTCTATGTTAGTGGACAATTTCTAGATTCTGAGAAGCACTACCACACAGTCTACAAAGAGATATTGGCCGTTAAAAATGGAATAAAGAAATTTGAATTCATCTAATTGACCAAAAGTTTCTTGTCAGACTTGACAATTCAACTTTTCCCAACATCATGAATTTCAAAGCAAAGTCGGTACCTGAAAAGACATTGCTCAAACTAAAGGAATGGTTTTCCAAATATGACTTTGAAGTTGCACATATAAAAGGAGACCAAACATGCTCTCAAGAAAACCTTCTTCCATTCATTGTCTTGGAAAACAGTCTCAGTTCACACACATGGCTAGTTCCTTTCCAGAAACAACCTTGACCAAAAAGACTTTTCCCCTCATAATTGGATAACCATTCAAGTGGCATTAAGTTGACTAACTCATGCCTTGGAATCTGTCTGGGAATTTGAATGATGGTTGGAATTTCCTCTAATTCAGCAAGAATCATTCAAGCATCTGAAGAATTTGACTGTGATGGAAGATCCATAGCATGATTCTGTAATCGATACACCAACTGATGATATAGTGTGGCTACTTTTGTTGTTGCTATTTGTTCTGCTCCTTGGAGCTGGATCTGGACCTTTAGAGTTGTGGGTAAGTTTGGATCTTGTAATGAAAGCTTGAAATTTGAATAGAAAGTGAGCAAAGCACTTCCTACATGAGGTGTGGTCAAAATTGTACCAATGATAGCATGTTGGTATTGTTTCTGATACCAATTGTGGACTGGTACGGTACTAGCTTGTTTAACCAATAGTGCGGACCAGACTATTCCCCATTTGAGATGACCTTTGGAACTTACGTCGTTGGATTCCCGCTGATAGACCTCATACCAGAAAACTCAAAACATTTTCTTTGAAGGTTTTACAACCCAAAATAGACATTTCTTGGCCAAAGTAGGGTACCGAACCAGATAAGAAAACTACAGTGAGTTTCTGATGCACAGGATCCTTCAAGGAAGGCAAGTGCAGAGCATATTTGCTCGGGGTTTTATGAACTGACGTTATTTTACTTTCTCTTTTCTTTATAAATCCAAGGCTTCTTTGAATTAAGAGAGAATAGAGTTTTACCTAGCCATGGTTGAGAGAACTCAAGAGTTTTTTTCTTAAAATTTTTCTTCCTTATTTTCATTTATAATATCCTTCCTTTATATAGAGAAAGGAGAAGCTTACAACCAAGCAAAGGATAAGACAGAACCCTTATCCAAAGGAAAAGCAAAAGTAAAAGTAAGCACACTCAACCACTTTATGTGGTCGACAACATAAAGCACTCTAAGCACACCTTTTAAGAAATTGAAGCACACCTTTTAAGAAATGTGAGCACACCTTTTGAGAAATTTAAGCACACCTTTTAAGAAAAGCAAACTCATTATTGTTTTGCTTTATCTTTTACAAAACTAAAAGCCTAAAATTACAGAAAGGATGGATTTATCTCTTCATCATCTGATAGATTCATCACGTCATCATCAGAGTCACTCTCAGTCTTATGTGGATCTTTGGCATCTTTCCAATATGGCTCATGAATGGGACATCCAACGGCATGGACCACATTTGGAACACATTCCCAAGTGCATGTTGGGGGTTTGGGTGTAGTCATAGGCAGTTTTGGAATGGCTATGGGAGGGTTGGAGGTCTGGCCTGGTTCAAAGATTAATGGGTTGAAGGTGGGGTCATTGAGAGGATCTTCAAGTTGCTTAAGATGCTGGGATAAAGATATAAAATCTTCTTCTGGGTCTTGTGCATCTTGATATTGGATATCTGTGAAATCTAGTCTTTCTTCTTTAATCAGGACTCCTTTGGCCTTTTGAGGGACTGTAAGATTTGGGACCATGATTATTTCATGTTTGGGACGAAGGGAAGTATGGACAATGTCAATATCCGGTGGTGGATCATGGTTAATACTCAGGAGGAAGTTCTGAAGATTTTTTGAAATGAGGGGATCTTGTTCTAAGGTTGTAGGGTGAGGAACTGTAATCCACTCATATGCTTGATCTTGAGTAAAAAACAATTTTGTTTCTAGGTGTTGAAAGTAGGGTCGATAAACAATAAAACTGAGGTAAACATTGCTGCTTCTTCTGGGGGAATGATGTCAAGGCTATATAAGTTTAAAAAAGATTTTGGAGTTTGTGTCTCCATCATGGTAGCAAAGAGAACCATTCAAGTAGGGTCCAAGTAAGGGAAGTGGCCTTTAAGGGATTCAGGAGCATCTGCCGAATGTGTTTGACTGGAAGGATCAGCATGGTAGCATGTAAAATCGTTAGACACCAAAAATACCACAGCTTATTTTTAGTAATGTCTCTAGTAGAGGAGAGTACAAGACCTGTAAGAAATAGGTGTTCTAGATGGAATGTGGTCATGGAAGTGGAGTGGTCTTGGAGTGTGTAAACTCCTATGTAGTACCTGAAGAGAAACTTGGTAGCATATTCTTGGATTTGATATGGGCTAGTGAAGGTTCGATAAAGAAGGAAGGTTTTTCTAGTCAAAGCCATTTGTGGGAGAGATGATGTTGTAGATCGAGTTGCCATGAAGATGACTGGGAATGAGAAATTTAAGAGAATGCAAGTAGCTGGTGTCTGCTTATTGATTCGAGAGAGCATGTCAGGGATTAAGTTCTTATCCCCTTTTATACGTTGAACCTAGAAGTCATACTTTGAAAACCATTCTTTTAGTCTTAAAAGGAGCTTATCAGGAACAGTTTTTCCCTTGAAATTAAGCACGTTAGGGAAAACAGAATTGTCTAATCGTACCAAAAAGTTATGGCCAATTAGATGGTATTCAAATTTCTTTATACCTTGCTTTACCGCTAAGACTTCCTTGAAAATGGCGTGGTAATGCTCTTAGGCATCAGAGAAATGTCCACTAGCATATCCAACATAATATTCTCTGCCATCAATTTCTTCGAGGAGGATGGCCCCCCAAGATGTGTCACTTGCGTCTGTTTGCAAGATTCGGCATCCATCTGTTAGTATTTGTAAATGAGGCGGATTTTGTGCTATCTTTTTGAGATTTTGGACTGCAGCTATATGGCTATCATTCCATGGGACCTGATTCTTTCTGAGCAAAGCTGATATGACACTTGTATCTTTATCCACATGGGGAATGAAGTCACGGATGTAGTTGATGATGCCAAGGAACTGTTTCCTTGTGAAATTACTATCGGGAAAGTGTTGTAATTCCGGTGCAATATGACCACCGGGTTGATAATGACCATCTTTTATGACCATCCCAAGATATTCAATAGAATCAGTGGCAATTGTACTCTTCTTCTCGGATAACATTATGCCATAAGCTTGTACAATCTCAAAGAAGTGTTGAAGGAGTTGTTGATGTTCTTTGTGAGTACCTGAAAACAAGAGCAAATCGTCAATGTAAATGAGGGTATGGTGAAGGATGGGCTGTTTTTAGACCAAAAGGAAGAATTGTCCATTGGTAATGGGCGTTGGGGTATACAAAAAGCTTTTTTATACCTCCCAACTGGTAGAATACCATGCTACCAAAAACCTGACTTTAAGTCAAATTTAGAAAATATTTTAGCATTTTTGAGGTATGTGAAAATACTGTCTGCGGGGTAAAGGAAATTTATCATCTTGTAAAAACTGATTTAACGGCTGATAATCAATCACTAGCCTTTTTTTTCCCGCGAAGAGTCTCAGCTCTTTTTTCAGCATAAAAGGCTTGGCAAGCCCACTGGGAGGATGTGGGGTCAATGAGACCTTGGGCCAATAGTTGGGCACATTCATTTTGGGCCAAGACAAGGTCTGACAAGCTCATGCCGGGGTGAGTGGCCTTAGTAGGATTAATATCTTCATTAAGCTTGAAGGGGAGCTTCATTTTTCCATAATGGTTGCGGGTGTTCAAACTTGAGGTGGTTTTCTGGACAAAACTAGAGCAATCTAGTGCTGATGGCTTGGTAGTCTTGAGGTGGGTTGGTCAATGAGTAGAGTTTAAGGACATCTGTAAATGGCTTAAGTAAAGATTTGTGCCAAATGCCTAAGGGAAGGATTTGGATACGTTGTGCTTTATGAAGAATGTCAAAGCTAATGAGAAGATCCTTGTCTGGAAGACTGAATCTAATTAACTTAGTCCACATAACACAATTTGGGAATAATTGAACCCCAATGGAATGTTTGATGACTAAGTCTGTGGAGAAAATCTTTCCGTCTGCAGCATGGAAATGTTCTTTATGGTGACTCCAAAATTCTAAGGGCAGTATATAAGGGTTAATCATACTGCGCTGGGCTCCTGTATCAATAAACCCAATTACAGTAATGGGCCGATGGTATTTGGTTAATAGGAGCTGAATCTTTACTGAAGGAATGGGAATTTGTGTTTGGGCTAGAGCCATTGGTTTTGATTTTGGGCTTGATAGGTCATCACTATCGCTGTCTGAAGTAGAGTTGTCATCAGACGAGGCTTCAAGAGCAAACATTGTATTTTCGTCTGCTTTCTCTTGTTCTGAAAAGAGGAATTCAATCTGGTCAGTTGTAGGAGAGAATTCTGAGACAGTTTGCAAATTGAACAAGACGAACTGCTCTTTTGGGATTCTTAGGATAGTTTTTTGTAAAATGACCTTTTTTCTTGCGTATAAAACACTGACTGTTTTTTAGATGTCAGGAATCCTCAAAAGGAATATTTCTCCATCAAAAGAAGTGGAGATTACTCCAGTTTCTGTGTCTTGAGGATCTATAAAAATGCCTGCTCCTGGTCTTTCTGTCATAAGTCTTGAGCTTCCTGAAATGATGCCGATTTTGGGTAGGACAATCACATTTAGTCTTATTTTTACATTTGATCTCAAGATAACGCTTTTTACAAGCTGATCTGAACGGCTCTTTATCATTAGCAATCTCTTTGAAAAATTTCTTCTGTTCGCATAAATGTTCAAGACACGCCATAGCAAGTTGGAACAACTTGCCAAGAGACATATTATCAATGATTAGGTTGTTAGCAGTGATTTGTCTCTAGATTTCAGGCTAAAGTTCTTTTGGAAGAGAGGCTAAGAACACATGCTTCAATGTTGGATCATTAAATCCACCAAGTTTGTAAAACAAGATGGACATCCTTTTGAAATGATAATTCAAATCCTTGAAGTTCATTGAACAACATTTCATTTTAAGATAATCCTTCCTTATAGCTGCAAAAATTGCGGCTGGCTCACCAATGAACTGCTCATGGAGAACAGCTAAGGCGGATGAAACATTTGGAAGTTGAATAAACTGGAGTTGCTGGTATTCCCCAAGACTATCGAACCAATCTCTAAGGGAGCCTGTGAATCTCGAACTGAATTCTCTTAAAATGTCCTGGATTTCTGCATCGGGCTTTAGCATTTGAACATCTAACCATGCAGACAATTCTTGTAATCTTTCATGCCATTTTCCTGGTGTCAAATCATCAAACGTAAACCATGGACCATTTCCTGCTGGTTTAGCAGAAGAGCCTTGTCTGCTTCCCCTTCAACATCAGAAGGAATGTCAAAGTAGGGCTCTTGCTCTGGTGCGTGTTGCTCTGTAGTCCTTGAAGCTTCTGTTGGACCAGCCATCAATAGTTTTGAAATATCAGCTAGATCTGAATCAGAAGCATTTGAAGATAAGGACTCAGAAGATTTAGAATATGTTTAGATCTCAGATTCTGATGGAGGATCAACTGTAGAAGAATACAGCTGAAACATAGGTTGCTTTTCTTGGGCAATTGTTTTTGGTGCAAGAGGTTGTGGGCTGGAAATGGAGGCTTTTGGGCGAGTTGTGTTTGAGCCAAAGGTGGTTGGTCTAAAAGAGGTATTTGGGTATGGGAAGTGCCTGGAGGTTTAGGTCTGGACCTGAATAAAAGTGATGGAGGCTTTTGTTTTGGAGGATTTGGGAATAAAGTGTGGGTCATCCCAAATAACTTAGATGGATCATAAGATCTTGGTGGTGTAAGTAAAGTTCCAAATGGATGGTATGGCTGGGGACTAATCTTTGGTAAAGGTTGAGGTTTTGTAAACAAAGTTGGTTGTTACTTTTCAACATCGATCTTGGCTATTTCAACTCGTAGAGCTCTAATCTCTTTTTCTTTTTGGTCAAATTCAGGATTACATAATTAGATTCTGAATTGAAAACTATGATTCAACAAAACAGGTAGCCTTTTTCTACCATGGAGTGTGAGAATCAATTTGACTCCTCCCAAATGGAGGTGAATTCTTCCCGTTTCCAAGAAGAAATTAACTCTAAAGGAATCTCCAGGGTAACATATTATTCTGCTGAAGTGGCTTGTAAAGCACACAAAAAAAATCAATGAAATATAAAGTTTTCTAGAGAAAGATGAAGAAATTTTGATTCTAAAACATTAATAATAAAAATCCATGTCTAGGGTTTTCAAATAAACCCTAACCAATAAAAAGACTACTCACACATGTCTAAATTATTGAATATCAAATTCATTAAAGAAAACCGAACAAACGACAAGAGAAAAGAGAGGCTTATAGATTGGATTATGGCTATGGTAGCCAAGTCTTTTCTCCAAGTTGTCCATTCCTCTCTTCTTTGCATTGTTCTCTCCTTTGGAGCTGATTCTTTACCATTTCTCTTTTTTAAGCATTCAACTTGTTGCTTTTATATGGAATTCCTGTCCAAATCCATCTAGGACTAGTGAAACTCGTTTCTGACCTCTTTCTCCTTGTAAGAATAGCGTTTTTGACCCAAGGAAATAAGTGCATATGGTAAAATAACTACCAAATCAGTTTATATTGTAGACTCAATTAAGAAACCCAACTAGTCCTTCAAGAATCAATCTTTATGGCTTAAATCTGATCCTCAACATAAATACATGTCTAAGATTCATGCAAAAAGCAATCAAAATCCATGAAGTCCCAATCACCTATTCTTCACATTAATTTGTAGCTTTTCTACTCCTTTTTGTTTATTGACCTCAAAAACTCCTACAAAACCAAAAAAACTAATAAATATTCAAGGAAGTTCATGAAAATATCAAATAATTCACCTTTAGTCTTAGTTTTCCTGTTATCTTTCAAAATTGCAACTCTTTTGTTTCGGCATTAAGATGCAATATGGCCTGTTCTCAAAAATTTAAACATTTGGTATCTCTATTTCTAATAGGTTGGGAATCATATTTATCTTGGTTTGGTGCGCCTCTATTTTTCTGGTCTTTGGAGGTTTCGACATTAGGCTTCAAATTGGGCTTTTCATCCTCTTTGCTTCAATTCGATTTCCATGTTGAAGAAGACCCTAAATTCTACTTAATTCATGTAGAACCCTTTCTCTTTAATTGTTACTCCACTTTTATGGCCAATTACACCATATCATCTAAGTTAGGATAATGTTGTAATTCCACTATGTTTGGAATATCACAGTTCAAGCCAACTAGGAACTTGGCCATAGTAGCTTCTCGGTCCTCCTCCATATTGGCTCAAATCATGGTTATTTCCATCTCCTTATGGTTGTCATCAATAGAACCTTAAGTAAGGCTTCAAAGCTTCTAAAACAAGTCCCAATAGTGGAGTAACAATTAAATCTCTTCTTCATAATAGCCTTTATCTCTTCCCAAATAGGCCTTTCACAATTTTGTCTCCCATTCAAAGTAAGTTGATCCTACCGAACAATAGCATAGTCAAGTGAATCCAACAGTGACCAACTTTCCCTTTTTTAGTTTAGAGTAGTTGTGACAATTAAATAACAATTCCACCTTTTTTTCCCATTCTAAATAAGCTTCAGGGTCGATTTTGTCTTGAAAAGATGGAATCTTTAACTTTATATTTTCTAAATTGTTATCAACTCTATCTCCATATCTAATCTCTCTATTTTCATTCCCTCACCCAATTTGCTTAAATTAATATGAGGAGAATGATCTTCTTCATTAGGTCTTCCCAAA
This sequence comes from Luvunga scandens, assembly GCA_030449905.1. NCBI lineage: Eukaryota > Viridiplantae > Streptophyta > Magnoliopsida > Sapindales > Rutaceae > Luvunga > Luvunga scandens. The sequence continues at coordinate 779,157 of JASUUG010000193.1, read as the reverse complement.
AGTCAGCTTCATCAGTATACCTATATGGATCCCTCCTCCCTCTTTGCTGCACATTAAGAGCTTTAAGTAGCTGCTGCTTTTGTGAACTAAATACAACTTTATCTATTCTATCATTCACCTCATCAAACCTCAAATCCAAGCATTTAAATTTGGGTTGTAAGGACTCATAGGGAATGGACTGACTTTTGTCTTGAGACATATTTAATAACCTGTAAAATAAAGTTAAAAAATCTCACAAACACTCCCTTATGTGTTTCCAGTCAAGATTCATATCATTCACATTCATGTTTAGTCAAATATAGCTTTTACGCTCTTAAAGACTCCCACTCTCTTGCGTTTTTCTAATATGAACCACACCAAGAACTAACGCAATCCTAATCAATTTAGTCTCCAAGATCGAATCTAAGCCCTTGATTAAATGGAACCACAACCTAATGCTTAATGAAAGCACGAACCTTGGCATGAGAAGACACCATAATTTGTCATGAATGATCTGATTGATAAGTCAAGAGTCTGAATGCCATGGAAATCTGATAAGTTCAAAGAGTTTTGATCTCCCTCTGTTATTGGATGTGAGCATTTTATATAGGGTTGGCTACAAGAATTTTTGGAAATAAATCCTAAACCAAAATCAAATCAAAATCTTAATCTAAAGCAAATAAGGAAAGAATCTAAATCAAATCAAAATCCTAATATAAGCAAATAGGAAAAGAATCTAAATCAAATCAGAATCCTAATTTAACCAAATAGGAAAGAATCTAAATCAAATCAGAATCCTAATTTAACCAAATAGGAAAGAATCTAAATTAAATCAGAATCCTAATTGGCTTATATGCTTACATCAATTCAAAATGGAAACAAGGCAATTAAAAGAGAATTAACTGATTTGTTTCTCTACTAGCCCCCTCAAAAAATAGGAAAATATTTAAAAAAGAAAAATAATATATTTTCCAAATAAGAAAGTATCTAGAAAGGAAAATAATATTTCTTCCTGCCATAATGTGCAAGCCACTTGTCGATCTCATAGAAGTTATTATTTGGAAACTTCAAGAGCCTGAATCACGCATTTAGTGGTCTAAATATCATGTGTGATTCCTTCAACAAGCTTCCATGAATTTGATTGAGCCCAAGTTGCTTAAATCAATCCATTAAGCACTTCTTTGAATTTATTTGCTTGAGCTCTTGTGACGAGTTTGATGGGAACTTAAATAGGATATGAAGATGCCTCATACCATGTTCTTGTGATTGTGTTGTCCTCAATCTCATCATTCCCTTCCTCTTGAAGAGGATTTGTCCTCAAATCATCACTTGCTGAAAAGGACTCAAATCAAAAACATTAAAAGTAGCACTTATGTTGTACTCACTGGGCAAATCCAGCTTATATGCATTATCATTAATCCATTCCAAGACTCAGAAAGGACCATCCCCTCGAGGTAATAACTTAGATTTCCATCGTTCTAAAAATCATTCTTTGGGCATGTGTAAACATGCCCAATTGCCATGCTCAAAGACTAGCTTATGTCGCCCTTTGTTGGCCTTACTCAATGTTGAACTTGGCCATTTCATGTATCTATTTAACAATTTCATCCATTTTCTTACCATCTAAGTTAACATGCTCAAAAACAGGTAACAGAGTTAAATCTAATGAGGTCAAAGAATTAAAGCCATAAACAATTTCAAATAGTGAATATTTAGTAGCAGAATGAACAGAACAATTATAGGCAAACTCAACATATGGCAAACAATCTTCCCAAGTTTTGATATTATTTTAATGATAGCTAGCAACAGAGTAGATAACGTTCTGTTCACAACTTTTATTTGACCATCAGTTTCAGGTTGATAAGTAGTTGAAAACAATAACTTAGTCCTTAACTTAGCCTATAATGTTTTTCAGAAGTAACTTAAAAACTTAGCATCATCTGTTTTGTGGCATGGAATAAAATATGTATCTTTGAAAATCTATCCACAATCACAAAAATTGAATCTCTCCCTCATTTAGACTTAGGTAACCCTAGTACAAAATCTATCAAAACATCAGTCCAAGGCGCACTAGGTGTTGGCAATGGGGTGTATAAGCCATGGGGCTGCACTTTTGAACCAAAAACAATTGCCCAAGAAAAGCAACCTATGTTTCAACTATATTCTTCTACAGTTGATCCTCCATCAAAATCTGAGACCCAAACAGATTCTGAATCTTCTGAGTCTTTATCTTTAGATGCTTTTGATTCAGATCTAGCTGATATTTCAAAACTATTGATGGCTGGTCCAACTGAAGCTTTAGGGACTATAGAGCAACACACACTAGAGTAAGAGCCCTACTTCGACATTCCTTGTGATGTTGAAGCAGAAACAGAAAGTTCTCAACGACCACATGTTCGAACCAGACTTGGATCTTCTGCTAAACCAGGAGGCAATGGTCCATGGTTTACGTTTGATGATTTTCCACTAGAAAAATGGCGTGAAAGATTACAAGAATTGTTTGCATGGTTAGATGTTCAAATGCTAAAGCTCGATGCAGAAATCAAGGCCATTTTAAGAGAATTCAGTTCAAGATTCACAGGCTTCCTTAGAGATTGGTTTGATAGTCTTGGGGAATACCTCAACTCCAGTTTATTCAACTTCCAAATGTTTCATCCGCCTTAGCTGTTCGCCATGAGCAGTTCATTGGTGAGCCAGCTGCAATTTTTGCAGCTACAAGGAAGGATTATCTTAAGATGAAATGCTGTTCAATGACCTTCAAGGATTTGAATTATCATTTCAAACGGATGTCCATCTTGTTTTACAAACTTGGTGGATTCAATGATCCAACCTTAAAGCATGTGTTCTTAGCCTCTCTTCTAGAAGAACTTCAGCCTGAAATCCAGAGACAAATCAGTGCTAATAACCTAATCATTGATAATATGTCTCTTGGCAAGCTGTTCCAACTTGCTATGAACATTTATGCGAACAGAAGAAATTTTTCAAAGAGATTGCTAAGGATAAAGAGTCATTCTGATCAGCATGTAAAAAGCCTTATCTTCAGATCAAATGTATAGATAAGACTAAATGTGATTGTCCTACCAAAAAGCTGCATCATTTCAGGAAACTTCAGACTTATGACAGAAAGTCCAAACACAGGCCTTACTGATCCTCATGATGCAGAAACCGAAGTAATCTCCGATTCTTTCGACGAAGAAATGTTCCTTTTGAGGATTCCTGATGTCTCAGAAATAGTCGGTGTTTTATATGTAAGAAAAAAGGTCATTTTGCAAAAAAAACTATCCTAAGAATCCCAAAAGAGCAATTCGTCTTGTTCAACATTTGCAATCTATCTCAGAATTCTCTCCTGCAACTGACCAGATTGAATTCCTCTTCTCAGAACAAGAGGAAGCAGTTGACCATATAGTGTTTGCTCTTGAAGCCTCATCTGATGAAGACTCTCCTTCAGATAGTGATAGTGATGACCTATCAAATTTGGTCTACATTATTGGTCCTCCCTCCCAGACCCCAAATACAAGCCCAAAGTTAAAACCAATGGTTCTAGCCCAAACCCAAATCCCCATTCCTTCAGTAAAGATTCAACTCGTATTGACCAAATACCATAGGCCCATTACTGTAATAGGGTTTGTTGATACAGGAGCCCAACGGAGTATGGTTAACCATTCTATACTGCCGTCAGAATTTTGGAGTCACCATAAAGAACATTTCTGTGCTGCCGATGAAAAGATTTTCTCCACAGACTTAGTCACCAAACATTCCATTAGGGTTCAACTATTTCCAAATTGTGTTGTGTGGACTAAGTTAATTGGATCCAGTCTTCCAGATAACGATCTTCTCATTGGCTTTGACATTCTTCACAAAGCAGAACGTATCCAAATTCTTCCTTTAGGGATTTGGTACAAATCTTTATTTAAGCCATTTACAGATGTCCTCAAACTCTACTCATTGACCAACCAACCTCAAGACTACCAGGCCATCACCACTAAATTGCTCCAATTCTGTCCAAAAAATCACCTCCAGTTTAAACAACCTCAGCCTTTATGGAAAAATGAAGCCCATTTCATTAAGCTACCCTTTAAGCTTAATGAAGACATTAATCCTACTAAGGTCACTCACCTCGGCATGAGCCCATTAGACCTTGTCTTAGCAGAAAAGGATTATGCTCAATTATTAGCCCAAGGCCTCATTGAGCCCACATCCTCCTAGTGGGCTTGCCAAGCCTTTTATGTTGAAAAAAGAGCTGAAACTCTTCGCGGGAAAAAATGGCTAGTGATTGATTATCAACCATTAAATCAGTTTTTACAAGATGGTAAATTTCCTTTACCCCGCAGACACAGTATTTTCACATACCTCAAAAACGCAAAAATATTTTCTAAATTTGACTTAAAGTCCGATTTCTGGCAGCTTGGTATCCTACTAGCTGAGAGGTATAAAACAGCTTTTTGTATACCCAACGCCCATTACCAATGGACAGTTCTTCCTTTTGGACTAAAAATAGCCCCATCCATATTCCAAAAGGCCATGACCCAAATCTTCCAGCCCCATCCTTCACCATACCCTCATTTACATTGACGATTTGCTCTTGTTTTCAAGTACTCACCAAGAACACCAGCAACTCCTCCAACACTTCTTTGAGATTGTACAAGCTTATGGGATAATGCTATCTGAGAAGAGTAGTACAATCGGCATTGATTCTATTGAATATCTTGGAATGGTAATAAAAAATGGTCATTATCAACCTGGTGGTCATATTGCACAGGAATTACTGCACTTTCCATATAGTAATTTCACAAGGAAACAGATTCAACAATTCCTTGGCATCATCAACTACATCTGTGACTTCATTCCCCATGTGGATAAAGATACAAGTGTCATATCAGCTTTGCTCAGAAAGAATCCGGTCCCATGGAATGATAGCCATACAGCTGCAGTCCAAAATCTCAAAAAGATAGCGCAAAATCCGCCTCCTTTGCAGATAATGACAAATGGATGCCGAATCTTGCAAACAGACACAAGTGACACATCTTGGGGGGCCACCCTCCTCGAAGAAATTGATGGCAGCGAATATTATGTTAGATATGCTAATGGACATTTCTCTGATGCCCAACAGTATTATCACACCATCTTCAAGGACGTCTTAGCGGTAAAGCAAGGTATAAAGAAATTTGAATACCATCTAATTGGCCATAACCTTTTGGAACGATTAGACAATTCTGCTTTCCCTAACGTGCTTAATTTCAAAGGAAAAACTATTCCTGATAAACTACTTTTAAGACTAAAAGAATGTTTTTCAAAGTATGACTTCTAGGTTCAACATATAAAAGGGGATAAGAACTTAATCCCTGACAAGCTCTCTTGAATCAACAAGCAAACACCAGCTACTTGCATTCTCTCAAATTTCTCATTCCCAGTCATCTTCATGGCAACCCGATCTATCGCATCATCTCTCCCACAAATGGCTTTGACTAGAAAAACCTTCCCTCTTTATCGAACCTTCACTAGCCCATATCAAATCCAAGAATATGCTACCAAGTTTCTCTTCAGGTACTACATGGGAGTTTACACACTCCAAGACCACTCCACCTCCATGACCACATTCCATCTAGGACACTTGTTTCTTACAGGTCTTGTACTCTCCTCTACCAGAGACATTACTGAAAATGAGCTTTGGTATTTTTGGTGTTTAAAGGTTTTACATGCTACCAAGCTAATCCTTCCAGTCAAACACATTCGGCAGATGCTCCTGAATCCCTCAAAGGCCACTTCCCTTACTTGGACCCTACTTAAATGGTTCTCCCAGCTACCATGGTGGAGACGCAAACTACAAAATCTTTTTCAAACTTATAGCCTTGACATCATTCCCCCAGAAGAAGCAGCAATGTTTACCTTAGTTTTTATTGTTCATAGACCCTACTTCCAACACCCAGAAACAAAACTGTTTTTTACTCAAGATCAAGCATATAAGTGGATTATAGTTCCTCACCCTGCAACGTTAGAACAGGATCCCCTCATTTCCGAAAATCTTTAGAACTTCCTCCTAAGTCTTAACCATGTTCCACCACCTGATACAGACATTGTCCATACTTCCCTTGGTCCTAAACATGAAATAATCATGGTCCCAAATCCTACAGTCCCTCAAAAGGCTAAAGGAATCCTAATTAAAGAAGAAAGACTAGATTTCACAGATATCCAATATCAAGATGCACAAGACCCAGAAGAAGATTTTATATCTTTATCCTAGCATCTTAAGCAACTTGAAGATCCTCTCCATGACCCCATCTTCAACCTATTAATCTTTAAACCAGGCTAGACCTCCAACCCTCCCATAGCCACTCCAAAACTGCCTATGACTACACCCAAACCCCCAACATGCACTTCAGAATGTGTTCCAAACGTGGTCCATGCCATTGGATGTCCCCTCCATGAGCCATATTGGAAAGACGCCAAAGATCCAGATAAGACTGAGAGTGACTCTGATGATGACGTAATGAATCTATCAGATGATGAAGAAATAAATCCATCCTTTCCGTAATTTTAGGCTTTTACTTTTGTAAAAGATAAAGCAAAACATTAATGAGTTTGCTTTTCTTAAACGGTGTGCCTAGATTTCTTAAAAGGTGTGCCTAGATTTCTTAAAAGGTGTCCTTAGATTTCTCAAAACGTGTGCTTAAATTTCTCAAAAGGTGTGTTTAAGTGTTTTATTTTTGCGTGTTGTCAGCCACGTGCTTTGTAATTAAAGCAGTTTGCTTTTCCTTTTGCTTTTGCTTTAGATAAGGGTCATGTCTTATCCTTTGCTTGGTTGTAAGCTTCTACTTTCTCTATATAAGGAAAGGATATTATAAATGAAAATAAGGAAGAAAAATTTTAAGAAAAACTCTTGAGTTCTCTCAATCATGTCTAGCTAAAGCTCTATTCTCTCTTAATTCAAAGAAGCCTTCGATTTATAAAGAAAAGAGAAAGTAAAATAAAATCAGTTCATAAAACCTCGAGGAAGTATGCTCTGCACTTGCCTTCCTTGAAGGATTCTGTGCATCAGAAACTCGCTATAATTTTCTTATCTTGTTTGGTACCCTGCTTTGGCCAAGAAATGCCTGTTTTGGGTTGTATAACCTTCAAAGAAAATGTTTTGAGTTTTCTGGTATAAGGTATATCAGCGGGAATCCAACGACGTAAGTTCCAGAGGTCATCCCGAATGGGGACTAGTCTGGTCCGCACTATTGGTTAAACAAGCCACGTACTGTACAATAATTGGCTAATGTGAAAACAATGCTTTTTCTATCTCACTCGCTCTTGCATTGAAATTCTTTTGTTTTCCTTTTGATTTTCTCTCAATGGCCTATTTTCTTTGGTTTTTCTCTCATATTTTTCTCGACCTCTTCTTGATTTTCACTGTCTTTTTCTCTCATTCTCTTTTGCTCACTCTCTTTCTTTTGATCACTTTCTCTCTATAGGCTCATTTGGTCATTATAAACCTGCTTTGGCGTCAATGGAACAAGGGTGATGTTGCATTTATTAAACACAAATGAATATTTGTTCAATATCACAAATTATGTAGTACTACCCTACAATTGGTAGTACATCACATAACACCTTATCTTCATACTTGCCAATTAAAAAAGTCACTAGTACCTGCTTGTTCACTCTCACGTCACCACTGTAATTTGTATAGCTGTGAGTGTTTAAGTGTCAAAAGCCCTAACTTCCCCACCATGATAGTACTAGCAACATTAGTACAACTTCCTCTATGAATAATCATACTACGTACTTTGTCTTGAACATTGCACCTAGTATGGAAAATGTTTTCCCATTGCACTACTTTGTCTTCATTTACTTGCACACTCAAAGCTCTCCTAGTTACTAAAGTCAATTCCCTAGGGGTTCCATACTCTTCATCTTCGATGTCTTCTAATGATGGCATATCATTATCTTTTGTTTCATCTTTAGTTACAATCTCATCATCATCCCACAACACCATAACTCTTTTATTCACACATTCACTTGCTATATGTCCCTTGCCTTGACATTTAAAACACTTATGGTGTGTTTACTTGCTGGAGTGGGAGTGAGGAGTGTGGATTCCTCCCACTCCAGTGTTTACTTGCCTAAATAAAGATGGAGTGAGATTCCCACCCGTGGGTCCCACCCATTTTTGGAGTGGGGAGTGGGATACCCACTCCCATGGGGGGGTGGGAGTGGGAATCCACTCCCTCCTCTTCCTTTTTTACCCTTATAAAAAATATTATTAAATAATAATAATTTATTTAAATAATAATATTATATTATTTTATAAATTATATTTAATTAAAAATAATATTATTATATTCATAAGATTTAATAATATTATTATATATTATTTCATCTGAAAATATAATATTATTATATTTATTTAAAAATAATAGTATTATATTTATTTAATATTAGTAATTAATAATTATAAATATTTTATTCTAAAAAAATTAATTTTATACTATATTATAATAATAACATTTCATTTGTGCTACTCTTATCAATAATTTTTTATTTACATAATTAAAATTAAAATTAATAAAAAATAATAATTTACATAATTAAGAATATTAATAGTTATTATTAATTTACAAATACAATAAAATAAACTTTTTATTTTTTAAAATATATTTTTTGTAATAAAAAACTACAATTCTTTAAATAAGGGTAAAATTGTAATTTGAAACTATTTACTCCGATTCCATACTCTCATCCTAGTGTAAGTAAACAACCTACTCACATTCCACTCCATACCCCCAATCCCAGGATTTTCACTCCCAATTCTAGGATTCTCACTCCTCAAGATTCCCACTCCACTCCAGTAAGTAAACGCACCATTAATGTCATGATTCCTAATAGTGGTAGTCACGGTGTTACTTTATGAGTTGTGCTTGGAGGGCTTGGATATCGACTTAGGTGTAATAGATGTTTGTGGCCTCTCATCTCGTTTTACATAGCTCGGCTTTGAAGGACTGAAACTGGAGCTTGGGACTGTACGGGTGTTATCCCTCCTCTTGAGTTGCTTCTCAATTTTAATGGCTTTGTAGACCATCAACTCAATCTCCATATAATGTTGCAGCTCCACCATCTTTGTAATCTCCTAATTAAGGCCATTCAAGAATTGTGCCATGGTCGCTTCTTTATCTTCCTCCACATTTGCTCTAATCATGGCCATCTCCATTTCTTTGTAATAATCCTCCACACTTTGGCTACCCTATGTAAGACTTTGTAATTTTTGGTACATGACTCGGTAGTAGTGGTTGGGTACAAAATGTCTTCTCATCAATGTTTTCATTTCATCCGATGTTGCCTCCTGTTTATAATAAGCTGATCCCATAAAGTAATATAGCATAGTTAGAAAACTCAATCACAGCTAAATTTACCTTTTGTGCCTCTAAATAGTTATGGCAATCAAACACAAACTCCATTTTCTTCTCCCATTCAAGGTATGCTTCTGGGTCATATTTACCCTTGAAAGATGGAATCTTCACCTTTATGCCACTCAATCCATCATCCCCATTCATCATACTAATCCTTATAATATTCATCAATCTCTCTTCTACCCAGAGCTCTCTTCCTCCCACATGCTTTGGGAACAGGTTGTGGCTGCCCTACACATGTGTTCTCTACTTGATCCAAACGCTCATGTATGTGCTCTAATTCTGCCCTCCTCATCCTTCTCATCTCTACATTTGTGTTTTGTTCTAGGTTTTAAGACATGGCTGACATTTGCCAAAAAATTAAAAATAAAAATAACGGGGAAAGGACCTCACCACACTCCCTCATGTGTTTCACTCAAGAAAAATAATTCACTCAGTTCCACTCATGTCTCACTCAAAATTATTGGCTTTTACCCTCTAATATGCTCATTCTCTTGTCTTTTTTCCCTCGTAGTAATTCTCACTAGGTTCTTATCAAACTAATTAAACTAATATGAAGATTCCAACAGCAATTCACAAAGATCACACTAAGAAGACTCATATTTCAAAAGAAAAAATACAATGTGTATGTACGATCAGGTTTCAGAAGCATAAATTATCAAAATTTTTGGAAAAAAAATTCACCTATGCAGTAAAACAATTTTGGACTTTCCAAGACACTAATAATGGAAAATGAACAAAAGATTTTTAAGTGGCTGTTGGGGACTTTTTTTTTTTTTTGGTAAACCCCAAGTAACTGAAATTTGAATGAATTTAGGGAAAGGAATAAGTAAAATTTGTAGATCTAAGAAGAATAAACCATAGGGATGCAAAATTGATAAAATACTATCACATGGTACTGTTCACGTGTAAGTATTCACGAATTTTCTTTTTTGCTTTTTCTTTTTTTGAATGCTAGAACAAGAATGAAAAATAATAAAGATAAATGAATCTAACCTTGGTGCCTAAGCTCTAATACCAAATGATAAGAACCATGCCAAGAACTGACGCAACCCAAATCAATTTAGTCTTCAAGATCGAATCTAAGCCTGTGATTGAATGGAACCGTGAACCAATTCTTAATAAAGCATGAACATTGGTATGATAAAATGCCACAATCAGTTATGGATGATCTAGTTGATAAGTCAAGAGTTTGAACACCATGAAAATCTTATAAGTTCAAAGAGTTAGTTTAAGAACCAATGAGAATTAACTCTCTCACCAATTGCATTAAAACTAATCTCCCTCTGTTATTGGATGTGAGTATATTATATAGGTTTGGTTACAAAAAGTTTTGGAAATAATTGAGAAAATGGGGACTAAAAATGCAATTGAAGATGCAAGACATCATGAATTGGGCTTGGAGAGAAGACAAGGCATTGTGGACATTATTCAAGCTATTAGGCAACCAAATACACAATTTGGGTCAAATGTAGAAAGGGCAAATTTAGAATTAAACTAGTATTCATTGAGTTCGAATTAATGTACAAGCTATATACTATTGGAAAGATAATTAAGTTAACTTTTCAATGCAATTTATAGAGCTAGATCTGAAGTTCTCTAGACGGCGTTATGACCAATTCATTATAGCTTGTTCAAGTTTGGGAATTCCAACCACTCCTTTGAGTATTCAACTTCATTTATTTCTTGAAACGTATTGGATAAGTCTACCATTAATGATGGTGGGCTGGCATTAATTATGGTAGGCTAGCATTAAGTTTGTCAGTGACTAGCATTAATAATGGTGGGTTAGTGAAGAGTTTTGAAACAGCCTTTGACAAACCTATGCTTGGAGGGTTGTTCCAATGTTTTCAGGTGTACTTTTAGGATCTTGGATTTCTATTAGCCTATTTAAACTCAGCAACCTTGCCATGTAAGACAATTAGGGATTAATGTTATTTGAATTTGGAGATTATTCTTTTTTTGGTTCCTTTGAGAACTAGTGAACTTATCAAGAATTAGCATTCATGTGGCATTCCAAAGAAGACTTATCACTCATCTTCTCATCTATATCTTGAGTGTGGCATCAATATCATTCTCTATACCTCTGGTTCATGTTTTCTTAAACATTGGATCAAGGTTTTTATTTGGTTTAAACCTATTTAGAACTTTCTTGGGTAATTGAAACTCCAAATTAAGTGTGGGTTTCAAAGCTCCATTGTGGGGTTCACATCATTTGGTATTAGAGCCTAATTTCTAATTAGGCTTGAATGTCATTTTTCTTTGGTTATCAGAAAAGAAGAAAACATATTGAAAACAAAAACAAAAACAATTTAGATTGGAAAAGGATTCGAATCTTCCTAGTTTAATCAAATTGAATTTTAGTTATTCATTTTCCTTGACTTTGTTTATGCATAATATTGATTGTGTTCCTATGCTTACTTATTTTCATTTCTTCAATTACTTATTTTCATTTCTGAACCAACCGCAGAAGATGATACTAAAACCTTTTCTTCTTCTGATTCCTCTAATTCTGAATCCCAGTTGGCAGACATAACTAGCTTACTCATGGTTCAGCCAACTTCTGAAGCCCCTCAAACATCAACTTCCCCATTTGTTGAAAAAGCCAAAGAAGGAGAGGAAACTGAGCAACAAGCTAATTCCTTTAACTCAACTGCTCCTCCTCCACCATTAGAAACTCATTTTAAATCCTCGTCCAGTTCCGGGTTCACTTTTTATGATCTCCCTCGCCACAAATGGACAGTTAAATTCCATGAATTTGCTACATGGGTAGATGTTCAGATGACCCGACCCAATGCTAATTCTTAAGCAGTCCTTCGAGAATTTAGCTCTAGATTTACTGAATATTGGGCAACCATTTTACATGAAAAAACTGAAGATAAAGAATCTTACTGTGCTCATGCTAGCGGCCAATTTACCTCAGCAGAGAAGAATTACCACATCATCTACAAAGAAATACTTGCGGTAAAATATGGAATTAAAAAGTTTGAATTGTATCTTCTCAGCCACAACTTTCTTGTCATAATGGATAACTCTTCTTTTCCAAAGATTCTTGACTTCAAGAACAAGTTACTACCTGACAAACAGTTGCTTAATTTAAAAACTTGGCTTGCTAAATATGATTTCAATGTCCAGCACATAAAAGGGGATAAAAATCTCATCCCAGATTTCCTCACCAGACCCTCTATAAAAATCCCAGCCTTTATCAGCACCATCCATACGATTCTTCTAATCGCTATGGCCTCCTCATCTTCCTCACACAAAAGATCATTGCCCTTCAAAGCCTTCACTCAAAGAACATTTCCTCTTAGGTTAACTTTCAGTTCAGCCTTCCAAATCCAAGACTTTGCCAGAAAATTCCTTTTTCGGTATTTCATGAAGATATACTGGGCACAACCTTTGAATTTTTCCAGTTTCTATCCTGAATATCTGTTCCTTACAGGTCTCACACTTGATCTCACCAGAGACATTTTAGAAGATGAACTCCGGTATATGTGGTGCCTCACAATTCTCTATGCTGCAAGGATCATTCTACCAGTCCAACCCACTCTAAGGCATATTAGTACTCCTGAGAATGCCCCCACTCTCCTCTGGACTCTTTTAGAATGTTACAGTCATCTCACATGGTGGCACAGACAACTTCAAAATATTTTAGAATTTCATCAGATAAATAGACTTCTTGACCAAGAACTAGATATGTTTACTTCAGTTTTCATTATGCACAGGCCATACTTCCAACACCCACACACTAAGGACTACTGGACTTAAGACCAAACCTTTGAATGGAAAACCTTCCCCCATTCTTTCCCAATCCACCATGACCCATCCATCACTTCTATTCTCAAGGCTTATCTATTGGGCAACGGTACGTGGCATTGTTACTCCAGAGCAATGATGAACTAAATCATCCTTTGCACCAACAGCCCGCATGCTCGAGTTTCCAGCCTATACATAGCCCAAGAGCTCCAATACTTTCCTGATAGTAACTTTTCTAGAAAACAAATTCAACAGTTTTTGGGAATAGTTAACTATATCCGTGACTTCATTCCACGTGTCAATAACTACACCTCTCCTTTATCCTCACTTTTGAAAAAGAATCCTCCATCATGGAATGACCACCACACCACATGTGTCTCCTACCTAAAGAAATATGCACAGAATCCCCCACCATTGCGACTCATTACTAATGGACAACGCATCCTGCAGACTGATGCCTCTGACGAGGCGTGGGGAGCCATTTTGATTGAAAAGATTGATGACAAAGAACATTATGTCGCGCATGCTAGTGGATAGTTCTCTCCAACTCAAAAGCATTACCACACTGTCTACAAAGAAATCTTAGCGGTAAAAAATGACATTAAAAAGTTTGAATTCCACCTCATCGGATTCCAATTCCTTGTCAGAATGGATAATTCAGCTTTTCCAAATATGCTGAATTTCAAAAATCATTCAGTTCCGGAAAAGACGTTACTCCGCCTAAAAGATTGGTTTTCCCAATATGACTTCAAAGTTTCACATATAAAAAGGGAACACAATGTCATTCCAGATTACCTCTCAAGAAAACCTTCTCCCAAAACTTCAAAGCAGATACAGTTCCATTTTCCAGTCATCTCTATGGCTTCTTCACTCTCTAAGACAGCCCTCACTAAAAAGTTTACCCCTGGAAACCGTGCTTTCAGCACTCCTTTCCATCTTTAGGAATATGCTAAATTTTTTCTCATGCGGTATTATGTACTTGCATGCTCTAAATACCCTGATTCACCTACATTCCAGGATTATCATCCAGAATATATGTTTCTTACAGGTCTTACTTTAGATCTGTCCAGACCACTTTCAGAAAATGAGTTATGGTATATGTGGTGTCTCTCACTACTATATGCCACCAGACTGCTTTTCCCTCTGTTTGCCACTCTTGATCTTTTAAACAATCCAGAACAAGCTACCTCTCTCACCTGGACACTTTTTTAATGGTTTGCGCCCTTTCCTGTTTGGCGCCATAAACTTCAACAGCTCAAAACCACTCATAATCTTGGTGGAATCCCTTACCAAGAAGCCCAACTGTTTACCTCAGTCTTCATAGTCCACCGTCCCTACTTCCAGTTAAAGAAGAACGTCCTGATTATACAAGTGTCATATTCTAGGATTCCCAAAATCCTTGGGAAGAGTTTATGTCCCTTGTAGATAAATATTCTTGCACTATGATTCCTACACCAATAGTTACTCCACTGCCTAAACTAAAATCACCATAAAAAAGAACTCCTCATTCCCAAACATGGCCAGCATGGTTCAACAAAACAAAGAAAACAGTCTGCTTTGAAGACATCCATAATGATCATTTCTTCATCTACAATGGCAAATGCGTCTGTTCTACTCAATCAGGAGATACAACAAAAGAAGACAATGATGATTGACCAGCCTGTCTCCACAGGAATCTCGACTTTAATGAAGCAAGGAATCTTGTCCTGTTCAGTGTGCTTTACTTTTACTTTTTCATGTCTGACTTTAATAATTATGTCTTGTCCTGTTCAGCGTGCTTTACTTTTACTTTTTCACGTCTGACTTTAATAATTATGTTTTGTCCTGTTCAGCGTGCTTTACTTTTGCTTTTCACATGTAACTTAAATAATTATGTTTGGTGCATGTAAAAAATGATAAGGGTCTTATCTTATCATGCTATAGAGAATTTCCTTCTATATAAGGAATTCTCCTCCTTTGTAAGAAGCAATCAGTTTTTCAATAAACATAAAGATTTTCAGATATCTTCAATGTTTCCCTAAGTTCTTTCCTTCTTTCTAGAATACAAGCAAACCTTCAACCCCTAGCCTTAGAGCGGTCATCTCTCTCATACTGAGTATGCTTTGCACTTGCCTCTAAGTAAGGATCCTGTGCATCAGAAAAGTCCTATTTTCTAAACCAAGTCTGTTTTGAAGAACTTTTTCTATAACCGTGTTCGTCTTATTCTAGAGTTCAGGAGACCTTTCCAAGGATGGTATCAGAGAAAAGAAGATATTCTTTTCTTCTTAATTCACTCTCTTTGTTTAGTGTGCTGGTTTGTCATATTTGGTGTGCCACTTGGATTTTTCATGATTTTGTTTACTTAGTTCAATGAAGAACAAAAGGAAAGAATTAAGTGTCGCAAGGAGCAAGAGTGTGTGAGGTCATTAGAGGGTAAAAGCCAATTTGTGTGATAAACATGAAAGTTAAGTGACATTAATTGAGTAAAACACATGAGGGAGTGTTGTGAGGTCTTTTTGTTAACATTCTTTTCAGATCAAACTGAAAATTCCTTCTTTTCAAGGTAAAAACAATCTAGACGCTTATTTAGAGTGGGAAAAAAAGGTGGAGGTAGTATTTGATTGTCACAACTACTCTGAGGAGAAAAAGGTAAAACTAGATGCTGTTTAATTTACTGATTATGCTATTATTTGGTGGGATTAGCTTGTTTCAAGTAGGAGACAAAATCATGAATGGCCTACAAACACTGGGAGAAGATGAAGGCCATCATGAGGAGGAGATTTGTTCCTAGTCATTTTTATAAGTAGCCGCACCAAAGGCTTTAAAATCATGATTCAAGCCAACATTGAAGAAGACCGAGAGGTCACTATGGTCAGAGTTTTACATGGTTTAAATCAAGATATTGCTAATGACTACTACAGCACTATGTTGAGTTGGAAGACATGGTTCACGTGGCCATATGTTTTTGCAAAATTTCGGCAGAACCTCCCTTGAACAAAAAGTATCGCCTCAAGAGATACATCCAATCAAACAATAACATAATATCTTCAAAATCATCCATAAAATAATAACTCAAGACTAAAAATCATCAAATCATCATCCAATCAAACAATAACCATAAAATCATCTTCAAAATCATCCATAAAATAATAATATATCTTCAAAATCATCCATAAAATAATAACTCAAGACTAAAAATCATCAAATCATCTTAACCCAATCACATCAAATAACCATCAAAATCATCATATCAGATAACTAAACTCAATATCAAATAAAGTGATAAAATAAAACATGATGAAATGTAATAATATATATGTTTCTATGACATATAAATATAGAAATGAGTATTAAGCTATTGAAGAGGTTGTGAAGAAGAAAACGAAAGAGGAAAGGTAGGAGCAATGAAGATGCGTTGTTGGCCATCCAAAACTTACTGCTGTAGTCCAAGAATCTACTACTGTTAAAGCTAAAAGGCAGCAAACTAAGATTAAAGTTGGTGCTACTGCTTAGAAATAGAAGGAACCTCGTCTAGCTGTAGTTAATAAGACCCTTAGAAGCTAGATGCTCCTCAAGTATTAGAGGCTTATTTGTATCTATCTTATGGTCCTCAAGCATAGAAGCATAAGCTATTGCTGTGAGGCCTAACAGCTGGTCAGTAGGTAAACGTCATTGAGCATTTGATCATCCTTAGAGGCAATCAAAGTGCTCCTATCCTCTTGGTCTTCTTAAAGATGTGCTCACTAACTTATACTTGAAAATGCCGTAGGATCCTAGTAATGATACTACCGCAAGATAGTAAATGGTTACTTACCTCAGAAGTGCTCAACATATGCCTAAAGATCACACACCTTATGTTAATTAGTCTCCATCTAAAAATACAATCTACCAACCTCACATTCAATCTGGTTACCTCATCCGCATGCCCCTTCCTAATGTAACTATATATTGCAATATGCTATAAAGGACTCTACCTTGAAGTGGGAAAGGCTTTGAATGAAAGAGGAGGTGGCAAACATTATTACTCAGATCTTTATGCCACAAATATGCCTCACCCCATCAACATGAATAAATGAACCAAATATAAGTTTTTTTCTAGGGGATAGAACTCTAAACTTTATTTTTAGTGCTTAGAAGGGAGTTTACATCTACCACATCAAACTCAATAGGCACACCTCCTACATGAGTAACGATCTTATCTAGTCTAGTAGTTGAAATCTCGATATTTGAAGAAATGACCTTAACTCGACTAGGGTAAACCCGCTCCTTAATGCTTAAAGCACTCTCCTAGCCCATTCATTCTAACAAATTCCTAATACGTCTATTACTTTGATACCACCTGGGTGCTAAAGAAGATGATGCCATGTTAGAAGAGATCTTTCTAGAATTTTAGAAAGTCTAACAATCCTAATCCTTTGATACCACCTCTAAGAATGAGACGTATAGCTCTAATACCACCTGGAATCACGGCTTTAATCAAGATAGGGACCCAGACCTATCAAATGTTTTTATTTATTATGGCGTGCTTTGTAAAAGTCTTGTCTAGCGTGCTTTGTAAAAATCTTGCTTGGCGTGCTTTTATCTGGCTAAGATAAAGATCATATCTTATCTAGCTACATGGATCCACCTCTTATATAAAGGATCCATTTATTTTGTAAAAGGGGAGAAGAAGTTTGAATAAACATTAAGTTTTCAAATAATATGCCTCTCTAAAATCTCTTTCTCTTTCTAGAATTAAGATCTTCTTTCAATTCCTTATCCTTAGAACGATCATCTCATCTATATTGAGTATGCTTTGCACTTGCCTCTAAGTGAGGATCCTATGCATCAGAAAAGTTCTCTAGGTCTCTAACTCCTCATCCAAAACAATCACTAGAATAGTAACAAAAAATATTGTGTTCGTCCTTCTGTAGCCATAGGATTGGCTTTTCCGGATGATTGATGTGTCCAGGTTTTCTCTCTGGTTAATGCTTAGGGCTTGAGGTATATCGGTTGGAAACCCGAGCATGCGAGCTACTGGTCCAAAGGATGATTAAATTCATCATTGCTCTGGTGTAACAATGCCACGTACCGCTAGCACCCAGGTGGTATCAGAGCCATACGTCTCATTCTTAGAGGTGGTATCAAAGGATCAAGATTGTTAGATTTTCTGAAATTCTAGAAAGATCTCTTTCAACATGGCATCATCTTCAACTTCTTTAGCATCCACTTCAACAACTTCAGTAGCATCTAGTTCGGATCTATCTCTTATCTCACTTTCATCTACTCTTAGTATTCCAAAGTTGTGTAAAAAACATCTAGCGTCTAAAATAGAACAGCTTATAGAGTACTCTTATGTCCCAAATTTTGCACAAATCTCTAAGTCTCAACTTCCTGTTATGAGTCCTTATCACTTGTATAAACAAAAGAGTCCTATTCTCCATAGTATTAAGTCCCTTATCTCCACAAAAAGACCTTTGCCTGAATATATTTAGTCTTCTCGACTGGATCAATGTGTTCTCCAAGCAACACAAGCTGAACAATATGTTACTCTTGAGATTCCCCATGAATTGGTGGTTCAATGGAAAAGAGAAGGTTACACTCACCTTCATCTTGGAGGAATAAGGTTGATTCTCACTCTACATGGAAGAAAAGGTCTTCCAGTAACAACTAGAGTAGCTATACTGGATACCCGCTTTAAACAGTACCAACATGCCGTTATCGGCACCATTCTCACTACACTCCATGCTGGCAGTGTTCTCTTGACCTTTTATCCAAACTTCAACCTTTCCCTTGATGATCTAAATCTTCTTAGAACCTCAAAAGTTCAAATCCAGTTGAGTCTTTGTCTTTGAAACAAACAGTTACCTCCAAAATAGCCACCCTCCATCATCAACTAGTGTATCGTCTTCAAAATCATGCACTAGACCTTCCAACTCCCCAGGCATCCTTTGATGCTCTGATGATACTAGCAGATACAGAAACCACTCTGACCATAATCCAGATCCCAAAGCAGATCTCTAAACAAGAACTGCGACAACTTATTCCACTTGAGTGGATTTCAAACTGTGAACAGTATCACCAAAACAAGCCTTGTTTGAAAGACGTGCTGATGGCACAGTCAAAATTGTTTTCAGAGCTCCTAAACCAGAAGAACCCAAAATTTCTTTCTCCTACTCAGCAATGATTACTATTGTACAAATTGGTCAAGAAGAAGATATTCCTATTTAGGGATTTTCTTTAGAAGGATATCCAATTTATCCAGATAAAATCAATGGTCATTTCTTGTAGGATGTTCCTAAAGCCCACATGTGTGATGTTGACTGCCCATGCATAGATGACAACTTCTCTGATGACGAAGATTTCGAAATCATGAGAAGAAGAAGGCGAAGAAAGAAAAGGCTTTCTCCCAATACAAAGTATAGATCTCATTCCCCGGATCCCCCAAATGATCTTAATTCTTTTATCAGGATACCAGTAGGTTTAGTTTCTGAGATAAGAGTTCCGGGTTTATGGTGTGGAAAAAACTCTAGTGTTTGTTTTGGACCTATGGAGGTATGGTGAATGCCTGGTGAAGGTGACTGGATGTTGTTTAACTTAAACAGGTAGGCTTTGAGGATGGATGTAACAAATGGGTCATGGTGTATAGGAAAAGAGTGTGGAAATGTTTTCCACTCAAATGTTTGATCTTGTGTCCAATAGTCTTTTGTGACAGGGTGTTGAAAGTATGGACAATGAACTATGAAGACTGAACTGAACATATCTACTTCATTGTCTGGGAGCTTGTTCATATTATGAAAGTCTGCAGTACCTTGGAGTTGTTTTCTCCACCAGGTAAGAGGACTGTACCACTCTAAAATTGTCCAAAGAAGGGAGGACACATTTTACCTTCTTTGGACAATTTTACCTTGGAGTACCACTCTTGCATTCTCCCTTCTTTAGACAATTTTAGAGTGGTACAGTCCTCTTACCTGGTGGAGAAAACAAATCCAAGGTACTATAGACTTTCATAATATTAACAGGCTCCCAAACAATGAAGCAGATATGTTCAGTTCAGTCTTCATAGTTCATCGTCCATACTTTCAACACCCTATCACAAAAGACTACTGGACACAAGATCAAGCATTTGAGTGGAAAGCATTTCTACACTCTTTTCCCATACACCATGACCCATTTGTTGCATCCATCCTCAAAGCCTACCTGTTTAAGTTAAACAACATCCAGTCGCCTTCACCAGGCATTCACCATACCTCCATAGGTCCAAAACAAACACTAGAGTTTTTTCCACACCATAAACCCGGAACTCTTATCTCAGAAACTAAACCTACTGGTATCTTGATAAAAGAATTGAGATCATCTGGGGGATCCGGGGAATGAGATCTATACTTTGTATTGGGAGAAAGCCTTTTCTTTCTTCGCCTTCTTCTTCTCATGATTTCGAAATCTTCATCATCAGAGAAGTTGTCATCTATGCATGGGCAGTCAGCATCACACATGTGGGCTTCAGGAATATCCTACAAGAAATGACCATTGATTTTATCTGGATAAACCGGATATCCTTCTGAAAAAAATCCCTGAATAGGAATATCTTCTTCTTGACCAGTTTGTACAACAGTAATCATTGCTGAGTAGGAGAAATAAATTTTGGGTTCTTCTGGTTCAGGAGCTCTGAAAATAATTTTAACTGTGCCATCAGCACGTCTTTCAAACAAGGCTTGTTTTGGTGATACTGTTCACAGTTTGAAATCCACTCAAGTGGAATAAGTTGTAGCAGTTCTTGTTTAGAGATCTGCTTTGGGATCTGGATTATGGTCAGAGTGGTTTCTGTATCTGCTAGTATCATCAGAGCATCAAAGGATGCCTGGGGAGTTGGAAGGTCTAGTGCATGATTTTGAAGACGATACACTAGTTGATGATGGAGGGTGGCTATTTTAGAGGTAACTGCTTGTTCAACACCTTGAATTTGGATTTGAACTTTTGAGGTTCTAAGAAGATTTAGATCATCAAGGGAAAGATTGAAGTTTGGATAAAAGGTCAAAAGAACACTGCCAGCATGGAGTGTAGTGAGAATGGTGTCGATAACGGCATGTTGGTACTGTTTAAAGCGGGTATCCAGTATAGCTACTCTAGCTGTTACTAGAAGACCTTTTCTTCCATGTAGAGTGAGAATCAACCTTATTCCTCCAAGATGAAGGTGAGTGTAACCTTCTCTTTTCCATTGAACCACCAGTTCATGGGGAATCTCAAGAGTAACATATTGTTCAGCTTGTGTTGCTTGGAGAGCACATTGATCCAATCGTGAAGACTAAATATATTCTTTCGGCAAAGGTCTTTTTATAGAGATAAGGGACTTAATACTATGGAGAATAGGACTCTTTTGTTTATACAAGTGATAAAGACTCGTAACAGGAAGTTGAGACTTAGAGATTTGTGCAAAATCTGGGACATAAAAGTACTCTATAAGCTGTTTTATTTTAGACGCTAGATGTTTTTTACACGACTTTGGAATACTAAGAGTAGATGAAAGTGAGATAGGAGATAGATCCGAACTAGACGCTATTGAAGTTGTTGAAGTGGATGCTAAAGAAGTTGAAGATGATGCCATGTTGAAAGAGATCTTTCTAGAATTTCAGAAAATCTAACAATCCTGATCCTTTGATACCACCTCTAAGAATGAGATGTATGGCTCTGATACCACCTGGTGTAACAATAAGCTGTGCAAATTCATTTAAATCTAAATCCACATAGTAAGAAGTAGTTACCGTTCTACCATAAAATGTGAGCAAAATTGGTTGGCCAAGGGAGCAGTTGGGAAGAAGAAAACTAGGAGCTATTGAAGTCCTCCTTGCTAGTTGTTTTCTTCTAGCTCCAACTCTTGAAGTTTTATGTCCATCCATAGTTACAGCATAGGATTTTTATGAAAATTTATGTTTTAGAAGAAATTGGATCTATCAAAGTGGAGATGAAGTATAGAAAGTGAGGTGGGTGTTCAATTTGGCCAAGAAAAGATGAAAATCTGATAGCTAGGGCTTTAATTTTTCTTTAATTTTCTTTTCCCCAACTTTTCCCTAATCCTTCAAGTTTTGTTCTTTCACATTCAAAACAAAAAAAAATTGAAAATCAATTGAATTTAAAGTTTAGCTCACTATTCAAGTTTTTACCTATTCTTATTTTTTGCATTTCAACTTAAAAAAGAGGGGAAATCCTAATTACACTAAGAATCATATTCTTCTTTGTCTTTCTTTGTTTGAATTCTGATTTTTTGAATTTAGGTTGTTGCATGTGAACTTTGATTTTGTTCATTTAAGTTCAACAAAGAACTAAAAGAGAAAATTAATCAATTGAAAAAGGCAAGAGAATGTGAGCTCATAAGAGTGTAAATGCCATATTTGAGTAAACACAAGTGTGAATACTATCAATCTTAAGTAAACACATTTAAGGGAGTGTTTGTGAGGTTGGAATTTTGGAGGTTATTAAATGTCTCATGAACAAAATAAGTCCATTTGTAATGATGCTCAAGAAAAGATAGACTTTAGACATTTTTAAGTCCTTAAAATAGAAATTTGAATGCTTGGAATAGAGATTCCTATGTGATCCAAAGTCAAGGCCAATTACAAGAGCACTAGCTAAGAAGATCAAGGAAGCAATGCAAGCATTTGTTCAAGCCACTTTCTACAAATTCAAGTCAAATTCAATTTGCAAGAGACCAATATTCAAGATGGGCTTAAATGAGGAAGAACCAGCCTTGGTATCCTTAATTCGAGCTAATGAGGTGGTGAGAATCAGAGAAAATGATTTTTGAATTAGAAAAAGAGCTTGAGAAACAATTCTAAAGCTATAACTACATCCCTTATGTCGGGAGCTTCGAAACGGTATATTGTGGGCTCAAATCTAATATCATATGCCCAAGTTACAACTCGTTTTAAATCAATGGCTCTATAGGCCAAAGCCCATGCGGTTCAGGATTTTTTATTTTAGGGTGTTTTCATGTTTTTAAGTTAAATTAGGGTTAGCCACCTTATATAAACACTCTTTTATGTTCTTTTGAACAGAGTTTTGACAATCTTGAGTTTAATATCATTAAGATGATTTTCTCAATGTATTCTTGAAAAAAACTTCGACTTATTAAAAGAGTTGCTGACGTTTTTGGCATTTTATTTAGTAATCTAGGTTCTTGAGACTTAGCTTCTCAAGGGTTTGGATCTTTTATTCAAATTCTGATCATATTGGCTTTCTTAGGCTCTTATCAATCTAGTTGCGTTTTTTTCTTGCTAGATTTAGTGGGGTTCTCATCAATTGGTATCAGATCTTAGGCAACAAGCTCAAATTCATCTATCTTTATTGTTTTTCATTCTTGTCCTAGTATTCTAAACCAAAAAAAAAAAAAAACTATGAACAATGTCGTGAATAGTGTCGCATGAACAGTATTTTAGGGTTTTCGTTTTTATCAATTTTGCATCGTGGTGGTTTATTTCCTTAAATCTATAAATTTTACCTATTTCTTCCCTAAATTCTTTCAAATTTCAGTTATTTAGGGTTTACAAAAAAATAATAATAATGATCATATTTGGTGATCTCTTTTGTTTCTTCGTTAGTTATTCTTGTTTCTTGATTTCCTATTCCTTGTTTCTTTTTTTTTTTCATTCTTGTTTCTTGGACTGTGATTATTAGAGGGATTTTACTTTTGTGCTTTTCCTTGATTAAGTCATTAGTTCCTAAAGAACTTGACTGAGAAAATATAAGAGTGATAAAAGGCAAGAGTGTGTGAGCATAGCTTCGTGTAAAAGCCTATTTAAGTGTAAACACGAGTGGAGTAAAATCTTAAGTGTAAACACATGAGGCTTGTAAGGTTTATTGCTTTTTTGTTTTTTTTCCTCTATTTTTGCTAACATCACTTTGTAGCTTATTTCAAATAACTAATATGGATGAACAAAGTAAGGCACAACCTTCTACAATAGAACTTACTTTAACTTGGAAAGCAATACACCAAGCATTTGAGAAGATGAATATGAAGATTAAAGAGATAGGTAGCCAGTTGAGGCAACATAGGGCTGCCATCGAGAGCATTCTGAAGGAGCAAACTAGTAGAGAGCGTAATGGGGCTAGACATGATGAAGCAAAACATAACAGGGGAAATAATAGGCGTAGATATGAGCCTATGGATGAGTATAAGGTAGAGAATGAATTTTGGGAAGATGATGGTGATGATTGAGCATCCGAGGTAGATAAGGATAATTGAAATAAAAATAATTGTTAAAAGAAAATTACACATAATTAAAATTAAAACTAAATTTATTTATGAAATTAAATTTCAAAGTTCTGGAATAAATTAAAAGAAAATTAAATACAAAGAAAAGAGAAGAAATTTTAGAAACTAAGCCTTCCATTTCTCACCCCCTTTCTACACGCAATCTCCTGCACAACCCGGATGCTTCAGATTCTCATCCTTATAATAATCCAAGTCACTTTTGGCTTCTTCATAAAATAATGCAGCCTTGCCCCTTTATAACTGTTAAGCTAACAAAGTTTATAGACAAAAAGTCCTCTTCAAATTAATGATTTGGAAAGTTATTGTCCTTTTCTTCTTTGATCTTTGAAAATTCATATTCATAGTTTGACTTCCCATGTGTTTTGCAAAATTGGCAATTAATATTGTGCCCAATTATTCTGTAAGCTCTAATTGATTTCTTTTTTATTCCCAAAATATACTACAAAAACAAAATATAATAATTATGATGAAGATTAACATAATAGACTATAATTTGACATAAAATTACATTAGGAAAGCATTAAGGTAATATAAGAGTATGAGCTCATTAATCAACATTATAAGTGATAAAAAGAATATTTTAAGTTTTATTTAATGTATACTTTCTAGTGTTAATCACACCCCCAACCAGCTTATTCCTAGACCCTAGCAATTAAAGCAATAATATCTAGCGAAATTCAAACCCAAATTGAAATATTTTTTTTTGTAATTGTGTTCACTTTTTTAATCGAATTAATGACAACAATCAAATAAAAGTATAAGTATTATCTCTAGTCTCAAAAAGATATTATTCCCACATCAACTATAAGCTACATTATTCAAGACACTCTCAAGAATGACATTTCAAGTCCCAAAATCTCATGGATAAGAATGACACTCTCAAAAGAAAATAAACCCAATAAAAATAGTCATTCTAAAGAATGGTAAATTGAAAGAAAACAATAGAAAAATAATATTGCAAACTCTCACCAATATGAAATAATAATGCCCAGAGCTTAGAAATAATATAATCTCAAGTCAAACGAATTGCTAGTCGAATCAATAATATTATTTGTATTCATTTTTATGCATCACCACATCTTTTAGTCCATATTACCAACGTCTACTTCAAACTATAGTTCCCTAAAATCAAGAAGGACTTTTACTAGAACGTAACATAAGCTAAGGATATATCTAACAAAGAAGGGATAATAGAAAAAATAAAATATATGTTCGAGAAAAATAGAAATCTTTTGGAGATTGGAAGGTGCTTTCCACATTTCTTTTATCTTTTTTTATATATTTTTTTTTTATTTTGCATTGCACCATTTTAATGAATACATAATCATCCCTACTTTTCCAAACATAATTGGGTGAAGGAAAACATAAAACATAAGGTGATACTCCACATTGGTGTGAGATAGAATGATAAGTTATCAAAGAAAAAGTTTTTTTTTATGTATATATAGGCTCAAAAAGGGTAACTATGGATACATCACAATAGGGATGGCTGGAAAAAGACTCAAATGAATCAAAGATGGTTTTCTGTCATCCGTTAAAACTCTAAGTAGTTTTTTATAGCTCCTAGTTCAATAAACTTTCAAATGAAGGTACAAAAACCTATTTTTACTTTTTACTTTTTTTATTGGCTGACTCTAAAGAAAATATTGAGTTCTTGTATAAGTTGCTAAGTTGTATAGGCAAATATGGTTACTCTCAAAGGATAATAGGCTCAAAAACTCACTTGAAACTTTCTATAACATGTACATTCCTTCAAATATCTCAATCAATTTCACTTATCAAATCTCTCAATCCACACTTATCTCCAACATCAACATGCAAAGTAGCAAACATAGTGTAACATAACTCAAAGTTAAAAATAATACAAATACCAAAATTTAGAATTCATTATTTCATCCAATGTTAAAAGATCACACAAAATGCCTCAAAAGTTAAAATTTTATTTTAATAATAAGTAAAACAAATACTACTCCCACCCCCAAACTTATTCTAAACATTGTCCTCAATGTTTTAGAATCTAAAGATATGCATTGGTAGTGTCGTTAGGGTACACCAAATTTAAAACCTTACTAATAGTATAAACAACTAGTATAGAGCAAGTAAGGATCGATCCCACGAAGACTATACTATTTTTTTTTACTATCAACTTTAAAACAAAATGATGATGATGATGATGATAATTAATTTAACTAAAGAAAATACCAACTATAAAAAAAAAAGGGGGTTTTATGAACTTTTAACTAAATGGAAAGAAATAAAGAAACTAAAATTATGGAAATAATAATTTAATAGAAACTATAATTAAAGGAGAAGGAAATAATAATAATGAAAACTTTGGTTAAAGGATTATTCACCACCACCAAATATGCACATAATTCCATCATCAATTTTCATTGAAACTATCAATCGTAGACAACAACATGCTCTGTAAATCTCAATATTTCCTTAATATGTCGTTAGGTAAAACAAGCTCTTTACTTAATCTCTGGCCATTAAATAATTTAAAAAAAGATCTCTAAATTTAAGATAATGGAAACATTAAGTCGAGAAAAATATTAGGTTGATCAATGTAATAAACACACAAGCTCGGATTATTTAACCTAGGTTATGTTCTCCAATTAAAATCACTGATTTCAATTTCTACTAATGATTAAAAATATCAAGACAATTATATATCAAGTATTTTAATCTAGAAATAGAATTTATTCAACTGCTATCTAATTGGCCACTCAAATAAGACAAGAATAAAATCTTAGCCAATTATTATGAAATAACATAAACAATCTCAATTAAATAAATTGAATGATAAAAATTGAAGATTAATCATATGACATGTTTGGTGTTTTGAATTTACCCTCGCCAAATAGAAAATTTAGCCTAACATAATTGAATTGAGAGTAAAAGAGTTGATAAAACCAATCATAGAGATTAATCCAAACAGATGGCCCTACCTTTGTTTGTATTAGGCGATTGCTGCTCCAAAAATTCCTTTCGGCCGCTGTCTTTTCTCTCTTCTTGCAGCCACCTCTAGCTCTCAGGTTCGTCTTCCTCCTTTTCTTTGTTGTGTGCTGCTGCAATCTCCAATTCCCCTCTTTTCTTCAATTCGTTTGTTTTTTATAATGTCAAAATTGGCCGCAAACCTTTCCAAATCTTAATGCCAAAAGGCTTCACCTTTTAATTTTTTTTGTTTTGGTCTCACTCATGTGCTCCTTACTTGGAATCACATTAGGATTTTTGTTCCTTTTTAATGCCATGCACATTAAATAAATTTCTATTTTATGCAAGCTTATTCTCAAAGTCTTCATTCCACTTGAATGCATGCATGATGGATAATTAAATTGCATCTTCCTTGATTTATTTTAATTAAATTTCTTTATTTTTTTCCTTTTATGATTCTTTCAAGTAGATTTCTTCTAAAATGTTCCAATTTAATTCCTCTTAATCCTAGAATACACCTAAAATAACATAATATAAAAATTAAGATAAAAATTAACATAATAAAATATAATTTAATAAAATAACTAAAATAAAAATGAACTAAAATAATTAGAATATTTAAGACCAAAATAAGAAAAATATGGAAAAATTCATAGTAAAATATAAAGAAAATATGCACTTATTATGCATGCAAAAAGGCAAAAAAAGATAAAAAAAAAAACATAATAAAAGAAGAAGTTGAAGCACCTGAATTGGCTAGAGAAGCTTAAAAGAATATGACAAAGAAGAGGAACAAAGGTTAGAAACCAATTTTTTTTAAGGGTAACTAAACTCTAAGATTAAGAAAATGCATTTCTAGAGTTACTACACTCCATATTCAGTCATCTTCGTCTCAAATTTATCTAAAGTTAGCCTTTACAACATAAATTAGTAAAAACTTCACTAAGACTAAGACAGTCCATAATTTTCTACTATTCCCTTCCCTAACCTACATTGTCCTTAATGTCTTAAGCGAAAGAATTAAATTTTAGAAGACATTACCTTACCACTACAAGAAAATATTTATAAACAGAGAGTTAAATCTAATTTAGACTTCTTACTAGGGCTATTGTTACCATCATTAGTCGACCAATCCAACGCCAAGGTCCTGGGATTTGGCTCTGGTTTGTAAGATTGTAAAAGATTAAGTAACTTATTAGTAGGAGGACAAATAAAGAGCTTTTTCGTTGAGAATAGAATGAAATAATCTTAATTTCATAATCAACCTATCATAAAAGTTATTAATATTTAACAAACTAATGGGTTTTTTATGAATATTCAAATGGACCCAAGATGGAAATGTAATTAGCGCCTCTATAGTTGCAAGATCTCTTGGCAAGAAAATAAAAGCATTAGCATATTTAACATTTTGGATATCCTTTGTTACATACTTCGAACCGCTAACTCCTTTCCAGTAGGTGGGTTGGATAGGCATTCTAGAAGTTTTAAGGCTTTTGAAAAGATGCCTACCACTTGGCTTTCTTCAATATAAGCAGTTTATAGGACAAGCTTTGTTAACCCTCAATCACCTATTCCAGATAATAGGTGCAGTTTCCTCTCTACTATAATACAACTAAGATCTATAGTTGCCTGAACGAACTCCTTATATTTTTTATAGTGAAACCTATAAAGCACACACGTGCTTTTGAGTTGTCTACTCGAAGTTGCTACCATTGAAACAATCTTCAAAAATAATTTATGATTGTTTAAAAAAGAAGCTCAAATTTAAAGATCTTGATGATAGACACAATCATCCACATATGTATGGTATGTTTGTCAAATGACGCATGAAGATTTGGCTCATAATTTAAAAGTAAAAGGAAAAAGCAAACAGTAATTAGATATAAATCATTCCATTAAAAGCAATAATGCACAAAATAAAAGAATATCAAAATAATAGGATATTTACTGGTAGTTGTGACTGTGCCTCACATTTTCCTTTGGTTTTAAGTCCAATAATGACTTGAATGCCCTTTATGGGTCACGGATAGGCTTTCCATCCATTTTTCTTATAAACTAGAAAACAAGGTCTTTTAGAGTCAGATTTTCAAAATTAAATTGTGCACTTTCTTTTTGGAATAGCGTTTATAAATTATGAATCTCATATTGCACATATCTACTTGGATGCATATTAAGAGATCGTAAGATATAATCTAGTCATTTTTACTCAGACCATTTTTAACAAATTTAATTTTAGCTTCATGATTTTAAAAAACCATTCATAAAGTTTTATAATGTTGCCGATTGCAATCAAATCTTACACAATTAAGACATTTCTTGCCAAGTTGATTAGCTCCCCTTGTTTTAGCAAATGTGCTTTCACCAAAACTACACACGTAAGAAACAAATGGATTCAAAAACTCACCTACCAATCGGACCTTTACTTTAATTAACCAATGAATGTCAGCAGGAATCCCATTGATCATTAACAAACACAATTGTTCACAACGAGCTTTATAAATTTTCTTAAGAGCATTTTGAGGGAGAGAAGGAAAATACTTATGCAATTTATGTTGTATTTCTTCTATATTTGATTTAAGGGTTTCAGTTATTGTAGGAAATTAAAAATACCAACTTAAGAAGTCACAGAGTATCGTTATCTAACATTTATATAGGAAAGTGAATAAAAAAATACCAAAAAAATGAATCAATTCTACCAAATCAAGTCAACCATGAAGGCAAACAAAATAACAAAATGAAAACGAACAATGTAAAAAAAATGGGTACAATCAAACAATTAACTCACCTTCGTCCTTTTATTGCATTAACCTCAACTTCTAATTGGATGTTATATGTACTACCCTATATTTCTCTAAGTTGTCTTTTTAGATTTGCAATGTGGGACACTAACATTGGTGGCCGTAGATCCCAGATAGGATGTGATTTACAAAATTGTATCATGCTTCTTAGTTGAAATTATACTTATAAAAGTTCTCCAAGATGGTTGAAGAGGGTCTGTCTCATTGAGGTTCTCATAAGGTATATTAAAAATGATGAAAGGAAACACAATTATCAAACAAACACACATAAGCAAGAAACATCATAATGCTCATGTTAATGCTTTATCACTGATAATGGCTCAAGCAATTCCAAATCTGCTCAAAAGATTTTCTTTTAAAAAATGGATTAGTATTTTATAATCATTGTGCCTATAAGGAATAACTTCAATCCATTTTGATATATAATCAACAACAACAAAAACATATACAAATCCAAATGATTATGGAAAGGGGCCCATAAAATCAACCCTTCAATAATCAAATATTTCAATACAAGGATGAGGTTTAAATGCATTTTACTTTGAGATTGAGCCTCACATCTGACAATTCTTAGACATTTTACAAAATGTATGTAAATCCTCAAATAATGTAGGGTGATAAAATCCACACTGCCATATTTTTACAGCTGTCTTCTTTGAAGAAAAGTGGCCAACACATACTTCAAAATGACAAAAATAAATCACACTACTTACCTCATCATTTGGTATCCATCTTTAAAAAATTTGATCAAAACAATACTTGAACAAGTATTGATCATCACAAAAAAAAACTATTCACCTCTGCTAAGAATTTCTTCTTATCCTCAAAGTTACAATTAGATGACACGACCTGTCCCGTCCCAAACACCCAAAGAGAGTCTACCTAAATCTATTTAATTGTTCTAACACAATCTAATTAATAAGGATTCTGCCGAAAAATTCGATAGAGTCTCCCTTATAATTTATCATATCTAAACCTGCAAATTTATAAAACTAACACTCCCAAAATAATTTCAAATTCAACCATCTTCGACTAATCAATCTCCTCAACAAATTACCAAATCACTCAAATATCCAATATCAAATAAAATACATAGGTTATTCACAATCACCGAAATGTAATAAATTATACAACCCAAAATATCTCAATAAATACATCTACAACTCCTATCACCATCCCGTGGCCATAATTCTAAAATAACTATTATTATTGGTTCGACTGCTGTACCTGCAAATCTCCTGTAAAGGGTAAAAATATAATAAAAATGAAGTATAAAACTCAGTGAGCTCAGTGAATGGATAGTAGGTTTTGAAGAAAAATCATACTTAAAAAAAAAATTAATCTTTCTTCAAACAATTTCATCAAAAGATCATAAGAACTTAGATAAACTTATTAAATTCAAATCATGTACTGAAATGGCAATATCCATAATACCACATAAAATCAATGAATTCACCACACTTATAATATTAAATGCTGAATACCGAAAACTATCACCAAACAAGTAACCAAGGGAATAATCTCATCATATCCGGCCCTTAACAAATGGGCAATGACGTATTATCTAGGTACAGTCACGCCCCAGAGCTACACGGATAGACGAGAAAGTATCATCTCATGTCTCATCATATCCGGACCTTAACGGATGGGTAATGACGTACTATGTGGGTACAATCACACCTTGAAGCTACACGGATAGATAGGGAAATATTATCTCAAATCTCATTATATTTGTGCATGCATAAGTTGGTTCCCAAAAGACAAAGTCACCCGAGTACACAATCTAAAGCCTCCGTATGTACTCAAACAGGCCCTAAAAGCTATATCTCATTTGTATCATCTGTATCTCAATATTTGTATCTCTGTAATCATCGCATCGCATGCATATGCCCCTAAAAGGGAAGAGCACCCAAACACATGGCCTAAAACCTCTATGTGTGTTCAGACGAGCCCCAAAAGCCTCATATCTCATCTCATCTATATCACTGTATCACTGTATCTAGAGGGAAAGGGTATTGTTTAATAATTTTTCAAACAACATTTATACACATATACATAAACATATAACCATACTTTAAATCTCATTTTCTTTTCATTTAACATTCTTTAAATCTGCTTTTCTTTTCTTTAAAAATATTGTCATGCATTTACTCAAATCAATAATAATAAAATCAATAATCATACACATTTTAATAATAAATATCAATACGTAGATAAAACCCATTTCTAGAAAATCATTAAATCAAAGCATTTGAAACTTATTTCATTCGCTTATTGGTTTTCGTTTGCGAATCCTCCAAATTCAAAAAAATAACATAATTAACTTCCATAAATGCGAATTATAACTAATAAACTCGAAACGATGTTTATCCGCAATAGAATATTCCTGAATCTATAAAATTACTAAAATGCCCTCAACATCAAAATTTACCAAATTATCCTCAAACTCCCAAATTATCAAACCACCCTCAATTCAAATTACAAAAATAACCACGAGTTCTAAATTTATGAAATTACCCCTGAAAATACAAAATTACCAAAATACCCCTAACAACTAAATTACCCAATTACCCTTAAAATCTCAAATTACCTAACTGCCTTCATCTAAAATTACTAAAATATTCACTAATTTTAATATTATAGAATTACCCCTGAAGTTTATGAAATTATCGAATTGCCCTTGCTAGTCAACAATGAATGGAGCTTAGTCAATGGCTACGGGAAGCTCAGGTCGGATAGTTCTTACCTTGGTGAGTCCAATGGTATTAGCAGTGACCTCCCACGCACGGCAAGGCTGCGAATCGCCCTCCCAAAGCTGTGAACTTTCTGGTGATCGATCGATAGCAATCCGGTCGTTTCAAGTGACGAGACCATTCAGAAATTGATGAGGGTGAGCTGAGGAACAAATCCCAAGTGGTGGTGCAACCTAATTCTAACGAAATCGACGATGGAGTGAATGAATTTGGCTGCGGCTTTTCGAGCCCGAAATGACAACGTTCCAGTCGATATCCAGTGACACAAATGGCTGAGGTATGACCAGTGGCTCACAAGCTTCAGATCGTTACCTTGCTCAATTGGTGGGGTGCCCGGAATCGTGAGATGCAACCAAGTCGGATCGCGTGGGTTCAGGTCAGGAACCGGGTATGTAGCTCTTCTCTCTCTCTCTCTCTCTCTCTCCTTTCATTTATAATAATGACTCCCCCTTTTCTTTCTTTTTTTTAAGCTAGCTATAAATTAAGTGAATATCAAACCTAAATGCTGAAATAAAATCCAACTACGCGGCCATTAAATTGAGTTTGTATTGTCTCGATTTTATGTCATGACAAATTTAAATTATTTGGACATGATCAATTTTAATAACTGCGACCAATTACTCGCAACAATTTGTAACAAATCCAACGACTTTAAAAAAATTAATGATGAAATAAAAAATACATAATACATGCAATTAAAGAAATTAAAGAGCATGTGTTACATGGCATTTCACCTATTGCAAGATAATTAACCATGTTAACATACCAAGGCATATTATATATAAAAAACAAAAACTGGTCAAGGAAGGTATCATTGATGCGAGTTGTATCAATTGAAGATTCATTTATAAGTCTTGGCAAGTGATTTGTAACAATAGTTTTGACACCCTTTTGTCTTTGATTGTCAAGTTAAATTCTTAAAGTAGCAAAATCCCATTGTATTAATCTTGGCTTGGCATCCTATTTAAATATTAAATATCTAACAACAATGTGATTAGAATAAATAATAGTAGATGAACCAATTAAATATGAATGAAATTTATCTAATGCAAATATTATGAAAAGTAGTTCTTTTTCAGTAATGGTATAATTTATTTGGGCACTATTTAAAGTTCTACTTGCATAATAGATAACAACGGTCTTACTTTCCTTTCTTTGTCCAAAAGCAGCTACAACGACATAATCCCTACCATCATACATTAGCTTAAAAGTCAAAGACCAATCAGGGGATTCATTACAGGGGTTGATGTTAAAAGACTAATTATCTTTTCAAATGCTTTCTGACAATCTTCACGCCATATAAATTATGTGTCTTTATTCAAAAGATTATATAGAGTGGTCTACAATTGACACTAAAGTCTTTTATAAATCTCCTCTAAAACCCAGCATATCCTATAACAGAACAGACTTCCCTAACAGTCTTTAGTAAAGATAAATTTTAAGATGACTTCAACTTTGGCTTTACCAATTTCAATTCCATTAGAAGACAATACATAGCCCAAGACAATTCTAGAAATAGCAATGAAATAATATTTTTCTCAATTTAAAACAAGTCTTTTTCCTTTGCACCTTTCTAAAACTCTTTCTAAACTATTAAGATATTTTTCAAAAGAATTTCCAAATACAATTAAACCATCTATGAAAACTTCCAAAAAATTTTCAACCATGTCACTAAAAATGCTTTGCGTACATTTTTGAAATGTTGTAGGAGCATTACAAAGTCCAAAAGGCATTCTCCTAAATGCAAATGTTTCGAATGGGCATGTGAATGTCGTCTTTTCTTGGTCTTCTATGGTTATAGGAATTTGATAATAGCCTAAATAGCCACCAAGGAAATAGTAGTGAAGGTGTCATGCTACTCTCTCAAGAATTTAGTCTAAAAATATAAGAGGAAAATAGTCTTTTTTAGTGGCATTATTTAATTTTCTGTGGTCAATGCACATGAGCCAATTAGATAGGATTCGTGTTGGGATTGGTTCACCTCTTTCATTTTTTACCACAGTTACTTCTGATTTCTTTGGAACTACTTATGTTAGACTTACCTATTTAGTATCAAAAATAGGATAAATAATTCCTACATCTGGTAGTTTCAGGGCTTCATCTTTTACCATTTGTTTCATATGAGTGTTTAGTCTTCTTTATAATAGAAAGGTTGTTTTGGCATTTTTTTCTAAGTGTATTTTGTGTATGCAAATTAAAGGATTAATGCCTTTTATGTCTTTCAAAGTCCAACCACTTTTAGTCTTATGCTTTTTTAGAACAGCCAATAGCTTACCTTATTGGTTGCTTGTGAGTTGGGAAGAAATTACCACTAAATAAGTTTGCTAATCTCTGAGATACCTATACTTTAACTCTTCTAGTAAGGGCTTCACTTCAAGCTTGGGTTCTTTTTCTTTCTTTGACTTTGCAAGTTATATCATTTCTTCAAAGTTTATTGGTTACTGTCATCTTTAGGTAACTATGTAGAATCTAAGTAGAGAACATATGTTAGCACTATTACATTCTAATTTCTTACTTAATTCAAAACAACCTGTAAAATAGCTTTCTATAGAGTTTGTAAAATTCTCATCTTAGATATGCTCCTCAATGATTGGTTTAATGAGCTCAATCTCTCATTCTCACTATCATCATCTTCTTTATCGTAAGGTTGTTTACACATATTGAACACATTAAGTTCCAACGTCATATTTCTAAAAGATAACTTCATCACTCCACTCTTGCAATTAATCAAAGCATTAACGATGACTAGAAATGGTCGACCTAATATGATAGGAATTTGCTTACATTCATCAACAATTGGTTTTGTTTCCAAAATAATAAAATCTACAGGATATATGAATTTATTGACTTGGACTAATACATCTTTAATTATCTCTTTTGGTACCTTAATCAACTTATCGACAAGTAAAAAAATGGTAGAGGTTGACTTTTACTCACCACAATTGAGTTATTGATATACCGAGTATGGAAGCAAATTGACACTAACATTGAGATCAAGTAAAGGTCGCTTAATGTTATGATCTCTAATAATGTAAGAAATAATTGGACAATCAGGATCTTTGTATTTCAAAGTATTATTAGTTGAAATAATATAACTTACTTGTTTTTCTAAGAAAGCTTTCCTTTACGCCTTTTGTTTCCCTTTTACAGTGCATAGGTCTTTCAAAAATTTAACATAAGATAGTACCTGTTTAATGGCGTCTAACAAATGAATGTTAACCTCTACTTATTTGAAGACTTTACAAATCTATGAACTGTGATTTAATTTTTTTGGGTTGATTAATGTTTGATAAAATGGGAATACATGACGAGAGTTGGTTATTTCTTTATGGATTAAACTCTTTCTTACTCTCTGAAATTACTTCTTACCAATTTCATAAGGATCAAGAATGTATTTCTTGACAACTTTACCTCCACAAACGTTTATAACCGATTTAACTTAGCTTATATTTTGGTTTCATGTACTACTTATTTGAGGATATTGTTGACTCTTAGGGTTTGGTTTTGATTGAGAAAGAAACTTACTTTTTTCCATGAATGGAGAAGGCTGATTTAAGTTTGGAGATGGTGTTTATCAAATTGCTTAAGATTTGCATGGTATGACTATTGATAGACTCTTATTTTTTAATGAATAAATTCAATGTATCTTCAAAAGTTTTTCTTGGTAATGGAACATAATGTGGGTAACTTTGTAAATTTTAAAAATTCTTATGTAAAGGAAATGGTTGTGAAGTTTGTGTATGATTGTCATTCCTACAACTAAAGTTTGGGTGGTTTCTACAACTAGAGTTGTAGGTTTGTTAGTATGGATTAGGATTTGGCCTCTTGAAATTGTCTATGACGTTTGCTTATTTGCGCAAACTTTTCTTCAAAGTTGGCAAGGTTGAACAATTTACATAAAATGTTCAGTAGAAATATGACATGAATATCTTGAATAGATTTAACATGATCACCCTTTTTTAACTCCAATGCTAAAGATGCAAATTTGGCTTGAAAGTCATGTTCTTCCCTAAGGTTGTACATGCCTCCACTAGATGGAGATGATTGGAGTTTACTTGATGACTTATAAGAACCAATTGTATCTTAGTGTTGTGCATTCTCTGTTAATTGGTCATGAAAATCTAATGTAGCTTTAAGACTTTTGTCTCTAAACTCACTGTTACACATCATTTCAACAACCTGTCTACTTTGGAACATTAGTCCCTTATAGAAATATCACACTAACCTCCATGCTTCAAAACCATGGTGTGGGCAAACGTTAAGTAATTATTTATACCTATCCCAACACTAGTAAAGAGTCTCTCTTGGCTTTTAAATAAAAGTGAGTGATTTTTTTTTTAAAGAATTTTTTCTTTGGATGGAAAAACTTTTTTCAAAAGTTGTTTCATTAACAATAAAAAGTGTACATTTAATAAGTCTAAAATTATCAATTTTTCACTTACAGTGTTGATTAATGCGTTCATTATTCCTAAATTATCTTACACTCACCTAATAAATTTTTATATTAAAATTAATTTGTAGTATGTTAATTTTTTTTATATTGTAAATATTTCATAAATAAAGAGGGAATTGGAACTTAAAGCAGAAACAAAGAAGAATTACTGGAGACATTGGAATGCATTATTGAGAAGATGTAAAAAAACAAAAAAAGTAATAAAAAAAAAAAAAAGGTGCAATAATGGTGTGATGATCAGCCATTTTGCCACTCGACCGACACACCCTTCAATGTATATAGATGATATAAAATAAAATAAATATTAATAAAATAAAAGAAAAAATATACATTCCTCTCCTTTTAAAGGTGAGGAAATGCAAGGCTAAACTAAAGCTAAGGAATTCTTTTTCTTGTTTTTCTTGTGTTATCAATTTCCTAGTAATATATTTTAGAAGTTTATTAAATAAAATGAGTGTTTTTTTTTTCAATATGAGTGGCTAATTTTTTTTTTCAAGGGTTTAAATTATTGATTAAATTGCTCTCTCAAGTAAGTTTTTAAAGTTTATTTTATTTGTTGTATTTTTACTTCCTTACCAATTTCTTTTATGTTATGTTAATTTATCAGACCCATACTGTCCTTCAAATTTCTATTTTGAAAATATTGATTTCAAACTTTGTTTTGTGGTATGATTTAATGATACTTTCTTGATT
This sequence comes from Luvunga scandens, assembly GCA_030449905.1. Lineage (NCBI taxonomy): Eukaryota > Viridiplantae > Streptophyta > Magnoliopsida > Sapindales > Rutaceae > Luvunga > Luvunga scandens. The sequence goes on along the minus strand of JASUUG010000193.1, from coordinate 741,175 downwards.
TAGCGTAAATCCAGGTTTCAGAGAATTAAGAGAACTTTAATTCTATGGCATCTTCATCTTCATCTTCCACTCTTACTTCCTCAATTACTCCTGTTACTTTACCTTTACCCGAATCTTGTACCAAACAATCCGCAAGTAAAATAGAGAGTTTAGTTGAATATTCTTATATTCCAGAATCTACCCAGATAAATGAATCCTCTATGCCTCTTGTTAATCCCTACCAATCTTACAAAAGACCTTCTTCGATTACTAGATCCATCATAACCCTTATATCTACCAAGAGACCCCATCCTAAAGAATATATCCAATCATCCAAACTTGACCAGTGTGCTCTTCAAGCTACCACAACAGAGCAATATGTTACCCTTGAGACTTGTCTTGAACTGATATCCTCTTAGAAACGAGAAGGTTATACTCACCTTCACCTTGGAGGTGTAAGATTGATCCTTACTTTACATGGCAGAAAAGGCCTTCCTATCACAGCAAGGATAGCCTTACTTGATACCAGATTCAAACAATACCAGTTTGCCACAATTGAAACTATCCTAACTACTCTGCATGCAGGCAGCGTCCTGCTTACCTTGTATCCCAATTTTAACTTTTCCCTGTTAGACACAAACCTATCCACCGCACTCAAAGTCTAGATCCAGATCTAGATCCAAGGAGCAGAACAAATAGCTTTGGCTAAAATTGTAACTTTACACCATCAGTTGGTGTATCGTTTGCAAAACCATGCTCTTGATCTTCCTACACCCCAAACAGCAAACTCTGAAGCTCTAATGATTCTCGCTGAATCAGAAGATATTCCTACCATTATTCAGATACCCAGACAGATCCCTCGACAAGAACTCATAAAGATCATGCCTTTAGGATGGATCACCAACTATGAGCAGTTTCATAGTAATTCCACTATGATCCAGACATCTAAAAGCATGTTTGAACATCGCCCTGATGGCACTATCCGCATGACTTTAGAATGGATCACCAACTATGAGCGGTTTCATAGTAATTCCACTTCGATCCAAACATCTGAAAGTATGTTTGAACACCGCCCTGATGGCACTATCCGCATGACCTTTAAACCACCTCCTTCGGCCTCCGAAGAACCACCCAAACTCTCTCTTTCACCTATTCCTCAATGATAAACTCAGTCCAAACTCAGCAAGAAAACCTACCCATTATGTCCTCTTTATCCTACAAAGATAAATGGTCATTTTCTATGGGATATTATGGGATCAGGAATGTGTGATCCGGATTGCCCATGCTTTGACGAAACAAAAGATGACGAGATATATTACAAAAGAAATAGGAAGAGCCACAAAAGAAAAGACAAATGCAGATATCATTCTGATGATTTTGATCCACCAGAACCAGATTACCTAGCACCTTTGCCCTTGTATAATAAAGGCCTCAGGTGGATTAAGAGACATGAATCTACATCTTGTCAACAATAAGTCTTGACACCCATACCACTTCCTCCTCAAACCCCTGCTTGTATGATGTTCACTCTTACACTGTCATCCTCACAAGAATAACAACAATTCCCTCCACTTGAGAAACAAACTGACCCTCAAAAAAATGTCATCTCCAAACCTTTTGTTCAATCAGCCATAACCCCATCTGGCCTTCTAGAAGAACCCAAAGCTTTTGAGGCTATGTTTAACTGGCAAACCCAGAATACCAGAGTACAAAACCAGTCCCTCAATTCCCTCTATTTAAAGGTTGATCATATTACACACGGATCCACTGTTATCGAGAAAAAAGTTGATACGATAACAGACCAACTGGCACAGATATACAACAATCTCCAGACCATGATTACATAATTAGATTCTGAGTTGAGAACCATGATTCAACAAAGGATCTACAGTCCTGAATTTGACTAAAAAGAAAAAGAGATTAGAACTTTACGAGCTGAAATAGCCAGGATCGATATTGAAAAGCAACAACCAACTTTGTTTACAAAATCTCAACCTTTACCAGTGATCAGTCCCTAGCCATACCATCCATTTGGAACTTTACTTGCACCACCAAGATCTTATGATCCTTCTAAGTTATTTAGGATGACCCACACTTTATTCCCAAATCCTCTAAAACCAAAGCCTCCACTTTTATTCAGGTCCAAACCTAAACCTCCAGACACTTCCCACACCCAAACGCCTCCTTTAGACCAACCACCTTTGACTCAAACACAATCTCGCCCAGAAGCCTCCACTTCCAGCCCACAACCTTCGGAACCAAAAACAGTTGCCCAAGAAAAGCAACCTATGTTTCAACTGTATTCTTTTACAACTAATCCTCCATCAGAATTTAAGACCCAAACGGATTTTGAATCTTCTGAGTCCTTATCTGATACTCCATCTTCAGATGCTTTTAATTCAAATCTAGCTGATATTTCCAAACTATTGATGGCTGGTCAAACGTAAGCTTCAAGGACTACAGAGCAACACGCAATAGAGCAAGAGCCCTACTTTGACATTTCTTCTGATGTTGAAGCGGAAGCAGAAAGTTCTCAACGACCACATGCTCAAACCAGACAAAGCTCTTCTGCTAAACCAGCAGGAAGTGGTCTATGGTTTACGTTTGATGGTTTGCCACCAAAAAAATGGCGTGAAAGATTACAAGAATTGTCTGCATGGTTAGATGTTCAAATGCTACAGCCCAATGTAGAAATCTAGGCCATTTTAAGAGAATTCAGTTCAAGATTTACAGGCTCCTTTAGAGACTGGTTCGATAGTCTTGGGGAATACAGGCAACTCCAGTTTATTCAACTTCCAAATGTTTCATCCGCCTTAGCTATTCTCCATGAGCAGTTCATTGGTGAGCCAGCCGCAATTTTTGCAGTTGCAAGGAAAGATTATCTTAAAATGAAATGCTGTTCAATGAACTTCAAGGATTTGAATTATCATTTCAAGAGGATGTCCATTTTGTTTTACAAACTTTGTGGATTCAAATGTAAAGATAAAACTAAATATGATTGTCCTACCTAAAAGCGGCATCATTTCAAGAAGACTTATGATAGAAAGACTAGGAGCAGGCATTACAGATCCTTAAGACATAGAAACCAGAGTAATCTCCACTTCTTTCGAAGGAGAAATGTTCTTTTTGAGGATTCCCGACGTCTCAGAAACAGTCGGTGTTTTATATGCAAGAAAAAAGGTCATTTTGCAAAAAACTATCCTAAGAATCCCAAAAGAGCAATTCGTCTTGTTCAACATTTGCAATCTGTCTCAGAATTCTCTCCTGCAACTGACCAAATTGAATTCCTCTTCTCAGAACAAGAGGAAGCAGACGAAAATACAGTATTTGCTCTTGAAGCCTCGTCTGATGACGACTCTATTTCAGACGCGATAGTGATGACCTATCAAATTTAGTCTACATTATTAGTCCTCCTTCTTAGCCCACAAATACAAGCCCAAAATCAAAACCAATGGTTCTAGCCCAAACCCAAATTCCCATTCCTTTAGTAAAAATTCAACTCCTATTAACCAAATACCATCGGCCCATTACTGTAATTGGGTTTATTGACACCGGAGGCTAGCGCAGTATGATTAACCCTTCAATACTGCCCTCAGAATTTTGGAGTCACCATAAAGAACATATAAAAGGGGTTAAGAACTTAATCCCTGACATGCTCTCTCGGATCAACAAGCAGACACCAGCTACTTGCATTCTCTCAAATTTCTCATTCCCAGTCATCTTCATGGCAACCCGATCTACAGCATCATCTCTCCCACAAATGGCTTTGACTAGAAAAACCTTCCCCCTTTATTGAACCTTCACCAACCCATATCAAATCCAAGAATATGCTACCAAGTTTCTCTTCAGGTACTACATAGGAGTTTACACACTCCAAGACCACTCCACATCCATGACCACATTCCATCCAGAACATCTGTTTCTTACAGGTCTTGTACTCTCCTATACTAGAGACATTACTGAAAATGAGCTTTGGTATTTTTGGTGTCTAATGGTTTTACATGCTACCAAGCTGATCCTTCCAGTCAAGTACATTCGGCAGATGCTCTTGAATCCCTCAAAGGCCACTTCCTTTACTTAGACCCTACTTGAATGGTTTTCTCCAATACCATGGTGGAGACGCAAACTACAAAGTCTTTTTCAAACTTATAGCCTTGACATCATTCCCCCAGAAGAAGCAGCAATGTTTACCTCAGTTTTTATTATTCATCGACCCTACTTCCAACACCCAGACACAAAACTGTTTTTTACTCAAGATCAAGCATATGAGTGGATTACAGTTCCTCACCCTACAACCTTAGAATAGGATCCCCTCATTTCCAAAAATCTTCATAACTTCCTCCTGAGTCTTAACCATGTTCCACCACCTAATACAGACATTGTCCATACTTCCCTTGGTCCTAAACATGAAATAATCATGGTCCCAAATCCTACAGTCCCTCAAAAGGCTAAAGGAGTCCTAATTAAAGAAAAAAGACCAGATTTCACAGATATCCAGTATCAAGATGCACAAGACCCAGAAGAAGATTTTATATCTTTATCCCAGCATCTGAAGTAACTTAAAGATCCTCTCCATGACCCCATCTTCAACCCATTAATCTTGAACCAGGCCAGACCTCCAACCTTCCCATAGCCACTCCAAAACTGCCTATGACTACACCCAAACCCTCGACATGCACTTGGGAATGTGTTCCAAACGTGGTCCATGCCATAGGATGTCCTCTTCATGAGCCATATTGGAAAGACACCAAAGATCCAAATAAGACTGAGAGTGACTCTGATGATGACGTGATGAATCTATCAGATGATGAAGAGATAAATCCAACCTTTCCATAATTTTAGGCTTCTAATTTTGTAAAAGATAAAGCAAAACAATAATGAGTTTGCTTTTCTTAAAAGGTGTGCTTAAATTTCTCAAAAAGTGTGCATAAGTTTCTTAAAAGGTGTGCTTAGATTTCTCAAAAGATGTGCTTAAGTGTTTTCCTTTTAGCATGCTTTATGTTGTTGACCACATGCTTTATAATTAAAGCAGTTTGTTTAATTTTGCTTTTGCTTTGGATAAGGGTCATGTCTTATCCTTTGCTTGGTTGTAAACTTCTTCTTTCTCTATATAAGGAAAGGATATTGTGAATGAAAATAAGGAAGAAAAATTCTAAGAAAAAACTCTTGAGTTCTCTCAACCATGTCTAGCTAAAAATCTCTTTTCTCTTAATTCAAAGAAACCTTGGATTTATAAAGAAAAGGGAAAGTAAAATAAAATCAGTTCATAAAACCTCGAGGAAGTATGCTCAGCACTTGCCTTCCTTGAAGGATCCTGTGCATCAGAACTCACTGTAGTTTTCTTATTTGGTTTTGTACCTTGCTTTGGCCAAGAAATGCCTGTTTTGGTTTTACAAAGAAAATGTTTTAGGTTTTCTAGTATGAGGTATATCGGCGGGAATCCAACGACATAAGTTCCAAAGGTCATCCCGAATGGGGACTAGTCTGGTCCGCACTGTTGGTTAAACAAGCCACGTACCGTCACGATTGGTATAGTCTGGTCCACATTGTTGGTTAAACAAGCCACGTACCGTACCAGTCCACGATTGGTATCACATTAGGTACTTGGTCCTATATTTATCACATTAATTGTTAGTCAAGAATTAAATGGCATAATAATTAACTAGTAAAATAAATGCAAAATACAAATATGAGATAGTTGTTATAATCATAATTTGAAATCCGAGAGTAGATTTTATAACCTTAGCATATTTTTAATTACTAGATTTTAAATTTCCTATAATTTGACATCAGACTCACCAAATTATATTATAATTAGACACTCTTATATTTGAGAGTAATAACACTTTTGACTCATGTCATTGCTCTTGTATGTTATTCTGAGTTCTTATTAATTGAGATCTAAGGTTTCGTAGTCAAGTTTTAGCTTTACCTTTTAATGAAAAGGAAAAAAACTTAATCTAGTTATGTTCATACTACAATTTTAGTCTATGTATGTGTAACATATGCACCTTGATTTCTTTAATTGAGTGTATTATATATTTTTAATTTTGACATTAGTTTTAAAGTCATCAAATTTGTTACAAATTGTTACAGGTAAAAATGATGCGGTTATTAAATTGATCGTATTTGAATAATTTAAATTTTGTCAAGGCATAAAATTGAGATTATTCGATCATGATTTAATAGTTGTGTAGTCGAATTCCAATATTAGCTTAATTTATATTAAGCTTTAAAAAAAAGGTGTTAGTTTCTATAAATAGAAAGGGAGAGAGGGGTATTCATTTCTATAAATAGAAAGAAAAAGATATCAACCTGCCTCGGAGCTAACCCGAAACCTGCGAAACTGACTTGAACAAATCTCTCATTTCTGGCCACCACACCGAGTAAGCAAGGTGCTGATTGAAAGCCCTCAAGATGCCAGTCATATCTGTGCCATCATCACCGCTAGAAAACGGCTAGAACACCAGCAATCGAAGCTTAAAAGCCTACGACTCAACCTGTTTCATATAACCATGATTTCATCGAAATTAGGCTGCACCACCACTTGGATCTTGTTCATCAGCTACCTTCATCATTTTCCGACCAACATTGCCATTTGAAATCGTTGTTTTGGCCATGAATGACCATCGAAAAGCTCCCAGATTTGGGAGCTCAATCTACCGCTATTGCCACATGTGGGAAGTCATCATCAGTACCATTAGATTCATTGAGGTCAGAACTATCATACTTGAGCTTCCCGTCTCCATTAACTGAGCTCCAATCATCGTTGACCAATACGGTCAATTAGGTAATTTCATAAACTTGGGGGATAATTTTGTAATTTTGAAACTAATGGATAATTTAGTAGTTTTAGGCCAAGGGCAATTAGATAATTTGAGATTTTGAGGGTAATTCAGTAATTTAGGATTTTAGGGGCATTTCAATAATTTCTCGATGCCAGGGGTATTTTGATAATTTTATAGATGTGGGAGTTGTATGATAAGGATAAATGTTCGTTTTGAGTTTTGTTGCGTGAAGTTAGTTGTATTTCATATTTACGAATAATAATTATGTTATTTCCTTGAATTAGGAGGATCCATGAACGAGGACAAATCTGTGGACATTGTTGATACCAAGTTGGGACATCGTCACTTTGAGTGGAATACACAAAACATATTTTCTTTATAGTTATTATGATTTCAAAATATGGTAAAGTATTTTTATGAAATAAGTTTTAAAGGCTCTGATTTAATGATTTTATAAAAATGGATTTTATCTCTATATTGGTATTTATTATGAAAAATGTGTATGGTTAATGATTTTATTATTGATTTTCAATATATGCATGATAATATTTTAAAGAAAATGAAATAAATTTAAAGTCTGTTAAATGAAAAAGGAAATGAGATTTTCGACGTGATTATATGTTTATGTATATATGTGTAAAAGGTTGTTTGCAAAATCATTAGACAATACCATTTCCCTCTAGATACAGTTATACAGATGAGATGAGAGGCATTTAGGGCTCGTCTTAACACACATAAAGACTTTGGGCTATGTGTTTGGGTGCTTTTTCCTTTTAGGGGCATATGCACGTGGTATGATGATTACAGAGATATTGATATTAAGATAAAGATGATATAGATGATACAAATAAGATATAGGCTTTTGGGGCCCGTTTAAGTACACACAGAGACTTTGGGCTGTGTATTCAGCCGCCTTTGTCCTTTGGGAACTAGATTATGCATGCACATATATGATGGGATATGAGATGGCACTTCCCCATCTATCCATATAACTCTGGGGCATGACGATACCTAGATAATACGTCATTGCCCATCCGTCAAGGTCTGGTTATGATGAGATTATTTCCCCTGGATACTTGTTTGGTGATAGTTTTCAGTATTCAGTATTCAGTATTCAGTATTTAGTATTGATATTATAAGTTTTGTGATTTCATTGATTTTATACAATATTATATAATATTATTATTTCAGTACGTGATTTAAATTTAATAAGTTTATTTAAGTTCTTATGATGTTTTGATGAAATTGTTTGGAGAAAGATTAAATTATTTTTAAATACAATCATTTTTCAAGAACTACTATCCACTCACTGAGTTTACTGAATTTTATACTCACTCTGTTTTATTATATCCCCCTTCCCCCATAGGAGATTTGCAGGTACAACAGTCGACCCAACAACGATAATTATTCTGGAATTATGGCCACATGATAATGTTAGGAGTCGTAGATGTTTTTACTAAGATATTTTGGATTGTATAATTTGTTACATTTCGGTATTGTGAATAACCTATGTATTTTCTCTTATATTAGATATTTGAGTCATTTGGAATTTTGTTAAAGAGATTGATTGACGAAGTTGATTGTATTTGTAATTATTTTTTAGAGTGCTTGTTTTATTAATACACAGGTTTGGGTATGATAAATTATAGGGGAGACCTTGTCAAATTTTCGACATAATTCTTATTCATTAGATTATTTCAAAATGATTAAATAGATTTATCTAGACTCACCCTGAGTGTTCGAGGTGGGTCGTGTCAGTATGTATTACAAACTTTCTTAAAATCTCTTAAATGCAAGTATGGATTCTCAAATTCTAAACCATGAAATATTGGTAAAAGTTGAATAATACCTCGCTTGAAGTTGAATCAAGATGCTTTTGGAGGAAATACTATGCAAGAAGGTGCTCCAGTTCTGGTTAAATTCATGTAGTCTCTCAAAGTTCTTGATTGATTAAAATCATGTGCAATAGGTTGAGGATAGTTGTCTCCTTAATAAATTTGAGGATTAAGTTGGTTCAAAAGGTTTTCTTCTTGCAAAAAGGTTTTCTTCTTGGATTTCTTCCATGATTGGTGGCGGTGATTGTGATCTACGAATTAATTTATCATTTGAAATTTGAGACCAATGTCTCATGCAATGTTGATAATGTGTGTGTATGTGTGTGCGCCTGTGAATTGAAATTAGATGATACACAAACAAGTGAATAATGCATGAAATACTAAAGAAAATTATGCAAAATAAAAATAAACTGAAAATTAAATAAACAAGCAATATAAATGTGCAAAAAATAATAAATAATTGCTAAATAAAAATAAATAAACTGAAAATTAATTAACTGAAATTAAAATAATAGGTAGTTGAACTAACCATATAAATAGATTAATTAAACTAAACAGATTAACAGAATAATAATATATTAAAAAGAATAAATAACAATTAAGGTGGGTAAACCAACCATATAAATTAACAACATAAAAAATGCAAAGGAAAATAAAAAATTAGAAAAATTAAATTGTAGAAATTAAAAGAAGAAGAAAGAAAAGGAATGCCTATCTGAAGATGTGGACTCCTCTTTTTTTTCAAGTTTTAGAAATTTTCAGTCAATTAAGTGATTAATTAAATTTATTGGGCCTTTGTTGTAATTTTTAACGAAAATATTCACTTCTACTCAGTCCTAATCAAGTCTAAATTAAGTCCAAATTGAGTTCAAATAAGTTCAAGTTCTAGGTCCAAATATGATTGTTATGGGAAAGTTCTATTAGGAACCTATTTGAAAAGTTTCCAAACTTTTGTGGTCAAATTATAATTTTGGAACTAGTGAATAAAAAAATGTAAGATGAAAGCGAAAGTGTGGGTAAAGCAAAATTTAAGAAAAGAAGAAAGGGGCAAATAAAAATTTTCAAAAAAAAGAAATAAAACAAAAAAGTAAACAAAATAAATAACTTTTCTCGATAACAATGTCAAAAACTTGACTTGATTCAAAAATGATTTGTAACTCCTAAGTATAAGAGTGTCTTATTATAATATAACTCAGTGAGTCTAACGTCCATCCACAAAGCAAATATTTAATTTGTTAATTTTCTTAAACTATCTAAAAAAATAAAAATATAATTTAAATACACGCTATTTAATTTAAGTGAAACTATAGAAATAAATTAGTTAGAGTTATAGATCCAATCTTAGTAGTAATTATAATTTAATAAATTCTTTTCTTTTAATTTTGTTTATTGCCCAAAAGATTAATTATATAAATTGTCATTATTTTCTCATTAATTTTATTATGGATTAAGTACTTAGTATGCTAAAATTCAATTTATCTACAATAAGTCAAAATAACATCTTACCATACATTATACTAATTTATTAAGAATTTATTATGCCAAACTCTCTTATTCGCCTACAATAAATCAAAATTTCAAAACATAAAATATGGATAAAATTAAATGGAAAATAATTTAATTTATATAATTAAAAATAAAATTTGATTAAATCATATTTTCTACTAAGAGTTTCACCTTACCCTAATTATTATTATTATTTAGTTAAACATAATTGAAATAAAAATAATTGTTAAAATTAAATTATACATAATTAAAATTTAAAATTGATAAGATTGAAATTACAACTAAATTTATTTATGAAATTAAATTTCAAAGTTTTGAAATAACTTGCAAGAAAATTAAATTTAAAATAAAAAGAGAAGAAGTTTCAGAGATTAAGGGTGCGTTCGGTATTGTTTTCAAATCACGTTTTCTGTTTTCTGAATTCAGAAAATACTAAATAGGTGTTCGGTAGCTTGTTTTTGAAAATATTTTTAAAAATGTAAAATTCATTCTACACTTTTAACAAAGGAAATGAGAAAACAATTTTTTCTTGTTTTCCTTATTTTCAATCCTATATTAAGTTTCAAAATGAATAATTTTCTTCCACCATCTCACAAAATAATAATAATATCAACATTATTATTATTATTATTATTATTTATTATTATTATTATTATTATACCCAAAAAATCAATTTCCCTCACAATAATCTTTTCTTTTTATATACATTATAATATTTATTTTTTTTATATTAATTAAATAAAATATGTAGAGGTTATCATTGTTCTTTAAACAAAAAAGTTAAAAAGATCACCTAATTTATTCTTAAAATTAAAATAGTCAAACTAATTAAATAATAAAAATAATTATTCATTACTTAATATTAAGTTTATGAAAATTATTCTAATAATAATTCTTTAAAACATTCCTACCAAACGTATTTTACTTTTCTTTATTTTTAAGATTTTTTTTTTAAAATGATAACAAACATATTTTTAAATTTTAAAAATAAATTTAAAAATAACATTTTCATTCTCTTTTTTATTTCATGAAAATGTCAGTTTAAAAAAAATACCAAACAGGGCCTTAGCCATCAGTAATTCAACTCTAGTTGGTTACAAACTTACAATCGCGTAATCGAGCCGCCGCTTCTTTAACTACTTTTGCCGTTAAGGGAAAATCAAGGACAGAGATCAAGCTTTATCTCGCACGTAAACCGTCAGATCTCCAGGTAAAACCATAAAGTCCACGTCAGCTTCTAGTTCGAATTTGAGCGGGCAGAATCAGTGGACAACAAAATCTATTAAAAACAGAATACGAAACAAAAGGCAAGTTTTGCTTTTGTTTTGGTTAATCAGTTGAAAAATAAATGAAAAAATGTCAATCTCAATTCTTGAATCTTGCAAGAAGAGAAAAAGAAGTCCGAAACTGTTCGGGTTCCACACGTTTATGGAATCGGGTTGCCCGATAAGCCCCGCCGGTGCATTTCGCGATAACGTGAGACTGTTTCTATCAGCATGTGGTGTCCTTGAAGATTACAAAGTTGAAGGCATGTCCATTTGGTGCACTCTTCTTGTTCACGAGAGCAGCAGTATTGTTTTTCCTCTTTACACCATCGAAGAGCACGTCAAGCACTCAGCTCAGCCCTACTGTGATCAATGCCGATGCTCCGGTTGGTTTCTTTAATTTTTGCCCTGCCCAATTTTTTATTTTCTGTATTGGGGTTTTGTTAATTTTGTGGAGTTGGGTTTTTTTTTTTTTTTGTGTTCTTTATTTTAGGTTGGAGTAATCATTATGTGTCAAAACGCAAGTATCATTGGATAATACCAATTGATTGTGACTGGAATAACCCCCTTGAGGATGGTGTTTTTGATCTTCAGACCCATCTCTTACATGGGTTAATTCACTGCAATGGCTTTGGTCATCTTCTCTGTATTAATGGGATTGAAGGAGGTTCTGGCTACCTCTGTGGTAGAGAAATCATGGATCTTTGGGACCGTATTTGTACAAATCTTCGAACCTGGTAAATCAAAATTTTTTATTGTTGATTGATTATTTCTTATTTTCTTAATTGATATAAATAAAATTCCCTTACTGATTGACTGCAGCAAAGTCACTGTTGAGGATGTATCAAAGAAGAAGTCAATGGATCTTCGCTTGCTTCATGGGGTTGCTTACGGGCATCCATGGTTTGGTAGATGGGGATACAAATTCTTTCATGGAAGCTTCGGGGTGAAAGAGCACAATTACAACAGAGCGATTGAAATTCTCAGCTCTTTGGAACTTGATAATATAATTCAAGGTTTCTATGGCACGGATCAGTGCAGAGAAATGAAGCAAATATTTCATCACTATCGAGATATGAGTGAAACTTTGTTGCTCACACTAAAAGATCTTCTCAGGTTTATGCTAACTGTCAAATCTTGTGCTTCTGCACAAAAGAAAACAATCATGGCTGCCACAAAGCCTTCAACAAGAATGACCCTGCGGAATAAGTCTGTGGTGAAGGATAAATCTGTCAACTATAAAAGATTCAGTGCTGTTGTTCCTAAAATGGCTAGCAGATGGTCTGCGAGAAGACTAGAATCTGCAGCAGAAGTCATTGTTAATGCATTACAAGAAAAAAAGGCAGAGAACTTGGGTCGTGGTGGGGGGATGAGCCGGCAAGAAGTAAGAGATGCAGCCAGGATGCACATTGGGGACACTGGGTTACTGGATTATGTGTTGAAGTCAATGAACAATGTAATTGTTGGGAGTCATATTGTGCATCGTGCAGTGAATCCAGCCACTCGGTTATTGGAATACACAATTCATGATCTCTGTGATGATGCTGGAATCTCAGAGCCAGAACCAGAAATATTTGAGGAGCCACTTCCACCACCAGCTCTAGAGACAGGATCCGATGTTTACAGTGAAGTGGTTTATTTGTACATGAATGTACTATTGAATTACCCGGAATCAGAATTAGTGGCACTGGCAACACAGGCAGTTCTTGACAGCAAGCACTTTGTGAAGGAATGGCCATATAGGGATGAAGATGACCAGTTTCTGAGATTTAAATGCCAAGTGATGCCTAGTTTTGTTGATTCAGAAACTGATTTGACAGTAAAATTACCACCCGGGGAGTTGGTCATGGTTCCATTGCATTCCACAGTTTTGGAGCTCAAGGAAGCTGCAGAGGGTGCATTGAGAGATACTTACTGTATTATGGAAAATCTTGTGGTAACAGATATCGAAAACATGCAAGAACTGGATGATGGAGATGTGTTGTTTGGAGCAGTAGAATCAGGTTCAGAAGTTTGGATACAAGGATATGGGATTGATTCAGACTCTAAATTGAGGTACGAAGGTGGGAATGACAAATGGATTATGAAATGTGAATGTGGAGCTCAGGATGATGATGGTGAGAGGATGGTGGCATGTGACATTTGTGAGGTGTGGCAGCACACGCGCTGCCATGGCATTGAAGATTCTGAAACTGTGCCACCACTGTTTGTTTGCCCAAGGTGCTGCTCTTCCCTTGCACCATCAAGGACCAAATCTTCTTTCAAGTTTTTTAGCTCTGATGATTTGCTGTTGGTCCCAGAAACTGAATACGGGGCAGAGAGAGTTGTATTCAATGATGATATTGGGATGCAGCTGTGATGAGTGTGAAGTTCATATGCTTCTGGCCTTCCGTTTATGCCTTTCATAAAGATTCTGTGGGGATAGGTAAAATGTTCTGTTACATTGTATTCTGTAGATGTTTTCCAAAATCTAAATTCTAAAAGAGTTAGATACTATTCTAGTGCAGCAGATGTAGAACTCTAGACTTAAGTAGATGTTTATCTGCCATACAAAAAGAATTATGGTTAATGTTCATATTAGGTCAGAATTATACTGAAAAAAAAGATATCGTCTGTTGATCGAATAAAGAATTCAACATTTTACTTGTTGCATTTGTGAATCCTGCTTATTATTTCTGATTCACTTAATCACACTATTCTAGCAGGTTGCATTGCCTGAGTGTTGTGTCATATTTCACTGAAGTTTTATGTCCTTTGTTTCCCTTTATTTATTTATTTTTTTAAAACAAGGGCTACTGGTCTACAAGTGCTCTTGATTTGTTTCATCATTAAAGTTTGTTGATGTAGACTTGTAGTGGTGACAATTATTGCTCAATCTTTTCATGTACCTAGTAGAGCTTCTGAATTTTCAAAAGAAACAGTGTTACTTTCTAGAGTACAGTTTGTATTTACAGGCATCTGGTAATATTTCTAGCAGTAGCAGAGCTGGCTGGCACCGGTTTTATTATTCTTCTGATTGTTGATCGAATTAGTTTTAATTTTGTCCCCATGAAAACAAATACTTCCCCATTGGTTTTTGGTTGAGCCTGATGTGAACGTCCTTCTCTTCTTGTAATCCCACAATTTTGCGATGGCAAACCCATTAAATAACAAGGGCCTGGTCTTGTACATATAAAGCCCAAACCTGATGGGTTTCCTAACCTTATAGCTTGACGTCTCCATTGAAACAGCAAATACCTCAATATCTATCATATGAGTCACTACTATTCTACTAATCCCATTCATCACACTACAACATAATTCAGATAATTTTTAGAAATAATCCAAAAATATAGACTAATTAGAAAAAATGCTTTTCTGATGTTAAGTGTTAACTCCAGTTCTTGTCAAATTTGGTCGAGGACTTGAATGACACAAAATATAATTGCGGAGCACTTAAGTAATGCTATTTTTTTAAAACTTATGATTCTCATTGGTTGTGAGTTACTCTCTAAAAACAATACGGAAGGGAAGGATTTGAAGTGCCAGTGTCACTTTTTTTTTGTTAATTTGGAATATAAATGGTCTGAATGTGAATATTTAAATGATATATTTTTTTAAAAAAAATATGAATAAATGGCATTTAACAAATAAACCAAACTCTAAAGATTATAATATTATTTAACAAACAAACCTAGTTCTGAAGATTATAATATTATTTACTACCTTCCAACTGGGTTTTGCCTTTTCCAGTACCAGTAATTAAGTTTGTTGAGCCCCATGTGCATTCAGGGTGGGCAAATTCGGTTTAGATTGGATTGAGCCAAATTATCAAACTGATCCAAATGTATCGGTTTGAAATATTTCCAAACTTCGATCTTGATCTAAAATTTTTTTAAACCGAACCGATCCAATCCAACTGAATCGGTTTGGATTCTTGGTTTGAGGTTGTAAACTAAAAGACCACCTCTTTTATATTATTATGCCTAAATTATTTGTTATTTTTTTGTGTCTCTAATCCAAATTGATATCTCTTTTTATATTATTGATATCTACTTTGATATCTACCCAACAATTCGAAGACACATTCATACAAGTTCACAACAGAATACATCCTAACAAAGAAGTTCTCAACCTTTCCATTCAAAACAAACTCACAAAATTAAAATAAACTTGAACAACATTTGACAATCAAATTTCGTGCATCTTGTTCGTCAAAACTTTTGGCGCAATTGCTTTTGATTTGTCAAAATCTGCATAAAATGACAAATATAATTAGTTAGATTGCTTAACTTAGAACACAACGTAAGTATACAATATTTAAAGCATAATTACCTTGCTCCACAGACGCACATAATTCCAAATCACTGAAGGATAATGATAATGCTCCTACATCAAACCACCTAATATATTTTTCATCAATTATACTAAAATCCATTTTAACTTTTGACTAAAATGAAATAAAATCCAACATTACTAATAAAATTAACATACCTCAAGTCTCGATTTTTGAAATTATGACAGACT
This sequence comes from Luvunga scandens, assembly GCA_030449905.1. Taxonomy (NCBI): domain Eukaryota; kingdom Viridiplantae; phylum Streptophyta; class Magnoliopsida; order Sapindales; family Rutaceae; genus Luvunga; species Luvunga scandens. Next base: position 725,296 of record JASUUG010000193.1, on the reverse strand, counting down.
TGAGAATGAGCATTCGAGATTGAGAGAGTTGAGAATGATCGGAGGCACTGGAAGTGGAGGCAGCTGTGAGTGTTAGACAATTAGGGTTTTGTGTTTTTGCTTTTATGTAAGTGTACCTTTCTTTTCGTATTAATCCAATAATAAATTGACACATGTCATAATACTTTTTAAATTTTCTAGATTGGATCGATTTGAATCGGTTTGGAATCCTTCCAAACTGAAATACAAACCGAATGATGTCGATTTGCAGTCCAATAAATCGAAACCAGTTTTTTTTACTAATGAAACCGATCCAAATGGTCGGTTTAGATCGGTTCGATTAAAATGTGCCCACCCGTAATATTATTATTGTGCATGGCTTTTTATTAATAAAACTTTCGGTTTGGGTATGGGTCTGTCTCTGCTATCGTTTAACTGAAAATACCGCACTTTAACTTGCTCTGTTGCTTGAAAAGCAAAGAAAAAGTATTGTACATATTTTTCTTTTTCTTTTTATTTTTGGGCAATTCCGTAGAACTTAGAACACACAACACAATACGCAGGCAATGCAAGACATGGTTTTGACAAAAGCAATGCCGAGTTGTCATCGTGGTCATCGTGGAATAGGAATGAAAATACAAATAATACCCACGAGATGACAGCCTTCTATACTGAGATCTGTGGTCCCCACGTCCATGTGCAATCTTTGCAATTTTTTAACTCTCAATTATCTCCTTTTTCATATCATGATTATCATTTTGTGATTCGCTTGCATTAAGGTCTTTTTGTCTATCTACTTCAGCAGTTGAGGTAGAGCTAGAGCTAATTGCCCTTTTCATTTCAGTTAAATGCATGTAACATATTATGTATATGCATTTAAAGCTCTTTAAAGTCAACAACTTTGTTTCCTTTCTCAGGGCTTGAACTTACTGAGAGAAATTATCGGAGGAAGATGAAGGAAAAAACTTGTCTTGGGTTCAAGCTGCTGACGCTTTATCTTGGGTTTTGTTCAATACTATTTGTGAGTGCAAGTGGTGATGATGGAGATGCTGCAGTAATGTTAGCTCTGAAGAAAAGCCTCAACCCACCCGAATCTCTTGGATGGTCCGACCCGGACCCTTGCAAATGGAACCACGTTGTCTGCACTGGGGATAAACGGATCACTCGGATCCAAATCGGTCACCAAAATCTGCAAGGGACACTTCCTTCAAATCTCCGAAACCTCACAAAACTAGAGCGTCTAGAGCTCCAATGGAATAACATTTCGGGTCCTCTCCCAAGTTTAAATGGGTTAGCTTCTCTTGAAGTAGTTATGCTAAGTAACAATCAATTCACTTCAGTTCCCAGTGATTTCTTTACTGGTTTATCTTCACTTCAGTCCATTGAGATAGATAATAACCCATTTTCTTCCTGGGAAATACCTCAAAGTCTGAGGAACGCTTCAGGTTTGCAGAATTTCTCAGCTAATTCCGCTAATATTACGGGCCAAATACCTTCCTTTCTTGGCCCCGATGAGTTTCCTGGCTTAACCATTTTGCATCTGGCCTTTAATCAGCTCATTGGTGGCTTGCCGGCAAGCTTTTCCGGTTCGCAAATACAGTCATTATGGGTTAATGGACAAAATGGTAATGCCAAACTTGGTGGTGGCATTGATGTTATACAGAACATGACATCGTTGAAAGAGATTTGGTTGCACTCCAATGCGTTTTCTGGTCCTTTACCAGACTTTTCTGAATTGAAACAGCTTGAAAGCTTGAGCTTGAGAGATAATTTCTTTACTGGTCCTGTGCCAGATTCTTTGGTCAAACTTGAATCTCTGAAGATAGTGAATCTGACCAATAATTTGCTACAAGGGCCAGTGCCTGAGTTTGATAGATCTGTCTCATTGGACATGGCTAAGGATTCAAATAACTTTTGTTTGCCAAGTCCGGGTTCATGTGATTCTAGGCTTAATACATTGCTTTCAATTGTGAAATTGATGGGTTATCCTCAAAGGTTTGCTGAGAATTGGAAGGGAAATGACCCCTGTTCAGATTGGATTGGGGTCACTTGTACTAAGGGGAATATCACTGTCATCAATTTTCAGAAGATGAATCTTAGGGGAACAATTTCTGCTGAGTTTGCTTCATTCAAGTCTCTGCAAAGATTGATTCTTGCTGACAACAATCTCAGTGGTACGATTCCTGAGGGGCTCTCTGTTCTGGCTGCTCTTAAAGAACTTGATGTGTCAAACAATCAACTTTATGGGAAAATCCCATTATTTAACATTAATACAATCGTGAATACTGACGGTAACCCAGATATTGGAAAGGAGAAGAGCAATTCATTTCAAGGCTCTCCATCAGGCAGTCCAACAAGTACAGGTTCTGGAAATACTTCTAGTTCCGAAAATGGTGGCAAAAACTCTTCAGATTTAATTGCAGTTATCGTGTTTTGTGTTATTGGGGGTGTCTTTCTGATTGCCTTGATTGGTGTTTTGGTTTTCTGTCTTTATAAAAAGAAACAAAAGCGGTTTAGCAGAGTTCAGAGCCCCAATGCAATGGTGATATATCCTCGCCATTCAGGATCAGAAAATAATGAGAGTGTTAAGATCACAGTTGCTGGCTCAAATGTTAGTGTTGGTGCAATTAGTGAAGCGCATACCATCCCTAGTAGTGAGCCCAGTGACATCCAAATGCTTGAAGCTGGAAATATGGTAATTTCTATCCAGGTCTTAAGGAATGTAACAGACAATTTCAGTGAAGAAAATATATTGGGACGAGGAGGGTTTGGGGCTGTTTACAAAGGGGAGCTGCACGATGGAACAAAGATTGCCGTGAAGAGAATGGAATCTGGGGTGATTTCTGGCAAGGGATTGACAGAGTTCAAATCTGAGATTGCTGTTTTGACCAAGGTTAGGCACCGGCATCTTGTTGCTCTTCTTGGGCATTGCTTGGATGGGAATGAGAAGCTTCTTGTATTTGAGTACATGCCCCAGGGCACACTCAGCAGGCATATCTTTAACTGGGCAGAAGAAGGATTGAAACCACTGGAATGGAATAGAAGGTTGACCATTGCCTTAGATGTGGCAAGGGGTGTTGAGTATCTTCATGGTCTGGCCCATCAAAGCTTTATACATAGGGACTTAAAACCTTCAAATATTCTTCTTGGGCATGATATGAGGGCTAAAGTTGCAGATTTTGGTCTTGTACGTCTTGCACCGGAGGGAAAAGGCTCAATTGAAACAAGAATAGCTGGAACTTTTGGGTATCTAGCACCAGAATATGCAGGTAATTTTGGTTCAAGCTGATTTGCTTGCATAATTTTTTGACAAAACCTTTTGTCTTCTATAAATATATTTTTTATAAGGTAATTGGGAATATTTCAACCTACATCCCAGCATATATGTTTGTAGATGACACAGGAGAACATTCAGAAAACTATTTGGTGAGATTTTTGCATTTGATATTTATAAGTGGAAATCAAGCTCAAGATACCACCCAAATAATGCTTTTTACAAAAGATTAAATAAGTTGCTTTGTTTTGTGCTCAAATTAGGCTCTATTAGCTTAGAAGATTAAAGAATTTTAAATTAAATCATCTAAGCCTGTTGGGCTTCTATTTGTCATTAAATTGTCTTCTCCGATATCCGGACTTGTAATTGCTTTATTTGAGTCATCTAGTTTATTTGTATGAATTTCTTTCTAGTTCACACAAGATGTTCCTCTTGCAGTTACTGGGCGGGTAACAACTAAAGTAGATGTGTTCAGCTTTGGAGTAGTATTAATGGAGCTAATCACAGGCAGAAAAGCACTTGATGAGAGCCAGCCTGAGGAGAGTATACACCTTGTAACATGGTTCCGAAGGACATATCTCCGCAAAGATTCGTTCCGCAAGGCCGTTGATCCCACGATTGACCTCAATGAAGAAATACTGGCCAGCATCAGCACTGTTGCCGAGTTGGCTGGACACTGCTGTGCTAGGGAACCGTATCAAAGGCCCGATATGGGACATGCTGTCAATGTATTATCCTCTTTGGTGGAGCTCTGGAAACCAACTAACCAAAATTCTGAAGATATATATGGCATTGACCTTGAGATGTCCCTGCCACAAGCACTCAAGAAATGGCAGGCTTATGAAGGTAGAAGCTATATGGAATTGTCTTCTTCTTCATTACTACCTAGCTTAGATAATACTCAGACCAGCATACCCACACGCCCATATGGGTTTGCTGAGTCATTCACATCAGCAGATGGGAGATGAAGACTGTAAATGACGGTGATGGTGTTTTCCCTATGTCCATTCATATTGCTTGTTTCTCACTTATTGTCAAAGACCGTTCTTGAATTTAAATTTTTCATGTTTTTTCTCCTTAAGGGCATGCTATGGTATTCTTCACTAAAACTTAGTTTGGATAATCATGTCTTCAGAAATTTTGAAAACGAATTGAGATTGATTTGACATGAATCGATGGTTGATCTTTGTTTTTGTTGGAACCTGTGAGCTATGATGAAAGGAAACAGGACTGATAATTTTTGAAATTAACAGCGGAAACTTGGTCTTGTAACAGCACGCAGCGCAGTTTAATAGTGATAAATGACATGTAAGGGTGGTCACAGGTCGGTTTGGTTTTGAATCAAATTAAACCAAAGTTTTTTATTAATATGTAAATCGAACCGAATTAAATTGGTTCAGTTCCAGTTCGGTTAAGCCTTTTTGTTTTTTTCTAATTAATTTTTTTAATTTGTGATTTTTAATTTTTGATATATTTTAGAACCGATCAATTTTAATTAATTTTTAGAATCAACAGCTTATTAACTCTTTCTTTGCAAGAAACACTCTACCTCTGGGCTCTCTCTCTCTCTCTTTTCTTTAAAAAGGACCCAAATAGGAAGCATACTGGGATCTCTATTGGATCCATGGTGGTCACCAGTAGACTAGGTGTGATTTTGGTTGCTGAGCTGGTTCTATGGGTTAAAAGGGATTAGTTTACGGTAGGATAAAGCAACAACGAGAGAGATTATGAAGGGAAGGAGGTTGGTGAGAAGCACATAAGCTCATTTAATATATCAGTCTAAGGGTAAAAAAAGGAAAGTATGGATATGGAGGAGCTTATTCGTAAATGCGAAGCCATAACTGTACCATCTAAAAAAGATAATATGATTAGCTTTGGAGGAATGATGAAAGTGAAAGGAGAAAAACTGGTAGCACACTGTCCTGTGGGAAAAATCCTGCAGACACGTAGTATGCCTCGTGAAAGGCTAAGAGTGGCTATGCAGCAAGCTTGGCGAACCACAAAAGAAATAAAAGTGGAAAGTCTGGGTGATAGTACTTTCATCTTTAAGTTCACATCAGAAAGCCAAAAAAAAAAAGAAGAGAATTTTCCATGGGGGTCCATGGCATTTTGATAGGTCATTACTGATATTAACGGAGCCAAAGGGAATTGGTGATGTTAAAAAGCAAGATTTTACCCACGCTCCCTTTTGGGTACAAATTCACAATATGTCTATTATGTGCATGGACAAAGAGATAATCCAAGAGATCAGGGGGAGAATTGGAGTGGTTCAAGAAGTAGAAACAGATGAAATAGGGGAATGCGTTGGCTCTTTTGCTCGGGTCAGAATAATGGTGGATATTACGCAACCACTGCCAAAAAGGTTGTTGCTTAAAATAGAAGTGGGAGCAATAATTTCATTGCGAGTTGCCTATGAAAACTTGCAGGAATTGTGTTTCTGTTGCAGATTAATTGGGCATTCTTACAAAGAATGCCTTAAATACAAAGGCGAGCCACAGGATGAATTAACCTATGGAGTATGGATGAGAGCACAATCAAAGGCAGAAAGACCAAAGCATGTCAGGGATAAAGAGCACTGGAATGGAGAAAGAGGATTATCCAGCATAATTCCTAGAAGCCATGAGAAGTAAGAATAGCATAGGACGAATACGGGTTTGGAGAACAGCCCCACTGACAGTCATGAAAGTCATAAGCTGGAACGTCCGGGGTTTGGGGAATCCTCGGATGCGTTTAGCAGTCAAGAAAATTCTCCACCTGCACAAACCTCAATTACTTTTCTTATGTGAAACCAAGTTGAAGTCTGAGTAGGTTAAAGTAGTCTATAGACAATTAGCTATAGATAACGTTTTTACGGTGGATAAAGAGGGAAAGAGTGGAGGATTGGCCATCATGTGGAGTGCAGACATGGCAGTCCAAATTAAATCTTACAGTAAGCATTATGTAGAGTTTCAAGTCCAAGATGTTCAGGGGAAAGTGTGGAGGGGCACTGAAATATACGGGCATCCTAAAGCCAATCAAAAGAAGCATTACTTGGACACTTCTACGAAGACTAGCAGGTTTGTCTATGCTTACATGGCTTTGTTTTGGAGATTTCAACGAAATTTTAAATTTGAATGAGAAAAGTGGAGGGCTTGATAGAAGTGCAGAGGCAATTAGAGACTTTAGGGAGGTTGTTAGAGAGTGCAATCTGGTTGATTTGGCAAGTGGGGGCTACCCCTTCACATGGTCAAATAGACAATACGAGCCTTAACTTATAGAGGAAAAGTTAGACCAATTTTTATGTAATCAAGAATGGATGATTAAATTTCAAGATGACCCTGCCACCAACTTAATCTATTGGGAGTCGGATCATTGTCTAGTAATGATGAAAATTCAGAAGAGGCAGAGAAGTATGGTCTATGAGAAAAAAACTTTCACTAGATTCTACTATGAAGATATATGGAGTTCGTATGACGCTTGTAAGAATATAGTGAAAGAAGAGTGGCTCCAATGGAACACTGGTCATAAAGAAAACCATGTTCGAGTTTTCAAATCCATAGTCAAAAAGATAATTGGCCTGGTTGGTTATTTGGAGCAAAGAAAAGTTTAGAGGAAGGGATAAAAAATTTAAGGCTCTTATGGGGGATTTAAAAAAAGCAAAAGAGCTTCACGATCAGCTCAACAAAGGCAATGAAATCAAATGCATTGAGAAACAAATTCAAAGTATTCCGATGGAAGAAGAAATATATTGGAAGCAAAGGTCTAAGGCTGACTGGTTAAAAGTAGGAGACGAATACAAATTTTTTTCATTCTAAGGCCTTATCAAGGAAAAGAAAAACAAAATTGAAGGAATTGAAGACAATGCTAGGAATTGGCTTGAAGACAAATCAGATGTAGAAAACAAATTTTGTGAATACTTTCAGGAACTGTTCAATACCTCTAATCCAAGTATGAACCACATTAATACAGCTCTTCAAGATGTGGCACCAAAAGTGAATGCTAAGATGAATATGCTCCCGGAGCAACCTTTCACTATTTTGTAAATTTTATTGAACTCGCAAGCGCACGAATCTATTGTAGAATAGATCAACGGTGACGATTGTCGATCCCACGAAGAGGTGGATTTTAATTGCTTGTAGAATTAATTTTCTGAGTTGGTGATTGGATTTATAGTGAAAATGATGTAGGTTATCTATTAATTTAAATTAAAGCGGCGGGAATAAATTATTAAAATGAAATGCTTGGATCTCCAGATCTGTACTTAACATACACCATCGGCTTAACATTCATTATTATTACCAATTAAATCATGAAGGGGGATTTTCCACTCCCCATGAACCATACTCTAATAGATATGGTGCTAAGTGCTTCCCGTGCCAAATAGTAATAACCTTGCCTAGGGAGGCGGTTACACCAACTGATATCTAAATAAGATTATTACTATCTGTCTACGAAAAGTCAAAACATCCATATAAATTAAAGGGGAAGAAAAAGTAAATTTACCAAATTAAGCCCATGGAGCATGTTGAAACTTCACCTTCAACCCAAGCTTGAAAAGAAATTAGCTACTCATAATTGAACTAGGGGTAAAATAGAAATTTTATTAAAATATGTAGAAAATACAAGATGGAGATGGAATTACAAAAAATGGAGCTCAAAAATGGATTCAGGAGTGTCAAATTAAGGGGGGAGCCCCTTTTTTATAGATATAATGAGTAAATCATGGCCATCAGATCAAAATAATTTGGACGCTCAGGATTGCGCCACGTGGCAAGTTCTTATTGGATAGAATACATCATCAGGGCTGTCATTCTGTGTATATGCATATACCGTATGCATATTTTTTCGGTCCACTAATATACTGCCACGTCGCCGGTCAACGCCACATCAGCATTTTAGTCCAATAGGATTGTGACACGTTATCAGTCAATGCCAAATCATCAGTCAATGCCACATAAGCGGTCAATGTCACATCATTCGTCCAATCAAATTCTGCCACATCATCGTACAGTGTTACGTCATCGTACAATATAGGTAAACAGTGCCGTGAACAGTGTCGTATATGTAAACAGTACCGTATACGTGAACAATACTATTTATCTTTTTATGCTCCTCCTAAGATTTTTGACTATCTTGAGTTTAAAATTGTTGTCCGTTTTTCTATCTGATCTCTCATTCATTATGAAATGACCATGATGTCCCTTAAAATACATAAAATAATTAATTAAAATAAAACATATATAATTAAATCACAAGGGACTTAAAGATATAAAAGTAGGAATGTTAGTGAGATTTAAAACGTAAAATGATGATTTTCTCCATTATAAATACACACTTTCTAGCACTTAACATTTACAACAAAGGATATCGAAGAAGCTCTTCAACAAATGTGCCCTACAAAATCTCCATGGATTGCACGTAGTTTTCTTCCAACAATTGGATAAAGCTGATCATGAATTGTATAACCACTCTCTCCTTCTCGGTCATTATCAATGGAAAAGCAAAAGGCCTAATACACCCCCAAAAGGTCTAAGGCAAGGATGCCCATTATCTCTTTACTTGTTCCTGTTGTGTGTAGAAGTTTTTTCTACCATGTTATTGCAAGCAAAGAGGCAAAATCTAATCCATGGCTTGAGATTTGACAAAAATATCACAATCTCCCATCATTTGTTTGCAGATGATAGTTTGATCTTCACAAGAGCCTCTATTGATGATTTTAAGCAACTGAAGAAAGTGTTTAACTGCTATGTGCTAGCCTCTGGATAAGTTTCCAATTATGAGAAATCATCGATGTTTTTTAGTAGCAAAATTCCAACAGGGCAGATAGCAGCAATTAAGAGCATTTTTCAGCTTCATGTTGTTTCAAGGTACGAAAAATACTTGGGGCTGCCTTCAATGGTGGGCAGAAAAGAGAACAAGCTTCTTCAATGTTGTGAAGCTGAAAGTCTTGAGCAAAATTACCAACTGGCAGCACAAGTTGTTCTCAAGTAGAGGCAAGGAAGTACTTATCAAGGCAGTAGCTTAAGCAGCTCCTGCTTATGTCATGAGTGTCTTCAAGATCTCTATAGGGCTTTGTAATGACATCCAGAAAGCAATGGCAAGATTTTGGTAGGGATCCAATGAGGACAAGAAAGGAATCCATTGGGAAAAGTAAGAGAAAATGAGTTATGCCAAGATTAGAGGGAGTTAGGATTTAAAGACATCTCCGATTTTAATCAAGCTCTAGTTGCAAAGCAAGGATGAAGGCTAATTCAAAATCAAGACTCTTTGGTAGTTAAGGTGCTGAAGGCCAGATATTCTAAGCAAATAGATTTTTTGAAAGCCAAAGTAAGATCTAATCCATCCTTCATTTGGAGGAGTATTTTGTGGGGGAGGCAGGTTCTTCATAAAGGAATAAAGTAGAGGGTAGGAAATGATGAGAATATTTTGATTCAAGCTAGCAACTGGATGCCTAGGCCATCAACATTCAGGCCAATCATTGTTCCTTCAATACTGGCAGAAGCCAAAGTTTCAGAGCTCATAGACTTAAATCACTAATGGAATGAAGGTTTGATCAATCAAAGTTTTGCAAAGGAGGACGTTGAGATCATAAAAAAGATACCACTACCGAGAACTCCTTAAGAAGATGAGTGTTGTGCAAATTTTATTGAACTCACAAGTACACGAATCTATTGTAGAATAGATCAACGGTGACGAGTGTCGATCCCACGAGGAGGTGAATTTTAATTATATGTAGAATTAATTTTCTAAGTGGGTGATTGGATTTATAATGACAATTATGTAGGTAATGTATTAATTTAAATTAAAGCTGTTGGAATAAACTATTAAAATGAAATGCTTGGATCTCCGGATCTGTACTCAACATGCACCATCGGCTTAACATTCATTATTAGTACCAATTAAATTATGAAAGGGGATTTTCCACTCCTCATGAACCACGCTCTAATAGATATGGTGCTAAGGACTTCCCGTGCCAAATAGTAATAACCTTGCCTAGGGAGGCGGTTATTCCAGCCGATATCCAAACAAGATTATTACTATATGTCTACGAAAAGTCAAAACAACCATATAAATTAAAGGGAAAGGAAAATTAAATTTACCAAATTAAGCCCATGGAGCATGTTGAGACTTCACCTTCAATCCAAACTTGAAAGGAAATTAGCCACTCATATTTGAACTAGGGGTAAAATGAGAATTTTATTAAAATACGTAGAAAACACAAGATGGAGATGGAATTACAGAAAATGGAGCTCAAAAATGGATTCAGGGGTGTCAAATTAGGGGGGAAGCCCCCTTTTTATAAATACACTGAGTAAATCATGTTCATCGGATTAAAATAATTTGGACGCTCAGGATTGCGCCACGTGGCAAGTTCCTATTAGATGAAACACATCATCAGGGCTGTTATTCTGTGTATATGCATGTACCGTACACACGTTTTTTTGGTCCACTAACATTCTGCCACGTCACCGGTCAACATTTTTTGTCCAATAGGATCGTGACACATCATCAGTGAACGCCACATCATCAGTCAATGCCACATAAGCGGTCAATGCCACATAAGCGGTCAATGCCACATCATTCGTCCAATCAAATGCCACCACATCATCGTATAGTGCCACGTCATCGTACAGTGCAGGTGAACAGTGCCGTGTACAATTCCGTGTATATCAACCGTACCATATGTGTGAACAGTACCGTATATGTGACAAGTACCATTTTTCTTTTTATGCTCCTCCTAAGGTTTTCGACTGTCCTGAGTTCAAAAGTGTTGTCCGTTTTTTCATCTGATCTCTCGTTTATTGTGAAATGACCATGATATCCCCTAAAATACATAAAATACTTAATTAAAATAAGACATACATAATTAAATTACAAGGGACTTAAAGACATAAAGATAGGGATGTTAGTGAGACTTGAAGTGTAAAATGATGATTTTCTCCATTATAAATACACACTTTCTAGTACTCAACAATGAGGTGATATGGCATTATGACAAAAGGAGTTTGTACCCAATTAAGAGTGGCTACCAGATAGCACTCAAACTAAAATTCTCAAAGCCTCCAACAGGTTCCACAGGTAACTCAAAGGGCTGGCACAGCATATGGAGACTTAATTTACCTGAAAAAATCAAGATTTTTATATGGAGAGCTACCAAGAATATGCTGCCAACATTAGAAAATCTTTGGAGAAGAAAAATGTTGCAGGAGTCTATCTGCCAAATCTACAAAACTGGTTTTGAAGACGCCTTCCATGCCCTCATGGAATGTAAAATGGCCAGGAAAATACGAAAATGCACCCATTTGGAGTCTGATATCAAAGGAATCATTAGAGAATACATGCTGAGTGTAATGCACAGACTGATAAATATAGGGGCCAAATTTGATATTGACTATATAGCCACTATTTGGTGGGTTACATGGCATGTAAGCAACAAATTCCTCTTTGAAGGGAAAAAGCCAGACCCAGTGGTTTCAATGTCTAAAGCCAAAGCAATTACAAATGCATACCAAACAATGCAAGCTGAAGACCAGAAGGGCCAAAAAAACTCAGAAGAAAAAATAGTGCAGAAGTGGAATCCTCCACTAATTAACAAGCTGAAAGTTAATGTTGATGCAACTGTCCTTCAAGAACGATAGGTTGCAGGTTTAGAGGTTGTCATAAGGAACTCTCAAGGTAAAGTGATAATTGCAGTAGTGAGAACCATTAAGTTTCAAGGAAATGCCTCAATAGCTAAAGCTCAAGCAGTCAAATAGGGAATGGAGGTGGCGAAAGAAGTAAATTGTGCAAATGTGATCATTGAAACAAACTACAAATCAGTAGCTAACTTAACTAGCAACAAAACAGAGATTTGGTGGGCAATAGCAGAAATCCACAGCAATAAGCAAGACTTCCAGTCAATAGATTTCTAGTTTGTCCCAAGACAACGTAATGCCATTGCTCACTCTCTTGCTAAAAGAGCTCTTCAAAACTTAGAATCTATCATATGGCGGGATGAATTCCTGGTGGATGTTTTGTGTATGTTTGATTGTTCTTTTGATTTAAAGGCTTACTTTTGTTTTTTTAAAAAAAAAACAGCTTGGTTTGATTTTTTGGCGCACACTAGTTTTTTGTCTACCTCTATTGATATCTTTTATTCAGCTATCCTATGCCTTATGGAAAACTAGCCTAGCCATTAGATACTTGCAACTGAAACTAACTTTTGAAGTTTTCCTGCACAAGTATCCTATTACTTTTACATGTGACAAGGACTAGATAAAAAGTTTGGTGTGTATATGAAAGGTTTATAGGATATCTCATATTGACTGAAAATAGATACTATGTTAAGAATATACTCTTGAATTGAAATTAATTTTTGAAGTTTAGATGACCATACTCAAGTAGTCTCATATTTTCTTTCTATGTGATACGAACTAGCTAAAAAATTTGCCCTACACATGACAGCAGCAATAAGATATCCCTTATCGACTTAAAATAGTTACTAGTGGTGATAAGATGTCTCATATCAATTGAAAATAGTTATTAGGTTAAGAATATAATTTTGAGGCAACCTTGTTAAATTTTGGCTAGCTTTCAATACGAGTTTGACAAGGAATTAGTAGGGTTAATTGGAATACAATCTTGAGCCAATTTCCTTATATTTTTATGTAGCTTTTCAATGAGTTTGCTATGATATTGGGGTTCTCCAGTACTATTAGTGGATCTTAATAGTGAAGTCATTTATCTTTTTAGTTAAGAGAATTATGTAATTATAAGAGACTATTATATATATATGTTAGTTTTATTTACTGCCAGTTGAGTTGCTTATTTGGCTCTCTTATCGTGAGCTTTTTCTATGTAATTGTATTTGATGCGTATAATTAATGCAGTTACTTTGCTTCTTAAAGGAAAGTAGTTTGGTGTCATGTCAAACAAAAGGTGACGGGCGTCGGTTCTTAGTTTTAATGATTATTCCATAAGTCCTATAAGTATTAGTAGATTATCAATTTATTTAATGATCATTCACTAATATTTGTGATGGTTGTATATGAAGCATTGATCAAACTGTTACTTATTTTTATAATTTTCGTTTCAGTAAGAAGCGGGAGTAGACCATGAATTCCGGATGTGCATGTGGATCATTTCTTGATGCGTGAATTATTTTATTTCATTTTATTAAACTCTAGATACCAGCAAAAGGACGAGTAGTTTATTAAGCTTGATTATACGGCTCCTTTTTTTATTCTTTGGGCTTAGATTTTACCAGTTTATGTGGATCTTGACGTGCAAGGGTTGCAATGTTAGTCAAATTTTTGGAAAATCCACGAAATTCATCTGGCATTAGAATTCTGTTCACCTATCGTGCGAAAAAATTTGTGTGGAGCGGTGCTATCAGCTCAGCACAAGTCCTATAATTCCACACAAGTTCTTCTCCTAGCACTTAGAAATCTCCTTCTAATAGGTTCAAGCACTCAGTAATGAAGTTGACTTTGATCATTTAAATCTAATCTCCTTGCCTCCAAATGTTGACCCACCACGACAACACAAGTTCCACTACCTGCTATATTATTTTTATATGCCTCATATAAAAATAATATAGCAGGTAAGTATTAATATTTTTAAGAAATATTAAAAAATGTATGTTCAAACTAATTAATTAATAATTTTTTTTTTAAAAAAAGGCTAATTAATAATTACTACGTAGTGGTGAATTGAGCATTTTATTATAGTCAAATGGGCAATCACATCATATTAGAGGCAAAACAAATCATGATTAGAGAAGCTCACTTGCTACATACACTACATTTTATCTTTATCTTAAGTCATAGGCAATGGATTCCTCCCCTCATAATAAACCAAAGTCTATCTACACAAATTTCTTGTTTATCTTCCTCCTTTTGTCAACAAATCTCTTGACATTGTTTCTTTCATCCACCTTCAACTCCTCTTCCTGTTACCTCATCAACCCGCCAAGTACCAGCACCACCACCACAGCATCCGTCTCAGTCAGTGACGACAACTCAGCCTCCGTCCCACCAGAATTCCTTGCCTTCACTTCCGGCCAAACCCTTCCTTTCGGATTCAACACCAACTTTGATTCGGACACCATTTACCCTCCCGTAGGCCGTGCTTGCACCTTCTTTCCGGATGAACTCCGTCGTTACATGTCCTACAAAGTCAATTCTTCTTGCCCTGAAGACGAGCTTCTAGCCCAAAAACTCCTCCTCAAAGGCTGCGAGCCACTCCCACGCCGCCGCTGCCGCGCTGCAGCCCCCTCTCATTACATTGAACCCTACCCTCTCCCCAAAAGCCTTTGGACCACCCCTCCCGATTCATCACTTGTATGGACAGCATACACATGCAAGAACTACACGTGTCTTATCAACCGAAAGCGTACACAGAAGGGTTTTGATGACTGTAAAGATTGCTTTGATCTGCAAGGAGTAGAGAAAATTCGTTGGACACAAAGGAAAGGTAATGGGGGTCTTGATTTTTCTATTGACGAAGTGCTTGCTACAAAGAAACCTGGAACCATCAGAATCGGGCTTGACATTGGTGGTGGTGTTGCTACTTTTGCTGTAAGAATGATGGAAAGAAACATAACTATAGTTACAACTTCAATGAATCTGAATGGTCCCTTCAACAACTTCATTGCTTCAAGAGGTGTTGTACCTTTGTATATAAGTATATCCCAGAGGCTTCCATTTTTTGACAACACATTGGATATTGTTCACTCTATGCATGTGTTAAGCAGCTGGATTCCAACAACGCTGCTGCATTTCTTGATGTTTGATATCTATCGAGTGTTGAGGCCAGGTGGGTTATTCTGGCTTGACCATTTCTTCTGTGTGGGTGGGCAGTTGGAGGATGTTTATGCACCGCTTATCGAGAGCGTTGGATTTAACAAGTTGAAGTGGGTTGTGGGGAAGAAACTTGATCGTGGGCCCGAGCTTCAGGAGATGTACGTTTCAGCTTTGCTAGAGAAGCCATTCCTTGATGCTTAAAAGATTGTCATTGGTTTTAAGCTTGTATTTGCTTCTTATCCAATATTTTAATAGATTAATTTAATTATATATTAACTTACGGTTAATTCTCTGCTTGACGACTTGTTTTTATAGACTCCGATCCTCGTTTATTTGTTTTCTCTAATTTTGATGAATAATACAAAGGAGATTACTAGTTCCCCTACCATTTATTTCCATACATACAATTTTTATGCAACTCAATAAGTCTGTAGAACCATAATTTTACAATATTATTCTTATTTTTAAATATATTTTTATTTATATTAATTATAAATTAAATAAATCATATAAATTAAAACTAAAATAAAAAGTTTTAAATACTAAAAATAAGTAATATAGGTTTCAGTATGAATAAAAATTAATAATAAGATATTTTTCTTATACTTTTTTATAATTTTTATGCATTTTTTTAATAATAACTATTAATTTATATTTTTAAGATAAAATATCAAGCAAATAACTCATTTATCCTCTTTTCTCTTAAATTTTTTGCGTCTGAGGTTTTTAGATGTTATGAAAATAATATAGTAATAAATAGTATATATTGATTTCAATAGGGGTGAAGCTAACAATCTCCTAATAATATAATTATCCTTTGCTCAAATCAAGATTATTTTCTTATATGTTCTTTCAAACTATACTTATTAGCCATCATATTGGCACAACGAACCCAGCAAGAAAGCAACAAACCAATTGTGTTGTCCAAAATACTACTAGAAAAATAGCATAATGAGTTGTTATTTTAAGTAAGGATGGTAATTACATTCATTCATATTGGATATCCAGAATATTAATCCCTATTTGATTCAATAATATCCATCCAAAATTATATGGATGTAAATATGACTATTTAAAGATAATATTATGTTTACTCGATGGATATCCATCTATCCATATTTAAAGTTAAAAAAACTTAATTTTATAAAATTAAAACTGAAAAGTTTAAATAATTAAATAGTTTAAAAGATTTAAAAAAAGTTAAGAAATAAAAAAAATTCCTCAACTGAAATATTTATGGTGAAAAATCCTTAATATAGAAGCATAGAAAATAATTATATTTCAATTTCAGAAAATTTAAAAAAAAAAAAAAAGTTACTTCCGAATCAGCTTCGCTATTGTTGCTATCGCCAGTGAAATAACGTTGTCAAATGGCAACACTCAAACGCCGTCAATTCAAAAAGTTATGAAAAAGCTATCATTCGATAGAACACACAATTTCAAATCTATTGAAGTTGACGCTGTCGTATTTGGTTGAATTTCTGCTGCCGGCAACAGTGAAGGTGGCAGTGTCAATGCTAGCTCTGCTATGACCAGAGGCAATTTTTTTTTTTTTTTTATGTTGGTCGCATTGTTTTCTAATTTTAAAAAGAAATGAAAATTATTTTTCCAATAAAAATAAAAAATCTATGAGTATCCATTGATATTTATATCCATATGGATAAAATTCATATATGTATCTATTGTCTAAAGATGGATATAGATATTATAGATAACAATTGATTTCCATATCTAAATGAATATTTGCCATCCTTAATTTTATGGTATAGTTTTGAGTATAACTTACTTTGGGTAAACGAAAGGTCTAAAATGGTTCAGACTTTCTTCCGTGATTACTTTAAAATTAAGTATATTGAAAATGATGTTTGGGTGAATTAAAAATTGGCACTGAAAGTACCCTCATTAACTGACTTGAATAAAAGCATGAGCGACAAGAATCATAACAGCTAGTTAAATTCAGAATTAGTTATGTAATTAATTTCATAATGCAATGGCTAATTAAATTCAGAATTTATTCTGAACTTGTTAGTGTCAATTAAATTTGGGTTTAAATATCTAATTAAATCTAGAATTTAATTTGTGATTAAAGGGATTCCAGTTAAACTATAACTTTAATTCAAAAAATCAAAGATTAATAGGAAATGGTTATGCTTTTAGTTAGAAGCATGAACTACAAAGATCATAGCGGCTAGTTAAATTCGGAATTAGTTATGTAATCAATTTAGTAATGTAATGGCTAATTGAATTCAGAATTTATTCTAGGGATGGCAATAGGGAGGGGAGGGGACTGACATCCCCGTACGCATCCCCGATATTTTACATATATTCCTGTCCCCTTCTTATCCCCGTTAGAATTGCTTAAAGGAATTCCCATCTCCTTCATGAATAATAACAGGAGATCCCCGAAGGGTCCCCGATCTCCGAATAACCTCTGATTAATCGATACATTTTTAGTATCCAAATTTCATTTAATCATATTAAAATTAAAAATTTAAATAAAAGTAAAGTTTTATAATATATTTTAATAAAGTTTAGATGTTATAGCTTTAACTTTTGCTTTAATTTTTGTTTTATTAGATAAAAGTTTAAAAGAAAAAATTTGGACTAAAACCTTTTGAATAAGACTTGGTCGACTAGTAATTCAGGATTATAACTAGTTAACTAAGAGTCAGTTTGGGATTGCGGAGGCTGATGAAATAAGCTACTTATGTTATGTAAATGAAATAAGCTACTGATTAAAAAAGTAGCTTAGTGTTTGATAAACTATACTGTTACGACTGCTGTGAGTTTAAAAAGTAAAGTACATATGTTTGATAAATTTTATTATGAAAGTGTTGTTTTATTATATAATGACTAAAATAGATATAAGTTTTAATTACTTTTTATTTTTAGAGTGTGTTTAATAAATTATTTAAACATATCATTTTTTTCTTAAATATGTAAAATTACATTAAAAAACTCAATTACAAAAAATCTAAACAACTTTATAATTTATTACATAAAATATAATAAAAATAAAGGTATTATCTATATATTAGGGTTTATGGATAAGTAAGATATAATTATCTTTTTATTAAAATTTAGGGTTATAATAGAAATTTAAAAAAAGTGTGGTAACTTATTGAATAAACTGTTTATGAAAAGTAATCCTTTACCTATTTTTAAAAGTGGTTGACAAAATGGAGAAAATTATGAAATAAGCTACTTTTATAAGATTTACCAAACACTATTTTTGTCAAAAATTATGAAATAAGCAGCTTATTAAATTTCAACTGCAATTCCAAACTAGCTCTAAGCCTGAAAGTCTGATAATATATTCGTATAAATGTTTTGTTATTTGTTATTTATATTATTTTTAATATTTATAATTTAAATTTTATTATTTATTCATTAAAAATTCTAAAAAATAAAATTAAAATTAAAAATTAAAATTAAAAAGGGGAATTTGGGTGGGGATGGGAATTCCAACTCGTTCCCATCCCTTCTCCAAAAAAAATATTGGGTAAAAAATCATTCTCATCCCTTTCATAAATAAGAAATTATGTATAAAATCATCCTCGTACTCTCTCCAAATGGAGAAAATCTCCTAGGGGCCTGCCCCCGTGGAGATTTCTGTCATCCTTAATTTATTCTAAGATTGTAAGTGTCAATTAAATTTGGATTTAAATATCTAATAAAATCTAAAATTTAATATGTGATTAAAGGGATTGCAGTTACACTATAACTTTAATTCAAAAATTAAATCAAAGATTAATGGGAAATGGTTATGCTTTTAATGAGAAGGCAGCAATTACAACATTTATAGCAGTCAAAATTTTTGGATAAAAATGCTCCTCGTAGAATTCTATAAATAGACATTCCTCTTCATTTCAGTAGACACGGGACAAGGGAAGTGATAGAAGGCAAAATCTAGATAGAAGAATAGGAATAGAGAAATCCTTAAATCCTCCTTTTAATATGTTCAATTGGATAGAGTTCAAACACAGTGAAAGTTCTTCGTAAATTACTTGGTGGAGTGTCAAAGTTATTTGTTCCTGTTGTATCTTTGAAGACATATGCTAAAGCACCACGGCAGGAGGCGTAACTGGTTTAAGGAAATTGCTGTAGTGCACAAGCCTTGAGTTTGCGTTTACATTTTTCATTATATTGTTATTATTGTTTCAACTATAACACGTCCTGCTTTGTATTGTTTCAATTATAATTTATATTTCAGAAGATGTCCCTCATCAAAATGTGTGTTATCCAACAATTACAATTAGAATTATACGTATGTTGCCATATGCTGCAAGAAAAAAGTTTTTTTTTTTTTTTTCTTTTGTGTAGTCAAGAATATTTATTCTCCACAAAATAAAATAATTTTAACTACCTGATAAGTGCTTAATTTCACATATTTTTTATTCCTTTCTTTGTGATTATTTGATATTATTATAAAGTTCTTAAATCTTTATTAGTCTTTTATTTTTTGTAGAAATTTTTTAGGCAAAGAAACAAAAAGGAGTAGAAAAGCTACAAATAAGTGTGAAGGATACTTGTATTATGATTTTGTAGATTTTAATTACTTCTTGGATGAATCTTTGGGCTCTATTCACTTTATTTGAATATGTTCGACATGTACTAAGGTTTAGAATAAGATTTGGGTCATAAAGATTGATTCTTGAATGGCTGGTTAAATTTCTTATTTGGCTTGCAATGAAAATGAATTTTGACGCTATTCTACACATGGGCCTGTTTCCTTGGGTCAAAATCCTGTTCTTATAAGGAAAATGAGATAAAAAAAAAAGTTCCAATAGTCCTACAAGAATTAGGCAACTCAATATAAATTCAAAAAGTTAGACGCCCTAGAAAAAGAAAAACGTGAAGAATCAAATTCCACAAGAGAGGAGATCACAAGAAAGAGTGTAGTAGGGGAATTAGAGAGAAGACTTGGTTGCCATAGTTATAATTCAATCAATAAGTCTTTCTTTCTCTTATCTTTTATTATTTTTCTTTAATGGATTTGATATTGAATAATTTAAACGTATTTGAGCAATCTTTTTATTGGTTATGGTTGATTTCAAAATCCTAGTCATAAAGTTTCAGAATGAGAACTTCTTCATTTTTCTCTAGAAAATTTTATGTTTCACTAATTTTAATATTCAAGAATTGCTATCTTATTTGTTTAGGTAGCCAAGTAGATGGATATGAGGTGACTTGATTGCTAGTTTAGGGTTTTTGATCCAAAATTATCAAATAACTAAACCTAAGTGGTGGACTATGATCAAGATTATAGGGTATTTTCATTTGATTGCATGTGGACTAACTATACTTCAAGATAAATGAACCTAGCTTGTGTGTTTGTCTCTTGATTCGGCTTATATCTTTATTGATCTAATCCTTTCATTCAATTAAATCTTAAGATCTTGTTTTGGATTGTTTCTTAGAAAGAATTGATGTAAAAGCTTGTTTTACTTGATAGTTAAGTAATAAAAAAAATAAAGATAATTAAGCTTGTAATTATTTTAGGGTGGTTGTTTTCAAAAGAAAGTGATTGAAGATTCTAATAATATAATTAGCTGAAAATTTAATGTTTAGTGGAAGAGAATGAACCCTTAACCTTAACCATATGTCGTATCATATTTCAACCTCTTCAAAATTATTTTCTGCAATTTCAAATATTCTACTTTAAATTCTTTAGTTTAGTTTAGATAGCAAATCAACTTCAAATCCCTCAAAAATTGTATTCATGTTTGTTAGTGTGTCCTTAGTAGATTTGGAAAAGTCTGAGTTAATTTCGTTGAGTCTAGATAGGGTTTTAATTCAATCTTTTTTTCTAATCAATTTGTGTGTTTTATGTTAATAATTTGTTAACTTAGAATAATTTTCTATGAAAATGACCCTTGCTTACTACTATACTCAATAATGATCATATTTAAGATAAGTTTTTATGTGATACACTTTTTAGTGACATCGTTGCTCTTATTTTTTACCAATAAAAAAATGATCTCCGTTTATGCTATCAAATTTTTAGTGTCATTGAATCTTTCTATAATGATACTAATAAAAATAATGTGTCAGCAAAGTTAATTACTACAGCATCCATTAATACCGATGCAATAGTACCATAAAAATACTAGGGTTCGCCTACGTTGCAACGGTTGCACATTGCAACGTTTTTTGTTTTATTATAGTATAATTATATTAGGGTCCTTATACTTTTTATACAATAAACTAAGCAGAAAATTTTATAAATATTTACATATAAATACTTTTTCATATCTATTTTAAATAGAAAATTTTATAAATATTTACATATAAGTCCTTTTTCATATCTATTTTTATTATTAATTTTTTTTATTAATTATATTTAATTATTATTTTATTAGTTATTAATATATAAATATAATATGATATAATAAAATAATATTCTAATATAATTTATTTTTATATTATAATATTTACATATAAGTCTTTTTTTTATAAAGTGACATTTGAAAAGAATTTTAATGGTTGTTATTGTTGTTGTTGTTATTATTATTATTGCTATTAAATTTTTTTATTTTTATTTATTTTAATTATTATTATTAATAAAATTTATTACTTTTATTATTTTAATTGTTATTATACCGTCATTAATTTTTTATTATTATTAGTATTAATATTTTTATTATTAAAATATATTAACTGTATTATTTTAATTACTATTAATTATTATTATTATTAAAATTTATTAATAATTTTTTATTATTTTAATTATTATCATCGTTAATATTATTATTACCATTAATTTCATTGTTATTTTATTCTTATTATCAAATTTTATAATTTTTTTAACTAATATTATTGCCATTATTATTATTATTATTATTATTATTATTATTATAATATATCCAAATATATATTAGGGACATAATTAACAAATGATATTTTAGCTATTTGCAACCGTCTATTTCAATTATAAAATAAAGTAAACACATTAATGAGAATATTGTTCATTCCGATTCCAATTTCTATATCTCAAGTAAATAACTTATTATAATTCAAACTCCTTATTACGATTCCAGTTTTTTTATATTTAATTATTATTTAATTAGTTATTAATATATAAATATAATATGATATAATAAAATAATGTTCTAATATAATTTATTTTTATATTATAATTATTATAATAAAAATAAAAAATATAATTTAAATATATTTAATGTTTCATTAAGGCAAAAGTTGACGCATTGTAGCAAATTATATAATGGACCACAATCTAGGTTTTAAAACTTCCAAACATAAGTAAGCAATAAATTAATATGAATAATATTATGATATTATATAATACTCTATTCTAAACAAACTTTAATTGTGCATTTAGCAAATAAAAATTGAAATGAGCTGAAATCGTAATAAGGAGTTTGAATTATAATAAGTTATTTACTTGAGATATAAAAATTAGAATCGGAATGAAAAATATTCTCATTAATATGTTTACTTTATTTTATAATTGAAATAGACTGTTGCAAATAACTAAAATACCATTTGTTAATTATGTTCCTAATATTATTTGTATATATAATAATAATAATAATAATAATAATAATAATAATAATAATAATAATAATAATAATAATAATAATGGCAATAATATTAGTTAAAAAAATTAATAAAATTTAGTAATAAGAATAAAATAACAATGAAATTAATGGCAATAATAATATTAACGATGATAATAATTAAAATAATAAAAAATTATTAATAAATTTTAATAATAATAATTAATAGTAATTACAATAATACAGTTAATATATTTTAATAATAAAAATATTAATACTAATAATAATAAATTAATGACGGTATAATAACAATAAAATAATAAAAGTAATAAATTTTATTAATAATAATAATTAAAATAAAAAAAATAAAAAAAAATTAATAGCAATAATAATAATAATAATAATAATAATAATAATAACAACAACAACAATAACAACCATTAAAATTATTTTCAAATGTCATTTTATAAAAAAAAGGACTTATATGTAAATATTATAATATAAAAATAAATTATATTAGAACATTATTTTATTATATCATATTATATTTATATATTAATAACTAATAAAATAATAATTAAATATAATTAATTAAAAAAATTAAATAATAAAAATAGATATGAAAAAGGACTTATATGTAAATATTTATAAAATTTTCTGTTTAAAATAGATATGAAAAAAGATTTATATGTAAATATTTATAAAATTTTCTGCTTAGTTTATTGTATAAAAAGTATAAAGACCCTAATGTAATTATGCTATAAAAAAACAAAAAACGTTGCAACGCGCGAACCCAAAATACTACTACCATTAGTATCAACTAAAATTGATGTAATAGTAACAGAAGAATACTGATATAATCGTATCAATATTTTACTAATACAATGGTATCAAAAGACTTATAATATCATCAGCATCACATAAATACTCATATAATTAGTATAAGATAAATACTGATACAAAGTCAAAATAGTACTAATAACATCAATATTACATTGCAATTGTTTATTTTGGTTTCACTGTTTAACTGGAAAAAGAAAATTACAGATGTGACCCTGCTAAGTTAAAATAACATCCTAATACATATATGATAATAAACAATTGCTCACAATATCCTAAATTCATAATATTTATTTTATTTCTGTAGTAGACTTCAATATACCCCAATTAGAATAAAAAATTTAAATTTAGCCTCTAAAAGTATGAAAACTTTAATTTACCCCTAATTACCGTTAAGGATAAAATTATATTTGTACATTTGCTTAACAATTAACTAATTGATAAAAACTCAAAACTTATCTTTTTATATAGGTTAATTTCTACCACATTCAAACGTTTTAACAAATTTCAACACACAACCAAACGTTGCTATAATTTCACTTTGCAGCCAAATTGCTAATCGTTATTTTTTTAACTACTTAATTTATATGAAAGGAAAAATCAGTAACATTATTATGAAATCTTCTCACAAAAAAGCTTTAATTTAGAAATTTGATACATGTTGACTACTGAATGGTCGTTCAATCATCCCACCGAAAAAGAAAAACAAAATACATAAATAATTTAAAGTTTGAACCTGATAAATAAAAAATAATTTAAAAATTCTATCATTAATTGAAAAAAACAAATAAATAAACTAAAGAAAAAGAAAACAAAGGAAGAGTTGTAATAAACATAAGCAAGAAAGCAAGTATCATTTGAAATTCAATAGACAAAAAATTCTTAAATTAAGGTGCAAATTAAAATGACAGTAAAGTAAAAGAGGAATTACTAGAAAACCAATTATTAAATTGAAGCAATCCGTTGGCCACTTTCTGCCTCCTTAATCCTATAGCTTCATTCAAACTCTTGCTTCTGTTCTCCATTCATTTTTTCCCTGCTCCCAAATTTCTTTGATAATTCTCAACCTTGGATCCATAACAATCAATTTTTGAAATCAACCACCTGAATCCCAAATACCTAAACACCATCCAATACCGAGCAAACAATCTTTCAATTTGATAAGCACTTAATTTCACATCAATTGTTATTAATTTCTTTGCATTTATTTGATATTTCCTTGAAGTTCTTGAATCTTTACTAGTTTTTTAAGTTTTGTAGGAATTTTCTAGTCAAAGACACAAAAAGGCGCAGGAAAGCTGTAAATTAGGATGAAAAATTACTCAAATGTGATTTCATGGATTTGATGGTTTCTTGGACGAATATCGGGCTTCAGCCATGTTATTGGGGCTATATTAAGCTTATGCTTGCTAATTTGCTACATAAACCTATTTCATATGAGTCCTATACTTCTTAAGAGAATGAGAGCTAACACGAATTTACAAAGGCTAGGGTTAAAAGCCTATATAAAAGTGAGAAGAGCTTTGGCGTGTAGAATCAGTTCAAGATGAGAAGAGGTCGCAAGAAATAAAAAGAGGGCATTTTTAAAAGAGCAGGTTGCCATTGCTATAGTTCAATCAATAAGCTCTTCTTTCTTTTATCTTTTATTAATTTCTTTAATGAATTTGATTTTGAATATTTTAGACGTGTGAGTAATCTTTTTGTTAGGGTTGATTTCAAAATCCTAGATATATACTTTCAATTAATAAAATATTAGAATTTTTTCATCTATCTCCAAAGAAATTTATAATTCAAGACAAGTAAACCAAGCTTCTGTGTTTGTTTCTTGATCAGCCTATATCTTTTTTTAATGTTTTCATTAAATTGAATCTGGAGATCTTGTTCTCCATTAGTTTATGGAATGAGATTCAGTAAAGAACTTGTTTAACTTAACAGCTAAATAAAGAAATATCAAGATAGTTGTGCTTGAATTATCTTAGGGTTGTTGTTTGAATAAGAAAATGAATGATAATGATGATAATTGATTAAATCTAATGTTTGGTGGTGGAGAATGATTTCTTGAACTTAAAACACATCATATTTCAAACCTCTTTAAAACTGTTTTCTACAATTTCAAATTTTCTGCTATAATTTCTTTAGTTTAATTTACACAGAAAATCAATTCCAAATCCCCCCTAATTTTAGGTACATGAACATTAATGTGTCCTTAGCATATTAATTATTATGTGGTTTTCTATTACAATGGTTCCATGCCCATGAAATTGTGTAAGTTTTGGAAGCAATGATTTAGTTTCAAATATGAGATTTATAGAAATGTGGTTGCGGATTATGTTTATAAATTGTTGTAATGTTGTGTATATGAACATTGTGTATATGAACCATTATCTATATTTTGCAGGTTATGTTTACTGCAACTTTTTTTAAAGTTATCTTTAATTCATTATCAATTAAGATTTATAGTTATGTTGTGCTTGAAAACTTGTATCGTACTTAATACATTAGTGAATGCCTTGATTTATAATATTGGCTACCTGGTTACTATAATATTTTTGTTTTACTCTATTGTCTATTTTTCTAGTTTATTTTCTGGTTGATTTTGATTTATAATTACTGACTTAGGTGCAAAGTGTCTTAGAATGAAAAATGTGTTTTCCAGTATGTTGGCTCTTGGCTGTTGGAGATGAATGGCTGGTTGGGAATTGTATAATCTATATTTTTATACGTTGGACAGTGGCTATGTTTAGGCTTTAATTTGACATTATGATTGTTATGTTCTTATAGGTTGGAAGAAAATGTTGATAATGTAGAAGAAAATCAGTAATGAAGTGCAAGAAGTTAGTAGTGAAGAAGAAGAGGTCAGTAGGAGCAAAAAAAAAAAAAAATTCCTTTGAGATTATTTGCGTGGAAACATTTTTCAAGGTTACTTGGAGGAGAAAGAGTTAAGTGTCATTATTAAGTTATGCAGCCTATAGTACTAATATGGAACATCTAGTTTAAATAATCATTTGAATAGATGTAAGGTGCGCAAAAAAATGAAGATTAAAAAAGATGCAAGGCAACAAACGTTAATTCGTAAAAAGGGGTAAAGGTCAAAGAGATGGTATTGCTAAAGTTATGCATATAGGATTTAATAGAGAGGCTTGTAGAATGACACTTGTAAAAGTGATAGTCAAAGATGAATTATCTTTTAGATTTGTGGAGGCTAAAGGGTTTTTGGAGTTCATGTAGACTTTCCATTCGAAGTTTGAAGTGCCATCTCAAAGAACGATTACAAAGGTGTTCTTGAATTGCATTAGAATGAAAAGGGATTATTGAAAAGTATTTTGAGTGCAAATAAACTAAGAGTGTGTATTATCAGTGGCACATAGACTTCAATTCAAATGGCAAATGACATTGTGGTTACAACTTACTTTATTACTGAAGAGGTGGTGTTGCATAAGAGGATACGCACTTTTACACATATAGATATCTAATCATAAAGGAAATGACATTGGGAAGCTCATTGAAAAGTGTTTGATTGATTGGCGGATTGAGAGCTTGTTCACAATTATAGTGGATAATGCAAGTACTAATAAACTTGCAATATCTTACATGAAGAAGAAATTGGCAAATTGGAGTGGAAATTCGATAGTTTTAAATGGTTTGTATATGCATGTGAGGTGTTCAGCACATATAATCAACTTGTTTGTGCAAGATGGGTTGTCGCAGGTGAACTTCTAAGTAGTGAATCATTGCTAGAACTTCTACTGGAAAAGAACCAGTTCAATAATTTAAAATCTAAATCGTTCAAAAAGAATCATTGTTAGATATTTCTTTAGAATCATCTGATTCTGAACCAAGTCATATCAGTGAATTAAGTAGTGATGATGATGGTTCAAATTCATCCACTAAATAAGAAGCCAATTTGGTTCAAATTCATCCACTGATTCAGAAACCAATTTTGTCGATATTTCAAAATTGTTAATGGCAGACACTGCTGACCCACAACCAAGTGAACCAGTTGTCACTGAAGAGGTTGATGATAATGATCATGAGACAACAGGCCAGTCCAGACCTCAACAAAGGTCTTCAAAATCAAAACCATCCAACGGCCCATGGTTTACCTTTGATGACTTGCCACCACATCGATGGCGTGAAAGACTCCAAGAGTTGTCTACTTGGATTGATCTCCAAATGCTTAGACCTGGAGCAACAACCCAATCTATTTTAAAAGAATTTTCAACTCGTTTCACGGGATCTCTACGTGATTGGTTTGACAGCTTAGGCACGTACCGATGCTTCAGTTCATTCAAATACCTGAAGTATCTGCTGCCTTAGCCCTAATTCATGAGCAATTTATAGGTGAACCTTCAGTAACCTATGAAGTTGCAAGAAGAGAATTCCTCAATATGAAGTGTTGTTCTTTGAACCCGAAAGATCTCCACTTTCATTATAAACGCATGTCCATCCTCTATTACAAGCTAAACAGTTACAATGATGCGACCTTGAGACATGTATTTATGGCATCTTTGCCTGAGGAATTACAGCCAGAGTTACAGAGATGGATTACTGCTCACAACTTAGTCATAAACAATCTTTCTCTTGGAAAAATTTTTCAACTTGCTATGGGATGCCTTGACAAGCTCTGTGAACAAAAGAAGTTCTTCAAGGAACTTATTCAAGATAAAAAAACTATTCAAATCTGTCTGTAAAAAACCCTATCTCAGAATCAAGTGCAAAGACAAAACCCAATGTCATTTCCCACCAAGAAAAAACACCATTTCCAGAAACACATGTCCACTTCTGATCAGTCTTTTAGAAAGAAATCCAAGAGAAAATTCATACCATTAAGGTTTTTCAGAAGAAAAACTTCCCGGGATTAAACCCGAGAAAAGAAGTCCAGATGTTTTATCTATCACAGAAGAGGGCATTTTGCAAAAAACTATCTTAATAAGCTAGCCAAGGCAGTTAGACTTTTGCAACACCTTCAGAATCATACAGACTTCACTTCTAATGATCAAATTGAATTCTTGTTCTCTGAACAATATACTCCTGATGAATCCACAGTATTTGCTTTGGAAAACTCATCCGATGAGGAACCTTTGACTGATCTGGAATAAACTATTTTCACCATGGCTACTATTCAAGAAAACGCCCAACCAGCCCATGACCTTTCCATTCATGTTCCTTCATTTAAAGTCCAAGTTTTACCTTCCAAATATCATAGACCCATATATTTTATTGGGTTTATCGATACTGGTGCACAAAGAAACATGCTGAATCCTGCTATCTTACCTCCTGAGTGTTGGAAACAACATAAAGAATATTTCAAAACTGCTAATGGGGAAATCTTTTCTACTAAGCTGATTACTAGACACCCTGTTGGCATCCAACTTTTCCCAAATTACATCATTGGGACAAAAATGATTGGTTCCAACCTTCCAGACAAAGACCTATTGTTAGGTTTTGATATTTTCCACCAAGCCAAACACATTCATATATCAGCTTCTGGCATTAGATTCAAACATATGTTTAAAACATATACTAGTGCCCTAAAACTTTATTCTTCAGCTCAAACACCCTTGCCTTATTCTGAACTCAATTCCAAATTCCTTTAAGTGTGTCCAGATGATCACAGCAAGTTTTCCCATCCACATCCTTTGTGGAAAAATGAAAAGTTCTTCATTAAACTTCCTTTCAAGCTTAATGAGGATCACAATCCCACAAAAGCAACCCATCCTAGTATGACAACAGAAGACCTTACCTTGGCCCAGTTTGAATGTCAACAGTTTTTGGCTCATGGCCTTATTGAACCCACTTTCTCTCAATGGGCTTGCCAAGCCTTTTATGTAGAGAAACACTCTGAAAAAGTCTGAGGAAAGAAACGGTTAGTCATTGACTATCAACCGTTAAATATCTTTTTACAAGATATAAAATTCCCTCTTCCTCGAAGATAAGCCTTGTTTACCCAACTCAAGAATGCCAAAATATTTTCTAAGTTTGATTTAAAATCTGGGTTTTGGCAACTTGGAATCCATCCTGATGAAAGACCAAAAATAGCTTTCTACATTCCCAATGCACATTATCAATAGACTGTTCTTCCCTTTGGGTTAAAAACAGCTCCTACTCTTTTCCAGAAAGATATGACTACCCTATTTCAACCCATCCTTCATCATACTCTTGTGTACATTGATGACTTGTTACTATTTTTTGAAACCCATGATCAATATAAAGATCTGCTAGAATAATTTCTACAAATTATTCAAAACTATGGGATCATGCTCTCAACATCTAAAAGTACTGTTGTTACAGACCAAGTCACATTTCTTTGTATGGTTATCCAAAATAGATCCTACCAGACTAGCCCACACATAGCCCAAGAGTTACAGTATTTTCTTGATAAAGACTTTTCCAGAAAACAGCTTCAACAGTTTCTTGGAATAGTCAATTATATCCGTGACTTCATACCACGTGTCAATACATACACTTCACCCTTATTAGCCTTGTTGAAAAAGAATCCACCATCTTAAAATGCTCAACACACTGAGTGTGTCTCCCACTTAAAAACGTATGCACAGAACCCTCCTCCACTCATAATCATTACTGATGGACAGCGCATACTACAGACAGACGCTTCTGATGAAGCGTGAGGTGCAGTTCTGATCGAAAAGATTGACAAGACTGAGCACTACATTGTGCATGCTAGTGGACGGTTCTCTCCAGCTCAAAAGCATTACCATACTGTCTACAAAAAGATTTTAGTCGTGAAACATGGAATCAAAAAGTTCGAATATCATTTGATAGGATATCAATTTCTCGTAAGAATGGACAATTCAGCTTTTCTTAATATGCTCAATTTCAAGAACCATTCAATTTCGGAAAAGACACTTCTTCGACTAAAGGATTGGTTCTCAACTCTTTCGAAGTTGTACATATAAAAGGAGATAACAATGTGATTCCGGATTATCTCTCTCAAAAGCCTTCCCTCCAACCACAGTTCAAGTTCTCAGTAATCTCAATGGTATCCTCACTCCCTAAAAATGCTCTTATAAAAACATTCACTCTAGGAAATCGTCCTTTTAGTACTCTTTTTCACCTTCAAGAGTATGCCAAATCATTTCTCATGAGATATTTCATTGTGGCTTGCACAGAATTTCCTGACTCACTCTCATTCCAAGATTATCATCTGGAATATATATTTCTCACAGGTCTCACTCTTGATCTTTCCCGACCACTCTCTGAAAATGAATTATGGTACATATGGTGTCTTGCATTACTATATGTTACTAAATTGGTTTTCCTAATCTTTCCTTTGCTCAATATTCTAAATGATCCAGAACAAGCTACCTCGCTTGTTTGGACACTTTTTGAATGGTTTGCTCCTTTACTAGTTTGGCACCATAAACTTAATCAAATCAAGTTAACCCATAATCTTGGTAAAATCCCCTACCAAGAAGCCTAGTTATTTACAACAATTTTCATAATCCACCGTCCTTACTTCCAACATCCAGATCATTTGTCTTTTTGGACATAAGATCAAATGTATGAATGGATCACCGTTCCACATCCTGTTTTGTTACAACAAAACTATGCCACCAAAACTAATCTCCGAGACTTCCTTCTCCAAACTAACCATGTTACCCTTCCATCACCAGACATTAAGCATATCTCACTAGGACAACAACATGACATTTTCATGATTCCTACACCAACCTTTGTCTCTAAGCCTCCTTATAGAGGAATTATAATCAAGAAAGAATGCCCTGATTATACAGATTTCTTGTTCCATGACTCACAAGACCCCTGGGAAGAATTCCTTCCTCTTGACAGTCAAAATCAACCACAACCAGGATAAAGTAGCAATCATCCTCCAAGACAGTCAACAATACTCTCCTTCACTGCTCCTATGGCTAACACATGTCCATACCATCCTTCATTCATTAGCCCACAACGTAGCAAGAATTGTACTTGGCCTTTTCCTCTATGTGGCTCCAAGATCAAATCCAAAGATGATACTGACTCATCCTCATCCACTGAAGACACTTTTTCCCTATGACCTTATCCACAGCTAGAAAGCAGTTAACTTTTATTTTGTCAGTTTGTAATAATTGTCATGAAATAGTGTGCTATCATGATCACTATTTGCTTTTAAAAGTTGTTGGTTTGTAAGAATTTACTTTTTGTAAAGTTGTGTCGCCCACTACTAATAAAGTGGTTATATGATTGTATTTTACTTTGTGCGTGTAAAGATAATGAAGGTCTGTCTCCATTTCTTATCTTCTCTTCACCTATATAAAGAGAAGCCTTTGTAATAAGAAGAAGATCATAATAATAAAAAAAAAGATCAAAAGAATAAGAATAATTTCTTCTAAAACCATGTCCAGCTAAACTCTTTCTTTCTCTTAGTTTG
This sequence comes from Luvunga scandens, assembly GCA_030449905.1. Classification (NCBI taxonomy): domain Eukaryota; kingdom Viridiplantae; phylum Streptophyta; class Magnoliopsida; order Sapindales; family Rutaceae; genus Luvunga; species Luvunga scandens. Next base: position 693,532 of record JASUUG010000193.1, on the reverse strand, counting down.
AGGAAGATGAATTAAAATTAGAAAAGGATTAAAGGAAAATGAATTTGTTCATAAAACTCTGAGGAAGTATGCTCTGCACTTGCATTCCATGAAGGATCCTGTGTACCAGAAAACTCATTGAATTTTCAAAGTTTCCTGTTTTGGCCAAGAGTTGCATGTTTAAAGGAATTAATGAAAAGAATTTGAGTTTTGGTACTAAGTATATCGGTTAGAAACCCGAGCATGTGGGCTACTGGTCCAAAGGAAGATTCAGTTCTTCATTGCTCTAGTGTAACAACGCCACGTACTGCGTACTCTACCCCTTGTGGTATAGAGCGTATAATACAACCAAGTCAAGAGGAAGTTGAATTCTATGAATTAGTTGAAATATGTAATATTGTTATTTGTTGTGTTATTTTAAGTGATCTTACTTGCAGCATTTGCATATTAGAACTAATGATTTTAATATAATTGTTTTAATTTCTTGAAGAATTTTTTAGGCCAATGCTATCTCAATAAGAACCAGCAGCTGAGGGGCAAATGGCAGTTGATTAATGTTTTTGACTAGTATCTTGTTTATATAGTTTGTTTATTTAATTATTTATTGTTGTTTTAACTTTTTTTTTATAGATTCAAATATTGAGCTCGAAAATACCTAGAGTCGATGTTAATACTGATGAATTCAAGTATTCAAGAACCGACGATCCAAATGTTGTTGATGTTTGTTTGCAATTTTCTTTTTTGTTTTGTGATGTAACTGTTTTTACTTTTATTTGTTTTTACCATTTATGCTTACTTAGATGGGACATTGGAGATTTGTATTCTTAATATTTCATATTTTGTGAGTGTCTTAGTAGTAGTTTGTAAGTAGACAGTAATCATAAATTCATTTTTGAATACTTTGTGTTTATTATTAGTATTTGTAATGAAATTGTAATGAACGGATTACTGTACAGGTTTTAAAATTGAGGGAAAAAATTTCATTAATTAGGCCTAACGAGCTATAAAAATTTAAAAATTCAAAATAAACCCAATAGGCTTGGAACTGAAAAAAATTGAATCAAACTAAATCACACCGAACAGTTTTGTTCTGGTTTGATTCTTTATTTTATTGGATTTTTATTCGGCATTGTAATAAAATAACTAATTTTAATCAGTTTTTTCTAATTTTGATTCAAACCGAACTATGCCCATCCCTAGTTTATCTTAAAAACCAAAGAAGAAAAATATTTTTTTTTTCAAAAATCCTATCCATCACGCCATTACCACGATCATCTCCTATCACCGCAATTCTGCTGTCCTTTTCACCAAATATTCATGTCAGACAACTCACTAGCGATAGTCGACCAAAACCCAACTTACTTCTGCAAGCCTTTAAATCAAGAGCTTCAACACCCATTCTCCGCCGCTAAGCTAGCCATCACTACTGTCAATCCAACGCACTGTTAGATTCATCTGAATTTATAAACCACGCTTGAGCAATTGCCGTCCTCAATTGCAACCAAAACCTTTTGTGTGGTAGGAGGATTTTAGGTGGTTTTTTATTACGGTTAATAGGAGAATATACTGGTTTTATGAATTTTTTTTACATGTTTTAGGAATTAAAATAGAAGTAAGAATTCTTTTCCTAAAACAATTAAATAGAAGTAAGAATTAGTTTAAATTTGTGAAGGTTTTGCTATTACAATTTCACCTTTGACAAAATAACAAAGACAAACATTGGAATTCAGTAGGCTGTTTTTACTAATAAAATCATCTTGGCACAATATTTTTGGAATTACCTTTCTTAACCTAAAAAATCATTAATTTGAATATTCTGTTAAGATAAGGGTATTTTCATACTTTACTAAATCAATGTCAGTCAATCATTAAAAATGACACTATTTGGGGGGAAATTGGGATTTTCATATTTATGGGAGGTAAACAAAAATTTGTCATTCCAACTAAGGATGGATTGAAGTTTACCCTAAAATAATTACATTTATTGCCAGTGTACGCCAAAATTAAAGCACCAAACCAAAACATAATATCTTACAAAGATAGCATGAAATTGTTCTAATTTTGCATGAACTTAAGTTATTTGAGTTCAAGTTACATCAAATAATCTAAGTTTGCACAATACTTGAGCTAAATCAATAGAGCATAACTAACCAGCCACAAAATGTCCAAAACCCAACATGTTATGCCAAATATGAGCTTTAATCAGATTGCCATACATCAATCAATACCCTTGATCAAGAATTAACAAAAATGAACAAGATTTTACAAAAGAAACAAGATAAAAAAAAATGGAACTAAACATTTCAAAAATTAGAACACTTGAGAGTAAAGCACAAACTTGAAACTTATATAAACAAGAAGAGAGCTTTACACCTAATACATATTGTGTCTGTTGCGTTATTCAATCATGCGTAGGTTCGAGATATAGGCCTTAGGTTTTATTCAGATTTGGGGCACTCTAGGATTATTGGTTCTTGATGTAGATTACGAGTCCTTATTTTATTTAGATTAGTTTCCTTATTGTTACTAAGATTCACTGTTCTTTTGTTAATGTTTTATTTATCTTTATGGTTTAGAATTATTGTTAGTGGTAGAATTTTTTTTTGTTAGTTTCAATATTATTTTCGGTTTTCAAATCTTTATGAGTTATGAGTTTGTTAATTCTTGGTATTTTGTATGGTCAACAAGTCTTAATCCCTTGTTTAAAGGTATTCTTGAAAATCAACATGAATTTAAACCATTTTTTTTTTATTTCAGCATGTTTGGGATCAATGAAGTACTAGAAACCCTACCTTTCGTTGCATCAGTTTGATATTAAAATATTCTTTTGTAAAATTGTGTTACACCAATTTTCCATTACTTTGTTCCACAAGACATTCTCTTATGGGTCAAGGTATCCTAAGCAAGCTTGGCCACGAGTTTAAAATAAAATGGGCTTTACTTTGGTACATCGATGCTTGCCAAACCATGCCTTTACATGGTGGCTTGGGCCCACTATTAAAAAAAATGTGTGCCTTATAGATTCAATTGGGTACTTACACCTATTGTCGATTTTTAGGTAGTAACAGTGATAGCACCAATCTGCGTAATCTATGCAAACCACATTAGAATAGTGCATGTTTGGTTGGTAAATTGTTAATCCAAATGAGTTAACAAATTTAAACTCGCCAACAAGCACAAATAAGAGTTTTTTTTAATTATTTTTGTTTATTAAAATTTTATTGAACTAACAAGTGATAATTATAATAAATTGTTACCAGAAATTCTAAAATTACATTAAAATCGGTTTTAGTTGTCTTAAATAATTTATTTTTTTAATATAAATTTTGAGATAATACTAAAATGAAAAATTAAAATGAGCCTTTTGAAAAACCTAATTCCACCTAACCCACAATTTTATGGGATGAGTTGGATTTAGTTTTTATATGGATTGGATTGAGTTAAATATTTTTCAACTCGGACTTGGATGAGTTCAGTGTCAACCAGACCGTGCCTAACAAGGATTTTAGCTGGTGTGGGTGAGGGACCAGTTAAAAAAAAAATTCTTCAAAGTTGGGACCAGTGGCAATAAGCAGACGGCGCCGTGTTGAGAAGCACGTCGAGCGGCGTTATTCTGAAATTTTGTTGGTAATTTGCCCAACAAAAACATAAATTAGTTCATGCTCATGCTGGGTCACGTACATCACGTGCTTTGGCAAAGAAATAACATTATTCATTATTCTTTTACACCGCTTTAATTTCTTTGATCAGACCAGCCGAATGCTCACATTAACAATTGGTATTGGATGACATGTGATTACTATCTGGGCTTCTAATGACCTTACTGTTAGGTATCTCGTGAGGCTAGTTTGCTACTTTGAGTCTTCGACATTTAAAACAATTACTTATTGCCTAAATTGAAGTTTTAAGAATTAACAAAATACAGCCAATAAATACTCAGACTAACTACTATGTATTTATTTCATTAAAATACATATAAAATATGGGAGTGAGTGACTTAATGAGTTTGGTACTAATTCTAGAATAAAGTAACACAATAATATTTATTATTTATAATTTAGAAAAGTAGATGGATTTACAAAGTTGAATCAATTTTTTTTTTATACTCCCTGCATCCTTCAAGATTCAAACTTGGTTGTCCAATCAAATAAAGTTACTTGAGATAGCTTAGATGATAAGTGGATTTTTTATTTATTTATTTTTCTTTTTTTGAAATATAAACATAAACTTTCTGATCAAACAAGTAAGAGTTGAATAATAAGTGCAATATAAACATTTAATCCAATTTATAAGACAAATAAATTGAAAAAAGGTAAATGCCCGTTTAGTCCTTATATTTTAATTTAAATATCTATTTAGTCTTATACTTAAAATAAAATCTCACCACAACTCTACTGTTAAATATGTAACACTTTTACCTTTTTTTTTTTTTTTACAATAATAGGCTTACTATAATCTTGAGAACATTGATTAATTTATCCATATAAAAGCTCATTAGCAAATTAACTAATAATTATCGGTGTAAAAGGACTAATATTTTTCATATCCTTACAACAATCTTTCTAATGTTGTTTATAAACAAATGAATACCAACCAAGTTAAAGCTATTTTTAATACCTTGTTGTCTTCTTAGTAATCATTTATAAAAAAAAAATTTGAAGTTATCAAATTAATCCTAAAAGTAAAATAATAATAAAAAATTTTAAATTAATTTTTATTTTACTTTTAGTGTTAATTTGATAAATTAACATTTTTTTTCATTTCATTAATGTTACCAAGAATATTGTTGTATGGGTGTTATTTCAAAAGTAAAAAAAAAATAAGAGTAAGAGTGTCACATATTTAATAGTAAGGATGTTTTAAGGTATTTTTCAAAGTATAAAAACTAAACATATACTTAACTCAAAATATAAGGATTAAACGAACAAGATATTTAGATATCATTAAATGATACATTCTACTGACCTTCATATAACTTATTTGAGGTTACTAAAGATATCAACACAAAATTTAAACTTGAAATTTCTCTTACAAAAATAAAAATAAAAAATAATACGAAAATTATTGACCGACTATCTATTTTTCTGAACTTTTTAAAAAATAGACAATTTGTTTTTTAATTGGTGAGACAACTAAAAATCGTTATATCTCAATAATGCAGGTGCAGATCCTCCAAATGCTAAAAAATATCACTTGCACTAGTTCATTCGGTTAGGTTATCTAGAATATAATCTAGCTTTTCATAGCATAATTCATTTCAATGACCATGAAGTTAGTAATTGATCTTGAAGTGGAGGTTTTGACAGCAAATGATTTCGATGTTAGCTGCCAAGTAGCATCCAATCTATTCAACCAAGAAAGATCTGCTGGTGCATTCAATCACAGCTACACTAACTCTTCCCAACTCACAAATCCTTTTGAGACTCCATCAAATTCAGATACAGTTTCACTTGATTTAACTCTTTGCTTAAAAAACATTGAGTCAAAAGGAAGGGATTCTATGGGACTCTCATTTTCAAGCACTAGTGAGAGTAGCAATGAACATGCAACTCATAGTACAGCAGCAGCCATCCCACGGATGTTTTCTTGCAATTACTGTCATCGGAAATTCTTTAGTTCTTAGGCACTTGGTGGGCATTAGAATGCACATAAGAGGGAAAGAACACTAGAAAAAGGGGCAATGAGAATGGGGATACTTTTTAGGGGCGTACCAGTGTAGCATTTCTGTCTCCCCCAAGGCTGTTCATTTAGGTCTTTAAGGATCAAAGCACATTCATCAGTAGCACACCAAGGCCTTGCATCACAAATGAGACTGCCAGAGACTAAGAATAACAGAAGATTTGAACACAAGTATGCTTATCTACCAGTATTTGTGGAGGATAATGAAGCAGAGTTGTTATGGCCTGGTAGTTTTCGTAAGGTAGCAGAGGTAGATAATACTCATCCATGTTTTGTAGCGGCTGGAAGGTAGGGGTTAGAGATTAGTCTGGCAGTGAACTTGCTAATTCCACACTAGATCTTACACTCAAACTTTGAGAGCTTACTCCTCTATGACTGTTATTGTCTTTTTGTACAGTCAGGTGCATGTTTCAAAATGATTTTTTTTTCAGATTTCATAAATATGTTTCCTGGTGTTACAACCCATGTAACTTCAATGTGTTCTCATGCAGATTGCATAGACCATAATTTCTCTGTATTTTAATCTATTTTTTCTTTTTGAACTTATTTTAGTGTAGTAGTTGTAGTTGTTATTTAAACTCATAAACCTGCCCAACCAAAGTTAGGTGCATTTGTAAGCGCCATGCTTTAGTATTTTGGCAAATGCCCACTAAAATAACTTCCAAATGGACGAATTTACAACGTTGTAAATTACTTTTTTCAACATTACACAATATTATAAACTCATCCAACATTTCAATAAATATGCGAAGCATTTTCAATGCCACTTTATTTTTCCCTGACTTTTAAATATTTCAACAATCACCCACTCACTCATACTTGAAACTAATGATTGAAATCTACAATAATTTTGTAATATAAAATTCACGTCAACTAAATCGCAAACATACTTTATACAGGGCCCACGATCACTAAAATACTGGCCAAACATGCTCCCAAACTATAGCGCTACATCACTTGTTTGCTTCCAAACTGTGGATGCACAATGATATCGGGCAACTCACATTCTCACAGCATTTGGTCCAAGCAGTTCCTGGAAAGCAAAGCAAAGTACACGTTCAAATACATTGCAGCACCTATACATACATGGCGTTGTATTCATGGCATACTTCAATTTGGATTCTTGCCCACGTCACTACAGTGACGGGCAACTGGAGCAGAAGAGTAAGCTGAAGGTGTTGATCCTGTCATGCTCAACGAGTGCTTAGCAAGTCCCACACTTTTCTTTGTAGCCAACCAAATAACGCAGAAGAACCCAATCCAATCCAACCTGATAATCACAAATATCCAAAACAAAAGCTGAAAAAAGACATAAAGTTACATTAGTTGAAATGCCCAAGAAATTATAACAAGAATAGACTCAAGCTTTACTTAATATACAAAGAATTTTTTGAGGGTCTTATTTAATGAAAAAGGACAAGCACAGAAGCCAACGGTAGATCCACGGAAACTTTAACCAATTAATTATAGGTAGGTTGGCATGTTTTTATAAACACACACGGGCACTAACCAACCAGCAAACACAGGCAATTAAGAGAGAGAGAGAGAGAGAAAAGAAGAGATAGAATGTTAGATAGACGTAGCAATTTATATCATATTGATACATTATCCTGGTATATATCTGGCACAACTGGTGGGAAATCAAATTATATTTATGTTTGTTTATGCATGAACAAAATGTTTCAGGAACTAAAGAACTATTGGAAAGAAAAAACTGGTGTTGATAACTGGATAATTAACATGTAGAGTTACACGTTATAATTATCAAATTATGGATACGAATTTGACATCTCTCTCTCTCTCTCTCTCTCTCTCTCTTTCTTTTTTAAAGGAAAAGTTAGAGACCCTAAGTAGATAAGGCTATAAAAATCATCTTCAGTTGAAAATTCAGCCAGTTCAATTTTATAAAATTCTCAGGAATTCAACATCAATGATGGTAATATTTGAAAAAATTTAAGCGATAACTTGATGAGAAAAACTTATACAAAATAAAGAAGAAAAGGGTAGGAGTCAATATTGTACTTGTTGTGACCAAAACAACCACAATTGCAGAAATTGCTGCAATGGAAATAACAAAAGCAGCAACAGATAAAGCCCCAATATAAATAGTAGTTAAACAGGCAAAGTGCCGAAAAGCCTCCTGCTGCGGCCAAAGACACGAGAAGGGAAATGATAATAACGTTGATAGTTGCAGCCAAAAAGAAAAGCATAAACACAAGCAACCTTGTCAAGGTAAGCAGAGTAATTGTCCCAAACTACAAGAATTTAGAAGAATCAAAAGAAATTAAAAAAATAAAATCTTAAAAATAAGGGCAGAAAAGTACATATTTTAATACACTATATGAGAAAACACATTGCATTAGAGTACGTATTTGGTGAGTAACTACTCACGTGACTTAATTCTGTAATTTCTTGTGTATATTGAAGATGTGTAGTTATAAAACAATGCCATATGGCAATGTCACTCACCGTAAAATCAATAATGTTGCTAGATCACTCTATATAAAACTTTCACTAAATGCAAGAACTTTCTGAGTTTTAACAACCATAAAAATTCTTTCATTATACGCATTACCTGCCTAACAGTTATCTATCAAACACATGCACCCAGCAAATAAAGTTTAGGTCAATTTGTATCCTGATTACCACTGCTTATATAGCACACCTATCTCTTCATACAAATGATTTAATACAAAATGTAAATAAACATTCCAAGAATCTCTTTACATCACCCATCCAACTTTAATTATTTGGCCATTGCCTAAGAAGGAATAAATAAAGCTCAGCTCTAATACCTGTTAATGTAAGACTGCAATGAATAGAATAGTTCAAACACTCAATTCTTTAGATTAAAGCCTTATTTTCAGTGGCATGAATCTTGGAAAAAACTTTATATATTTAAGGCACAAGCAAAATATCTGGAATACAAAATATCTATTTATTATAGAACAAATTAGAATGACTGTTAAAATGCAGTAAAATCTTTCTGTAATCGTATTGTATATAAAATAACTACTGTGTAGTCATAAAAAAACTCTGGTTCCAATTTGGGCCAGTTAGAAATATGAATAAATTTCACATTATAATAATTTATAATTTTTTAAACTCCCATCTTAAAAAACTTTCCTACACATGGTAATAATTATCCGTATATTGAAAAAAATATATATTCTTTTACATTAAACATTTAGGATAGAGTAAAATATTTTTCTAAAATTATTTGGGATAATGATTTATTTGTTAAAGTTAAGAGAAAACATTAAAGAAAATACAAAACTTGCACATTCCGAACATTATAATATTATATAATATTATATGTACTAGTTCTTCGAAACTTTGTCTATCTCTTATATCAACATCTGTACATTAAAATTGACATTAATTATTAGTGTTGTACATACTTCACCGATATATTATTATAGCACTAAGAATAATTTTAAAGCAATAATTTTGTAACCACATCTCTATTTTGTTATAATTTTTTTGTAATAATAAAATTAGTTAGCAGCAATAATGTAACTAAAGAGAGACTTTAGTGTACATGACATGAGGTTAGTATAATGTGATAAAGTAATAAATTTAAATTTTATTAGAGTACTCACGGAAATGACGAAGAGAGCACGGATAGGACTCCTTCTATGGGTCCATAGAGGAACATTTCGTCCAGTATTTCTAGAAGCCTCTCAGAGGTGCAATCCGTTCTCTAATAGAGAGATTTTGATCCGCCGCAGCAAAGAAAACGATGCGACGTGGCTATCGGGATCGGGGAAGAGAATCATGGTAATCATACGGTGGATAACACCGTAGAGTGTCTCATCATCACAGGGGTTCCCTCTATATTTTTTGGCAGGGTCATCATTGTCCACGGGGATGCAGACGCCATTGATTTTTTCCGATTCGAACGGTGATCCCTGCTCCATTCTCTTTCAGCTCAGTCTCGAGTGTCCAGTGGCTGGTTAATGATGAGGACCAGTACCATGGACTTACTTTATTATTATTACTTTCTAAACTGTGAAACTATTTCAGTTGGGATTTGGAGAGGGAACTGCGTGGTATATACCCATTTCCCCGAAAATATTCTAAATATATCTTAAAACATTAAAATTTTTAATTTTACATGTATATATTTAAAAAAAGAAAAGAGAAAGTATAAAAATAATCTTAATAAAATTATAACAAAACTAAATTGATTCCAAAAATTAAAATGTTGAGCAAGATTAAAAGAAGTAAAAAAATAATACTTGATGTTTACTCGACTTATTTAAAAATTACTCGACTTATTTAAAAATTACTCGACTTATTCAACATACTTACTTAACTTCTTTGCTTAATCGATTAGATACTCAATTTACTCAACTTACTCAACTTACTCAACTCTCTTATGTCACTTCTTACTCAACTGAAAGTTTGACTTACTCGACTTTATACTCGATTTTTTTAAAAAATAATATAAGCGTTACTTGACTTATTCAAAAAATTTACTTGACTTTTATTTAATTTGTTTTAAATATTGCTCGACTTAATACTTACTCATTCAATATACTTACTCAACTTGATCAAATAACTTTTTACTCAACATTATTATTTGGCTTTTACTTGACATGTTCAAAAACTTACTTGGCGTTTACTCGACTAGTTTAAAAATTACTCGACTTTTTTTTGACTTAATACTTGACTCATTCAATCTACTTACTCGACTTGTTCAACTCACTTACTTCACTTTTTACTCAACTGAATGCTCGACTTATTTAGCTTCGAACTCAACTTCTTCAAAAAGCAACATAATTGCTACTCAACTTGTTCAAAATATTTACTCGACTTTTACTCAATTTATTTTAAACATTATTAATACTCGACTCAATTTATTTTTAAAATTATTAATACTCGACTCATTCAATGTACTTACTTGACTTCTTACTCAACCAGATACTCAATTTACTCATCTCTTTCACATACTCAAGTATATATTGGACTTATCCGACTTTGTACTCAACACCTTTAAAAATTACATAACTCTTACTCGACTTATTTAAAAAATTTACTCAACTTTTACTCAATTTATTTTAAAAATTACTTCACTTAATACTCGACTCATTTAATATACTTACTTGACTTACTCATCCCCTTAACTTCTTACTCGAATAAATTCTCGACTTACCCAACTTCATACTTGACTTCTTCCTGGACTGATTTTTCAATCACTCATAACTTAAATTGAGTCTTAAATCTCTATATTTTATGCAATAGTGTGTGCAAGTACAAAAATAAATAATATACTATTAAAACTTATAAATTATTAGCAGTTATACTTGTAATAAAATCAAATTAAACCCTAAACATACAAAAAGGTTACATTTCAAACATATTTTATTCATCACTTGATAATAAACTTTTTGAACAGTTTACTTTTATTAAAAACTTTTTTATTGGAGGTAAGAAATGAAATTGTGAAAGAGAATAGAATCATTAGAAAATAAAAAATAGTAAGAAGAGAAAATCATGAGAAAATAATTGTGAGAGAAAGAAATGATATAGATTTATGATTTTTTTAAAGATATTTTTAATTTTTCTTACCTTTATAAAGTATGTAAATATAATAGGGTATAAATTTTAAAATTTAAAGATAAATAGAGTATATTTAAATAAAAAAAACTCGGATTTAGAAACTAGGATACGGGATTTGGCACATTTAATTTTATCTCAATTACGTACACGTGGGGCGAGGAGCTTTGGTGGTTTCACTTTCGCCCATGGATTTCTTCCTTTGTGACCCCACTATTTAATAATTGCCGGCCTTAAAGCCATTTTGTATTTACCACGTCAATGTTGACAGAAATCAAAATGTATCCAACTTTGTCAGCTGAGCCAGGCAAATTAAGATTGTATGACGTTTTGAGTTGTTCCGATGGGAAAAAAAAAAATGTTTGTTGGTACTTATTTCTTCTCGCTTTCGTTTTGAGGAAGGAACAATAAATGAATATCGTATTTACATATATAGTAAATAAAAGGGTAATGAAATGAAAGCTGAAAAGAAAATTTTTGGTGATCTGATACTTGACACACTGTTTAAAAAATTTGAGTTTAGTTATAAAATTAGAGTTTTTAATGAACTTACCTTGAATATTTCTCCTCCTCCATTGATATACTTAAATTGGTGATTATAAAACGTGTTTTTTGAGATGTGGAGGTCAAGTGCCGATGCTCTTAGGTTGGGGAGATCTCACGCCATATCAATTATCAAGTTCGATTGTTTCTCTTAGATTTTAAGTTAGTAGCTCATCATCATTTGACTAATTTATTTGTGCGCACCCTATTATATTCAGCCTTGAGTAGGATCCTTACTCATATGGGCTAAATACTTTAAATCCTACCAATACATACCCCAGTTTATAAAGAGATTTTTTTTAATATAAAAAAAAATTATGATATTTGACAATTCATTATATTTCACCGGTCCTTATTAATCACTCTTATACTAATACTTATTTTATTCTTACATGAAATGGCTTAAAATGATAAATAATTTTTAAGTGCACTCATGTGATAACTTTTTTAATATCTAATTTAGCTAATTTAATTTCTTAAGCCCTAATTTCTGTTAATTTTTTAAATTATTATCTATCTCAAATATTATATACTCCACTTTTATAATTGTCGAAGAAATTAACTTACAGAATTCGTTAGAGGATGATGAAGAAATATCAAATCTTTTTTATGGTTATGGCATCGAGGACAAAACCTTTAAAAAGAAATAGAGAGGTTATAGTGATTTTGAGAGTTTTTTTTTTAAATAGATTTTATAAGTTTTATATGGTGGGTGCTTGGAAAAAATATAAAAATTATAATAAGGGCAAATTCAAGATTAGGTGGAGTATGTTGAGAGATAAAAATTAGTTTAAAATTTTTAAAGGAATTAACTAAAAAGTGGGAGCTAGTGAGATATAATAAGGAGGTCAAATATTACTACTCTATATAAAAAATCACTTTTTGTTAGCCAAGTAATTTTTTTGAGAAGAAAGTAAATCTTTCATTAAAGAGAAACAACACTGTCAAATACATCCTGCACATCCTTCGGCATAACATCTAACCAAATAGCAGATGTATTTTTCCTTAAAGCAAATTTTGCTAAACAATGGGCATAAGCATTACAAATTCTAGGAACAAATTTGACATGAATCTTTTGGAAGTCATTTTTCTGAGTTTGGATATCTAAGATTATCCAGAAGATTTCTGATCTGCTGCCCTTTGTGTTGTTAACGAGTTCCACTACTTCTGTGCTATCTGACTCCACCAGCAACTCAAGGATGGAAGCTTCCTTTACTATTTGAAGCCCCCATTGAATAGCTTCAGCTTCTGCCAAGCTGACGCTCTTCCTAAACTGCACTTGTTTGATGCCAGCTGCAACAATTTTGCCATTTGAGTCCTGCGAAACAGCTCCCAAGCCTACAAGTTGGTCTTTACTGCTGGTGGCAGCATCAACATTCAGCTTAAAGAAATTGGGAGGGGGGGTCCACCTTTGTTGACTTTCCTTGCTATAGGTTTCCAAATGGCTGATCCCTGTGTTCCTTACCCTTTTGAAGGCTTCTAACACTGCTTCTGCCTTAGCTGCTAAGAATTGAGGTTCTATTTTCTTCCCTTCAAAAATCAACTTGTTTCTAGCATACCAGATAACCCAACAATACATCACCATAAACTCAGCTTCAACTTTTTTCGAATTTTGACACAACTTCTGTATGGAACTGAAGATATCTTGGTTTGAGTTATTAGAGAGCTAGAATGTAAAAGGATTTAGAACCCAAGTCTTCTTTGCTGCCTTGCAATCCAGCAAGGCATGGTTTATGGTTTTTACCCCCTGATTGCATCAATAATAGATAGGATCAGGCAAACACTTCTTTTTCCATAAATTTTCAACTGTTGGCAAGATATTTTTCAAAGCCCTCCACATGAAAATCTTTACCTTCTCCAGCAATTCAAGAGACCATAGAGCAAGCCAATGCCTAGAACTACTTCCTGTACTGCTTGGGCCATCTGGGAATTTAAGCTTAAGGGCTAGCTGATAACCACTCCTTATTGAGTACTCTCCTCTTTTGTCATAATGCCATAAAACTTCATCGTCTTTTTGGTTATTGGCCAGAGGAATCTGCATAATTGCTTCAACATCTTCAGGTAAAAAATGCTGAGTCAGTTTGTCTTCATTCCACTTATTATCTGCTTCTAGTAAGTCAGCTACCACAGTCTCCTCTGGCAAAGTTGGAGGGGAGATTGGTTTGAAAGTGTCTGGCCTTGGCAGCCAATTATCCTTGAATACCCAGATTTTTCTTCCATTTCTTATCCTCCATCTCACACCTTTCTCAATTACTCTTCTTCCCCACAAGATGCTTCTCTATATAAACGACGGATTGGATCCCTCTGTGGCCTTCAAAAAAGATGAGTGTCTAAAATATTTTGCCTGCAAAACTCTAGCCATTAAGGAGTTGGGGAACCGAAGTAATCTCCATCCTTGCTTAGCAACTAAAGCCTGGTTGAAGCTAATGAGATCCCTAATCCCAACCCGCCTCTACTTTTAGACTGACACATCTTATCCCATCTTGACCAATGAATCCCATGCTTGTCCTCCTTTGATCCCCACCAAAATTTCGCCATAACTTTACAGATATCATCACACAGTCCTTTAGGGAGTTTGAATACACTCATGGCGTAAGCTGGAACGGTCTGAGCTACTGCTTTGATAAGGATTTCTTTCCCTCCGTTAGAAAAAATCTTATGCTGCCAACTTGAGATTTTGCTTAACACTCGGAGCTTGACTTCATTGAAAAATCCCATTTTCCTTCTACCTATCATGGATGGGAGGCATAAATTTTCGTATCTCGACACCACTTTAAGCTTGAAAATGTTTTTTATTGCCACAATCTGACTTGTTGGAGTCTTGCTGCTGAAGAACATAGATGACTTTTCAAAGTTAAAAATCTATCCTGACGCCCTTGCATAACAGTAAAAAATCCCCTTCAACTTCTTACAATCAGCCACTGAAGCTCTGGAGAAAACTAAACTATCATCAGCAAAAAGCAAATGAGATATGGTGACCTCTTCTGCAAATCTCATACCTTTAATCAGTTTCTTTTTTTCAACTTGAACTAGCAAATTGGAAAATGCTTCTGCACAAATGATGAAGAGGTATGGAGAGAGGGGACAACCCTGTCGTAGACCCCTTTCCGGCAGGATTAAACCTTTAGGAACCCCATTAATTATGACTGAGAGTTGAGTAGTATTAATGCAATTCAAAATCAAGCGTATCCATTTATTAGAGAAACCAAGCTTATCCATAGTTTGACTCAAAAAATTCCACTCAATTCTGTCATAAGCCTTGCTAATATCTAGCTTGAGCGCCATTAAACCATTTCTTTTCTCTTTACTATGCCTAATTTTGTGAAGACATTCATAACCAATAATCACATTATCTATTATGAGTCTATTGGGTATGAATGCACTCTGAAAATGCGAGATGATCTGACCTAAAATAGGCTTCAGTCTATTCGCAATTGCCTTGGCCACAATTCTATACACAACATTGCAAAGGCTGATGGGTCTAAACTCAGAGACTTTTCTAGGCTTCTCAATCTTAGGGATAAGGGCAATATAAGTATGGTTTAAGGGGGTTAAGTTACCTTGCTCGTTTAGAATGTGCAAGCATGTTGAGATCACCCCGTTGCTCACTGACTGCCAATGTTTCTGGAAAAAAGCAACCGGCAATCCATCTGGTCCTAGAGCTTTTGTGGGTCTCATCTAAGCAAGGGCTTCTATTATTTCCTCTGGAGTGAAAGCCTCTTCCAGTTGGGTATTCATTTCTGGAGTTACCTTTGGATTCATTCCTCGTAAGGCTTCTTGGATTTGATTTTGACTTGGTCTGGATGAGGAGAACAGCTGCTGGAAATAAGAACAAAATTCCTTTTCCACCTCTTCTTTGTCCTCTGTCCATTACCCTTGAAGGTCTTCAACTCCCCAGATTCTGTTTTTTCTCCTCCTGGCAGAAGCTTTGGCATGGAAATATTTTGTATTCTTATCCCCTTCTTTTAACCACTCTGTTCTCGATCTTTGCTTCTAATATACTTCTTCGTCAATCAACATGTTATTTATTTGATTTTTCAGCCTTTTGATCTCATCCCCATCTACAGACTGGACATCATTCTGCTTGATGTTCTGCAAATTCTCTAGCAACTCCTCCTGCTTCCTTCTCCTACCATGAAATTCTTCCTTGCTCCAAATTTTTAGCTGAGCTAGGGATCTTTTCACTGTCTTTTGAAACTGTTGCACTGGATTCTCCCAAGTTCTGTCTCCGTAGGCTTCCCACTCATCCCGAACTATGTTTTTGCAAGTCTCGTACGAGCTCCACATATCTTTGTAGAAATCCCTCGGAAAAGATTTTTCCACATAGGTTTTCTTTCTGTGGTTTTCTTTGACATCTAACATGATTGGACAGTGATCAGAGGTCCAGTTCACCAAGTGAGTTGCTGAGAGGTTCTGAAAGTGGTTGCTCCAATCTCTACTGCAAAGAAATCTATCTAATCTTTCTTCGATAAAATGAGGTCCGAACCTCCTATTTGACCATGTAAAAGGATATCCCTTATAACCCATGTCAGTCAGGTTACAGTCTTGAATGGTTTTTCTAAATTCAGCCACCATATTTAAGTTTCTATCATTACCTCCCGACTTTTCATGTAGATGCAGGATTTCATTGAAGTCACCAAAACAACACCACGGAGAAGAGTAGAGGTCTGCTAACCTTTTCAGTAAAGCTCAGGTATGCTGCTTTTGGTTTGCTTCTGGATGGCCGTAAATCCCTATGCATCTCTAAACTTTGCCACTTGAGTTTTGAACAATCGCATCTATATGATGAGAGCTGTAAGATTTGATGCTAACATCTATTTCCGAGTCCCAAAACAAAGCTAAGCCACCTCCCCTTCCATTTTTATCTACCACAAAATGATTCTCGAAATTGAAATTTTTACAAAATGAAGAAATCTGCTTGGCTGTCATCTTTGTTTCACAACAAAACAAAATTTAGGGCTGATGTAGGTGGAGAATTTTCTTGATGGCTAAACACGTTCGAGGCTTCCCCAGACCTCGAACATTCCAGCTTAGGATCTTCATGGCTACTGGCGGGGCTGGTTCCCAGCTCCCGTCAAAACATCTTCCACACCTTTTATCGCATCCCCAGTTGCTTTGTGCTCTATTTCTGTTAATTTCAGTTGAAGTTTAACATGAGTGGGGCTAAATTGGTTGTGTGGGTTTGATTGCTGTATGGTGCTAATCAATTTCTTTTTCTTATTTTTTGGGCTAGGCCTAGAGGCTCACTACTTGGCCTTTTGGTATTGATCAGCCCAATGGTGCCTCCTTTTTCTATCTTCGGATTTCTGGCTTGCAATTTCCATTTTCTGGTTGTGGGCTTTATTTTGGCTTTGTTCGGCCCAATGTCTTCCTTTTCCTCATCTACTTTTGCAGATCCATTATCTTGGTTTTTGATGTTTGTCTCCATCTCTCTCATTTCCCTCTAATTTTTCTTTCCCGCCCAGATGGTTTTATTTTCTGATGGGCTATCATTGTTAGTCACCCTCATCTGCTGTTTCTCGATTTCTCTGCTTGTACTTTCGCCGTTTGATTGCAGTTTTTCTAGCTCTGTGGTGCTCAGAACTATTTGGGTTCCCCATATTTCTTGTTCCTGGCTTATAACCATCGGTTCGATTCGGCCTCCTAGCTTGATTCCTGTTTCGCTTTGGTTCAACCCATTTTGTTCAGTCGGGTTGGGTTGAGCTTGTGTCGAGTTTAGTGAGTTGGCCCTTTCATTATCTTTCTTTGTAGAGTGTCTCTGGTATCCCTTCCCTCTTGATCGAGTCAATTTCGCCCTCTCTGCCGGTGAAAGTGCTTTCATCCATCCGCCGTATGGCAGTTGTTCTTTCGACTGACCATTGTATTTCAGACATTCCTTGTACTGGTGACCGATGTGTGCACAGCAAAAGCTAAAATCCGGTAGTTTTTCATACAGAACAGGCATTGGAAGTTTGACTCCCTCTTGCTGTAGAAATACAACCTTTTTTAAGGGTTGTGTTATGTTGATGGAGATTCTTAATCGAGCAAATTGGCTTATGCATTCTCTTGTTGCATCTGTTTCAATGTCTTCCACCTTTCCTATTTTCTCCCCTAATTTTTGGATTATCTCTCTCACCATACACATTATAGGTACATTGTGAATTTGTACCCAGAATGATGTATGCATGAAGGCCTGCTTTTTTATGTCACCAATGCCGGTGGGTTCTGATAACACTAACAAGGCTTTATCAAAGTGCCAAGGTCCTCCCGTTAGAATCCATTTCTTCTCTCCTTTCGAGGCAAATTTGAACAAAAACATATTTTCTCCCATACTTTCAATCTTTACTTCTTTTACTGTTCTCCAAGCTTGTTGCATTGCAGCTCTCAGCCCCTCCTTGTTCACCCCTCTCGTAATAAGAACTTTTCCCACTAGACAATTTGCAGCAATTTCCTCACCAACTTTCCTCAAGTTTCCTATGAACGTAACTGTGTCGTCCTCTTCCTCTTTCAACACTATGGCTTGGCACTTCCTAACTAATTCCTCGGTATCCATAGCTCACCTAAGAGTTGCTCACAAAGGTGGGTTTTCCGCAACCCCTTAGCTGTTACAGAACAAATGCTCCCTAGGAAAAGCTTTACCAAAACTGTAAGGAGACCGTTCAAATTTTACCTTTCAGCTGAAAGCGAGAAGAAGAAGATAAACACCTAACCAATAGGTGACTAAAACCAAGTCATAACGGCTTTAGTAAGTTTCCATTCTGGCACTTTCTTCAAAGAAAAAAGTACTGTAGAAAGAAGAGGTTTTTTTACCTTTGAGTGCCTGTTAGCCAAGTAATTAATGCATATCTGTCCCTACCTTTATCTAGGCTAAGGTTTAAAATTTTGAAGAGCAAATTCAGAGAAAAATAGCGTCATTCACTTATCGTTCCTTAATCAAATATTCATTGAGGTGTGTATATCACACGTGTCAAAAATGATTCAATCCGTACAAAAATTTCTATAATTTTGTAGAGTACAAGCTACAATGTGGTGATGAGATGCTTCTAACATTTTAAATCCTTCAAATGTTTTCATATATATATATCTCAGAGTCTCTTGGACGTATAATTTTGTTCTCCATCGTCTTTTCTTTTAAATTTCTATTCGTCTTCTTTTTTTCCTTTTCTTCTTCTTTCTTCGTCTTCTACTCTTCTTGTTCTTCTTCTTTTCTTCTTTTCCAATCTTCTTTTCTTGCTTCTCTTTCTTCTTCTATACCATTTCAATGATTTTATATTTCGTAAGAATTAACAACAAAAAAAATCAATCTTAAAATAATAAGCTATTTGGATGTAAAGTGAAGTTTATTAAAATAGGGTGTATTTTTAAATTTGTTAAAACACCGAGTATGAGTGAAGGTTAAAAGAAAAAAAAGTGAAAAAAGTTGACTTTTATTATTTAGTTGACCCTAACAAAAATATACAAATACAATTTTACCCTTTAAATGTTAAATTAATTGAGAGATAACGATTTTTAGGGAATAAATTAAAATTTTTATATTTTTTTGGGGAAAATTAAAGTTTGTTATTCAAAATTTACCCTTATATGAAATTATGGGGCTGTTAAATCCATCTTGTGTTAAGAAATTCCTAAGATTTTTTAACAATTAGGAACTAAGTATTTCAGTAAGTGAAATCAAAGTTCTTATCCCCGGTTATATCTTCTTTCGTTCTTGGGTAAAATACAGTCAATAAAACAAAGGGCTGATATGATGCCTTCATTACTTTCAATTATGACTACAATGGTAAATAGAAAAGAGGGGAATCAGAAGAAGTTCTGAAGAGCGCCGATAGCCCGGAAACGAAACAATTACTTACGCACAAGAATTAGAGTTACTAGCAACCCGTTTTTTATTCTTAAAAACCCCTTTAATTTTTTTTTTTTTCTAAATTACAATTTCACTCATCAAAGCATATAATTGAAGGAAAGGTTAACGGGAAACAAAGAGAACCCGAAAAAGAGAATAAGGAAGATGCTGATTCGAATCGTTTGATTTAAAGGTGAGCTAGTAAATTAATTTTGCTTATTTATGCTTCAATATTGGCAAGTATGTCACAGATGCTCAATGGAAATAAGAAAACTGAAATCACGAAAAAGTAAAGAAGAAATGGTATTACACTTTTCCATGAGCACTCCGTAACTGGTACGAGTCCACTTTCTCACCTACGAAATCAATGGACGCTCGAACAATGAACCCACACGTCCAAAGGCGAAGCTGCTGTAACAGACGTACCAATTGAAAAACATTGGAAGCTAGGCTGGCCAATTTTGGATGTCCCTAATTCTTAAGAAAATATGTCATGCTTAGCAATCATACTGCACTGACAAATTATTTAAAGGAATACAACCTCCTACTTAGCTTGCAAAAATTTGGATATCAATGTTAACAATCTAAAGCAAAATATAAATACTATAACGCAAAAGTATCACAGTTTGAAATTAGAAGGCATCAACTATCTACACAATGACTTCTTCAACTAGTAGATAATAGGGAGTAGGTGTCAGCATCTCCTGGGTCAATAAGATGCTGTAGGACTTGTGCCTTTTGTTTATTCATCAACTTAGCTATCTACTCTACTAAGGAAACAACAATTAGAGCTCAATCAAATAAATAGCCATTCTGTCTCTCATTTACAAAGGGAACCTTGGACAAAACTTTATGGAACAAACTCACATCAAAAGTACAATGCATTCATTTCTTCTTTTAATTTTTCATCATTTATTATTCGTTCAAAAGAGCAACAAACTAGGAGACAAGCTTTCCAGCCTAGACATTTAATGGTTCAAACAGATATGACTACAACAGACATCATGTTTCTTACAACAGTAGCGGACAACAGAGGTTCTAATGCCATAGCATCGGTCATCCAGCATTCGCATCTGTCTTGTGAAATTGATTGATTACGATAATTGAATCTTCTCATCCTACTTCCAGATTCAATACTACGCTAAAATGAGTAATTTTAACCTAACATTGCACATATCATCTAATGATGCAGATAACTTCAGATTTAACAATAACTAATGAAAAGTTGAATCAATCGGCCATCATATTTGTATCCTGAGCTACATACTAATGGGACATTTTCACAGCATTTTGAACAAAAGCGCACCATCCAAAGCAAAAGCTGCAATATGTTATAAGCACCAGTGCACCACTGCACACAAAGTATCTGCTTAGGATCATGATTTTCTAATAATCTCTCCAGTTGTGCACACTGGGGAAGTATGAAATGATAAATATCTTCAGCCTAGTAACCTCACCCATCAGACACCCTAATGAAACTTATAAAGAGGAAAAATGTAACACATCTAGGTATCCTCATCACTCAGTGTCATCAGTTGTACACACCTGATTAAAATACGCAATACTTATTGCTTTTTTTAGCAAAACACAGACAGAAAGTCATCTTTATTAAGCTCCTTAATGATAACGAAAATCCAAAGCCTTTGGGAGGCAAATGTCCCTAACTCTTAAAGAATGTGTCATGTTTAGAAATCACATACAATACTGTCAAAATGTTTAAGGAATATAACCTCCTAGGCTCCTACCTAGCTTGCAAAAAATTTGGGTGTAAAGATTAACAATCTAAAGAAATATTTGAATATTATAATGCAAGGGCTGCAGTTTCAAATTATAAGGCATCAACAATCTACACAATGACTGTTCTTCAACCTAGTAAATTATAGTGTAGATAGTAGCATCCCCTGTGTCAATGTCGTTGAGATGCTATACTCATGCCCTAAATTTATTCATCAACTTAGCTAGACACTCTACACAGGAAACTAATCCTCCACCACAACCCCCAAAAGTATTTTAAAAAAATAATAATAATAAAATTTATGCAAAAAACTTGCATGTCAGAAGTTCAATGGAATCATTTCTTCTTTTAATTTTTAATAATTTATTATTCATTCAAAAGAGCAATAAACTAGGAGAAAAACTTTCTAATATATACCTTTAAAAGTTTAAACAGACACTAGAGACACCCTCGCAACAGTAGCAGACAACAGAGGTTTTAATGCTATAGCATCAGTCATCCAGCGTTAGCTTGTGTGTCATGAAATTGACTGATTACAATACTAGAATCTTCTAATTAATCCTACATCCGGATGCAACACTATACTAAAACTGAGTCATTTTAATCTAACATTGCTATTATCATCTGATGCTAGGTCTCAAAAAGACTTTGATGCAAACGTAACAATAACTAGTGAAAATTTGAATCAAGCAGCTATCATCTTTGTATACCGACCTACAAATTAAGAAAACACAAATACCATTCTTATTCTACAAACTTGGGGGGGGAGGGGATTACAAAGCGAAACCTTTCAAATACTCAGGATCGCGCTTGGCCTTTTCTTGAAACTTCTTGAACCAGCGGTCCAAAATGTCCATAGGAACAATCAATTTGCTACCATCGACTCCACAAAACGATTGCATAAAATTAAACAAGTTTTCGCCAACTTTCATGGCGAGCCGTTCGATCCTCTTCTCGGCGGTCACATCCAAGGAAGGCAGCGACGCCAAATCTTCAACAGAAACCCCAATTTTGGCGGAGAGCGGGGTGGAATCGGGTGCTGTCAGTTGCATCCCACCACCAGGCTCCGGCCAAGGAAGTGAAAGGACGGCAGAGGGGCGGGCTACAGTGACAGCACCACAATACAAAAAGGGTGAGCCTGGTGATTGGATGTAAACAGCTAGGGCTTTATCTGGTGGAAGAGTAAAATTGTTTAAGAGGAAAACGCACATGTCTCGGACCTGATCGTAGGCCTCGCCTACGAAAGTGTTCATGTCCAGAATCCAATGAAAGGTGTCGATTTGGGAGAAAGTCGAGATGTCCATTGGGAAGCTCCGGTTTGGGAACACAACTCCGAACATTGTTACTGTTACTGTCACCGTCACTCTAGAGTTCCGAGTAACAAGTAGAAACTAGAATCTAGAAATAGACGGGGCCAAGAACACTCTGGTAGACTCTAGAAAAAATAAAAACTTCGTCTCTGTGATTCACTGTGTCTGCCGCTTTAACAAATCATAGTAAGTTAATAACAATGCGCTAAATCCACCTTTTCTTTTGAATAATAATACCCTCAATGGTTGTTTTATGCAATTACAATTTTATCCTTCAATAATTTTATTTATTTATTTTTTTGGGGGACGACTGTGGTTCTTTCACTGAAAATGGCGTAGTTCTTTCTCTGAAAGCATACCACCCATGGCATTTACGTCATCCAAAAATCAATCATGGCATTTAGGAATTGAAACCTCAAGAAAATTAGAATTTGCGGATTGATAAAAAAATAAAAATAAAGATTGTTGGTGGTGGCCAATATTAAAAGTTTTGAAAGTAAAGAGTAAAGAGCCAATCTCAATTTCTATTTTTTAACTTCTCTGGGGATGCGGAATTCTCAGAATCTGTTGCAATTCAGAAAGACCTGGGCCTGGCCACTGAAACAGGGCTCAATCCCACAATTGTTGAATCACATGCTATTAATGGAGTGCATATCATTAACTATAGCACCAGTAAAAGTGAAGTGGGGTGGGTTATTAATGAAGTCAAGGTTATGTTTCTCTCTAAGAATCCTTTCATAGTGAATTATGTACATGGCAAAACTTGCATTAACAAGCTCTTTATATCAAATTTGGATAGAAGAAGTCCTAGAAATATCTGTTCATATAATATTACATTTCAGTCATTGTAACTAATTTTTATGCTAATCAATTTCCAGTTTTCGGAGAAAAAAAAAATGGAAGCTTGTTCATGGAATCAATTCTCCTAATCCACTTTACTGTACTGTTTAAAACCGGGCTATCAAATCAATCGGCGTTTATGATAAGAAAAATGCACATAATGTGCAAATTCGTTATTTCTGAGATATGTTTGACATTAACTAATGAAATTTAAATTGGGATGTAAATTTGCAAAGGATGAGTATATTTGAAGTCATTTAATTTCTCTTAACACTTTAAATGTTTGTTTAGTTTTTATATTTTAACTTAAGTGTTCATTTCATGATATATCTTAAAAAATGTCTCAAAACACCATTATACTTAAATATAACATCTTATCCTTACTTTTTCAATTTTCTTGGCTTTACAATAACATTTTGTAATAATATTCTTAACATTAATTAATTTATCTTTTAAAAAGTTAATTTTAATAAATTAACCAATTAACTAATAAATACCTATATGAAAACTAGTATTTTTTGTACTCATGCAATAATGTTACTTGTAATTATTTATAAATAAATTAATATAAGCCATCTGAAAGCAATGTTTAATATCCTTGCAATATTCTTACTGATAATTATTTTATAAAAAAATAATTTACCAAATTAATCCTAAAAGTAAAGTAATAATATAAAAATTTGGGTAACTTTTTATGTTATTTTTAAGGCTAATTTGATAAATTATCATTTTTTTTCCTCCTTCATTAACATCTCCATGAATATTGTTTCAAGGACATTACTTTAAAAGGAAAGAAAAGTAAGGGTAGGAGTATAACATATTTAGAAAGGGTGTGTTAAGATATTTTGTTAAACATAGAGACTAAATTAACATTTAAGTCAAAGATATTTTTTTAAATATAGAGACTAAATTAACATTTAAGTCAAATATATAGGGACTAAACGAGAATTCTCAAAATCGGTTAGTCCTTATATTTTAATTTAAGAGTCCATTTAGTTCTCATATATTAAAAAATAAAATAAAAATTTTTAAATTGTAATTGTAAGTAAGATTATTGTAAGAATATTAAACATTACTTTAAGTTGTCTAGTATTAATTTATTTCTAAATAATTATTAGCAAGATTGTTGATAAATGTTAAAAAAGTACTAGTTCTTTTATACTAATATTTATTGGTTAATTTACTAATAATTTTTATAGATAAATTAATTAATGTTAAGAATATAGTTGCTAGAGTATTATAGTAAAGTAAAGAAAAAATTAACGAAAGAATGTAACATATTAAATACCAAGGATATGTTGAGGTATTTTTCAAAATATAAAAAATAAATGAGTATTTAAGTCAAAATATAGAAACTAAAAGAATATTTACCCTCCCAAAACTAACCCTATTTATATCTTCTTTATTTTATTTTTTTCCCTCTAGGAAACCCACCAAATCCCTTTTGAATCCATCCCCTTCATTTGTATTCTTTTGCTGTCATTTTCTCAATCATTTTGTATTTATGTTGCTGATCTTGTATATTTAACAACCATATCTCCTTGTCTCTTTATCTTGGAAAATTTAGTTAATTTCACGACCCAAATAGATATTCATTTATTTAATACTTCCATTTATAAGTCACCCCATTTCTATAGAAGGTTGAACGTTAAAAACTTATTGAATCCACTCGTAAAATATTGCTTTTGGATCTACACCATCGAAGCACTCCAATAATTACCCTAATTCAAATATTAAAATGGGAAAAAGATACTCAATTTTACGTTTAGTCACTGAGGGGAGGATTGGGGTTTATGGTGGGTGCAAAGAGTTGAGTTTAACTTAATGAAAATTTTCAGTCATTAAATTAGTAAATTAATTTTTTTAGCTTTTTACTTAATCTAAAAAGCTTGAATGATATATTAAATGATATTCTCTAAAATTTCCCTATCTAATTAATTAATTTTTATTCTTACCTAAATAAAATTTAATAATTAGTATTATTGCCCATCTCTATAACTTGTGATAATATAGTGACTATTTTTATTTTCATCTTTTTATTTTCTCTAAATTAGCATTATTTATCTTCATAATTTTTTATGAATATGTTTTACATAAAATCATCATGAACTACAATAAAATTGATTAACATATGTTAATTTAGAATATAAAAGGTTGTATTCAATTAAACATAATTTATGTTTTGATAATATATTATCTAATTTTAGTTCTTTGAGATATTTATTATTTGTTTAATATTTATAATTTATAAGGGCAGAAATGTAAAATACTAGTTTTTAAATTTTTTAAGTCAAAAAAATAAATAATTTAATATTTATTTTTAGCAATTCAAACAAAAAAAAAAATTATTAGATTCAAACATTCAGTTTTATTTAGAATTTATACTAATTTAGTTATATTTAAATTTCAGACAAAAAAAAAAAGTGCCCTAAGTATAGAAAAATTACAACATATTGGATTAACACAAAATTTCATACCCCCACTTACTTTTAACGCCACCTCAATTGAATTAAATTAGTTGAATTTGCTTAACAAGCACCACTCGTCTTCTTATTTGCAACCTTGATGTGAAATCTCTGCAATGCTATAAATGACCTCTTCTCCCAAAGAGACCAATCAATAAACTATAATAGAATCATATTAATTAATACTTGGTAAATTAACAATCTTGATTAAATAGTAGTTTCTATTAGACCTGAATTGAGGCTAATGTAGTATATTAATAATTCAATAAATTTATTACATAATAATTATTTTAAAAAATCTTGTTTTTCTATAGGACCTTCATGTATCATAGATCTAAGGGTAGATTTTTATCCCATGTCAAGTGGCTCTAGATTATGGGGTTCTCGCTATAGCTGAGCAGGAGGGAAAGATCATTTATATTGAAATTGACAACAAATAATACATA
Organism: Luvunga scandens; assembly: GCA_030449905.1. Lineage (NCBI taxonomy): Eukaryota > Viridiplantae > Streptophyta > Magnoliopsida > Sapindales > Rutaceae > Luvunga > Luvunga scandens. The sequence goes on along the minus strand of JASUUG010000193.1, from coordinate 667,151 downwards.
AATGACTACAAATAATACATAAATTATTAATTAACAAATTTGTAACTGAATACTTATGATATGTCTATTATTTTCTTTGTTGTGGTGGCATAATGCTTTACGTATTTCATCGATCATTATTGTTATTTTTATACTTTTTAGATGAAAAGTCATTGTTGTATTTTATGTGCTATCTTAGGAGAAATAAGAGAGAGAATTGGCATTAATATATTGTCTCTAAAATAGCTTTTTTAATGAGTTACCATGTAACCATGATCAGAGTCATATAATCCAGCCAAAGGATTACCAAGTGACTTGTTCACTCAATTAAGATCAAAGCAGATTTGTATTATACAGTTTGATAGAATCATTACATTCTCTAATTACACTATCTCTATACTTCATAAAAAATTCATATTATGCATGTGATATTATCTTTATAAATTGAGTGAATATTAATTTACCGATAAATTGATAATTATTAATTTATCAATATATTAATATTCACCAAATTTTTAGATTTTTCACAGTCCCAAGGCTATTAATCTATTGAAGTTCTATTATATGTCCAACAATAGACTAATATGAATATAAAACATAAAAATAAAAACTCTATGAATAGTTGTGCATATATTGTTCACGACGTTGTTCACAAGTACAGCTTAAGTCACTGTTCACCAATACTATTCACTTAATATTATTCATACACGGTTTAGTGGCACCAAAATTATATTTCTTTGCTTATGGAAGGATACATTCCTATTTATAGGAAAGAATTATACTCCTATTACAAGTATCAAATGCTACTATTAATCCCACATAATAAAATACACTACAAAACAAATACCCAAACCACATAGGAAAGAATACCACTAAAATAAGGTAAAAACCTAATGTAATAACAAAAAATAGGTTATTTCCTAAATAAATTAACCTTACCATAAGATGCAAATACTATAAAGACCCAAGGTCTTAAAAAATTTAAAAAGAAGTTTCAAGCACAATAAAAAGGAGTAGAAAACAAAGAAATAAGGGGGAAAAATAAATTCTATGTCAAACCAAACAATGAAATTGAGATTGACCCTTATTTTCTTTCCCCGTCTTTTCTTTTTACTTCTCTCTTCTCCCTCATTTCTTCCAACCAAACATTGGCTAAGAGTAATTTGATTATAAGTTAAAATTATATGAAATTGATTTATATACTTTTATGTTAAAATTAATTAAAAATGAGTATAATGCTATGACAACATTCACCAATAACAAATGGAAGTGTCAAGTAAAGTCCAGAAATATCATTATTATTGTCGATGACATGACAGCTTCGTTACCACAATGAATTATCAATAGATTTTTTTTAACTTCTTATAAATTATTTTGATGACAATATTATTAATAGTTATGTATCTAATTTAAAAATTAGCTAAAGTTTTATATAAGAGTTTATATTATTTGTTGAAAATAAAAAAAGAGTTGTTAACAATTTCCTTCCATAAAGTTTCTCGTCTTTTGAAATTTAAGCATTTTAGCTTACCACAAGCAAAATTGGATTCAAATCCATCCGATTTGGATTGAGATGAAAGTCATCCGAATGTAATTTCAATTCTAATTTGGTCTTATTTGACCATGTTCAAATGGAATTTGAATCGGATGAATAATCGAATTGGGGGAAATCGATTTGGTTTAGTTTTCCTGAGTTGCAACTGTTTAGATTTGGGAACTTTGGTGGAAAATTAGGTTTAATAAACACAAATAGTTAGGTATTTGTATTTCTTTATGGTGAATTTACTAAATTAGAATCAAAATGGGCTGTAATCGAAATGAAATGTAATCCGAATAAGGAATTGAAATAATAATAAGTTGTTTACTTGAGCTGTAGGAGTCAAAATTAGAATCAGAATAAATTACATATCCATTGGTGTGTTTGTTTTATCTTGGAATCATAATGCACTGCTACAAGTTAGTAAAATGCCCTTTGATAATTGTCGTCCCTAGTGTTATTTGTATATATTATAATAATAACAATAATAAGAATAAAAATAATAATGAAAATAATATTAATTAAAATAATAAATTTTAATAACAATAATGGAGGTAGTTAATAAACCTATTACAAAATCATATTGAATTATTAAGCTACTGCATATTCTCTTATTCATGATAGCACTTTGTATGTTATATATGTTTCATGTTGCTCATAACAGAAGTATGAGGCTAGAAAGTTGTAGAAATTAAATACCTAAATGAAGCACCACTATGTACCAAAAAAGCACATGTATTACATCTAGTGAAATGTATTTTGAGTTCAAAACATTATTTATGTTGTTGTTGCCAATATTCACTAACAACATATTATATGTTCCTCTATGCTTCTGTGGTAAGTGATTTGCAGACCAAATATTAATTGCAACAACCTCCAAAAAATACTAACTTAGCCTAATAATTAATAATTTAAAAAGGTGTGAATTCGTATACTATATCATCCCAATATTGTAAAGTCTACTAGGCTCAAATTACAAATATATAATACACTATCCTAATAGCTTATTCAAATTTCAAAACACCAAAATCAATAGTACCATTATCATATTCAAGGTTTAATAAAATTTTGATTCTGCTACCACCATGCCATTGACTATAACTATAATCTCAAAAACATAAAGTCAAAGTAATTACTAATTAGCATGTCAAAAAAAATATAATATTTTACATGGTTTTAAAGTAAAAACTTATATCCACTTTGAGCGATTACTTTGCCCTTCAAATATCTCTTTGTTTGAACAAGGGCAGATTATGGATTGGCCCTTGTGAACTTGCCTTCCTCTCTAATTGCAATGCTGTTGAAGATGGCATTGAAAATGGATCAAAAGTTATATTTCTTGTTGCAGTTTCATTTCTCATTATTGATTATTTTTCCTAATGTTTTACTTGTTGCAGTTGCTTTCCGTGTTGTTGGACCCCTAGTTGATTGATTTGGTCTTGGTGTTGAGAGTAAAATCTCATATATGCATCGTTTAAGAAAAAAGGGTAACATACTTCTCATAAGTACCCCTTATATGAGCTATACAAGGCATTGCATGCTTGAAAGTAAGCCGCTGATTTGCCACAGCTACGGGTAGCCATCTGCACCAGTATCCAATTATTCTATTCTATTTGATATGATTCGATGTGAATTAAAGGGTTTTATGTTTGAAAAAATTGTTTTATTTAATAAATGAGTGAATTCGTTTCGATTAGCTAAATAAACGAATTGAATCTATGTTTGAGGATATGGATTCGTTTGCTCGTTTATAATTCGTTTAATAAATGGGTCATAAAAGTATCAAATACAATCCATTCATTTAAAATTTATTTACTATTCATTTAATTAAATTACTTATTTATCCTTAAATTTGTATGAAAAAATTTTAATATTGGAAGGCTAATTTATGAATTATCAATGATAATAAGATAAAATATATAAGTGAAAAAAAAAATTTAAGGCATAGCTAGCCCTAATTTTTTTATCTTATCATTTCCACACTTTCTTTCTTTTCTCTCAGCTCTCTCTTCCTTGGTTTCCATCTTCCATGGCAATTTCTTTTTGTTGTCTCTGCAATATCTTTTTGTTTGTTGTTTAGAGAAGCTAGCACCATCTTATCTAATGGTAAGCATTTATTCCTTTTTTTTTTTTTTGAACTTTTGGGCTACAAGATTATTTTTAATTTTTTATGGTGATTATAAATTCAAATATTGATTATCAAGACTAGATTCTAGATTAGGGTGTAAAGTCAGCAAATAGAGATGTTTGGTGTTCTCTTTGGTTATTCACTAGGGTTTGGAAATTTTCTTAACATATATAAAATTATACTATTTATACATGCATATTGGGGAATCAACTTCTTCAACAGCTTCAATGAACCAATAAAAAGAACCCTCCCAAGTTCTTTATGACTTTGTCATAAACAGAGTAATAGTCAAAGTTAACTTTAAAATTTTACTACCTTTGGTGCTCTCTTTGGTAATAGTCAAAGTAGCTTCCTAACTTTGTAAAGCTTTTGCTGGGCAAATGGGTATGTTAAAATGGCACTACCTACAAAAAAATTTATGAAAATGGACAAGATTTGAGCAAGAAAATTAGCTCCTTTTGGATTTTGATATGGGTACTAGGGTAATGGGGTTTATAAAGAAGACATGATCGAGCAAAAGCAAAAATGGTGGAGGGTTTGAGTTGATATGATGTTTTAAGATTCTTTTCTTTTCTTTTTTTTTTTCATTTTTTTCAATTATTTACTAATAGAATGACCTCTAACAAAAAAAGGATTGTTGGTGCTTTTGATTTTTCTTTGCAAATTAGCAATTGATTGTTATTATTTTTCTTGGCTTTGTAGATTTAATTATTATTTCCTTAATAATACTACAAATTTACTATATGTTTGAGATTTTGAAATATTACAATGACTCTTATCAATGTTGCAGTGTGTTAATATCATTATATTTACTTATTTATGTGTAGGATTCTCGTTCCCAAGGTGACAAAGACAAAATGAAAAGGATTAAAGAAGTCACTTTGGTTTATAATTTGAATTATTGTTATTTGTATTGTTAAGAATTTGTAATCTGGTGTTTGGATGATAGTATATTTTAGAATTAGAATATAGTTTGGATTATTTGTATTTTATTGGATGTTAAATTTGTGATTGTTTATATTTTATTTTACTTAATTTTTGTTTATGAATTATATTTTTGTAAATGAATTTATATTCAATTCAATTCATTATGGATTCATTTATTATGCGATTAATGAATAGTAAATGAATTAAGATTCAATTCGATTCATTTATTAATTCTACTAAATAAGTTAAAGGAATCAAATTGAATATTCATTTAATAAACGAATCGAATCTTAATCTTGAGATTTTGATTTGTTTATTAAACAAATCAAATTCGAATTAGCAAAGTTTTTGCGCAATTCATTTAAGATTTAATTTGAATTTGATTTGTTTATTCATTTTTCCACCTCTAGCCACATAGTTACATGTATGGTCATCGAGATTGACAACATAGAACTCTTGGCCAATTTCAACTTCATATAACGCATCACTTGCTAGTATGACATGATCATTCCTACTAACTTTGAGCATTTTGTTCATCTTCCTGTTAATAAATTTAGGAACACCAATTGGCCACTTAGAACAAGTTTGCCTTCTCTTACTTATTACTCTAATTATTCACTAACTAAAATGCTCAGCCAAAGCTATTATTGGTGTTTTCCTCATTTTACCAAGCCATGCATTCCAACTCTCTATCATGTTGTCACTTAACAAATTTTGTCAAAGGCAAGCACTGACCTATACTTGGGTTGCTCTTCCTCAACCATTGAAATTCATCTTCATTGATTTTTCGTATGCTATTTATTGCCTTGATGAAAACATCTTTATTGGATGCTCTAACTACCCTCCAACACTCATCCCTCAACTCTACTTATGGGAACCTTGTCTTAAGGTTTGCAAACACATGTTGTGCACAATATCTGTTTTGTGCTCCAATGAACTCTAATTGAAGTGCATTAAATATTCTCTTCAGCCTATCAATTATAAAGGTCAACTACTTGTTATCAGCTAAATAATCTTACAAATGGCCAATGAATCAGGTTAAACTTTGAATGTTTTTAGATTCATATGCATATTTTGTAATGCGAAATATCCCATGATTTGCATCCAAAGTTATTGTTGATAATAATACACCCTCAAATGGTCTCTTCAAGTGATAGTCATTAAGCCTAATGAATGACCTACAACCCTTCTTGAACCCATCTCTAAGGCTTGGGAGGCTCACCATAAACCTTCCATTATCTTCAGATCATCTACAAGTATGTCTACGACTATCCTTGAATTAGCAAGCACTTTGATTAACACTAAAAAGTATACATTTATTGTCAGTTTTTTACTTACAGTGGTGATTAACACAGTCGTTATTTCTAAATTATTTAATGCTCCCTTAATAAATTTTTATACAGTATGTTAATTTTTATATTGTAAATATTTTAGGAATAAAGAAGAAATTGGAACCAAAAGTAAAAGTTGAAAAGATAAGCTGTTAGAGTCATTTGGAACGCATTATTGGAGAGATGTAATTAATAAAAAAATAAATCAAAAATAAAAAGAAGATTTTTACTAATTTTTGTTGGAAAGACTAACTTTGAATAAAATTTAAGTCGAAGATTGCTGGATATAGAGTGTAATAACTTTAGAAATGCTTAATCCTATAGTTTTATTTTCAAAAAAAAATTTACGTTTTCCTTATTCTTTATGATCTTCTTTTAAGCTTCTACAGACAGTTCTAATTCTTCAAACTTTTCTTATGTTTTCTTTATCTATTTGAGGTGTTTGTTTTAAAAAAAAAGTGTTTGCATGTTGTGTGATCATTTAATATTGGATGACATGATGACTTTTAAATTTTGGTATTTATATTATCTTTGGCCTTGAGTATATTACACCATGTTTTCCACTTGTGAATCGAGATATTTAATGAGTGAAATTGATTAAACTATTTGAAAAATGTACATGTCATAGTAAATTCCAAATGAGATACTAACCTTATTATCCTTTGAGAGTTACCCCATTTGTTGGTACTGTTGACATAAATAATCTAATAATATTGATTTTGATAATAACAAAACTCATATGTTCTTGATTAAAAATGTTGGAGCTATTACAATGAAAACCTTAAAACCATAGTATATTTTAGATATGTTTAAAGAAGTTAAATAACTAGTAAGATGTCAAAATATAGATTCTAAAAATTAGCAGTAAACTGTTTATTGTACAAACGGTGAATCGATAATTTATAGAAAGGAATTGGTCTTTTTAATTGTGAACCGTTTATAAAAAATGGTTAGCTAGACTTGTTTTGATAAGATTTAGAAAATTAATGGTAAATCGTTTATTTTAAAATTGTGAACATATAATTTACAAAGAAGATATATTTTCTAATCTTGAACTATTTAGTGAAAACAGAGATCTAAGTTTGTTTTGTAAGATTCTGGAAATTAACGGTGAACCGTTTATTTTAAAACAGTGAACCAATAATTTACAAAAAATAGATAGTTTTTAATCTTGAACCATTTAATGAAAATAGAAATCTAAGTTTATTTTGTAAGATTCTGGAAATAAACGGTGATCCAATAATTTTAAATGGTAAATCGTTTATTTAAAACCTAAGCACAATAGCTATTTGGACAAGTCAAAATGATTAACCAACAGCAATTCGATTTTTCTCAGAAAGTCAACAACGACTAGTTTTCAGCTCCAACTATAAAATGGCTTAATCAAATTCAAATCAAAATAGATCAAACAGTGATATTGAGCTTGCTACTGAGAAAACAATCATCATTTTTGTATCATTGATCCAACTATAAACTTATTTTTGTTTCATTGTTTCATATATTGTGTGAGAGATTGTTTGTTTGTAATCTTTATTCTTGAGTGATTGTAAGCGTTAGGATACACTTGGGTTAAGAGATTAGGAATAATCTCTTGTTGTAAAGGTTTATTGACACATTTTAAGTCAATTGTAAGTGTTGTTAAAGTCTTGGAGGCTCGCTTAGTGAAATCCACAATCCTGGTGAGCTTAGAGGTGTGGACGTAGGCATAGTTGGCCTAACAATGTAAAAATCACGTGTTTGCTTTTTCTTACCTTATCTCTTTATTATTCATTGCACATTAATTGTTTATTTTGAATTTGGTTGATTTATTATTTTCTTTAAATTTTTAGTTTTTAAAATTTGATTAAGAACCTAATTTACCCCCCTCTTAGGTAGTCTAATTAGCATTTCATGTAAGCTTAATAGTTTATTATTTTATACAAGATCTTTATATTTTTTTAAAGTCAACTAATAAAAAAAAATGAGCAATTGCATCTGGAAGTCCATTGACTGGTAACTATGAAAGACTATTTAGTACCCTAAAAGATGACAAAAATATTGTCTTTGATCTGTTTGGGCCTTTTCTAGCCATCCCTGTTGTGAAATATCCATAGTTAACTCATTTGAGCCTATTAAAAAAAATTTCTTTGGTAACTTATCATCCTATCCCACTCCAATTTGGACTCTATCATGTTATGTTTTGTGTTTTTCATCTCTCAACTATGTTTGGAAAAATAGGGATGATTTTATATTCATGGAAATGGTGCAATTTAATTCAATTCAATTTAAAGAAAAAAAACAAAAACAAAAAAAATAAGAGAAAGAAAGAAATTATTTAAAAAAAAAATGTGTGAGAAGCGCATTGCAGTTTTCAAAATATCTCTATTTTTTTAACATATATTTTATTTTTCCTATTATCTTTTCTTTATTAGCTATATTCTTAGCCTACAATATGTCCCAGTAAAAGTTCTTCTTGATTTTAGGGAACTATAATATAAAGTAGAAACTAGTTATATGGACTGAAAGGTGTGATCATCTATAAAAATAAGTACAAATAATATTGGTTGACCAGTAATTTGTTTAACTTGAGATTATGTTCTTTTATAAGCTGTTGGCATTATTCTTCCATATTGGTGAGAGTATGTGATATTATTTTTCTCTTTTCTCTCAATTAACAGAGTAACTATTTATTATTAGGTTTATTTTCTTTTGAGAGTGTCACTCTTACACGTGAGATTTTGGGGTTTGACATGCCATTGTTGTAGCTTAATTAATGTAAAAGTTCTTCTTGATTTTAGGAAATTAAAATATAAAGTAGAAACTAGTTATATGGACTGAAAGGTGTGATCATCTATAAAAATAAGTACAAATAATATTGGTTGACCAATAATTTGTTTAACTTGAGATTATGTTCTTTTATAAGTTGTTGGCATTATTCTTCCATATTGGTGAGAATGTGTGATATTATTTTTCTCTTTTCTCTCAATTAACAGAGTAACTATTTGTTATTAGGTTTATTTTCTTTTAAGAGTGTCATTTTTACACGTGAGATTTTGGGGTTTGACATGCCATTGTTGTAGCTTAATTAATGTAACTTGATAATTGATTTTCTTTGAATAAGTTTACTTAATTGATTTGTAAATTTTTTTTAAGGTGGGAGATAAGGTTTACACTTTTATTTAATTGTCATCATTAATCTAATAAAAAAGTAACCACAATTGCCCTTTTTTTAAAAAAAAAAAAGCATTTGAATTTAATTAAATATTAGCAATAAGCTGGTTGGGAGTGTGATTGATACTAAAAGGTGTGCATTTAATAAGGATAAAATTATTAGTTTTTCACTTACAATGTTGATTAATGTACTCATTATTTTTAAATTATAGTAATGCTCCCCTAGTAAATTTTTATGCAGTATGTTAATTTTTATATTGTAAATATTTCAAGAATAAAGAGAGAATTGGAACCAAAAGCAAAAGACAAGATGTAAATATTGTAAATGTTGTAAATGTTGGAGTTATTTGAAACACATTATTAGAAAGATGTAATTAATAAAATAAATACATAAATAATAAATAAAAAAAAGAGATGATAAGGTGATTGTCATGGGTGGTGATTGCTACCCACGACGATAAGGTGATAGTCATGGGTGGTGATTGCTACCCATGACTATCACACCTTTTAAAATTTGATAATAATAATAACAATTAAAACAAAGGAAGAGTGAGGAAGAGGTAGCTAGCTATAAAAAGATGAAGAATCGGATGAGCAAGAACGAAGAAAAATGAAGAGAGCTGGGATCACTCTTTCTTCCTTTTCTTTCTTTCGTCCATTTTCTTATTTCCCTATGTAATTAATTTTCTTATAATATATTTAAAAAGTTCGTCAAATAAAAAGAGTATTTTATTTTTAATATGAGTGTCTAATTTTATTAAGCTAAGGTGAAAGGTGAAACCTAAGATTTCAAACTATTAAATTAATTACTTTTTCAAGTTAGTTTTAAGTTTATTTTTTTATTTTCTAATTAATTTTATGTCATGTTAATTTTTAAATTTCTTTGAATCTATATGGTATTTTGACATAATGTCAACACATTAATATAGTTGTGGCACATTAAGTACTTGATTTCATATTTATCCACACACATAGTTTGTTAAGAATTAAATAGCATAATAATTAACTAGTAAAAAGTGAGGCAAAATATAAAAATGAGAGAGTATTGAAACTATAGTTTGAATACTGAGAGTGAATTATATGATCTTAGCATTATTTTCTTGGGTGGTCTTTATTAATTTTTTTTTTACAAATAATTTTTTATTTAATAATTGACTACTAGATTTATAGATTCCTCTATGGTTCGACCCGGTACTCACTGGGTTATATTATAATTAGACATTCTTATACTTGAAAGTAAAACAACACTTTTAAGTCGTGTCACACTTTATTGCAGGACTTTCTTACCATCCAAGCTTCAATTACATAAATTTTATCATCAAGACCTAATCAGAAAGAACTTGCCCTAGTTCTGAAATTCTGTATATACTCGCAATGAACAACTATACTAGATAGCAAGCCCTTCTTCCCTCAAAATTTATCTTTCTACCCTTGAAACTTTCTTGAATATAGAAATTCTTCAGAGCCTATGTAAATTCTCTTAAATTCTTGAACACCAAGCTCTTTCTAAATTCTACTATTTTGTACCCTCTTTGAACATTTGCCCACCTAACATATGAGACTTTTGATTGAATGAATCATCTTGTGAGTTTGAAAATAGACCATAGTTACATTTATTATTTTCATATCCATCAAGTAAGTCATTATCTCCTTCATTTTAAAGTTCATGCTGGCTCTTATTTACTTTTGTAACTTCACAAATGTCATCTTCTGATTAATACTAAATGTGGATGTCTATTTCCTCATATATTAGCATCTTATCATCCATCACTCGTTATCTTAATGGAATAGTACCATTATTATTCATGACTGATCTATTCTTCTTTCTTGGCTTAGGCTTATTCATAACTTTCTCAGGATCTAATAAGTTAGTCTTTCTTTTCTTTTTCCAATCCTCCTCTAAGCCTTTTTCGTAATAAGATGAGGCAGCCTCTTAGTTGTAATCTTTTAAGAAGCTCTAATTTAAATAGTAGCAACCTTTCTCTTATTAACTTACCCATATGAAGCTATGAAAATAGTAGGTGAATAAATCGATTTTTTCCCCTTTAGTTTAAAAGGTTCAATTTGCACAAATTGTGATGGTAAATTATTAGTTGGAACAATATTTGTTGCTAGGTGATTTTTGGTTAAGATAAAGTTGATGCAACTATTATGATTTTGGACCTTCATTTATTCTTGAAGAATTGGGACAATGATGGATCAACAACCTCATCAGCAACTACTATAATGTAATCAAAATCAACAGGTTCAACATTTCCTCATTAACTTCCATTGCAAAGTCATAGAAGTCATCAGCACCATCAAAATCAGATAAATGATTGTTGTGGTCTAAAAGGTATAAGAAGTTTGTCTCACTCTCATCAACATTCTTGTTTGACCACTATCATCTAATAGAGGGTTAATTGTATTAGAAACATGCAATATTGTGAGTACAAAAAAACAGAAATATAGTTGAACGGTAGAGCTAAAATACAAGAAAATAAAATTGTTGAAAAGACCCAAGGCCTGTGCTTGACCGCTTCTTTAAAATAAAATTTCCACCTACTATTAGGTGCTTTAGGTTTGAATGGCAACTATTTCTGAGGATACAATCGGAATGAAACAATTTTAGCACACCTCTAAATCATTTCTTATCAAACTTGCAGCGTGCTTAAACTCTTTGACATAAATAAATGTCAAAAAAGGGAGGAAAACTCAATGCACTTGTTCTTGTGTAATGTATGTTGTGCATTTGAAATGAAAGAAGCATCTAATTTATAGACATTTAGAGGTCATTTTGGTCCTAATAAACTGCATTAACAAGCTGTAATGGCTACCTTAAATGTTATAATTAAAAGCTTGTAACTGTTGCAATTAATTCTAAAATTAAATAGAAATTTAAAATCAGAATTAACTCTTGTCCATTACAATTCTGTGCTTTTAATTCCAAGTTGTTTAAGAGGGAAAAATTAATAGAAATTTACAAAAATGTGGCTAAAGCGAGCAGGCATGATTTTCGTATAAGCAGGATGGGGGTGCAGACGAGTTAAGTTAATCGAGATAGGACTTGCACCCTCTTGCATTGGCACGTGCAAGAAAGAGCCGCGATGCTTGTCTTCTAACCCATAAACACATGAGTAATCATATATAAACCTTTCATGCCTTAACTTTCTTTTCCATTTGGGATAATTGCATTTTTTAACTCCATGGGTATATTTTGGTTAACAAATTCTCAATCACCTGATCATTATTTTAAGCATATAAATATATCATATTAAAGTAGTAGCAGAGGAGTATTCAAATCATCCTAAAATTTTAATTATATTAAGTGGATCCCACTCAAAATAGAAAATTTTGAGCTATTTTTCAAAAATCACCCACATGAATGAAAACTGGTAGAAAATAAAGAACCAGACTCTTTTATAGAAAATATTTTGACCTTGATAGAGTTTAGCCGATCAAAACATGTATAGAATAGATACATCTCAAACTTTGAACCTTCCCTTGTAGAAATATATTTACTTTACTGATGATTAGTAAACACGATGTCTTTGAATTGTTCTGTCATTCTTGTAAATTGTGATATATTCCACACATGAGTCTTTCCTCAACACATTTGAGTTCTCATGGGTATGTTTATTTTGGCCTAAACTTAATTCTGGTTCTATAAGAGTTCTAAGAATTACGCTGTAACAGCTCCTTTTAAAGCAACCCCACTTCCCTCTCATATAGACGATTTCTTAATTAAGAGTAACTCACATTACTCTATTTTAATTTTCCAATACATAAGAGTCATTAAGAGTATAGCTCATCCTTTTCTTCATACAGCACCATTGTTTCATCATAGGAATAGACAAGATGGTAAGTCCAACAATTATCCAACTAGGTATTACACAATTAGATTGTTCCTTTGAACCTAGATCTTGGGATCTCCAATCAGCTAGCTTGGGTGTTCCTTCATAAACACCTTCAATTTTATGGCTTCTATTCCTATTCCCTCTACTATCTCTTTATTTAATCCTTTGGTTCACAAATCTATAATATTATTCTTTGACTTTTCAAAGTCAACAGATATAACTTCAGTAGAGATTAGTAGTCTAATAGTATTATGCCTATGATATAGTCTAGACTTACCATTTTATATAAAGGTATGTGTTAACATATTGCTAATTAACAATAGCGCAAACTTTAGTCAATTTAGAATATCCTCTAATGGTTTTATAGCTACTTTGGCTTTCTATCCAAGGAATTTGGATTTCGTTACAAAGGGTTTCCTCTAGCTGCTGTAAACACTTAGCCTTTAACATTTGATATCGAGTGTAGAGAAGCCTATAACTATGAGTAGTGCCTAAGTACCTGATTACAGTTATTACTCTATTACAGTTATCACTCTAATGTATTTTACTTGAGATATAATTTCTCTTTTATCCTTAGATTTCTTGTCTTCTCAAAACCTTCTTACAGAATTTCCTAAGACTAAATTCAGATTTCAATGTATTCTAATGATTTATCCAATTTATTGGCTCTCTATGATGCTTAAAATAAGACTTCTTCAATCAAAACTTCATTCAAATTGGCTATATAAATAAAGCTGCAATGCTAGTATCATCCTAACGGATTTTATGTTCTTTACAAAGAGAAAATATATTCAAGTTATCAGTCTTTTACTGAGTGTAATTTACAATTATAAGTCTAGGCCTCTACCAGTCACTTAATCCTTTAGTTTGAATCTTCTTCTTAAGATTCCCGTATCCATAAATATGGATTTAATTTCACCTTAAGGATATCTTTAATAAATTCCTTTTAGGTAAACCAATAGCTTCTTCTAAAGCTTTGAGAAGGTTCAGCATCTAGTAAAGTTTAAAACACTTCATATATTATAGTGCTTCTACCTCATCTAGATTTAATCTTGACCTCTTCTTTGCTCTTTCTTGCTTCTAACTATCTTCAACGATATTTTCATATGCTCATTTAAGGGCATTCATACCCATTTTTGGATTTACTCAAAAGTATAGATTTAATGTCACCTTTAAAGACATCTTTAATAAATTTCTTTTTTTATGAACCAATAGCTTCTTCTAAAGCTTTAAAGAGGTCCAACATCTAGTATAGTTTAAAACACTATATATTCTAGTGCTTTTACCCCATCTAAATTTAGTCTTAACCTCTTCTTTGTTCATTTCTCTTTGTGCTTCTAACTATCCTCAACAACATTTTCATATTTTTGGATTTATTTAAACAATGTAGATTTGAAAACACGCATTTCTTAATTTTGTTAATGTGTTTTGTGTTTTTATACACAAGAAATCGATAAACACCACTATTGTGCTTGACAGCTTTATTTTTATTTTAGCAAAATGCCGCACGTTTATCTAAATCTATAGAAAACTTTTTCTATGATTCTTATGGAGTATTTACAAAAAAATAATTAGCTAAATACACCTTCTCCGTCCCTTCTTCAAGAATCTATGGGATTAAAGACATACATAATTCAAAAACCACCACTAAAAATTAATATGGTCTATCAAGGTAATTTTTCAGTACCGTTTCTTTTTCTAATGATTCCTATAACATCTCGGACCCACTATTAAGTAGGTATTTTTCACTTTGGACATACGGTCCATCACATGGATCTGTTGTTAGGCATTGTAACCTACAATATGTTTACTTAGTTAAGGGAACTCAATGGCTAGGAACTCTTTTGCTCGCAACATGGAATATAACATTCACACTACAAAAATTTGTGGTCCAAAAGCAAATCTTTCTTAAATTTAATTTGCTTTTAGCCTTGTGGCTCTATAAAATCTTCATATATAACTGAAACAATCCATTTGCTATCTTCTTCAATTTGAAGTTTAACACTGAAACATCTTTGCTCATAAGATTACTCTAGAAATCTTACTATGCATAAAAGTACTTCCCAATGAAAACTTTCTTTTGGAAATTTTGTACAAATCTATCTGCTTGATATGAATTTATAACATGTTTAATAGTAACTCTTAAACTTGAGTTTTCATAGTTTTAGAGTTCAATATGTTGTAAATCAAGAAATTGCTTATGACAAGTTTCAATCCATTTTAGTTATTTCTTTTGTATCGTACCCATCATACAAAGAATTAGTCAAACTTATGCTATAACAAATTTTTTAGTGATGGCAATGGGGCGGGTTCAGGGCGGGGATTATGATCCCCAATCCCAAACCCGATTTAAAAGTAATCCTCAAACCCGCCCCATTCCCGAAAAAATTATAATTAGGGATAGTTCGGGTATATTCCCAAAATCCCTAAATTGAGCGGGGATTAAAACGGGGACCCAATCCTCATTTAATTTTTTTTTCTCAAAAAGCTCAATAATTGGATCCTTTTTTCCCAAAAAAAAAATGAATATACAAACTTAAATAAAAATTACAAATGATCAAATTTTAACAACCGACAAATAAATGAAAACATAATAAATCTAAGCCTTCAACATAATTATGAATGATCAAATTTTAACCGATAAATAAATGAAAACATAATAAATATAAGCCTTCAGTATAATTACAAATGATCAAATTTTACAAAACAAATCAAACTAATGCTAAGCTTTCAACATACACTAGCAGTAGCTTCTCAATAATCATCACCATTGATGCATATTCTACAATTCTTCATAAACCTATAACCAGATAAATAAAGAAAATAAAAACATATTTTAACAATTTCAACTTAACAAATAGAAAAATAGACAGCACACATGCATCTGTATTATAAAGCATCTGTAGTGAAGGCGTGAAGAACATATATTTTTATACTAAATTTCTTAATTTATTGACTTCAGCTCGGGAATTCAGACCATGGACATGTTACTTGTAAAGATAACAATTAATTGAAACACAAATTAGCAAAAATTTCATCTTAACAACATGCCTTGCCACTTGCCAATGCTAATGAAAATAATATTAAACAGAGCTAAAAGACCTGAAATACAAAAAGCAAAAACCAAAATTAAAAGAAACAAAACAAATACAAATTACCAACTACTACTTTCGTGAGCCCATGAAGATCAATTGGCGTCAAGTTGACAATTGTCAATGTTCCAAACAATCATGCATCAATGAACTAAAACACTAATGATTGTAGGGATAATGCTTGCTACATGCATCTCGGCCATTATTGAACATCAATGACCAAGTACAGAGCAATGCCCTCCATCTTTATGTTGTTTCTCTTAGTCAGTTCCAGTAGCAACAGTTAGTGATTCCCTTTCAGGTTGGCTAGTTGGGAATTGAATTTGAATTGCTAACCTTATACTTGAATCTCCATCATTATCGAAATCAGTGTCCAACTAGAAATTAAAAACTGACATGACTATTAGAACCCACCCCAAGTTAAAAAGGGTTAATTAATATAGATAAAAATTAAACAAAATCGAATATCGTAAGATTATTGCGTCCAAGAATAACCATACCTTGAGATCATCGTTAATAACATTCTTCAGCTATCTCTGATTGAGAAGGCCTTCTTCAAATTGATGAAGCAAGAATTTTGAAGCTCCAATGAGAATGTTCAAGTCTGCAATTTTATGCCAGAGAATCGATTCCAAGGCGCACTTTATCGGTGCTGGCAAGCTTGATCCCAGAGGGTGCACGTTCTCTTCCAAATATCATAAAGCTTGGAGGTGACGTGACGACCAGCAAGTGGAAGCTCCATTGGGGCTAGGAGGTAGCGACGGGACCGATAAGTATTTTGAGAGGGGCAAGTTTAGATCTAGGGTTTTGTTATATTTTTTATTGTGCTCACTGCTCAGTATTTTTTTAATTATTTGATTAAAATAACAAATATTTTGATTTAAAAAAATGATCCGGGTTCAATATCGGGCCCTGGTAAATTCTCAAACCCAAACCCGAAATATTTTTGGAGATTGGGTTTATCCTCAACAGTAACCCATTTTTACTTTTAAAGATTTTGAGGACCCATATCTAACCCGAATTGATCAGGGCCATGCGGGTATAGCCCCCCGTGAGAATGTTGCCAACACTAAAATTTTTGTATGCAAATTTTTATTGCCTACATCAAAATCTAGCCAATAAGATCTAAAGATCTATCATCTTTGTCAAATTTAGGCAGCAACCTTGGCATGCTTTTACTGTCAGCAAGAATAGTTGCAGTGTTGTAATTAGCTCAAGCATTGCATTGACATACCTAGCCGCTACATTACATGGATCTTTCTTTCACCATCTTGCCACCATGAATTCGTTGGCGATAATTTGAACACATCCATAGGCAGCCCATATTGTATGTAAAAATTATACTAATTCATTTCCTAAGAAAGAATGGAGGAGTCATAAATAGTCCTACTTAAACTCCAAAGTCCTTAGGCAATGTACAACCATTGTGAAAGAACTTTTTTAGAGTATTAAAACTTATTTGGGTACATAAACATTTACGGATTCCAAGTATGAATTTGCTTTCGAATAAGAATGTCATAAGATTCAGTATTATTAGATGATTTAATGTCTTGAAATTCTTCCCATCGAATTTCTCTGGTTTCCTCATAATCCACAATTTAACAATTGCATTTCAATGATCGATTTTATACAATCCTCCATGAATCCTCTAAATTCAAGATTCTTGTATAGGCATTTTTGTCCACAAATTTAATTGTTTAAATTTTGTAACTACTGCTTTTAATATTTAATTAAAAGCATAATCACTGCCATTAAATCTTTGAATAATTTCTTGAACTAAATTCAAAGCATAACTACAGCCTCACTAAACTCATATTAAATTCTGGATTTAATTTCATATTAAGCTCCAAACTTAATTTACCGTTACAATTTCAGAATAAATTCTTACCTTAAATTTACAGTTACAAATAATAAATTCGAAAATTAATCCACAATTAATTCCAAATTCAACTCGTTGCAATCTCCGTAACATTGTCAAAAACTTTAAACTTTTGTCAAATTTTAACATAATAATATGTTGATCTCAATGTCCAACACTAATAGAAAAAAGATTTTATTAATATTATATTTAACATTCCACAATTTGAGCTTAAATTAACATTTAGCTTTGACACTGATTGACAATAGGCAATTGTTGCCATCATCGTTGTCTTTACGCTCAAAACATTGTGCAACTTCGGTTTGAGCAACTTTCAATTCTTCCACGGCTTTGTTGAGCTTGTGGACTTCCTGGCACAGTGCTGCATTAATGTTTAGGAATTGAGTTTGAAATTCATTGAACATTCTAGCCATATCTTCCCTTATTGTAGAATATTGTATGAAGTTCGCCCTTGGGTTTGATGAACTACTAACATCTTCAACCTCTAGCCAGCCAGTCTGTCCTCCAGCACGATGACATTGGCTCGACTCACCCCAATTTGAGTTCATAATAAATCTATTTTAAGATTGCTAAAAACAGGCAATATTGCAAGTACAACAAAACTAAAATGTAGCTTAACAGTAAAGCTAAAATACAACAAAATAAAATTATAGAAAAAAACACTCGAAGCCGGTACTAGACAGTTTCCTTAAAACATATTTGCCACCTAGTGTCAGGTGCTTTAGGTTTAAATGAAATTTTTTTCCCAAGATACAGTGAGAACGAAATAATTTTAGCACACTTTCGTAACGAACTTCCAATGTGCTTGAATTTTTCAACATAAATAAACATCAAAAGAGGGAGGAAAACTCAATGCAATTGTTTTTGTGTAACATATGTTGTGTACTTGAAATGAAAGGGGCATTCAATTTGTAAACATTGAGAAGGACATTTTGGTCCTAATAAATAACATTAAGGAGGTGCGACGACTGCCCTAAATGGTATGATTAAAAGCTTGTAACCATTGTAATTAATTTTAAATTTGTAAAAAATTGGGTAATGCAAGCAAAGCACGATTTGTGCTGACATTCGTGCATACAGCGCAAAATTGCACAAAAGTTAAACTACTTTGGCTAAATAGCACCCCTTACTTGGGCTCGCATAAGAGAGATCCTTTACACTTGCATTCTTACCTCTATGGACATGATTAATCATATATAAACCATTTATACCTTAGCTTTCTTTCCCATGTGGGATAAGTGCATTTTCCTTTAATTTTTCTAACTCTATGGGTGTATTTTAAGTAACAATTTCTCCTTCATTAGAGCATCATTTTGAGCACATAAATATATCATTTCAAAGTAATAGTAAAGGAGTATCTGAATCACCCTAGACCTTTCACTTACACCAAGTTAATCCTACTCAAATCATGCCTCAAAATAGCTAATTCTATGCTATTTTTCCAATAAATTATAGGTACTAAGAATGGGGTTGTCAAAGTGAGGTGGTGGTGCTGTTGTTGGTATTGCGAATACAATTTGGTCAAACTGTGGTACTAATTCTATTGTTAGTGTTTGAAAAATCAAGAAGCTTTTATCTACAGCCCCTTGAGTAAGTTTGACAAAGGGATCAAACACATCAAGTTGTACATTGTTGGTGACAAATGGCCTCATTTTCTTTAGCATCTTTTCTATAATTTGTATTTTAAGTTCAACTTCATGTCTAGGATCATGTTATGGTGTGAAGTCAAAAATGATTTGTGTTTCCTAATAAAAGTCATTTTATGGTGGTTTGTATTTCAGTTTGAGGTTCTGGCGTAGTATTTAGGTTCATTTGTGGTTTATTGTTTTTGAACGGAAGGTTTTGAAAAATTTGGAGGTATATCAAGATGATTTTTTCTTCCTATTGACTTTTTTATAGTAACTGTTTCACTTGGCTGCTATTGTGCTTGAACATTATGAGTTGGTTGCCTTTAAAATAGAGATAAAACATTTTGAGGTTTAACATTAAGCCTAGCATCAACATCTTCTATATCATCCTGAAACAACCTCCTTTTTAATCACATTCATCACATTAAGTTCTACGAGGCTCATGCATGTCAAACACAATCTCTGTATACTTCTGCTTATCATACAAGTGTCATATTTGATTTAGCTCATGATCATTATCTATTGTAACCTTCTTTCTATTTCGTAGAAATGGAACTTTGATGATAAATCTCTCATGTCCATAATTATTTCTTCCAACTATTCTTTTTAGTGCAACATTGATTAGAACAACTTTACTTAGAAAATCAAGGTCAATTAGACCAACATAAAAAATTTCACCAAGAAAGTTTGCAAAGGCTGTCACACTCAATTTTGTGTAAAATAACAAAAGCATTAGAAATAGAAATCAACAGTAACACCAACATAGCCATTATATCCCAAAACCAAAGTGTCCATGACCAAAAGATGCAAGGTAGACCCAAACACATTTTTATAGTTACGTATGCTAAACAAACACTCATAACAATATATATCAAGAAATCACAAAAATGACTATGTATGTATGCATGTATGCATGTATGTATGTATGTATGTATGTATTTATTTATTTATTTTGTCACTAGCAACTTATTTGTACAAGAAGTACCGTTAATTTCATTAAAGGTATAATGAAAAAAAAAGCCTTAAATTTATTAAGAACTAGGGTTTCAATTTAATGATTTGAATAATAATAGCAACAGTAGAAATTGAAGATATATACAAATCCTTGTTTTACCATATATTCTCCTACACTACATGAACTTTTTTAAAATTTTAATGAAAATTAATTGATGAAAAACCACGATTCCTTACCTCAGCCATTGCAAGCTCATTGTCTCTAGCAAGCACTCTCCAATTTGATGATATTTGGTACTATTTAGAATCAAAATGCCTTATTTATGGACAAATTTTGATGCTTTATTTCTAAGTTTCCCTCTTTATACTTTGAAGAAGATAATAGTTCGCACAAAGAATTCATGCCGCTTTGCTATTTTTATATTTTACCCACTTATATATTTTCTCTGTGGTAAATAAGTGATTAAAAAATTCATAAATTAGTAATTAAAAATATTTTTTATAAAATAATAAAAAATTAGAGGGTAGTTGAAAGGTTGCCTTTAATTAGACATGTGAGACAAGAATGACATTAGTAACATAGCTCTAGGCTATGGGCCTATTTGGAATTACTTTTGAAAGGTTTAAAATAATTTTAAAAAATTAAAAGCTAATTTCGTATTGGATAATATTTTTTGAAAATCACTTTTGACAAAATCACCCTATCCTACAGCAAATTTTAAAAAGTATGGAATGAGTAGCTACTCAAAATTTGATTTTGAAAATCACTTTTATACTAAATACAATTCTATATATCTCCTCATATATATTATAAAAATCCAAAATTATCCTTATTAATTAGGAATAAAATCATTAACTTTAAAGAGATTATTATTATTATTATTATTATTATTATTATTATTATTATTATTATTATTATTATTATTATTATTATTATTATTATTATTATTATTATTATTATTACTAATTATATTTAAATAACAAAATAAGAAGTAAATTCATAATATAAAATATTTATTTTAGTTATCAATTATTATATATATACACAATAAAAAGTATTTTATTTGCATGTTTATAAATGTATCAATAAATTTTATTCAATAATATGTCCAACCTAGTCATTTACATTCTTACATTAGTTTAATAGTAAGATTTTTCAAACACATATGACTACTTTTAAAACTTACAGTACTTTTAAAAATAAATTTTACAAAATATTTAACTGATTCTCTTCACAACTGATTATTTTTATAGCATAACTAACAACAATTATTTTAAAAGTTATATCATTATCAAACTGACCCTAACACCTATTATGACATTTGTTCAAATACGATTTTGTCCTTTCAAATGTTAACTTTCACGAAGAGATCATGGTGTAAGTTGATGTTTTCATATCTTTGGGGCATATTGAGCATGGTCACTCTCAGTGGGGAGTAATTTCAATTTTACGTTAAAAACATGTTTATAATTTAATTAATTTCTCTTATTGATGATGGCAGAATTTAATTAAAACTCTTTGACGATTAATTTTTTATAACATTCATATAAATATATAAAATAAGGTTTCATAAAAATTTTATAAGCCTGTTAGGAGTTACACTTGTAAACTAAGGAACATTACCCAAAAGTAAAGATAAGGGTAGCTAGTTTTAGACTTTTGAGGAATCTTTGCCAACTACACTTAATTAATCATACAAAAGAATAGTGAGGAAATAACGAGTGGTGATATTAAACCCCTTTAATTTATCTTATAATGTCCCGCTTTTCAATTAATAACAGTTATTTCATAATTGACCTTATTGAAAAATAAAAAGAATTAAAAAAAAATTCGTCTCTCTCAAGTTTTTAATAGATTAACTTTTCATCTCTCACATCTCTCTTGCCTTTTTAATTGATTTACAACTTGAATGAAATGTTAACTCTTAATTAAATCCCAAATTAAAATTAAACAAAATCTTAGGTCTCACACAAAATCAAAACCAATATCGTCAATAACAACAAAACCCATCGCTTGTTTATAAAATTTAACAAAAATCTAACATTAAAATTCATCATATGTTGGTGGAGGTGATGGATTGATGATAAAGAAGATAGGTGCAGCTGGTTGTGTTGTTGACGATAAATTTCTTGTTGATGAAGTGATGGGAGTTAAAGTTATACACTTATACTACAAAGAGAGAAGGCGGTAGATAAAATAAAATAAAATAAAATAAAATAATAATTTTTATTTAATAAGGGTAATTTTATAAAATAATAAAATAAATTTAAAAATAGGAGTTGATGGAATAATTTGAAGGGTCAAATATTATTACTGCGAATTTGCAGTCGGTATGAATAGTTCACGTGCAAGCCATGAGATGAATCTTTTGATTTGACAGTGAATACTTTAGTTCAAGCACAAATTGCTGTTTTATGTTTAGAGTCCATTTTGGATGGTGGCTTATGGGCCTCCAACTGCACCTAACAAGACCAGTAGCTCCTCAACAACCCAAAGGTTCTGGAAGGAGGGGTATCTACACGCTGTTTGCTCAAGAAAGGAATCCCACTTTGACTGGGAGGAAAATGAAATGCGTTGTTCCGTACCTAGATTCTACTGGATAGTGATGACATCAGCTGAAAACTCATCGTCATCAACAAAAGATTAGCAGGTAAAATCGTCAGCAGTTTCACTTTGATTTCGATTCTTTTAATTTTTTATATTCTCTTCCAGGGCATTGGGTTCCATTAATATTACATAATTGATGAAATAAATTGTTTTATTTTTATTGACAAAATAAGTTGTTGAACAAAAGTAGGTATTTAATAAATTGTAGTGTTAAGAGTGCTGTGAATCTAAAAAATAAAATTTTTTTTAATAAATTTTATTATTGGAGTGTTATTTCATAGTATAATGATCCAAATAATTACAAGTTTAAATTATCTTTTTTAAAAAAAAATTATAACAGCTTGCCTAGAGTTAATTTCATAGTATAATGATCCAAATAATTACAAGTTTAAATTATCTTTTTTTAAAAAAAAATTATAACAGCTTGCCTAGAGTTAAACCGGCTAAATCTATATTCTAATTTCATTTATTTTTGCATAGATCGTCTTTATTTTTTATTTAACTTAGTTGACTAAATAAAGCTTTTGCGTCCATAACTATAAATAATTTTTTATTTATAAAGGACACTTAGGGCCAGTTTGGAATTGTGGTAATTGCTTAAATAAATTACTTTTATTATATGGATGAAACAAGCTACTGATTAAAAAAATAGTATGATATTTGATAAATTGTGTTGTTATGATTGCTATTTGTTTAATTTGTTTAAAAAGCTGTATACATGCATTTGTTAAATTTTATTACAAAAATATTATTTTATTATATAATGATTAAAATAGACATAATTTTAAATTACATTTTATTTTTTAGAGTATGTTTGATACTATTTAGGCATGCCTTTTTGTTTTTTAAATACATAAAATATATAAAGTGAAACAAACTCAATTATATAAAATCTAATGAACTTCATAATCTGCTGCATAAAATATGATAAAAATTCATACTAATATATAATCCAAATAAAATAAAAAAGTAATATGCATTACATTCATATTAAACCTATTACAATAAACACGTTGTATATAGAAAAAAAAAATATGATTGAATGTTAAAATCAACAGTTATGGAATTAATTTTAAAAGTCTTGGTAAAATTTCATGTGAAATTTTTCATAGTTCAAAGAAAATTTACATAATCATATGCAAGTCTTATTAAATCTTATAATAGAAATAAAAGTAAAATATAAAAAATATAACTTTACTGGATCAAAACTTTATAATTGTAAGGGTAATTTGATTATACTAGTAATATAATATCTAATGGCTTATATATTACGTGTATGGAAAAATAGGATATAATTATCTTTTTGTGAAAATAATAAGGTTATAATAGGAATTTTAAAAATAAGTGGTGACTTTTTCTTTAAAGGTAAGGGGGGTGGACAAGCCCAAATCAATTTTTATTTCTCTTACCATCCTTAAGGATTGAACCCGAGTCCACACGAGTGTGAGAGACGACAGTTACACTACCAACCAACTTGACCATGCCCTTGGGGGCAATGAGTGGTGACTTATTTAATAAGCTACTTATAAAAAACAATCCTCTACTCACTTTTAAAAATTACTGTCAAAATAAAGAAAATTATAAAATAAGTAGATTTTATAGAGTTTAACAAACACAATTTTTGTCAAAAAATTATGAAATAATCACTTTATTAAATTTCAATTTCAATCTCATACGGGGCCTCATTTTGTATATATTTGTGTAAACAAGATATGCTCACTTTTTTTAAAAAAAAAATTGTAAATATGACCTCAAAAATGTAGCCTAAAAATAATACATGAATAAATAAAAATTGTTACATAAGATAATTCATAAAATATTACAAGATCGCAATTTGTTAAGGATACAACAATAACAAAAAAATCTAATATAATCAAAATATTTAAATGACTAAAAATAAATCAACTGTCCTTAATTTTATCATTTACTCCAAAAATATGCATATTAAGTAAGATTCTCTCTTGGTTTGAGCTTTTATAATCTTTTACAAATCTTATATTACTTAAATTTTAATACTTGTATATGATTAAAATTTAACTATTTTTACTTTTTCACGTCGATAAATTTATTTAGAAAATGATCAAATTAAGAGAGATCCTATTTTGAATACTAAAATACTAAAAGGAGGAAGCAAAAGAGAATCCAATCTGACATGCGAGCCAATTAATTTATGCATAAAGCTAAAAAGGCGGCGATGTTCATTTTGGAGGGAAATTGAAACAAGGATTCATGTTATCTCGACAAAAATGAATGGTATGTATGATCCCGTCTATTTGCATTAATAGCAGGACGATATGTAGACATGGCTACATTCATTAAAATGTAACAGTCCATGATAATGGGTAGATTCAAATCTACAAAATCGTACAAACAACGAATGTGAACGAATGCAGGTGTGACTAAATTATATTATATGTAACTTGCATTTAACTTAAGCGTCGCGCTTAAGTCTAAATATGTATCTAATTAAATAACATTTATATTAATTGTGTTTTTTTTTTCTAAGTAGCTCGCTTTAGGTTGTTTTGTGTTTGACAACAAATGACAAAAATAAAACTTATTAGTGTAAGAGCGGATTTAGGATTATTTTTAGAAGCTCAAAAATAATTTAAAATAGAAAAATGATAATTTTAGTATTTTTTTTGATAATTTTTTTTAAAAAATAATTAAATCCTACAATAGATTTTAAAAAGTAGAGAATAAATAGTTTTTCAAAATCTGATTTTGAGAATCAATTTTTTATTTAATCCAATTCTACATATATCTTCATATACATTACACAAATCTAAAATTATTCTTATTCAATTAGAAAATAAAATCATTAAATTTAAAGAGATTATTATTATTGCTAATTATATTGAGATCGCAAAATAAAAGAATAAAATTAAAAAAAATTATTTTGGTCATCAATTATTATATATACATAATAAAAAATATTATACATACATGTTTACAAATGTGTTGATAAATTTTATTTAACATTATGTCTAATTTAGCTATTTATATTCTTACAACAGTTTTATAATAAGATTTTATAAATACATATGATTATTTTTAAAATTTACAGTATTTTTAAAAATAAATTTTATCAAATATTTAATTAATTTTCTTTACAACTGATTATTTCTACAATACAACTAATAAAAATTTTTTAAAAGTTATAATATTATTAAAATGACACGAAAGCTGTGCTCCTAAAGCAATGAATATCCCTCTTCCAAGAAAAAGAATATGAAAATTCATCAATATGTTCCCTACAATCCTTATTAATTTATCCTTAATTCTAGGTAATAATTAATTTTTTTAAAAAATAGCTTGAGAACCAGCTATATGGTTTTTCGATTTTACATTTCAAAATCGAGTTTCGTATATGAAATTAGATATTGTATGCTTTACGCAATACTTGAGTATTGAAAAGAAATTTATGTTCTCAAAAGGCTGTCTTGATAATGATGTTTACACAATGACGTGTACTCTTTAATTAAATAAGTCTTTGATAAAATGGTAGCTAAAACAATTACTCACAATATTGTAGTGTGAAATCGATAGGTCATTTGACTTAGAAAGCGGTAATTTATTTATGAAAAATGAAAGGGAATTATCGATTAGAACTTTCTCTTAATTTGAATTTTTAGCAAATAAAATTTTAATGAGTAGTTTATAAATAAAATATAAAATAATTAAATGCAAATCGCATACATTACCTGAATTTCTATCAAGGATGATCAAACAGACTACATATTCAATGTTCCGAGTAGACCACGTCATTTTATTTGCCTCAATAGTGTCCTGCGACCGCTTGCATCACTTTTTCTTGGAAGAAATATTCAAGGCCTTTCGTGTACTTTTATAGAAAATTCAATAAATTAGTCAGACTTTTGAATAATACGCTCAATTGGACTACATCCAACATCGCACCGCCTAGCATAGCTTTTCATTAGGGCATATCCTCCCTGCCCCACTTTTCATTTGTTTTTTTTTTTTTTAATTCTTAATCACATCAATTGTGACATAAAAAAGATGATTCTAATTTTACTTAGAGATAATATAATATGAATATGAATAAATATAACTTAATACATACATACACAAATACCACACACACACATATATATATATATATTAAAATTAAAGTAAATATAACTTTCAACTTTATGGAAGTAGTGATGAGGTATTTTATGGTTTGTTCATAGGATTAAAATTCAGTTCTGAGCTTATTTTTTATCAAGCAAAAATGAATTGTTAGGATTGATTATGAATTTTTATTTTGATATTTCTCTTATCTGACAACTAACAACCGTGTAATTTAGTGTTAAGTAAAAACTCAGCTCACCATATATTTTTTTATGATTATAAAAACTTTTTGGTTAGTTGGGTAAATCCGTAAAAAAGCCATTGACTTTAGTCACATTCGTCTAATCTATAAATAACTAAGAGATTTCATGCAACATCGGCATTGTCAAAAATGGAAACTATCAAAATCACCAAAAAGCACCATAAACACCTTAACAATCCATTCCCACCAACCCCAAAATCTCTGCCATTAATCCAAGGATCTCTTACCTTCAATTGTGAAAAACTGTCTTCTCACCAAATATTCACAATCGGTAATGATTTTGAGATTCTCTGGAGTTCAAACAATGGTGGGTATCTCTCAATTTCTCATCAATCTAAGCCAACAAGACCCTTATGGTCTAGCATCCCAGGAAAAGCCTTTGTCTCTGCAGCACTGGCTGAGACTCTGGTGGAAGAAAGCAGAGGCTCTTTCGTTATCAAAGACAGACATGTTCATTTGCTGTGTCAGGATCAAACTATTGATGATATAAGAGTGATTAATGATCAGTTTCACTTTGACGGTCCTTTTACTTTACATCAGAATATCCAGTTCCCTCTTGTGCTTATAACAGGATGGATTTTCAGTAAAAAGATTAAGAAGACAAATCAAAGTTATGCGATTTATAACAAGGATATACAATTTGAAACAAAGGCAGGATATTGGTTATTGTTTGATCAAAAGACTAGTCACCAAATCGGATTTGATTTGAAGCTTGGTCAACCCAAATTTGAGATCAGGCAGAGAAGAATGGGTCGGATTCGGATCCGGAAGAGAAAGCTTGGGTGGTGTTGGTCGCTTACAAGGCCCACAGGGTTTGTAAGAATTTCCTCAACAGAGACTGAGTCCCAGCCAGCGGCGGAGTTGAAGATTCCAATTCCACAGCATAGAGAATTCAATAGGGTGTTTTTGACATATTCAAGTGAAGAAAAAGAGAGATTTTATGGTTTTGGAGAGCAGTTTTCTTATATGGATTTCAAAGGCAAAAGTGTTCCCATTTTTGTTCAAGAACAAGGCATTGGGAGAGGAGACCAACCTATTACTTTTGCTGCCAATTTGGTTAGCTACAGGTACATACTACATAGTACCCCACTTAAGATCACTCGTGTTTCGTTCTTAAACACCTGCTTATAAGTCATAGTAACATATTTTCTTCTTATAGGGCAGGGGGTGATTGGAGTACCACTTATGCTCCATCTCCATTTTATATGACTTCCAAAATGAGGTCTGTTTACCTTCAAGGATATGATTATTCTGTGTTTGATCTCACAAGAGCTGATAGAGTTCAGATACAGGTAAATTGTGCAATTTATAATTTTCTTAATCTGAGAGCACGGTTAAAAATCAATGATTAAAAATTGACTGATATTTTGTAATTCCATTGTGTTCTCTGCACAATAAAATTTACAACCGCAATTTGAAAAGGATTAATTAAAAGCCTGAGACATATTGAGGCTCATTCAGATTTTAAACTTGCAGTTTCCCATTTTCTGTATACTGGAGCTTGCAGATACATGGAAATTCAGTTCAGGGAAGGATACTGCACGGAAACTCACCTTGTGAGCTCATTGAACACTTCACAGAAACTATTGGGAGGCCTCCTGTGCTTCCTGATTGGATCATTTCTGGAGCTGTAGCTGGAATGCAGGGTGGCACAGATGCTGTACGTCGTGTCTGGGATGCACTTAGGAGTTATCAAGCTCCAGTTTCAGCATTTTGGTTGCAGGTTCAACTTCACAAACTTACCAATATATTTTGCAACATGTCAGTTTCAAGGTGCACCATATTCCACAAGATTTCAACTGGTGCAACGGTACCAAACTTTTAGCAGTCTGATATACACCTTTCAAAATATGGATATTTTATAATTTCTAATTTAGACCACAACTGAACGTCATCAAATTCCAAATTCAGTCCCTTCAGCGATATCTGATAGAATAAACACAACTCACATTCATATTTCATACCATAGCATGCATCATATTTGATTGTCTAACAACTTTTGATTAGGACTGGGTGGGTCAACGGGAGACATTGATTGGGTCACAACTGTGGTGGAATTGGGAAGTGGATACAACAAGATATAAGGGATGGCAACAACTTGTTAAAGATCTCAACGCTCATCATGTTAAAGTGATGACATATTGCAATCCTTGTTTGGCACCGGTACGTATGTTCTCCAATTTAACATATAATAATGGCTATGGCATTTGTACAGCCTTATATTGTGATATTTGGCAACATACTTAAAATTTGCCGCATTCTCTTCTGAATATTCTACTTGCTTTCACAGTCTCACGAGAAGCCAAATAGAAGGAGAAATCTTTTTGAGGAGGCCAAGAAGTTGGACATACTGGTAAAAGATAAGAATGGTGAACAATACCTAGTTCCAAACACAGCTTTTGATGTGGGAATGTTGGATTTGACACACCCAGATACAGCAAGTTGGTTCAAGCAGGTTTTACAAGAAATGGTGGAAGATGGAGTTAGAGGATGGATGGCCGATTTTGGTGAAGGCCTGCCTGTGGATGCCATCCTTTATTCAGGTTTGAATTCTAATTTCTTTCTTGATTGACCTTCACTCCCATGTGAGGCTGTTTGAAACTAAGTGAAACAAATGACTAAAAGTTTGATGGTCATTTGATTAGCATTTCTCATGTGCTTTATGTCAAACAATTAGTTTAAACTATCACTATTCTAAAGCTCAACTTATAAGAAATGATGTATGATGAAAGAACTCTACCTCTCAAGCTATACCTTTCCTCTAAAGCTTATACCTTTTGCAACTGTTAACAATGCTTGTGATATTGTAGGAAAGATGGATCCTAGTCATGAAACGAGTTTCTCTAGTTAACTGTTGCCTATTAATTACCCTTTTTGGCAAACATGCAAACTGTTGCCTTTTTGGCAAACTACTTACTTGCTGAATAAACTCACCAACACTTATGCAGTCCATATTCACCTCAACAAGCAAAAAGAAGTGGAGGATTAAATAAAGAGAATCTGTCGGCATCAGAGATCCCAGTTGATTGCCCTAATAAGCAAGTGCTAACTGAGTGAAAAGTAGGAACCTACTGGTTCTACATGATTTAAAAAACTGCTTAATATTTTGTGATAATACTATTCCTTTTTATTCGCATGATTATTTATCTAGTTAAATGTTACTCTATTAGGTGAAGATCCTATTTCAGCCCATAACAGATACCCAGAACTATGGGCCCAAATTAACCGAGAGTTTGTGGAAGAATGGAAAGATAAATGTACAGGTACAAAAAGGGGAGACAAAGAAGAGGATTTGGTTTTTTTCATGAGAGCAGGTTTTAGAGATAGTCCCAAATGGGGGATGCTGTTTTGGGAAGGAGACCAAATGGTAAGTTGGCAAGCTAATGATGGGATAAAGAGTGCCGTTGTTGGCTTACTGAGCAGTGGACTTTCTGGTTATGCTTTTAACCACAGTGATATTGGAGGTTACTGTGCAGTAAACTTACCTCTAATCAAATACAGAAGAAGTGAAGAGTTGCTGTTGCGATGGATGGAGCTCAATGCTTTCACCACCGTTTTCCGGACTCACGAAGTAAGTTAAAAATTTCTTTTCAGAAATTCATATACCTGCATTAACATTGACAGTATCATTACTAGCATCTTTTGTGAGTGAAGATGAAATGAGTAAATAAGTTATTACGCTCTTTTGAAATAACCAAGTCAGCTAACCCATTTTCATGCAGGGAAACAAACCATCCTTCAACAGCCAGTTCTACTCAAACCAACAAACGTTATCCCATTTTGCACGATTTGCTAAAGTATATAGAGCATGGAAGTTCTACAGAATCGAACTTGTAAAGGTGATATATGCACACTCATGATCCATTCAATTCAACTCAACATTTTCAGTGTGAATTCTAACAAACCTCTTTCTCGCTTTCTAACAGGAGGCAGCTCAGAAAGGTCTTCCTGTATGCCGTCACCTATTTCTCCACTACCCAGATGATGACAAGGTGCAGAGATTGAGTTACCAGCAGTTTTTGGTGGGTACTGAGATCTTAGTTGTGCCAATCCTAGACAAAGGAAAGAAAAAAGTCAGAGTTTATTTTCCAGTTGGGGAAACCAGCACTTGGCAACATATTTGGACAGAAAAGATATTTACAGGGCAAGGTTCTGAAGCTTGGGTAGAAGCTCCAATTGGCTATCCTGCTGTATTTGTTAAGGCTGATTCCATTGTTGGACAAACTTTTAGGAAAAACCTAAGAAATTCAGACATTCTTTAAGAAAGCAGCTCAAAAAGGGAGGGCTGGTTTCTTAATTCTGTTTCAATGAGTAGACTGATTTCTGCAATAATGTTTAACTTAGAATAGTAATAAACACTTCCCATGTTATTCGAAAAGGTATATATTCTAGTCCATGATCAAGTAGTAGTTACTCTCTTTGGCTACTTAATTAATCATTAGTACTCATTTTAACATTCCCCTCTTACTAATTACTCAACATGCTACTTCACAACACAATAATCTTGGACCATTAAGCGATGGACATTTAACTTGCTAGAAGCTGCTAGAACACATCTCTATAATAGATCAATGCTTTGAACTATACCAGAAGGGAATTAACTTGAACCAGATTCCGAAAAGTGCATCCGCATATGATTTAAACTTAAATCAATATTAACAATTTAGAGTGACTTAATACTAACTGAACACAAACAACATAACTATGCAACATTTTTCTTCTAAACATCACCTTTGCGCTCAGTTCTTAATACTTTAGGAATGATAATGTTATGGAAAATTCATCCGTGTATTGCTACACACACACACACACACATATGTATACATATTCTTTTAATTGAAAAGGAAAGCCATCTTTGAAATGATTACAAACAAAAAGTATATTACAATCTGTTGAGAATCTAGATATAAATAATTATAGTACAACTAGTGCATAAGTCTACCGAGGCTATCTACTGCTATATAATCCCACTAATATAATAAATATAATCCCACTAATATTAGGGAGATATCTACTGCTACATTTTGTGGGAAGGGGGTTAAAAAGCACCTACTGTGGCTCAATCTTTATATTCATCTTCATTACTATAAGGGAAACATAGGTTTGATAAATGGTTGTGACATAATCTGACAAAAAAAGATTTGATAAATGGTTGTGAAATAATATGTTAATAACACTCAGTACCAACTAGCAAGCAGCAGATAATCAATTAACCAAATCGAAATTTAGTGAAGGATCCTGTAATCATCAGAAAGGTGGGTTTCCTAATTTTTCAAATCTCAGTAGCTACTAGCAAGCAGCTTCCCACAAAACTACACAACACAATTACTGCAACACCAGTAACACTATCCATTTATCCCTCACCACCGGAACAAACAGATGTCACGCAGAATAAGCTCAATTGCAACAGAAAACAAAACCAAACCTAACACAAGCATAACTTGATTTTTGCATAATATTCAGTTGCATCAAAAGTGTTAACTCGACTGGAACTTTAACAATCAGACTAAATTCCGGGGCGGGGAGGGGAAGTAACTTACATGAAAGGATTTGGCAATCACAGTTTGAGACTTTGAGATGTATGAGCTTGAAGACACACTGGAGATGAAAGCTTTTTGGTTTTGTTGTTAGTTTGGTTTAGTTCTGTTTCTAAGTCATCCATTTCTAACGGATTCGGACGCTTACTAGCATATTCTTTCCTAAACCCGTGAAACAAACGGATTTTTATTTGAATATACCCCGTTTACCCTTAAATAGTAAACTTATAACTCGTTGCATACATATGCCCTAAGAAAGAGAAGAAAAAGTAAAAAATATCCTTAAAAAATCATCTATCGTTTTTTCCTCACTTCACTATTTCACATTTTCTTACACCTCATAATTTCTTTATTCCTCTATCACAATGTTCTCATCTCTCACCATTTTATCTCTTACCTCTAATACAAAGGTGTCTTTTTGTTTTTAAAACACAAACTCTACAAAACAACCTTACCTGTGCATTCTCAAGTGATGGATAATGTATGTTTAGAAAATATAAACATTTTGTATAATTGTGTGTTTATGGTTTAATATGATTTCATTACAAATATATTTGCTAATGATTTATGAGTTTGTAACAATATATTATCCCTTTTAGTGCTTGCACACATACATTATTGCAAAAATGTAGGGATTTAACATCAAAATATTTAATTTAAGTTTTGAGTAATTGAAAAATGATTCCAAGAACAAGTCAAGTATGAAGTTGGGTAAGTTGAGTATTTAGTCAAGTAAAATATGATGTAAGGGAGTTGATTAAATTGAGTATTTAGTCAAGCTAGAAGTTGAGTAAGTGAAGTATCTAATGTAATAAAAACTGAAGTGAATCAAATAAGTTATGATGTAAGTTTGGTTAGGAATTCGAGAAATATATCGAGTAATAGTAAACCTAATAGTAAAGTAGTATAGAATAATTCGAGTAAATAATGAAACAAGTCTCTGAACTAGCCAGGTAGAAGTCAAGTAAATTTACGAATAAATCGAGTATTAGTCGAGTAAATCTATTGAATAAGTTGAATATTAATAAATTTAAGTCTTTTAAAAACATAGAGTAGGACATAAGTAATTTTTTGAACAAGTCGAATATTAATTATTTTAAGTTGTTTAAAGAAGTCAAGTAAGTGTTTTGACTATGTCGAGTAGGGATTGATAAATCTTTTGATTACTTTGAGTATCAAGTTGAGTAAGTCTTTTGAACAAGTTGAGTAAAAACTGAATAGTCTTTTAAAAAACTTGAGTATTAATTATGTTAAGTTGTTTGAACAAATGAAGTAAGTCTTTTGAACACAGTCCCAAGGGCGTGGTCGGGTTGGTTGGTAGTGAAACTAGGGTTGGCAATAAACTCCGGATCTAGCCCGTATCCGCAAAGATCCGAAAGATCCGGATTCGGATCTTAACTTTTAAGATCCATGCGGATCCGGATTCGAATATGGATGCAAGTGCATTCGAAAAATCAAATATTCGGATCCTCATTATTATATAATTAAATTATTTATTTAATTAAATTTCAATTAAAAATATATATAAATTAAAATATTTATAAGCATAATTAATTCGATAATCTTCATTGACTATGAAAAGTATGTTAAAAAATTAATAATAATAATAATAATAATAATAATAATAATAATAATAATTATTATTATTATTATTATTATTATTATTATTATTAGAGAATATTGTAATGAATTGGTTTACCTAAGATTTTTTTATTTTTTTATTTTTGATTTATGTTATGAAATTATCATTTGTGAATTTATGGTGGTATTGTACATTATTTATATTGAATTGATGTTAAATTTTTAATTGTTAAATTATAATTAAATTTTATTTGATATTACTAAGTAAATTATTAAATTAAAATTATATTTAAATTTAAAAATATGCAAATTTAGATATCAAGAAAATCCACCCGCAATCCATGCCGATCTTACCCACATCTGGATCCACATATTTTTTTCTGGATCTGGATGTAGATCCGAATGTTAAAAGTTCAATGTGAATCTGAATTTGAAATTTGCCATTCCTAAGTGAAGCTGTCACTTTACAAGCCTGGATGCGATCCTTGGGAGGGGTAAGAGAGGTAAAAATTATATTTGGACGTGTTCACCCCCCTTTACCTTTAAAAAAGAATTTAAAAAAAAAAGTCTTTTGAACACGTCGAGTATGATTTTAAAATCTAATTGCTTGTTACTGTCCATAAAATAATGGATGAGATAATTGATAAACTATGCTTTATTTATTTTCTTAATGTTATTTAAACATATATTAAATTCAAAATTATTTGTCTATATAGAGTTTGATGGAGGATTGTAGATGGTGTGTTGTTGTTAAGGGGTGGTGTCATAAAGATTTTGGGTCATGGAGAGGAGATAACAACATCATTTTTACAGATGGGCCGCACAAAAGCCCCTGGCCTAAATGGGCTGCCGACAGTCTTTTTTTAAAAGCATTGGATGATGGTTCATGAAAGGGTGATCACCACATGCTTCATGTATTCAACGAGCAAAGTAATGTTGCTCCACTAAATCACACGTATCTTGCTCTTATTCCTAAGGTGGAGAAACCAAAAAAAGTGGTTGAGTACAGACTTATAAATCTTTGTAATATAATTTATAGGATTGTGGCAAAAACCATTGCAAATAAACTTAAGAAAATACTCCACAAAATCATATATCTCTCTCAGCATGCTTTTATCTCTAATAGGCTTATAACTAACAATGTTATTATTGGGTATGAGTGTCTTTACAAAATTAAACATAACAAGGGGAAAAAAAATAGGCTTGTGGCATTAAAATTATATATAAACAAAGCTTATGATCGAGTAGAGTGATCTTTTGTAAAAGCAGCAGTGCTTAGACTAGGGTTAACTAGGGTTTTTTTTATGCTGGGTTGAATTAATTATGAGATGTATAACCATCACATCTTTCTCTGTTCTTATTAGTAGGGTTGCTAAAGGGTTGATAAAACCTCAAAGAGGGCTTAGACAAGGATGCCTTTTGTCTTCATATATTTTTTTTATCTTGTGTGATGAGGTGTTTTCTAGCTTACTGATGCAGGCTGAAAATCAAAACCTCTTACATGGGCTGAGGTTTGGAAATAATATCACAATATCCCACTTGCTGTTCGCAGACGACAATTTGATTTTCACAAAGGCAATGGATGCTTATTGCAAGCAACTCAAAGCAATTTTTGATCGCTACACCATTGCTTCTGGACAACTATTCAACTTAGGCAAATCTTCAATGTTTTTCAATGGTAATACCAAAGGTGACCAAGTGACTGCAATTAAAGAAATCTTCCACTTGAATATTGTTTCCAGACATGAGAAGTATCTTGGGCTACCATCCATGATTGGAAGAAACAAAAGGAACTTCTTCAATGATATAAAGCTTAGAGTAATAAGCAAGGTGTCAAGTTGGCGACACAAGCACTTTTCTAGTGGTGGTAAGGAGGTCTTTATCAAAGCCATAGCCTAAGCTGTTCCAACTTATACTATGAGTGTGTTCAAGATTCCTCAGGGGCTATATGATGATATCCAGAAAGTTATAGCTAAATTTTGGTGGGGATCAAAGAATAAAAAAGAGGCATCTATTGGGCTAAATGGGAGAGGATTAGTAAAGCAAAGTGCAGGAGGTGGAATAGGTTTCAAGGAATTCTCGTGCTTCAATCATGCCTTAATAGCTAAGCAAGGGCGGAAGATTTTACAGTTTCTAGACTCATTAATGGCCCAAGTTTTGCAAGCAAGATACTTTAGACAATTGAATTTCTTGTAGGTACTTTAGACAATCGAATTTCTTGCAGGCTAAACTGAGGTCCAATCTTTCTTATATCTAGAAAAGTATTATGTGGGGGAGACTCGTAATCCAGAAGGGCTGTAGATGGAGGATCGGTTCAAGATACAAAGTGCAGATTTACAATAGTGATTGGATTCCAAGACCATAAACTTTTAGACCAATCTCCACCCTAACCCTTCCCTGTGATATTGTGGTTGCCGAGTTGATTGATGACAATCAAAGCTGGAATTGGACCAAAGTGTACCAACATTTTATAAAGGAAGGTGCAGATCTAACAGACATTCCACTCCCGCGAAGACCAAAGCTCAATCAGATCTTTTGGCACTATGATAAGAAAGGCAATTATTCGGTCAAAAGTGGATATCATATTGCGCAAAAAACAAAGTTTCAAGACTTTCCTAACTGCTCGGTTAATGAACTATGCATCTGGAAAAATATTTGGACTGGTACTCTACTTGAAAAAGTTAAGATCTTTATGTGGAGAGTTGTTCAAAACTTATTACCGTCAGTTGAAAATCTTTGGAGGAAAAAAGTGATACCAAATCCTATTTGTCAACTCTGTAAAAAGATGGAAAGCATCTATCATGCTTTGGTGTACTGTAAATCAGCTAGAAAGATATGGAGAATGGTCTCTTTTGCAGATAAAGTCTATACTTTTGCAGAACAAAGCATGACATATGTGCTAAAAGGTATGACAGAAAAGTTGAATCAAGCAGAATCCGCATTGTTGGTGGCGGTTTTTTGGGCAACCTAACATTCAAGGAACTTATTTCTCTTTGAAGGGAAGAAAGTATATCCTTGGATCTCCAAGGCAAAAGCTGAGGCAGTTCCGGAATTTTATAAAAGAATCAAAACTCTAAGTGCATCACACCAGCAAAGCAGATCAATTCAGAAGCAGCAACAGCAGTGGATCCCACCTCCTCGAGGGTGGCTCAAGACCAATGTGGATGCAGCCACAAATATTAAAAAGCAATCAGCAGGCTTAGGAGTTGTTAGAGACTTAAATAGGAACTGTATAACGACTGCGGTAAAAACATCAAAGTTCCATGGAGATATTACTTATGCAGAGGCTGAGGCTGCAGAATGGGGGCCACACAGATAGCAAAAACTATAGAGGTGCCTTCAATCATAGTGGAAACTGACTCTCAAGTTGCTTCTGACCTATTCAACAACAGGCAGAGCAGTAGAACTGAAGTTTACTGGCTGATATTGGAGGTCCAAGATCTAGCTAAGGAATTTTGTAATGTTGAAGTACAACATATTCCAAGACATTGTAATGTCCATGCCCACTCTTTAGCTAAATTGGCTTTTAATTATGAGTCTGTTGTATGGATGGGTACATTCCCAGAAAACATTCTATCTTTTTAGTCTGTAGATGAGTGAAGGTTATAATTCCTTTCCCCTCTCCCCCCCAAAAAAAAAAACAAGGCCTAAGAACACTGAAGAAAAAGTATAAATCTTACATATTAACTAAAACCTGTACAGCTGTCCGAATAACCTTTTACAAGAATAGAATCATCTTGAATGTGAGCTCTGAACTTTTCTATTTGTTTTCCTGCATTTTAAATACAAAAACTTATGCTCTCATACTAAGTGATGCCCTAAATATCAAGATGATCTAGGTTTACGAGGTTTGCAGCATTCTGGATGAGTTCCTTCCGAGTGTCCACCTATTAAAAAAAAGAAGCACGAGTAAGAACCATGTCACTAGCATACATCTCCCAACCTACAGCTTACAACAAATATAAGAGCTTATCTAAAATTAGCTAGAACAGCATATGGACATGATTATTACACAGGAAACTAAAGAAAAAGGTTTTCATGGATGTCCTGAAGGATTAACTTGGCATTATGGTAAGGAAGCTCACTATCTACTGTACAAATAATTTGGTCCACATCAGGTTTTGCATTTGTTATTTGCAGATTCCAAATCCACCCAACCCCTCATCCCAAAGAGAAACAAATGAGGGTAGAACAATATCAGCAGAAGTTAAATTTTTTCTCAAAGAGAACTAAAATCTCAAACTTTTCAAAACTTATCTACTTACCCTGGCCCCCATGAGGGAGGAGAAAACAACATTTGCTTCTGCCGCGTCTTCAATCACTAGTTGCTTAAGCATTCTTTGCTCTGGGTTCAATGTTGTTTCCCACAACTGCACAGGCATCATCTCTCCCAATCCTGCATTTTGCCCATGCTAATAGTAAGTAAAACTACAAAGAAATTTTCTTAGGACAACAAATTTCAGCAGGTTGGTCCCTGAGATTGGCCAGCAGTCAGCCTTCAGGTTAGCTCTTCATCATCATTATGAATTCAAAAGACACTTCTATATAAATATGGACCATTTTTAAAGACGGCAGTGAGCAAAATGCATAAAAATGCCGATTGCACACAAAAGTGAATAAGCATTAAGCAATCTCTTTTGTTGTTGAAAAGATAGTTATGATCACTAAACAAATATCTTGCATCAGCTAGTTATATTAAAAGAAAGCCACAGTGTTTTCTTAAAAATGATTAAACTGAATGAGATGAACTACCATAAAAAGTGTTCTCTAAGGGAAGAAAGGCCTGCGATTGTCATCTTACACGTACAAAAACAATTTTAGATGATTATGCAGGGCACTCTCCTCCTTAAGGAACAGAGTGAAATTTTGGGGTGCTTTTAGGGCATTAATGACATCAAAGTTCGGAGATTTTTCTTTCAAACAAATTTTAAAGATGCTATCCCTTGACTTTGCCTTGAGCAACTGTCAAGTCATAAGGGAACAATGTATCATGAACACTAAACACAGGCTTCAAGCATGAATACAAACATAAAGGAACCAGAAGAGTTGTCTTGTTTATCATACCTTTGAACCTCTGAATGCTATATGAAGCATTTGAAGGGAAGGAGCTCTGGACCTTCTTTAGCCCTGCATCATCATAGCAGTACTGTACTTGCTTTCCCCTCTCAACCTAGACAATTCAGAAAAGATGACATATGTTTATTGTTTCAATTATATGCTTTTACTTGGCAGATTTGTCACAGCCAAAAACAAACCTTGTAGAGGGGTGGAACACCAACATAAATGCAACCTTCATCAAATAAGGCTTTCTGCAAGCAACAATTTTATCAGTTTGGCTTTTCTCAAATTCTATATTCCAAAGACTTTCTTTCTTTCCTCTACAAAGGCATTCAATCTTCACTTTTATATACCTGATATCTGTAGAAAAATGTCAATAACAGTGTTCGGATGTGAGCACCATCCACATCAGCATCTGTTAATATGATGATCTTATGATAACGCAGAGCCTCTTTTTTAAAATCCTCTCCCTGAAACAAAGAAAATTTTAAGTTCGTGAAAGAAGTTAGGAAGTTAAAGCCAAAAATAAATTAATTAATTAAATAAAAACAGCATGATTTAACCTTTACTCCAAGTCCAAGAGCACGAATTAGATTCTGAATTTCTTCATTCTTGTACATTGCTGCCTCATCCTTTCTTTCAACATTTAAAATTTTACCTCTCATTGGAAGAATAGCCTGCATAAACATGTTTCTGCTGTCACCCATTTTTTGTATCCTATACTACTCTTCAGCTATAATGTGATCAACAAGGAAGGTCAGCATGTCGAACAAAAACAAATTTCAGCTTAATCCATTATGAATGCAAGTCTGCAGCAAGAACAACTCTTGTTGGCAAGCTACCCAAGGTACCAGCAATATTACAGACTTGAGCTAGAGCATGCGACAACCGAGCGGCGAGGACGTGGGGAATTTTCATAGGATCCTAAAAGTTATGATGCAATGGCTTATTCCATAAAGCACCCTAAATATAGAATGATAATTTCAGAGCTTGCAATGTGCCATTTCATAGAAAGTTAGCTAATTCAGAGCCTACCCATTTCATGTCCTTTTCTGTCAAGTTTTCACAGACACAATGGAAAATCAATGAGCCCATGTCATAGTGACAGGAAGTATTTGATTCTGTGATATCTGCAGGATTGATTTATAATAGCACAATGCAATTTTATAAAGTTCTCATTCACTATGATATTGTTACTTTCAAGCACAAATATTCCCTTGCACTAGAATTAAGTTCCATTTCCTCATCAAATTGATTTGGGCATTTGTTGGGTTGGTTAATCAGTCATAATATGCAATAGCAATGGTAGAAAGAACACTTTTCTATATGTTAAAGGCAGCATAACTGTAGATCTGGTGTGATGGTACATGTACTCAGTTAAATTCCACACTGTCATGGAACTGGGCACTTCGGTTAGGCACATGAAGAAAATGAGAAATGTTTGCAAACCAAAATAATAATACTTTTTCCCATTAGTATCCTTCTCATGCTTCCAAAATGCAGTTTTTAGACTGCAAATGAACTGTGTGCTATCAACAGTGATAACTTCCTTAGGCACTCATAAGATCAGTTGGCCTTGCTGAAGCATGTTCTCAGAAGGGTTTGGGAATAGGCACTTGCAAATGCAAATATTGATTCTTGAAGTGGATTAATTATTACCTGAAAACGTCTATCACGTCCTTGTTTTGCACTTCCGCCAGCAGAATCGCCTTCAACAATAAAAATTTCTGCAAAGATCCAGTAGAAAAGAGTTTTAAAAATACAACAATAAATACAACAATAAATGCAACAAAACAATGAAACAAGTGCCTCCAGACCTACTGTTCATAAAATGTCAGCATGCGAACATGCCAAACTGCCGGAAGGCTATGGCAGAGGCATCACAGAAGGTTCTATATGTTTCAAAAGACTAAACAATCACTAAAATTTCCATAACCTATGTCATCCACTGTTGAGAGTTTGCCATCTAATAAATGCATGGTTACATAAACAATAATAGATTGCCACAAATAGAGAGCTTTCCTGAATAGATGTCAAATTACCTCAAAACAATTATAAAATATTTTTACAAAAGGAAATTCACAAATACCATTAATGAATTGATGTACTCAGACATATGAAATGTGTAAATCAATATATATGCTATTCTTTATGTGAAATGTCTGCATTAACACTTTTGAAAGGCAAAATTACATTAAGAAAATTTTTGGTAGACATGTTGGTTATAGTCGGTTGAATTCAGTTATTTTATGTTGTACCTTCTATTTGTAGGGTACCATTCCCTTAAGCACTGGTCGCAGTACAGAAACTGGGAACAAGTTGAGATAATGCCTTTTCGGCTTCTTTTAACTTGGCTTTTAATCAATACTTATGATTTAGTATTTTTGAGATGAGATTTCAATATCTTCCAGAGTTTGGTGTCCATTCAAGCAATAAGCATGTTGTTGAGGATGAACGGCATACTATTGAGAATTCCAGCTTGAAATATTGCTCAAAGGCAAGAACATAATAGTCTACATTTTCTATTTTCTCTTCTTCTTCTTCTACAGTTTACTTTATCATATTCCTCGCATTTCTGATTTTTAAGAAACAAATTAAAAATACCTAAACTTCATAACCATACGTTCTCTTTCATATCTTTTCACCAAAGTCAACCATGCTTAACTAAACTCCCGAACTATTGTAAACTACAGTAATATTCCACCAGTCAAATTCCCATCCTTCCCAAATATCTCCACAAACTATAACCTTTACTCTAACCTCCACCTATAGCAGTGGTATATAAATCTATAAGGTTTACTAAGTCAGCTTTTGTAGAAAAAATAATAACAAGAAGATTATTTGTGAATTCCCATCAACAATTTCATAAATCTATGTAACCCCTCAAGACAAAAAAAGCACAATACATACCAGATTCTTCAGGATTTGTAGATGAGCAATCTGCCAATTTTCCTGGAAGCGATGAAGATCTCAGCACACTCTTTTGTCGCACTAAGTCCCTTGCCCTCTTTGCTGCCAGAGCTGCCTGAATAACCAAAAGACACAAGGACACAAGTTATATTTCCAAGGTTTAAACCAAGTTCCAAGTGGACTTATAGAGTCCTTGAAACTGCATTAGCTTCATTCATTATAATGAATATTAACCATAATTTATTACCCAACTAAAACAAAATTACCTTAAGCGCACTTAGAGACTTGGAAAGGATTGAATCAAGTACATCTGGATGCAACTCTAAGTATTCAGTAAGATATTCCTGAACAGATTGATCAACCACTTTCCGCACCTCTGGATTTCCTAACCTTGTCTTTCAGTGATAGACAGAAAGCCAAGAAGGTTAAATGTCAGCGATGAAAGGATAAGCAAATGCTGGTTACTTGGGAACTCAGATTTTTTCGCAAATGGACAATACCTTTGTTTGTCCTTCAAATTCTGGATTTGGAACTCTCACTGAGATAATGCATGTCAGTCCCTCTCTAACATGTTCACCGCTTAAACTAATATCCTTATCCTGGAAAAGATCCATTATCATAATCAAGCGACAGTTACAACTATCCTTGTTGTCTTCACATCAGTCAATATTTGTATGCATCAAACATAAGCCAATCAAATTTCCTTCTTGTATTACACAATCAATCTTCTATAAAGCACTTTGCACCATGACAAATACATGAATTTGATGGTTTAGTCCCTGACTATAATTTGAAAATTTAGCAGAAAAGTGAAAGTTTTTTGATCTTATGGCAAAGAGAGATTTAAGGAGAAAGGAAGCTTGATTGAAGTTAAAGAATACTGAAACCTTTAAAAGTGCAAATTCAGCTGATGTGCCTTAGGTTTTTATCTTTCCTTCAACAGATTCTTTGTAATCTTG
This sequence comes from Luvunga scandens, assembly GCA_030449905.1. Classification (NCBI taxonomy): domain Eukaryota; kingdom Viridiplantae; phylum Streptophyta; class Magnoliopsida; order Sapindales; family Rutaceae; genus Luvunga; species Luvunga scandens. The sequence goes on along the minus strand of JASUUG010000193.1, from coordinate 623,721 downwards.
AACTGGATAAATGAGCTTGCCAAATTAATGTTTCACTTAATTGATGTAATTGATGATTCCTACGGTTTTTCCTTCTCTTGTAGTTGCAATTCCATGCAATTTTTCCTTTTTGCAGATGTAATGGACCAAAAAATTACAAATGCTACTAACAGACCCATGAATTAAACAGCTGGCCCAACAGCCCAATGCAAAAAGGTATATCCTTTATTTGAATTATATTATAATTTATATTTTTGACCTGTTAGTGTGGGCACCTCTTGGGAAGGGAGTTGGAAACATAAAACGGAACTTTCCTTCAGAAAGAATATATAGCAGTAACCCCCCCACCAAGCACACATATGTTTGGTAATTAATTTAATAATTGTATTATTCACAACATGAAATAATAAAAGTGAAGGGAACAAACTGTTAACCTAAAACTATCCTAAGGCTCAACCAAGATTTAAAAAACCATAACAAGAAGAAGAAAAAAGAAAATGACTAAAGATATCAAATAAAATTATAAGAAATTAAGGCAATTTGAAAGTTGTTATGGTCACACCTTGACAAGTTTTGACTTCTTTCCAAGACTGTTGAGAGTTCTTGTTAATGAAGCCTTCACCCCTTCTATATGGGTTCCACCATCAATGGTACGTATGCTATTTGCATATCCCAGCATAGTATCTGAATAAGCATCCGAACACCTGGCATAGAATGAAAACCTAAACTAAATCACTTGGACTCCTGAAGGACGAATGCCTATCTATTACGATATAGACATTATTAGTATCTCATTATGCAAGCTGTAACAACAAATATCAATTACATATGCCCAGAGAACTTATTAATTAGTTGTATAACAAAAAGTGTCATGAAAAAGGTATTGTTAGATTATAAAAGAGCAGCAAGGCTGACAAAAAGCAATATAGAAGTAGATAAGTCATTTACCATTGGAGAGCTAAATCGATTGTGATTCCATCTATATATTTTCTGAAGCCCACAACATCATGAAGTGGTTTCTGGACCAATAGAAAAGTATCACTCAGGATTCCATAAATGAAACACAATTTCCTAATCCAAAGATAACAATTTCTAAGAAATCACTTTCAGGTAGAAAGATGAAAGTAAGAATGTCTTGACTGAGTTATTATATTTGACACAAATTACTACAAATACGCCAGAACAGAACATTAAAAGAAAATTTGTAAAGAAAGTTCTACATACCATACATTGGTAGCTTTTTGCAATTTTTTTTCATTTTTCTCCCTCTTTTACCCCTTACTAAACTTAGTCTATCATTCAGATTATAGTCCTTAAAATTTTTTTCTTTTTTGATAGGAAACAGAGATACTTCTATAGAATATTAGAAGAACATATATATTACAAAAGTAAACCAGAGGTTCACAAACTAAAATCTTCCCTACAGTGTAGAACACCAAAATCTATACAAAACAATGAGAAAAGAAACCCTTCAAACCTGAGACACAGGAATAAGAATTCAAACCAACAAAATTAACCCAAAACTGCATCCCAATCAAGCTGAATAAAAAAGAATGAGGAATCTTGAAAATCCTTGGAAGTTGATGCCCAAATAGAAGATTTTATTTCAATTTTGCAAGATATATCCTTTATTCAATATATTTTATTACAAAGTTTATCATTGCTAGCCCAAAACATGAATTTCCACTCAACAGGGAACATTGTATGCAACGTATGCTTTGTTTCTGTGTGCTAACCATTGAGACACTGGACAGCCACCAACCCATTTCACAATATTAGTCATTCAAGTCTCCAAATTTCTTTTTCAATCATCTGAGACTATATTAAGAAATGATATTGGGTCATCCACGAATGAACTCCATCAAGTCCCCATACTGCATTCCTGGTCAGAAGCAAGTAATGCCAGATCTGAGGTTTTTCTTTTTCCATTTTTCTACATTTAACATAGGAAACTGAGAATTTTATAAACAAGGTGCAGTAGGTACAGCAAGGAACCAAAGGTCCACAATGGCATTAAAACTAACAAGTTACCCACTTGACCTAAAAGCTTAACCAGCTAGGAAAGAGATCAAACAATAGTATAATGTATCAGCCCTTTCTTGTGCAATAACAATACCAAATAGGCTTCACATGTGATCCAAGCTTAAACAGAGACTAAAGATACAAACAAAGACAATACTGAAACAAATATAAATACAATCACAAGGAGGAATTGAACATAAGATCTCTTGGCAACTGGTTTTGATACCATATGAAGTTACCATTTGACTTTAAAGCTTAAGCTGGTAGCTAGGACCCAAAACGATAGTACTGAACAATTGAACAAAACTATCTATGCTTTCTCCATTTCTTTTGATAAGTGCTTAATTTCACATCAGCTTTTATCATTTTCTTTGCAGTTATTTGATATTTTCATGAACTTCTTGAATCTTTATTAGTCTTTAATGTTTTGTAGGAGTTTTTGAGGTATGAACCAAAAGGAGTAGAAAAGCTACAAATTAGTGTGAAGAATAGCCAAAGTGTGACTTCATAGATTCTGATTGCTTCCTTGGACGAATTTTTGGGCTTTAATTTCATTAAGTTTAGATAAGGTCTTTAATTCAATCTTTGTTGCTGGTCAGTTTGCGAATTTTGTGTTAGTATCTTGTTAATTGGGCACAATCTTCTGTGGGAATGATCTTGCTTGCCTATATACACCATAATGATAATATTTAAGGCAAGATTTTAAGAAATGTGCTTTTGAGCAACATCATTTTGTTAAAAGCTTGTGAATAAATTTCACCTCATGCTTCCTTGCAAACCAAAACAAGTCAATTAGCAATTAAAACATCATGCCATGTTCTCATCTACCTCTAATCTCTTTCAAGAATCATCTCGCAGCTACTATCCCCATAAATATCTGTCTATAATCCATTATAACAACCAACAACTACATCTTTTGCCTTAATTTCGTTCTTTTCTCTCCAAACATTCATCTGTCTCATAAAAACCATTCACACAGCCTTAGGTGGCAACAACTCTCATATTTATGCCAGAAAGGGGTAAACTCACTTAAAGGACCCTTCGAATAAAGAAAACCTAAGCTGGCAAAACAAAAGACAACAAAGATAAAAACAAAAGGACAAAAAATAAATAAATAAACCAATTACACCTTATCAGTATTGAGCCATTGCACATATTCCTCCAAACCTCCAGCAAAGAAATATTCATTATACTGGTTCTTCTCTGGATCACTGTCCTCTTTCCTAAGAGCGATAGTAAGCTGCAGAGGTCAAAGGAGAAGGAAACATAAAAAATTCAAAATTAATGAAATAGTATAACTTCATAATGCCACCAGTCCATCACAATAATGGAAAATTTATAGCCACAATTAATTCTTCAAACAAAGAAGTGAAAGGTAAGAACCATCTAATTTCTAACAAATTTATTTGCAGAAAGTGAAAAGAACATAGTTGTCATAACTAAAATAATAGCACTACCTTAGGGTTTAGGAAAGCAAGCTCCCTAATTCTTCCAGCTATTGTATTATAGTCGAACTGAATAGCAGTAGTGAATACTAGGGGAGAAGTTAGAGAGGGGAGGGGGAATGTTAATCACTGGTTGGAAAAGTATCATCCAGTGTTTTAAAATAAAGATAAGGACGTTAAGAGTCAAGGAGACCTTCTTTATCAGGCCAAAATCTTATGCGTGTCCCTTGGCGATCCTTTGAATCAACTGGAAGGACATGACATGTCAGAGTTGTCACAGGCTTCCCACGAGAATATTTCTGCTGGTATTCCATTCCATCGCGCCAAACTGTAACTTCTAATGACTGTATGAATGACATTATAAACTATCAACATTTACATTACACATGCTAATAACCAATAGTCAGAAAACGGAGACAAACCAAGACATAGGAAGTGAGCTTAATTGGTAAGAATTTTAATATATCATCATGGCTACTACCAAAAATTGACTTGCAACAGTGTGACTGCCCAAGGACATTGCCCTTGCTCAAAAAAAATTGTCACCCAAAACCAGAGAGAGATTTCAACAACCGAAAAACATTGTTATGCAAGTGCATACACAAACATGGAGATTTATGATTATTCATCAATGACTGAAAAATCCACAAAAATTAATACACTTGAGTATTATTTTTCATCCATATCTTAAAAACCACATTTGGGAGACAAAGGGTCCAGCATTGATACCCTACCAGTAAATTAACACCAAACAGACTGGAAAACTGTTGGAACCATTGTAAAGTTACCATACGCATAGGAAGCCAAGGACACTGATAAAGTACTAAACAAAAGCAAAAACATAGTTACTCCACTTCATCATTACTACAAAAGTAGAAAATTAAAAGCTAAGTGTATGGTGGACACCTCAGACAAGGCATTAACGACGGATAAACCCACACCATGCAATCCACCAGATACACTGTAACCACTACTAGAACCACCAAATTTGCCACCTGCATGTAAGACCTGCACAAATGATAGCATAGACCATTTCAACATAATTGAAAAATTATGGGAAAAAGAGTAAGTACTATATTATGTTAGAATGGACAAAATAGATTAGTTTAATATAAGTTTTAAGTTTCATCCAAAACTTTCAAGTGTCTTCAATTTGAAATTCATCAGTACTGTAACTATCATAGAACTACCATTCCTGCAACTTTTGCTGTATGCAGATAATTTATAAACTCCTTCAGAGCCATTAAACATGATAGTGTACAATTTTCACAATTTTCTCAGTGAAAAAAGCACCTACAGCCATCTAGGACACTTCATCTACCAGATGCTTTGCTTATTACTTATGAAAGTAGTGTTATCTTCTTTCCCATTCCATGTAATGCAAAGGTCTCAGATAACTTATAACAAGAGGCACAAATAGATTCCTTAAACAGAGCTCAGGGAAAGCTTGTTTTCGGATACACTATGAACCAAAATAATAGCAAAAAGTTCTTTACAGATGAGATGCTCGGTTCTGGCACGAACAGGTAAATAATAAACCAAGCATATATACAATTGTAAAAGAATAAATGATTTTTAAAAGAGTGAAACTATTCATGGGATGACATTCTACCCTCAGATACAGTACTAAGTATTAAAAAGATCATTTAGAAACAATACCGTTAATACAGTCTCCAAGGCAGATTTGTTTGTGGCTGGATGCAAATCAATAGGAATCTGCAATATTTCAAGTTAAGAAACAAGGAAGCAAGTGAAACAGAAGCAAAACGCGATGAGAAATGCACATAAATATAAAATAATTAGGACTACAACTATATGTTAGACAGAAGGAACATTTTCTATAAATGAGGAAAAATAAATTAGCATAAAAGCCAAGACACCGATAAGAGTAACTTCTTGGCTGGTGGCAAAGCTCAAAAAGGGCTAGGCCAAGCTAGCTCTCTCAAATTTTTTTTTTAATTTAATTAAAAAATTACCCTTATTGAAACCCATATACGAATCTTTATATGTCACCTCTTCAACTATCATCAAATGCTTGTTCAAACTCATCATGTGAGGGGTAAATATATTATCTAAATAATCTCATATGATGTATTAAACAAATATTTTGAGGGGCAAGGCTCATTATGTCTCTCCTTGTTAGGTGTATCTTTAATTTTTTTATAAATAAAGCTCTCTCATACAATATAAAAACATTCAATTACAGAAAAAGAAATTCAGTCCACCCAAAAAACTGTTGTAAGCTTCGCCACTGATCTTGGCAAACAATGTTAAAAACTTTATGAACGAGAAAGCAAAAATGAAATAGCGGTTATTTGATTTACCTAGCTTGTGAAACCAAAAGTACAGGGAACCTAAGCATACAACTATGATGGATGGTAATCCTTTTGCAAAAGGATTGCAACATGTTACTGCATACCAATGCAGATTATAACAATGTTCACCAAACATAATTTTCTATTCATTTGTAGTCTAACAAATATCCATAACTTTGTACACAGTGTAAACGTGCAATAAGCAATTTTTAGATGCGGAATATATGACCATAAATAAATAAATAAATAAACCAACAGTAGATTAAAAACCCAAACTACCACGACAAAAGACCTATATTGAAATCATCAAGCACGGATATGAATGAATTATATTACTCTTTCTGTTGAGCAAATTGAAGTCAAACACCAGAGCTTATAAAACGGCAGTGTTTTATACTCAGTTTCGTTAAGTGTCACGTGGAGAAAGCATGGTTACTAAAGGTTGAAACGCCATGAGCTCTGTCGTTTTGTTAAACCTTTATGCTTCTGTTACAGGTCGTTATAACTACCTATACACGTGGCTAGAATCTGGAAATTCTGGGTTGGCAAGTTTGTTCTTCTTCTGGTGGTTATAAGTTTGGTTGAGCAAGCTTATTCCGTGTGTGTGTGGAAAAAGAAGAAGGTTAGAGAGAGTTCTAGAAAGCAAGAAGACAAGTGAGAGAGAGTCGGTTAATCTCTGTAAAAACTTTCTTTCTTGTTTCAAGTTCTTGTAATCATCTTCTTGGTATAAATCGAAAACCAGCTGCTGATGTTTTTGCCCGTGGATGTAGGTCAGTAATGACTGAACCACGTAAATGGTTTTAGCTCTAAATGTGTGATTGTTTTGTGCTTGTATTCATCAACATTCAATCTTGTTCTCTGTGTTAGATCAGATTGAATTGTTCTGTCTTGCTTAGATTAATCTTCAAACTTGGGAAAGCATCTGGGAATAATCTTGGGTTAAGGTTCAGGGGCAGAGTGATTGATTCGGTTTCACTTTTTACATTGATCAATAACTCTACACTTTCCAAGGCTTATGAAAGACAGCAATGATAATTTCTCAACTTAAGAAATAAAAGCAAGATGTAGCATACCCCACGACCATTGTCAGCAACGCTCACAGAATTATCCGCAAGCAAAGCAACTTCTATGTTTGAAGCACATCCTGCTTGGGCCTCATCAACAGCATTATCTAATATTTCATACACCTAAGAAAAAGAAATTGACCAAAAAAAAAAAACAGAAGCAATTAAAAAGGCTTCCTATGGCCTATACAAAACATAGTATTAATACTGTAAATGTAAAGACAACAAAAGATACCAGATGATGCAAACCACGAGGGCCTGTGCTTCCAATGTACATTGCTGGCCGTTTTCTAACGGCTTCTAAACCTTCAAGCACCTAAATACATAAACCAAAAAAAAAAAAAAGCATGGATAATTGAAACGTAAAAGGCTTTTTGCCTAATTTTTAAAACTAACCTGAATTTGTTCGGAGCCATAGGTCTTAGAGATGGGGTTTTCTTTAAAAGTTTCTGTCGCAATGCTAGACGACATGAATGCCCTCGGTAAAACCACATTGCTCCGAGTTAAAACTTGACTCGAAACTCCTATTATCGCAAAATTTGTCCTAAAAATGACCCAAAAAAAAAGAATTTGTAAGAGATTATTTGTTGTTATTTTATCACTGCTTTCTTCAAGTATTTCAAAATTTAGAGAAGAGTAATAGTAAAATTCATTTCATTTTTTTTTTAAAAAATAAATAAATAGAATGAAGTGGAAGTGAAAAAGGAAAAACAAACCTAGGTTTAAAAAAGGGACAGGAGCTAAAAGAGCAGAAACAACGAGAGCCCATGAGCATGCGAATGTGATAAGGAGGTTTCAGAAGAAGACGCGCCATCAGAAACTTTTATTATAAACTGAGAAAGAAAGGGTTTTGGTTCTCCCGTTTGACAATAAACTCCTTCAGTTTCCCTCCACTCGTACATGAAATATAAACCCAGAATCCTAAAATAATTAATTAATTAATTAACGTCAAGGGATAATTTTATGGTACCCCTAAAATTTTGCTCTAATATTGAAATTTTCCCCAAGTTTTGCAATTACCTATTAATAGAATTAGCCTTCAAGGCCTCAATATCTACTTTAGTAACATTTTTTTTGTTCCAATTCTCTTAAAAGGCCACGGTTAACTGGCTAAGTTACAGTTTTTGGTTACTTATGGCCAGCTGGTATCATTCGTTGATATGTTATTCTTTATTATATTTATTATATTTTCTTACAAATATTTGGATGTCTAGATTACAAATCTAAATATTTCAAGTTTGGCTAGAGAAGTCAATTATGCTTTAATTATGCCTTTGTCTACATTTATCAATAATTAGACTCAAAATCGTTTGTAATTTCAATAGGTACTTTGAATAAGAATACACTATCAATAATAATTTCATTACGACTCACATTTCTTTTTGTATAAGTATAATTTGATGACTTTTTTGTTTATTTTTGAAATTTTGTGTCTCTTTCGGGAGCTGTTGTCTCTCTAAGGACTCTTATTATTCTAGAGATTTGTCTCTCCTTTAGGATATGTCTCTTCTAGGCCAAGATCTCTTTTAGAAATGAGTTTAACTAAAACTAATGATTCAAATAATTTGGAAAAATTCATTGCTCAGTTATTATTTTCTTTTGGATCTAGATTTTTATTCTCCTCTTTTGAGGAATAGTATCTTTAGAACCAAATTGTTTGTTGTGCTTATGACATGCAACAAGTAATTTATTAACTGCCTTTACATTTGATTGTTTAATAAGAACAATTATCTGGGTTGATGTATTTATTAGTAGATAAAATATGTTGACTTAATTACTTTTGATGCATTTGTAAATGCATGTTGCAATTGTTTTACATTTTTCACAAATAAACTATCCTTCGCACTTTAGTTTCGCATTGATTGGTGTAAAGATTAAAATGAGACACAGTGATAATCTTCTAATAAAGTTCATTTCTTATTTTAAGAGGCACTTTTTGTTTCTCTAATGGTGAGAAAAATGTCTTATAGAAGTGATAATCTACAAATTGTATAGTAAAAAGATCACTTGTCTTAGAATTCAAATATCTAATAATTGAAGTAGAATTAAATCTAATATAGATCTCTAGACAACTTTGACGTCCTATCTTTGTTTGTTGTAGGGGTGAGATAGGAATGTACACAGCATAACCAAATGTGCATAGATAGGAAATATCATATGATAACCGAGTATAAGTTGTAATTGAGAATATTAATGATAAGAAGATAGTCTATGATGAATTAATGCTACAACATCTAAAATAGCATCACCTTATATAAATCTTGATAATTATGTACGTAACAATAAAGTTGGTATAATTACTTGAAGTCATTTAATAAATGATTCTATCAATCCATTTTGTGTATTTACATGTAAAATTAGATGTTTTAAATCAATTTCAACAGATGTATACCAGTTGTCAAATGTTTTAAAAGTAAACTCACTTGCATTATCAAAACATATGGCTTTAATTGGATAATCTACAAACTATGCCCTTAATCTTAGAATTTGAGCAAGTAATGTATTAAACACAATATTACATATGAACAACAAACAAACATGTGACTATCGTGTAGATGCATTAATTAAAACCATAAAATAACAGAGCAATCCACTTGATGATGGATTGGCCACTTATATCCTTATGAATTCTTGAAAGAAAACTTGAAGAAATCCAATTTTAAAAGCGAATGGTCTAACAACAAATATACATTATGAGCAAGTCTTTCAACTAATCTCATTGGAAAAGATAATCTTTTGGTTCTATAAGGAGTGTCCATGAGAATTCTTAGTACTTTTTTTTATCATCATAGATCTTAGGTGACCAAGGCAATTATGCCATAACAAAAACATTTTTGGATGAAGGAACTTCTAATTCATAATAATAATAATAATAATAATAATAATAATAATAATAATAATAATAATAATAATAATAATAATAATAATAATAATAATAATAATATCAAATTATTATCATTTTTCATTTTGTAAAGGGAATAAAATTAGAATTTCAAAAATTATATGGGGGTAAAAATGTCAAACTGGAGAATGAAAATCTCATTCCCATGATATCATTGCCACCTCTTGCGGGAACAGGATTTTTATTTCTCATTCCCAAATTTGATGAATCTCACAAGCTTCACTCTCATTTCGAGGTACCTAAAAAAGTAAATAATATATGCACTTCTCATTCTTTATTTCCATTCTCCAATCCCACAAATTAAAAAACCATAGTGATATTGGTGTCAAAGAGAAACATTGAGCATACGAAGGTCACTGGTAGGAAGTGAACTTATGCAGAAGGGAAGGAGTGAGCAACATTTTGATCTTTCATATGATTTTTGTCTGAGTTCTTAACATGAGAAACCAGAATTGAGGGAAAGAAAAAATAAAATAAAAGGTTCTAAATAAATTTGTTTTACAATTTCTTTGTTAAAAAACATAAATTCTTAAAATCTTTCTTTACGAATTCTTATTGGTGCTGGAGTAAATAAAAATGATTAATGGAAGAATTTTTTTTAACATTCCAAAGAATGTACAAAATAAAAATTAATTTTTAAAATATAGTAGATGAACGTAGAAAGAAAAATGATTATGATATATTTTAGCGTACAAATAACCCAACCCATCGAAGCAAAACCAAGAAGAATTTTTTGTGATAGAAAACCAAGAAGAAATTAAATGAGATAAAATAAGAAACAGATTGATGATATGCTAGTCCAACGTTTTCATTTCGTTCAAAAGAGTAGCAATCATACAACAATCTTAAGAAGATACTGAACTAAGCTTTACATTATGAGAATGAAATGACCACATGCCCGAAGAAAATGAACACTTCCAAATGAATAGAATACTCTTTCAACCTGATTTCATCTGAATTCTGATAAAGAAGTTGAGAACTATACCCTATGTTACATACAAACTCCTATATTCATTTCTCAATTCTAACAAACATCAAACATTACCAGATTATTAGCACTATTTTACAACACAATAAGCATACAAAACCTAAAAGAACATATCTAAAGCTACAGGTATAGATGGAACCTATAAATACAGCAAATGTGGGCCATTCCATTGCTCCTCAACGATATAGAACAGAGGAGCTCTAACCAGTATTAATTTGCATTGTCACTGCAGAAACTTGTGGTTACAATTCAATCATCTACTGAGTCATATACCCTTCAGAATAACTTTTTGAAGAGGAACTGTCTCTCACTCCCGTGGCCGGGCCAGCCAGAGGGAACTGAGGGCTCTAAGCCTAGAGAAGTAATCATTTATTGCGAGCAACGCACGAGCTGATTGTCGGGTGGTCAATATACGATGCATCTGTTGTAGAGTTTGCTGACGTAGATTATCAGCCTGGTGATTGCAAGAGATAAACAATAATTATAAATGACAGTCGCCTTATGGAAAGACAGGCAGAAGGGATTGGGCATGCGGCTCAAGACCATTTATTATTATCCGTAAATGACAGAAAGAAATAAATAACTCTAGCATCTAATAACTCATAGAACATGCCACACTATAACCCCACAAACTTGCAAAACATGAGAATTAAACAATTTCATCACAGCAAACCATGTAAGCAAAAGGAACAGACTAAAGTGAAAAACATTTTGCCATGTAAAAACCAATTTGAACTTTTCCTCCAGAAGAAATCAATTTGAAAAATCAGGAAAAAGAAAAGTTGAATCCAAAATTACTGTGAATGATCAATGCCAAAGAATATATATTTGTCTATATCACCAGAATCAGATTGATGAATTGCGTCATACAATTATAATTAAGAACAGACAAGAATACTAGCTGTTCAAATACATTAATTAGGATCAGCAATAACTCTTTTTTTTTTTTTTGGTGGGGGGGGGGGGGGGATCCAATAAGGTAAATGTGCATGCACTAACTCTATGCCTTATAGTACTCAATCATTCTTGTCTCCGACAGTTAACAAATGCCAGAGCAGCCTGGCGATTAGCCTATCTCAAAAGCGAAGTGTGACTATTTGTGGTAAGCTCACACATATATGATCTGTTTACTTCGTATATGACTTTTACATTTATTGCTTTTGTTTGACAAGAGAAAGTCTATACAAGGTTAAAATACCACAACTACCTCACCCTTGGATCACCAAACTTTTGCCAATAAGTCACAAGAAAATGAAAAGAAGATTCTGATAAAGCTAATTGAAATCCCAGCCAACCTTGAGGCACTGATCTTTCATTTCACATCTTTCCTTTTATTTATTTTCTTTGGAAATGTTACTTATTCAAACTGGTATTGGCATCATAAAACAGGCAAGCTTATTTAAAAGAAAATTACCTGACGAAGAAACCCTTCAAGAGTTCCTAGCTTTCCCATTGCCATGGCCATTTGACCCATGTAATTTGCAACATTCCCAGATGTTCCTGATGGGCTGGGTGACCCATTGGCCAATGTCTCAGCCAGAGATTGCTGCAATGCATCCATCCCTTGTGACAGAGCATCTTCTGCCTGTTGGGATGACTGCTGCAAATTGTAGATGCCTACCAACTGCTGCTCGGTTAAAGGCTCCAACTGATTCACAAGAAGCTGCAAGAGCATTGATTCAGCTAAAAAGCAGAGCACAAAAATCAATCGGTAGAAGAAATGCAAATGTGATGTATAATGAAACTTGAAATAAAAAAGGTCAGCTGAAAAAAGAATGGCCAAGTGAAATTGCCTTTGCTGCAGTGATTCAACAGAACAAAGTTAGGGACCGGGCTTTAAGCAAAAAATCAACAATGATGGTTCTAAAGAAAATACAGAAAAAACCTATAAAATTAAAGAAACACAACACACTAACGGTTAAATATCAATCTTTTACAACCAGTGCCTCCTACAATTCTTGCTTGTGTAAACTTCATGTCAATCAAAAATAAAATTTCATGACAATAATTTATTTGCCTTTGCTACATATCCAAGTTTGAAAAGTACTTGTGTCTTAATTCCACAAGTTAAGATGCAGATGAACCCCTAACAGCACCTCTGCCCAGCTTAGCACCAAATCCACAATGACCAAAAAAAAAAAAAAAAATAAATAAATAAAATGAAAGAAAAAGAGTAGCCAGATGCCCATAGGAACAATAACCATGAGCAGCCTACTTACCTTAAGGAGCTCGGATGACCGAAAGCCACCAATCCACATAAAACACCTTTCTGCTGGTGTCTTCCACATTCCTGACAAGATGTGGAAGACATCAGCCTTTGAAGCAATGCCTTTAAGCCTGAAAATTTCATCAAAGTGTGATGTAACGTTGTCAACGATAGTACGAAGTTCAGTGTCACCTGCATGCGAGTTGACTGCAGCCCTTAGCTCAACTATATGCCTGTTATGCTCTTCGAGCCAGCGGGAATATTCTACATCAAATGCTGCTGCACCTGCAGATCATCCAGGTGTCAGCAACATAATCACAATACCACTTGGGAGATGTGTTAGTAAAGACGTGATCTTGGCTTCTAATTATGAAGCTAACCAAAATCACAAACTCAGAAAAAGCCATTAACGCTAAATTTATTCTATTCACGGCAATGATAATCACCAATAAATATAAAGATACTTGATAGAGATGCCACTAAAAAAATTGTAACAGGACAAAAAACCAATTGCATGCATACAAAATCAGATGTGTACATCCCCCATCAACCAACAGATAAGATCAAATTTCACTATTTTATCGAGATAAAATCTAGAGAACACATCCCAGCCTATAAATGAATACTTTAACAGACGTACAGGCGTAGATCTATTGACTTATACACTCATAGCACTCCTAGCATAGAAAAAATTCTAAAACCATCTCAGTTTAATAGCACTGAAATTTAAATTTATTTTCTAGATCAAAGAAAGTCTTTAAGAATAGGGGGCAAGCCATCCACCAAACAACAGATGTTTTTATTAACTAAATTACAACTACAATCTATGACACTATTCCTCCGAATAATGTTTACTCATGAAACAATCCAAACAGAAAATAAAGTAACAAAAACCTTGTTACTTTTAGTTAGGAGGTGGTCCTGAGATAATTTGAAGGTTTAGAGGGTGGTTTCTGCTGCAGTGGAGAGGGGCTGTTTTCCAAAATGGTAAGTTTTGATAGTTTCTGATGTTTTTGTATTTCTCAATTCCCCTATTTTGTTTTCATCAAAAAAGAGAACTAATAACATCTTTAAGAAACCATTGTGCAGTACTAAAAATGTATCACTATGGACAAAAGATTACATCTCAGAAGATATAGGGTATATTAAGCTCATGCAGCACAGATTTTGATCCAATATAATTATGAACAAGCAACTTTGATGTTGCATCAAGACTTTAAATGCTTTGCTTGGATCTCACAGATCTCACAGAACATATCGGCAGACCATTAAAAAATCACATATCATCACCTTGATCAGTTTCCAGACTGTTAAACAAATTATAAATGATAGTAAAGGCAAGTGAAGTTTAAATACCATTGCCGCTCATTGAATGGGATTGATCTCCTGAACTAGAAATGAATATACCCTGCAATTAAGAAGCTGAATTAGACATAATAGTATCCGATTAAAACAAAGAGGTAAATATTGTGGACATCTCCTACAGTATGGCCTAAATATAAGTGTGCCCCAAAAGTTCTAAAATTCATCAGAAGCTTCCTCATGAAAAGCTATAGTTTGTCTGAGAACTTCCACATGGTCTTAAATTTGTTTCAAGAATGTAACCCTTAATCTGTAACAAACCTCCTGTCAGAGGAGGTTATCGATGTTTCGCAAACTACAGGAGTCTGCCTATATTTAGGCCATACTATATAAATGGAACAACATTATCCAAACCTGCTGGCGAGCACGCTGGAGCTCTTGCTCTAGTTGAGTAAGTTTAAGCCGACTGCTCTCCAGTTGTTGGACATATGCCTGGAGTAAAAGTTGAAAGGAAGGGAAGGATTAGAAGCTTGGTAGAATATGCAGATGCAATACAACCACTGTCTTTGTACAGAAAACAGAACTAATAATAGGAGCACCATACAGCTACACTTCCATTTTACATTAACAGCTTGCACAAGGACCAAACTATATCCCAAGAGGAAATACCTTTTTCCGCAATCGGCTTTTCCTGGCAGCCTCACGATTCTGAGCAAGCCGGCGTAATGTCTGCGAATAAATATTAGGGGAACAATAATTAAATTTTAAGTATAAAATTATGCTGATAAGTGGCTATATAAATAAAATTAACTTAACAATGTAACCTTCTGATCCCCTGATTTTTCTTTTGATTTGTCACTAGAATCAGAAGGTGCAACAGCTGTCAATTGACCTCTTTCAAACTGCACATGAGAATCAGAAAATTTGAATCCACCATTTCGTGGTAGTTAAATTCACTATGGAAGACCTTTTATTTGAAATAAGTATAATAAATACAGTCATCAATAGCAAAAGCAGGAACTTTTTTTCAAGTGGGATCGCAAAGAATAAAATAAAAAACAAAGAGCAAGTTGCAAGGATGAAAGAAACACGCTAATCAATTGTTTCCAAGAAGCAGCACATGCTCAAAGCTGAAAATAAGAGTCATTACCCTTTGATTTTTATCTTCTGTATCATCTGTTGAGGTATCAGTTATTGGACTGGCTTCAGCCATGTTGGACTCCCCCCAGTTCTCTCGATGACCACTAGATACGGAAATCAAATTTGATTGAGGTTCGTTTTGTAGTGGCATTGACTGGGACCCCACAATATGTGATGAAAGGTTTATATCTGAGGAGGCAAGTGTCTAATCCCAAAGTGACATAGAGAGAAAGAGAAAACTTAGTAACTTCAAATTTCATTAATCTCATAATAATAAAATGAAGGGAAGGGCAAAGATTCACCTTACTCAAGGTGCCAAATTGGACATCAGTTCCTACTGCCTGGTTACCTGTCTTCATTTGATAAAATACACCATCTAGAACACACCAAAAACATGAAAAGGATAGGTCAGCATCTAGAGCCAAAAAACCAGAGAAGAATTTAGCTACGACATATAAGTAACCTCTGAAGAAACTAAAACGTGAACAAGAAGTTAATAAAATATATTCATAAACTAAACACTAATGTTTTCTGCCCTTCCTGCTAGTGTACTTGGGAGAGATATGCCCTATAATTGAGTTATTAGTAGTATTTTCCCTAGAGCCTCTGGTAGCAAGTTGGAACTACATATTATGAGCAATGAATGAGGAAAAAAATAACCAAGGAAATTACATTTAGGAAAATTGAAGAGATTGGCTGGGAAATGGAGATAAAAGATCACATTAAATCCATAAAGCGAATGAACTGTTTCTTCTAATTATGGGTCTGTAGTTACTGATAATTGACCATTACAATTTTCTTTCTATATGGGTAACTGAAAAAACATTGATGAGGTAGTTATTGAAAAATCAACAAGAGTAAAATTCTAGCATATGGCAAACAGAAACAAAAATAATTACAGCATACTTCTGCTAAGGTCAACAGCATTCTCCATGTGAAATCCAAAAGATTGATCTTGTGCTCTGAGTTCCAGAATTCGAGAAGAGTAAATAGTGTTTCCTTCTGGGTCACCTAATACCAAAAGTTATAAGATCCACAAGCACCAAAACAAAATTCAATTCAGAAAGCAAAACAGAAATTCCATGTAGCAACAGCTCATTTACAAAAATTAGGTACTAAGGCAGCTTTAACTTCTTGATTGGGGATGGAGTCATCCCAACCACATCATTTTACATTAACAATGTGTCAATACCATTCCACTTCAAGATTTGAGCCATTACTAAACTCCTACGGAGCACAGTCATTTTAAATAAACAATGGCCAATCTAGCCTATCAATGGCTGCATTATGGTGAAGTTTTATCAGTAATTTATAGGAAGAACAAAACAATGTAAAGCTGATGTTTAATTGCTGACAACCAACAACATCAAGAGAAGAAACAAGCAGAAAAAATGGTAAATAATAAGATGGCAAGATATAGAGTCATCATTGTAAAACCAAACACAATCATTTCAAGTATTTTGCTTCTTTTAAGTACCTAGATAGGCAAATTTGAAGAAACATTCAGATGTGGGCAATGATCTGAAAGACCCTTATGCCTTAATCATATATGCTACCACATGGACCTTATGAATGACAAAATAGAGCTGTAGTCTGCTCTTTCCTAACTATGACTATGAAAGCTTAGTAAATTCATTAAACAATCATTTCTTGACTGTTACCCACTGATCCCCGCAGTTAGCTCATTCAATCATAGACAAATTAGAAATGAAGTAATTTCATTAAGCTCCCTTGAAATAAATATAAAACTTTAATATCTAAACCCCATTTTTGATAAACTCTCTCTGAGAAAAAAAAAAAAAACAGAAGGCAGAATTTGATTTCGACCGTATTCTTGATTAACTAAAACTACCTTACCTTAACGCCAACCAGTAAGGTCATTAAAAAGTTCAGCAAAGTGAGAATTTACATAAGCTTCGAATTGAAAGGCACCTGACCATCATCCTCACACTAAAGAAACTAATATATATATATATAAACATAGTTATATGAAATCAAAAGCCTTAAAAAATCCTGCAGTCAACCAACTAAAACCTAATTGCCTGAAACTTGTAACTCTAGAAACTAACCAAACGGAAAAAAAATTACATATATCTTCTTATATCTTATAACCCACTTCTGTAGAATTGCAGAGGAATTACAAAAACATAACAGGAATCAAATATCACTATATATAATCTAAACAGAAAAAACGAAGCCGTTTTGGTAGCAAGAAAGTAACCAATAAACCTCAAGACCAACCTCTTAAGCTGACAGTAAAATCATTATGAAGGAAAAGAACACTGAATGAATCGAGCTCAAACTAAAAAGGAAAAACCTAAGCTCAATATTAGAGGCTTTTGTTTCACGATAAATACTCAAAATTCTCTTTTGACTTTTTCTGATTGTAGGCCAAGACTAAAAGACTGGTACAGTTTGTATTATTATTAATTTATTATGAGTTGGTTGGTTTTTGTGATCAAATTATAAAATATTGTATTTTTAAAATAAAAATACAATTTGTATTTGGTGCATGTGTGTTTTCTTCTTCTTCTTTTTTTTTAGTTTGTGTTTTTTTTTTTAGTTTGTGTGTTTACTCAAACACAAATTAAAAAAAAAAAAAGCAAACAGAAAGATTAAAAAAATGAACAGGAGGGTACCTTGAATTTTGAGCACTGTCTTTAAGGGTGAGAAGAAGCGTGACGTTCAGATCATTCTAACCTCTCCTCCCTAAGTCTTTTTCTGCGCGAACCTTTTTCTCCATTTTTCAAAGCCGCCACTTTTTTTTAAATGCTCTATTTATTTATTTCATTTTTTCATTATTAATTTTTATTTTATCATTAATTTGGATTTTTATTTCCTTATCAAGTTTGTTACCTATTTTAATACAGAATTTATTTATAGTTTGTGTGATGTGATTAAGCTTTTTTTTTTAAGAGGGAGCTTTAGAAAATTTAAATGTATGAAATAAACATAAATCTTGACTACAGTGAAGTCAACTTCTTCAGGGTTAGGTGAGGACTCACAATTTTTAATAAGCTGCACGAAATGTCCGGAAACTTAATTTTAGTACTCACAGAAACGAAGATTTTTTAATTCCTATAATAATTTAAGATGACATTTTATTTTATTACCACAAGTGCTAAAAAATATAATCACTTATACACAGGTGTCCTTTAAAACTAAGAATGACAATAGAGAGGAGAGAGGAGAGGTTTGACATCCCTGTATCCATCTCTGATATATTACATATGTCTCCGTCCCCTCTCCATCTTCATTAAAATTGGTTAAAGGGATCTCCGTCCCCTCCCTGAATAATAATAGGGGATCAGCGAAGGTTTCCAATCCTTGAATAATTTCTGATTAATCGATATATTTTCGGTATCTAAATTTCGTTTAATCATATTAAAATAAAAAATTTAAATAAAAGTAAATTTTACATTATATCTTAATAAAGTTTGGAAGTTATAACTTTAGCTTTCACTTTAGTTTTTGTTTTATTAAATAAAAGTTCAAAAGAAAAATTTTAGGCTAAGACCTTTTGAATAAGATCTGATTGAATAGTAATTCTGAACTATAACTAGTTAACTAAGTTTGAAAGTCTTATAATATATTTGCATAAATATTTTGTTATTTTTTATTTATACTAGTATTTAATATTTATAATTTAAATTTTATTATTTATTCATTAACAATTCTAAAAAATAAAAATAAAAATAAAATTAAAAAATAAAACAAAAAAGGGGAATTGGGGTGGGGAAGGGGATTCCAGCTCATCCCCATCTTTTCCTCAAAAAAGAAATTAGGTAAAAAAATCGTCCCCATCCCTTCCCTGAATAAGAAATTAGATCTAAAATCATCCCTATATCCTTGCCAAATGGGAAAAATTCCCAAGGGACCCTATTTTCGTGGGGATTTCTGCCATCACTATTTAAAACTTTATAATTCAAATGAAGAGGTATATTTTGCATTGACCAAATATTAAAGATCAATGCAAACACGGTTTAAACAGGATCTTGATTAAGAAATTAATATTGGATATGGGGTACATTAAAAATTAATATCCATTAGTTAACCAACTTAATGATTCAGATAAAACTAATGATAATTGAACCTAAAAATATTGATGATTAGTAGCATGAGATTACAAACAAAATCACGTGCAAGGATTTTAGATACGGACAAAGACGATTATCAAATTTAATAGTGTAAATTAAACAAAAGAAATGGATAATGGGGATTTAGATCTGAAATAAAGTTTTTTGTCAATCCCACATCTTATAATTTATAAATAGGGGCCAAAAAAGATCTTGATACGAACGCTGCCAAGAATTGATACGACCCTAATTAATTTAGCCTCCAAGATTGAACCTAAACCTGAAATTAAATGGAATCAAGCTAATGCTCAATGAAAGCATGAACCTTAGTATATGAGGACGCCACCATCAGCTATAGATAATATGATTGATAAGTCAAGAGTTTGAACGCCACAGAAATTTGATAAGTTTAAAGAGTTAATTTAATAACCAAAGAGAATTAAATCTCTCACCAATTACATAAAAAATAATATTTCTTTTTTATTGGATGTGAGAACATTATATGGGGCTCATTATAAGAAATTCTGCCCTATAATTGTCCTTGATATGTTCAAAAATAAATCATAAACCAAAATCAAATCAGAATCTTAATCTAAAGTAAATAAGGAAAGAATCAAAATCAAATCAAAATCTTAATTTAAAGCCAATAAGGAAAAAATCTAAATCAAATTAGAATCCTAATCCGCTTAAATGTCTTATATCAATTAAAATAGAAACTAGGCAATTCAAAGAAAAATAATTGATTTGTGTCGCCACTTGTCTCCTCAACAAACGGGAACATATTCGAAAAAGAAAGTAGTAGATTTTCTAAATAGGAAAGTATCTGAAAAGGAAAATAATATATATTTTCTAGCCATAATGTGTAAGCGAACTTGCTGATTTCATGGAAGTGACTATTTGAAAATTTCAAGAGCTTGAATCACGCATTTAGCGGTCTGAAGATCATGTGCAATTCCTTCTACGGGCCTCCACAAATTTGATTGAGCTTAAGTTGTTTGAATCAACTCATTAAGTGCTTCTTTGAATTTATTTGCTCGAGCTCTTGTGAAGGGTTTGACTAAAACTTAAATAGGATTTGAATATGTCTCATCCCACGTGCTTGTAACAATTTTGTCCTCAATCTCATAATTTCCCTCCTCTTTAAGAGGATTTGTCCTCAAATCGTGACCTGCATAAAAAGAACTCAAATAAGAAACATTAAAAGTAGCATTTATGTTGTACTTACCGAGCAAATCCAACTTATATGCATTGTCATTGATTCATTCTAAGACTTGGAAAAGACCATCCCCTAGAGGTAACAACTTGGATTTTCTTTATCGTAAAAATCATTCCTTGCTCATGTGCAACCACACCCAATTATTGTGTTCAAAGACCAACTTATGTCACCCTTTATTGGCTTGTTTAGCATATTGATCAATTTTCCGCTTGATGTTGAACTTTGCCAACTGATGTATCTGCTTAACAATTTCAGCCTTTTGCTTGCCATCTAAGTTAACACACTAAGAAATAGGTAATGTAGTTAAATCCAATGAGGGTTAAAAGATTAAAACCATAAACAATTTCAAACGATGAATACTTAATAGCAGAATGAACAGAACAATTATAAACAAACTCAACATGTGACAAACAACCTTCCTAAGTTTTGATTTTTTTTAATGATAGCCTACAACAGAGTAGATAAAATTCTATTCACAACTTCTATTTGACCATCAGTTTAAGGGTGACAAGTAGTTGAAAACAACAACTTAATTCTTTACTTAGCCCATAATATTTTCTAGAAATAATTTAAAAACTTAGCATCCCTATCAGAAGCAATTGTCCTGAGTATACCATGCAATCTCACGATCTCCTCAAAGAACAAGTCAGCAACATTGCAAGCATCATTTGTCTTGTGGCATGTCGTAAAATATGCCATCTTAGAAAATCTATCTATAGCCACAAAAATTGAGTCTTTCTTTTGTTTAGACTTAGGTAAACCTAGTGTTGAGTACTAGAAAGTGTGTATTTATAATGGAGAAAATCATCATTTTACACTCCAAGTCTCACAACATCCCTATTTTTATGTATTTAAGTCCCTTGTAATTTAATTGTGTATGTTTTATTTTAATTTAATTATTTATAATGTCATCATTTTACACTCCAAGTCTCACAACATCCCTATGTTTTATTTTAATTAAGTATTTTATGTATTTTATGTATTTTAGGGATATCATGGTCATTTCACAATGAACGAGAGATCGATGGAAAAACAGACAAAGACTTTTTTGAACTCGGGATAGTCGAAAACCTTAGGAGGAGCATAAAAAGATAAATGGTACTGTTCACATATACGGTACGGTTGATATATACTGACGCTCACTCGTGATCGCTCACATGTACTCGCATCTTTGACGTGGCACTATACGATGACGTGGTGGCATTTGATTGGACGAATGATGTGGCATTGACCGCTTATGTGGCATTGACTGATGATGTGGCGTTGACTGATGACGTGTCACGATCTTATTGGACCAAAAATGTTGACCGGTGACCTGGCAGAATGTTAGTGGATCGAAAAAATGTGTGTACGGTACATGCATATACACAGAATAATAGCCCTGATGATGTGTTCCATCCAATAGGAACTTGCCACGTGGCGCAATCCTGAGCGTCCAAATTGTTTTAATCCGATGGCCATGATTTACTCAGTGTATCTATAAAAAGGGGGCTCCCCCCCTTAATTTAACACCCTTGAATCCATTTTTGAGCTCAAATTTCTGTAATTCCTTCTCCATTTTGTATTTTCTAAGTATTTTAATAAAATTTCCATTTTATCCCTAGTTCAATTATGAGTGGCTAATTTCCTTCCAAGTTTGGGTTGAAGGTGAAGTTTCAACATGCTCCATGGGCTTAATTTGGTAAATTTACTTTTCTTTCTCCTTTAATTTATGTGGTTGTTTTGACTTTTCGTAGACAGGTAGTAATAATCTTGTCTGGATATCGGCTGGAATAACCGTCTCCCTAGGCAATGTTATTACTATTTGGCACGGGAAGCCCTTAGCACCATATCTATTAGAGTGTGGTTTATGATGAGTGGAAGTTCCCCCTTCATGATTTAATTGGTACTAATAATGAATGTTAAGCCGATAGTGCATGTTGAGACAGATCCGGAGATCCAAGCATTTCATTTTAATAGTTTATTCCTACAGCTTTAATTTAAATTAATACATTGCCTACATCATTGTCATTATAAATCCAATCATCTACTTAGAAAATTAATTCTACAAGCAATTAAAATCCACCTCCTCGTGGGATCGACACTCGTCACGATTGATCTATTCTACAATAGATTTGTGCACTTGCGAGTTCAATAAAATTTGCACAACACCTAGCACAAAATCTATCGAAACATCAGTCCAAGCATACTAGGTATTGACAATAGGGTGTATAAGCCATAGGGCTACACTTTTAATTTGGCTTTCCTCTAGGTGAAACATCTACCACAAAGTCTCTAAATAATTCATTTTATATGTGGCTAATAGAAGTGTTCCTACAAAACTGTTAAAGTCTTTACATCTCTAAAATACCCCATCAACCACCCCAATGAGATTCTCTTATTAACAAATCTCTCAAAGAATAATTAGGCATACACAATTTATTCTCCTGAAATAAGTCACCATCATGCTTAAGATACTTACCAATCACAGTCTTTTCACAAGCTTATTATTCAACAATAAAATCATGGTCATCACCATATAATTCCTTAATATGTTCAAAACAAAGCAATTTAGCATCAAGTGTCGAGATTAAGACATACTTCTAAGAAAGCGCATCTAAGAAAGCGCATCTACAACAACTTTTTTCTTACCTTGTTTGTAACAAATGAAATATGGAAACATCTCTATGAATTCCAACCATTGAGCATGCCTTTTGTTTAGTTTGTGTGGCCTTTAAGGTATTTCAAGGACTCATAAGTAGTGTGATTCACAAACTACTTAGGCCATAGGTAGTGCTGTGCCATGTTTCTAATGCCCGAACCAACGTATACAACTCCTTATTGTAAGCAGGGTAGTTTAAGGTTGTCCTATTTGGTTTCTCATTGAAGTAGGCAATTGGTTGTTCCCCCTGCATGAGGACTGCATCTATACCATTACCTAAGGCATCGCATTCAATTTCAAATGTTTTATTAAAGTTAGGCAAGGATAATAAGGGAGAATTGATTAGCTTTTACTTGACATTTGAAACACATTCTCTTATTTTTCTCTCTACTTGAATCCAACATATTTTTATATTACTTTGGTAAGCAGTGCAGCTAATATATTAAAGTCTTTCACAAACTACTAATAGAAGCTAACGAGCTCGTAAAAGCCTTTTACATTATTTACGCTTATGGGACTCCGCCATTCTTGAATAGCACTTACCTTTTCGTTATCAACTTGTATACCTTGTGCACTCACAACAAATCTTAGAAACACAAGTTTATTGGTGCAAAAGTACCCTTTTTCATATTAGCAAACAACTATTCTTTCTTAAGCACATTTAAAACAAATTTTAAATATACTAAATGTACGTCTAAGTTTTTGCTATATATGAGGATATCATCAAAATAAACAACAAAAAAATTACCAATAAAAGCTCACAAAACATGATTAATAAGTCTTATAAAAGTGCTCGGAGCATTAGTCAGATCAAAATGCATGACTAACCATTTATACAAACCATATTTTATTTTAAAGTAGCTTTTCATTCATCTCCTTCTTTCATTCTAATATGATGATATCTACTTTTCAAATTAATTTTAAAAAATACACAAAACCTATGCAATTAATCAAATGTATCATCTAACCTATAACTGGGATGTCGATGCTTTACCGTTATGTTGTTAATGGCTCAGCAATCAATACACACCCTCTACATTTCATCCTTTTTAGGAACTAACAAAATTGCAATTGCACATGGACTCATGCTTTCTTTCACATACCCTTTTTTCCATTAATTTATTAGCCTATATTTTTAGTTTTTTTCTCTTTTTCGAGTTACTCCTATAGGCTAGTCGATTTGGTGTAGTTGTATCGGGTATGAAATCAATCTAATGCTTAATCCCTCGTATTAGATGTAAACCACGTGTTATTTTGTCAGGAAAGACATCTTTATATTTTTGCAAGAAAGAAATAATCAAACTAGGCACAGTAGGGTCAAGTTCGTTAGTGTTTAAAAATACTTTTTTGTACAAATGTATATTCATTGACTGATGTGAAAACAACGTTCTTTTTATCTCACTTTCTCTTGCATAGAAACTCTTTTATTTTCCTTATGATTTTCTGTCAATGGTTGTATATTTTTTTTCTTTCTCTCTGTTATTTATCTCGACATCTTTCTGACTTTTACTTTTTTTTCTCTCTTTTTCTTTTGCTCACTTTCATTCTTTCGATCCCTCTTTCTTTATAGGCTCACTTGGTCTCCATAAATATGCTTTGGTGTTAATGGAATAAGAGTGATGTGACGTTGATTAAACATAAATGAATACTTGTTTGTGAAGCCATCATACTTCACACATCTGTCGAATTGCCAAGGCCACCTAAGTAATAAGTTTCTAGCTTGCATTGATACTACATCACATAATACCTTATCTTTATACTTGTTATCTAAAAAGTTACTAGTACTTGTTCACTTTCACCTCACCCTATCATTTAATAATTATAATTTGCATGGTTGTGGATGTTTAAGTGTCAGAAGCCATATTTTCTCTTTCATGATAATATTAGCAATATTAGTACAACATCCTCCATCAATAATTAAAATACATACTTTGTCTTGAATATAGCACCTAGTATGGAAAATGTTTTCCTGTTGCATTCCTTTGTCTTCTTTTACTTGTATGCTCAAAGATCTCATAGCTACTAAAGTCAATTCCTTAAGTATTTTATACTCTTCATCTTCAACTTCCTTCGATCGTGGCATCTCATTTTCTTTCGTTTCATCTTAAGTTACAATCTCACCATTGTCCTACAACAACATAACTTTTTCATTTGCACATTTGCTATGTGTCCTCTACCTTATATTTAAAGCACTTAATGTCACAATTCTTAGTAATGAGAGTCACAATGTTACCTTGTGAATTGTACTAGGAATGCTTGGATCTCAACTTAGGCGTAACAAATGCTTATGGCCTCTAGTCTCTCTTCACAAAGCTTAGCTTCTAAAGAGTGAAACTCGAGCTTATGGCTGTACGGGCGTTACCCCTCTTCTTGAGTTACTGCTTAATCTTGATGGTTTTGTGAATCATTTCCTCAATCTCCATATAATGTTGCAACTCAACTATATTTATAATCTCCCGATTAAGGCCATTAAAGAATTGTGCCATGGTGGCTTCTCTATCCTCCTCCACATTTGCTCTAATCATGGCAATCCTTATTTCTTTGTAATCATTCTCCACTCTTCGGCTACCTTGTGTAAGACTTTGTAATTTTTGATACAAGTCTCAGTAGTAGTGGTTAGATACAAAATGCCTTCTTATTAATGTTTTCATTTCATCCCACGTCTCAACTAAACGTTCCCTGTTTTGCTTCCTGTTTATAATAAGCTGATCCCACCAAATAATAGCATAGTTAGAAAACTTAATCACAGCTAATTTTACCTTTTTTGCCTCTAAATATTTGTGGCAATTAAACACGAACTCCATTTTTTTCTCCTATTCAATGTATGCTTTCGGGTCAGATTTACCTTGTAAAGATAGGCTTTTCATCTTTAAACTATTCAAACCATCATCCTTATTTCTGGCTCTTCTACTTCGTCCATCTCCATTATAACTACCCACTTAGTTCTCCCCTTCATCATACTCATCCTTATAATAGTCATTAATCTCTCTTCTAATTGGAGTTCTCTTCCTTCTACGTGCTTGGGGAACGGGTTGTGATTGTCCCACACTTGTGCTCTCTACTTAATCAAAACACTCATGTATATGTTATAATTCAGCCCTTATTATCCTTGTCATCTCTTCTATCAATGCTTAAATTTACAAATTCTAAGCAGTTGGTAGTTGATCATCTTCATTTGTGTTTTGTTTTTGGTTATGAGATATGACTAACACCTGCAAAAAAAAAAAAGTTAGAAATAATGTGAAAATGACCTCACCACACTCCTCTAAGTATTTCACTCAAGAAAATGATTCACTCAATTCCACTCGTGTTTCACTCAAATTTATTGGCTTTTACCATATAATACGCTCACACTTTCTTGCTCTTTTCTACTAGTAGTAATTCTCACTTAGTTCTTATTAAACTAATCAAACCAATATTAGGATTCCAGTCTCAATTCACAAAGATTACACTAAAGAGACTCAGATTTCAAATGCAAGAATACAATGCATATGTACAATCAAGTTTCAGAAGCACAAATTACCTAAATTTTAGGCAAAAATTTTCATCTATGGGATAAAACCAATTTTGGACTCTCCAACACACTAATAATATAAAATAAACAAAATATTTTGAACAAAAGTCATGGTCTTTTTTTTTTTCACTCTCACTATCCTCTTTCTTCTTCTCTTATCTCTTTGTTTCCTTCTTTTTTTCTTTTTGGATCTTTTTTTTTCTTTTAGTACAAATTGGTATAGAAGACTAATGAACTTAAAAATTAAAGTAAGACTCACAACTCAACGAATTAAAATAAAGAGATGCAAAAGTTCTAGAAAGAGTATAAAATTTGGGTAAAAAGATTTTAGGGATTTTCAGAACCAAATTTGGGAGAATGGAAATTAAGACTTACAATTAATAGTGATCAAAAACTAAAATAAGAATAAGAAAAACTTGGTTAGAACCTTTCTCTGATACCAACTGATATAAACACCACAAAGAACTAAGGCGATCCTAATTAATTTAGTCTCCAAGATTTAACCTAAATATGGAATTAAATAGAATTGGGACCCGATGCTAAATGAAAGCACAAAGCTTGGTAAATGAGGACACTGCAATTAGCTATGGATGATTTGATTGATAAGTCAAGAATTTGAACACTATAAAAATCTAATAAGTTCAAAGAGTTAATTTAAAAACTAAAGATAATTAGATAGGGCTAAAGATAAGAGAGACAGATCATCATATAAGGCTGAAGATAATTGCCCTTGGTTAATTAAACCTCTCTTATTGGATGTGAGAATATTATATAAAGCTAGTTACAAGAAATTCTACCCAATAATTGCCCTTGGTATTTTTAGAAATAAATCCTAAACCAAAATCAAATCAGAATCCTAATTTAAAACAAATAAGAAAAGAATCAAAATCAAATCAAAATCCTAATCTAAAGCAAATAAGGAAAGAAACTAAATCAAATTAGAATCCTAATCGGCTTAAATACTTTATATCAATTAAAATGGAAACTAGGCAATTAAAAAAGAAATAACTGATTTGTTTCGCCATTTTTCTCCTTATGAAATGGGAAAATATCCGAAAAGAAAAGTAGTACATTTTCCAAACAAGAAAGTATCTTAAAGGAAAAATAATATATATTTTCCAGCCATAATGTGCAAACTAACTTGCTGATTTCATGGAAATGGCTATTTGAAAACTTCAAGAACCTTAATTGTGCATTTAGTGGTATGAAGGTCATGTGCAATTCCTTCAACGGGCCTCCACGAATTTGATTGAGCCCAATTTTCTTGAATCAACCCATTTAGCACTTCTTTGAATTTCTTTGCATGAGCTTTTATAATGGGTCTGATGGGAACTTGAATAAAATCTGAATATGCCTCATCCCATGTGCTTGTAATAGTTTGCTCTTCAATCTTGTCAGATCTTTTGACAATTTTTCATAACAAAGTCTAAAGAATTTTAGATTTAAACAATTCTTAATCAATAAACACTAACTTAAGTGTCGTAGTACCTTTGCAGGTACACGCTCGAGTTTAATTTAAAAAAAATTCTACGAGGATCATAGATTGTTTCCAAAAGTTTTTAGAGTAATCGGGTAAAATTCTTTGTTCATTCAACATTGAATTATCTAGAATCGCCGCCTATGGGGAAGTTTTTATGAATTATGATAGATAATAAAGACCAAAATTGAATTATGATCGATGAAATT
Organism: Luvunga scandens; assembly: GCA_030449905.1. NCBI lineage: Eukaryota > Viridiplantae > Streptophyta > Magnoliopsida > Sapindales > Rutaceae > Luvunga > Luvunga scandens. The sequence continues at coordinate 595,225 of JASUUG010000193.1, read as the reverse complement.
TTGCTTGTTGATCTGGTTGGATTGTGAAATAAATCAATGAAAAAAGAGTAAATCCTTGATATATGATAATAATTTATTGAAAAAAGAGATTATCTATGATTCAAATTATGTCTACCACAACATGATTACACAATACAGCTGCATAGATTAACTATAAGATACACATCGCACAAAGTCAAATATATTGTTTGATTATGGTGATAGATTATAATTTGCTTATCATATGAATTCTTTTTAGAAGTTAGATGAATAGATGTATGAATCCGGATTTTGCCGGTGGAGCAGTGATGAAAGAAATCCAATGAACATGGTAACTCATATAGATGAATTCTAGAATCAATTTACTAAGATCAAAGTTGATTTTCATCAATTAATGAACCAGATCTCATAACAAAAGATATGAAGATCAAAGAATCTAAAAGATGTACGGATATACATAAATACAAATGATATTTGATTTATTGTTCTCTACTCATTTACAATTAAATAGCATGAATTATAGAAAACTTTTTGAAAATGCATAAATAGAGTTGTTCAGAATTGATGACACTTGTGACAAATAATCAGGATAATGGCCAAACCACAAAAAACTAGACTTCTACTATCTAACATGGAAGAAGCTGTAGATGAATCGTTATTTGATCAAGATGACATAGATGGCCACTTAGACATAATATGCTTAGTCAAATAGAAATACTAGAGTAAATTTGCTGACAAATTGAGGAGACCCAGAGAGAAAATTAGGAATTGAAAGCATGATTACAGGTGCCAAAGTCTCAAAAGCTAGAATGTGTTGCTCCAGATGTGGTGCCAAGCCCACGAATAGTGCAACCAGTAGAAATTGACACAAGGGCAGCATAAAAAGAGGAAAAAAGGAAATTTTAAAAAAAGTTATATGGGGGAATTAAGAAAGTGTTTAAGGAATCTACAAAATCCTTTTGGGCAAAGTTAGCTATAGAGGATGCAATTTTGATTGCCCAAAAGATCAAAACTAGCTCTTTATCTCAAGACATTCTTAGAAAACCCCTGAAAGTTCCCAATTTTGGGGATGAAGTAGTTTGATTGAAAAACAAACCTAGAATATCATTTGTATTACCACAAGTAGAAGATGTTCTTTGTAATAAATGATACGATATTGATGTGCAAAGCGTTTTTACAAGCCTAACCAAAATATCATTGTCTTAGTTTTGCTATCTACAATCAAACTCCAACCATGACTTAAGGAACTTTGTGTGCAATTCATTGCACGATATTACCAAAACTTGAGGGAGCAAAAGTCCACTTCAGACCCATTCTCTTTAAATAAGTCTTGAAGAAAGATCTAGAAATTCTCAGCCAAATTCAACTAAGAACTAATCATGATTAGTGATGTAGAGCAAGAAATTGAAGAAATCTTAATTAGATTGACATTTATAATACTTAGGAATATTTTAATTAATTTGTATTCTAGTTTAATTTGGTTTCCTATTTAGAGTTTCATTGCTTAGGCATAGCTTATTTAAGTTGTATTTTTAGTTTAGATATAAGTCTTATTAAAAGAGGTTTTTCTAACAAATGTAAAATAAGTCGTAGTTAGTATAAATAAGTTTTTGTTTTGTAGCTTTTATAGGCAGGCCTTAATTATTTGTTGGAATAAATTGTAGATTTGAGTTTAATAATATTTTCAGTTCTTAAAACTTTGTGTGAGTTTTTGAGTTTAGTTAATTCTCAACATTATGTAGAATTAACGAGTTTTAACCCTTGGCATTCTTTGGAATGAATGCAAATTTAGTTTGTTCCTTTATTTCGATATTCTCTAGTTCAACAGAATATTAAAACATAAAACTTTCACTGCATTGATTTGGTATAAGAGATAGTAGCATGGATCATATTGTTTGTAGTTGTTGCATCCATTATCGATCTTTTCCATATTGTGTTTGATTTACTTTGGTTGAAAAAAAGAATTCAACCAGAACTCGAACCACTGCAATTACCACCGCTATCAGTGGCGCCGCCACCTTTGCCAAGGCTTCCTCCATTAATCAAACCTTTGTCAAGATCAAAAGGAGTTGACCAACTAAATTTAGCCGAGCCCACCACCAATCTACTGCTGAAGTCACTGAAATTAGCCAAAACCCATGTGATATTGTTGCTATCCATTTGCTAGATTTCGCCATGCATTGGCTAACACCACCACTATCAATCAATTCCTCTCTACTAGCACGACCTTTCTCACCATTCCCTAGCATCGATCGACATGTCAATTATAAAAAATTTAAACCTAGACTCCTAGTGCCACTTCAATTTAAGTTTCCAATCAATCCACAATGATTTGAGTTAAACCACTGCCATCATCACACTCACCAAATTGAAATCTTCCAAATCCATTCATCTTTGTCCAATTTTTTTATCACTATTGCTGGTAACCCCGTCGTTTACTTATTTATAGTTTTGACCTAGTTCTTTTATTTATTCTTGTATTGCCCTTTAGTTTTCGAATCTTAGGAAAAAACTCAAACAAACACCAAAAAAAAAAAAAGAGGGAGAGGGAAAATAGAAAAAGAAAAGAGAAAAAGAGTGAGTGATTCAAAAAATAACAAAAAAAGATAGTCATGAAACCACAACATAATAGTGAAGATTTCATTTTGAAAGAAGATGTTCTAGTTACGATGTTGAGGATTTTGCATTTGATTGCTTTAGATTTACAAAAACTTCAAAATAGAAAATCTTTACACATAAAGCACATATATGGATTTGATGAAGTTATTCATGTTGATGCATGTTATGAGGATAATGAGGAAAACAATGACTTTGCTTATCTTGAGAATATTATTCCTTCCACAGAGAATATTAATTGGCCATTCACTTCTAACATAAATTCTCCACACATAGACATTGATTTGGATTAATTGCCAAAATTTGATGACTATCTTGAAATTATGGAATGAGAGGTAGTTGTTCATACATCTTTTGATTTCTTGGAGCAAAGAGAGGTAGTTGTTGATACAATATCTTATTGTTCTTTTAATTTGCCAAAATAAGAAAAAGAAGGTTGTGATATTCTTTCATGGTTAATGGATTATGAAAAGAAATTATTTTCCCTCAAATATGTTAAAGTCTTGTATGAATGCAAAAATGTAATGTCAGAGAAATTATTGATAGAAGAATTTATTTTATATTATTAGAGGGATTGGATGGACGTCATTACAAAAGTTGAAAAACGTAAAATTCATTTTCTACATCGAAGCATTATTTTAAAAGTTAATCTTGATACACGTGAAGATGTTCTTGGTGATTGCAACAAGCAAAATTTGAGAACGAATTTTCTCCATCTTGGCGGGAATAATGCAGAGCAAGAAATTAAAGAAATTCTAGCTAGATTTAAATTTATAATATTTAGGAATATTTTAATTAATTTATATTTTAATTTAATTTGGTTTCCTATTTAGAGTTTCAATGCTTATGCATAGCTTATTTAAGTTGGATTCTTAGTTTACATATATGTCTTACTAAAATATTTTTCTAATCAATTTAAGATAAGTTATAGTTAGTAAAATAAGTGTTTTTGAAGCCTTTACCGGTAGACCTTTATTTTTGTTATTGATTATTTCTTAAAATAAAATCTAGATTTAAGTTTATTAATATTTTAAATTCTCAAAACTCTATGTAAGTTTTTAAATTTAGTTAATTATTAACATTCTGCAGAATAAATGAGTCTTAACCCCTAAGTTTATGATATTTTTTAGAATCAATGTGAATTTAATTTATTCCTTTATTTCAATATTCTCTAAAATTAAAGAAATCTTAGAACATTAAACTTCTGTTGCTTCAATTATAAAGTACGATATTAGAGTAGCTACCTAAGCATACAAGTGAACAAGTGAGCAAGTGAGTAGTGAGATTTAACACCAATATGGAACGCAGTTGATAAAGAAGAATTTCCAAATGAGGGAACTAGTACACATCAAGTCAAAATAGTACATCCACCTTGAGAAAGATGAAGCACTGCAGCAACACTTCACCGCTCCGATAACAAACAGCATAGTCCCAGTGAACTATTTATCTAGTGGGAAATCCAAAATGGAGCAAGAACCACCAATGCAAGGGCCCGGAGTTGTTGAAAGAAGGACGTTTGATGTTAGCGGTCTTATCCTTATCAACGGGCCAATCTTTCAGATCTAACAGGAAAACAAAGACTCAACGAGCCAATCTTCCAGATCTAACAGGAAAACAAAGAGTCAGTGTTGTTCGAGACACCAAAGCCGATCAAAATTGCGATAGAGAGACGTGATCAGAACAAACATTACATGTTATACAACGATAAAGGCATATCAGTAATGAATCCCGTTCGTTGAGAATTTAAATTGAGTATATTCTCCGACATGGCCATCTTTATAATATCAGTTGAATCTGAATCTAAAGCTTACGTCACCAAATTGAATCTGAATCTAAAGCTTACGTCACCAAATCCTTCGGATGTTGAGGATAGAAACTCCACCTAAGAAGATAATGTAACCAACACTGGTAAATAATACTATTAGGAAGATTACTCCTTCGAATAAGAATTGCTAGTTGACTCGAATGAGATCAGTTCGGAAGAGAATCTGTCCTAACTTTTGTGTATAATCAACACAATTCACAGGTCTATTAAAGATTATCTTAGGAATCCAAAATATGAAGAATTGATGAAAGTACTTGGAAAACTAATGCAACTAACTATAAATGACCTTTACTCAGCAGTGATTCACGGCCAATTAGTAATAGAAGAGTGAGAATATTCGCCCTAATCTGTGTGAGCAGAGAAAGTACAGAAATGTGGCATACTAGAAATGTCAGCTCCCTCATTATGCGAATCTCCAAAGACTTAGCTCTAATAACTTTTTCAGGAAAGATCTCGAAGGCATTCATATGGCCACATCAAATCGCTTGCCATCAACCTCTCAATTGCATATATTTTATGTCAAGTGCATCCTAGTTAATGGCGGAAGCAGTACTGAGATTTTACACTAGGAAGCATTTAAAAATATATAGTTAAGCAAAAAAGATCTTCGCAAAATCATTTGAAGGAATCTAGTTAATTGCTAAAGGCATAATCAGTTAGAGTAGGCAACAAAACTATAAACATTGATTTTACGGTTATGGATACCCCATTGTTAGTGTTGTTAGGGTACACTAAATTTAAAACCTTATTAATGATATAAATAATTAGTGTAGGGTGAGTAAGGATCGTTTCTATAAGATTTTGCTAGTTGTATTTATTATCAACTCTAAAACAAAGACTTAAAATAAAATAATAATAGTAGCAATAATAATAATAATAATAATAATAATAATAATAATAATAATAATAATAATAATAATAATAATAATAATAATAATAATAATATAAATTAATCAAACTAAAGAAAATGCCAACGATAAATAAAAAGAGAGGGTTTTATGAATTTTTACTAAATAGTAAGAAATAAAGAAACTAAAATTACAGAAATAATAATTTGATAGAAACTCTAATTAAAAGAGGAAGAAATAATAATGATGAAAACTTTGGTTAAAAGATCATTTGCCACCACCAAACATGCACATAATCAATAATTCTATCACCAGTTTTCATTGAAATTATTAACCATAGACAATAATAAGCTCTGTTAATCTTTATGTTTCCTTAACATGTTGTTAGGCAAAACAAGCTCTTTATTAAATCTCTAATCATTAAATAATTTAATACAAGCTCTTTAAGATAATGAAAGTATTAAATAAAGAAAGATATTAGGTTGATCTAGGCAATAAACACACAAGCTCAGATTATTTAATATAGTTTATATTCTACAATTGAAATCATTGATTCCAATTTGCTACTAATGATTAAAATATTGAGATAATGTCACATAAATATTTTAATTTAGCAATAAAATTTATTCAAATCCTATCTAATAAGCCACTCAAATAAGACAAGAATACAATCATAAACATTAATTAGAAGAGAAAATAAACACTTTCAATTAAATAAATTGAATATTAATCATATGACATGTTTAAGGTTTTCAATTCACCCTTGAGTAAATAGAAAATCTAGCCTAACATAATTGAATTGGGAATAAGAGAGTTGGATAAAACCAGTTATGAAGAAAATCCAAGCTACTGCTGCTCCAATTTAATTCCTTTCGGCTTCTCCCTTTGTTTTTTTTTTCTTGTGGCTGCACACTCTCGGATTTGCTCTGTTCCCCCTTTGGCTGCCTTCAGTTGTGTGTCTCCTCCAAAAGCCAAAGGTTGGCTTTTTATAATGCTTGGCCGAATCCAATTTGGATTCTAATTCCAATTTAAAGCATTTAATTCCATAATAGCCATGCACCCACCGACTTTAGCTTAGGCAAGACTTATGCAAGCAATCTTTTTAAATTGGTCACGTGAATATTGCATGCAACTTATAAAACCATGCAAAATAAGTTTCTATTTTATGCATGCTTGTTACCAAAGTCTCATTAATCTCCATGAAATTGCCATAAGCTTCCGAATGTGAATCAATTAATTAATTGGCTTCGGCTTTCTTGGCTTCCAAAAATCTTCAATTATTTCCCTTTCTGATTATTTCTAATAGATTTCTTCTTGAATGCTCCGATTTAATTTCTTTTTAATCCCAAAATATACTTAAAATAGCAAAATATAAAAATTGAGATAAAAATTAACAAAATAAAATATAATTTACCGAAATAACTAAATTAAAAATTAACGGAAAAACTAGAATATTTGAGACCAAAACAAAAAAGAAATAGAAAAATTAATTAATAAAATATACAGAAAATATGCGCTTATTACCCATCAGCTTATAATTCTATTTTGGGCAGTATTGGATTTAGTACATGGAAGCAGTCCCTTCCACTTTGCACTAAATGTTCAGACGTGTTTGCGTAACTGGAAGGGAAAAATTTAATATTCGGAGGGGTCAGATGGTGGCTAAAGAATATTTATTCAATAGCCATGAAGCATAACTCTAAGGGAGGCAATGAGAGCAAGGGGACGCAGAAGAAGATTGTAATGGAGTGAATTTTCAGAAATGAAAGGAAAATTTACCTTTGTCACAACATTAGGTGGGGGAATAATGCAAAGTAGTAACTAGAAGACGAGCGGCCAAAGGTCATGCATCCGAAAGAATTACGCTATGAAGCTTTAACGACAGAGAAATTAGAAGATTATATACAGTAGATCATTTGGCAACCAAAAAAATAGTGCATTTAAGAAGAGAACTTATAGAGACAGAGCATTGGAATTACTAGCATTACTTTGGGAGGATTAAGATGTGTTTGCATGGTCTCATAAAGACATACCCAGACTACCACTAGATATAACTTGTCACAAACTGCAGATTAATGAGAATGTCAAGCCAGCTCAGTAGAAGCAACACTGGCTTGCTCTGGAGGGAAACAAGATCATCAGTGATGAAGCTGATAGATGGCTTGAAGTCGGGTTCATCATAGAAGTTCAGTACCCATAGTGGATTTCAAATGTGGTCATTTTATGAAAGAAGAATGGGAAACGGAGAGTGTGTGTTGATTACACTAAACTCAATAGAGCTTGCTCAAAGACACACACCCATTGCCTAAGATTAACCAAATAATAGATGCCACAACCGAGTATAAGCATTATCTTTTCTCGAAGTTATAGTGGTTATAATCATATAACAATGGCTTTAGAGGATCACGATAAAACAAGCTTTTTTACTACTAAGGGATTATTCTGCTAGAAAATGATGCCCTTTGGGCTCAAGAATGTGGGTGCAACTTTTCAAAAGTTGGTTAACAAAATCTTTAAGAAACTGACTGGAGATATCGTGGAGGTATATAGTGATGTAGTGATCAAGAACAGAAAGAAAGTAGACCATTTGTATCACTTACAAACAATTTCTATAATTTTTCAAGATAACGAATTGTAGCTTAATCCGCAAAGTGCACCTTTGGGGTATTTTCCAGAAGCTTCTTGAGGCACATTATTTGTTATTGAGGGATTGAAGCTAACCTAACACAAGTAAAGATATTACTCAATATGACTGAACTGCGGAAAAGAAATTCAAATATTGACTGGGCGAGTAGTAGTTTTAAGTAGATCTATCTCCCGCAAGCTATTTTCCAAGCAATTTAGATCCAAAAGTAGAAAGTTAGGACTTGGAGTTGTCCCAAGCATTGTAAAAACAATATCCAATCTTCTTCACAAACAAGACTTTGTTTGATGTAAAAACCTGATACATAGCTGTAAAAAATTCATGCTTGCTCCCACTCAGGCCACTACAATACTCGGACATTATTTTAATAGCCGAAAGTGTTGGAATATTTCCTTGTAAATAGGGATGGCAAATACCCAATTATGGATGGATAATATCTATCCAAATATAAATCTATAATTATCCATAATGGATATATCCATATCCATATCCAGTATTTAATATTGGATATGGATATGGATTTTATCCATATAGATATGGATATCCATGGATATTTAATTTTTATTATATAAAAATAATCTAAGAAATATGAAATAAAAAAAATTATATAGAATAGTTAAAACTAGTATTAAATTTCAATATCAAATAAAAATAATAAACATTTCAAATAACAAGTATCAAAACTATGAATTCACTGAAAAAAATTATAATATAAAATTACAAATTAATTTCAAACTAAATACAAAAACTCAACTCTTCTAACACATCATTAATCTCCAACCTGACCATCATCATTAATTTGCAAATTAAAACAAAGCATTAAACAAGTAAATAATTTATATTATTTATGACCATGATCATTCATAATTAAGCATTACAATAAGCATCAAGCACATACCAAAAAGAAAAAAGAAAAATAAACACTATTCAGAACATGGTTAAGCCTCCTCTTCATCATCATTATCAGTCATTTCTCCGTTTATTTCTTCTCAATTCATCAACTTATCTCCAGGAAATCCACCTATTTTAAAAAAAAAAAGAAAACAAGTATTATCAAAATTAAATAAAGTGTGAAAGTAAGCTGAATTTGATACCTTTCAATTGAGCCCATATCCAATTCTGAGTACACATTAAGGCCTCTAATGTATTCGGGTGAAGTCTACTACGATGTGGACTTAAAAATCGACCACCCGCACTAAAAGCAGACTCAGAAGCAACTGTAGAGACCGGAACAGTAAGCAAATCTCTAGCAATCTTAGACAATACAGGATATCTACTTCTATTCACCTTCCACCATATTAAAATATCAAAGTCCGGAGTAGTCTTATCCTCCTCTTCCAAGTAAGTATCTAACTCCGACTTGACTCGTTTACGAATATGTTGGCTTTTAAATGCATTAAATTTTTACACATCCCACATGCCCATCACAACTAAACTAGAACTAGAATTATAAACAACACTAGACTCACTAAATCCTTCAGCCAAATTCGATCCAACCATACTCTTTTGTTTATATTCTCTATATAAGTCAGAACAAAAAGTGTGGATTCTATCAATATGAATTGATGCATCACTACCATAATCCACTAGAACCATTTTGTATCTAGGATCCAATACAACAGCAACAACCATCACTCCATGGATTTCATCCCAATATTTTCCAAACTTTTGTAACACACTTTTTGCCATATTTTTTATCACATCACATGAAGAATTAAGCCAAGCATTCAATGATAATCTAATTTCACAAATTATTTGAAAAAATAAGTTGGCTGTTGGGTATTTAATACCAGAAAACATCTCCGTCATGGTATAAAATGGCTTCAAATGCTCACATACTACTCTTGCCAACTCCCACTCCACTTCAGTAGGCAAGTGCTTATATTGGTTATCATGATGCTTCAGACGAGTAAAAACATCTTTATAAATCAAAGCAACTTCAAGCATCAAATATGTTGAATTCCACCTAGTTCTACAATTAAGCACTAAACTCCTAGAACAATTCAACTTCAATTGGCGATTAATTTATCTTCAAACAACTATATCCTTTTAGGTGATGATGTCCAATAATTAACACTGTTTCTAACTTTTTCAATTGTATCACCTATTGCATCTAATCCATCCATAACAATTAAATTTAAAATGTGAGCATAGCATCTCATATGCAACAATTTTCCATTTAATAATAATGAACTAGAAGGAAACTTAGCCAACAAAAGCGGAATCTTGGCATCATTAGTGGAACAATTATCAACCGTTATTGTAGATAACTTTCGATCTACATTCCAATCCAACAAACACTTAGCCAACTTATTAGAAAGTGCTTCAGCAGTGTGTGGAGAAGGCACATATATAAATCTAGACAATTTAAAAAAAAGAATAAAACAAAATTAACAATAAGAATAAACAAAATAAAGTACATATAATAAAATATAAATAAAATTTATTAAACTTTTAGATTAGTACCTTAAGATCTAATTCCGTAGAGTCCACGAATTGTCAATAAAATGCGCTGTCACGACCATATACCCCTTTTTTGATTGCTAGATGTCCACATATCCGTATTAATGGAAACTTTACTAGTAATATCCTCCAATAAGGCCATTGTTTTAGCCTTTTCAAAATCAAACAGCTTAAAAACTTCTTTTTTTATAGTGTTCCTAAAAATTTTACCAAGTAAAGGCTGAAAAAAACTCATCAAATCTCTAAACCCTTCATATTCAACAAACCTCAAATGAAGCTCATGCATAATTATCATTGTTGCTATTTTCTGTCTAGCAAGTGCTTTATCAAATGCAGTAGGATCAAATGCTGAAATTGTTGAAGTTTCAGCATCTTTTTTCTTGTAGACCTTAGATGCTTGGCTAGGGCTAGAAGTTGGAGTTGGAGCTGATTCTTCTATCCGTTTGGGACACCTATCAATATGGTTTAGCAAATGCGAAGTTCCACTCGATTACTGTCCAGCAAAACCTTTGCCACAATGATTACACACTACCTTCATTTCTCAATTAATTTTTTGCTTTACAAAATGGTCCCAAGCTCTAGATGTTTGTCTCAATGAGCTTCTAGGTTGTCCTTCTGCATCTCGTTTTGTACCCCCACTAGTTGAATGAGTTTGTGGATTTTCAGCATTAACATTACTTGAGGTTTGAGGGTTTAATTGAACAATAGGATTGGGATCAAGATCAGACATAATTAACCTGAAAATTTTTTTTCAAACATGAATTGAATTGTTGGAAGATTAAATTTCTGAACCAATTAGTTAGACTGAATTAAATTAATATGATAATGTCAACAAATTATACAGATAAAATTGCCTAGCTCTCAAACAAAGATTTTGTGGATGTTTTATTCTGTCGAAATGAACCTCTGTTCATAGTCGTTTGATGGCTTAGAGAATAATTAAAAAAATTCAATCCAAAATTCGATGAGATAAGCACTATGCTTGCTTGAGAATATTGACAAATTGAGCATGAGGTGCCAACATTTTCACTATGTGAGAAGTATATTTCCAACTTTTTCTGTTGAACCTAAGATCGGATCTAATCCGATCTGGATTCCCCAAACTCACACAAGGCACACTGATTGATGAATTAAGAATTGAAAATGAATCAATGAATCACAAAACAATCAACAAAAAGGAACAAAGAGCAGTACACGATGTTTAGTTGATGTTACTTGCCTACAGAAAAAAAGCCCTAAATATTTCAACCTAACATAAGACCGTTACAATTAGCACTAGCACCATAGTTTTATTAATAAGAGTCACTTCCAGAATTATGTACTCAACTGGGATATAGAACGTCACATACTATTGTTATATTTAGCAGTAACTATGCACTATAAAGCATAAATGCCGCATGCAAACTTATACTACATTACGAATCCGAATTATGACGCATATGCACAGCTATGTTTTAAGCAAAAAAGCAAAAAAAATATTGAGAAGCTGAAGTTGAATCGTACCAAAATATCAAGCCTTTCAAAGTGACTTCGAATGAAATCAGCAAGAGAGTGAATAAAGCGGGTCCGCAACATCAAGTCGTTCGAAAGATCACATTATCAAAGTCGATCGTTTGACTTTTTTAACAGACTTCAGACCCTCTTTTCATCTCTCGGTCATTAGCACCATAGTGATCCCATTTGAAGCTAATTGCCTCGCTTATTTCATACCCAATTCCTTTATTTGCTCCTGTAATAACCGCATGCCGATAAGAAATTTTCCAACAAAAAAAAAGAAGAAGTCGGAGAAGAAAAGAAAAATGCGAAACATGAAAGAAGAAGAAGAAGAAGAAGAAGAAGAAGAAGAAGAAAACGAAAGAAGGAAGCACTTTGTTGGTGCTTTTGCCATCGAATGGAATGATAAAGTTGTGCCGGATAGCAAAGGTCACTAGCTTGAGATATATATATATATCGAGTTTCTTGGTCTCCATCACGTCTCGGATAAAGTCGAAAAAAAAAAATAATTCTTTAGATTTGTTTTTGTGCGGATAGTGATTAAATATCATAACTTTTGCATGTTAGCTTCATTTTATTTTTTAATAAAAGAAAATTCATTAAGTTAAAAAAGTAAGAAGGGTGGAGTTAAAAGTAACTCAAAAAAACCAGATGAGAATGTAAAGACAAAGCAAAAGCATAAGCCATCAGCTACAAAGAAAAATTACATTAATCTATAGAGGTTCAATTAAAATTACTTGCTTCCTCTCGAAAATGAGCCTGTCATTATTGATTATCTCAAAATAAGTTTCAAGCTTACAAAGAAAGTTACGATGATCTGAATCAACTATGTACATAAAACAATAATCTTTTTGGCCATAAAAGCAGACAATCTCTTTAACTTTTAACGAATTAATTAAAGGCAAAAGAATGGCATTGGATGCTTCAATCAATGTTTACTCGCAAGCATCTGGGCAAGTTCTTGCACAGTCCTGCCCGCTAACAGTTATAGGTCACCTAATTTCATACTAAAAAAACAGTCGTTTTCATTAATTACTTGCGCTTAATGAAATAGAGAAATATGAATCCTGCGAATTTGGAGCCTGAGGTTACAAGTGGGGTGTGTGTGTGTTCTTAATGCATTGCTGTAAAATATATAAATCAAAATAACAAATATTAAGATTTACTTAATTTAGAATTCATCGCGAATGTAGGAAACTTGTTCTCTATCCAAATGGAAATAAGAGCAAGAAAGTGGATGATCACATCTCAGCCCACTCAGCAATCGCAATCACAAGTCCACTTTTATTAGTAAAAATTACTGTGAACTATCCAGTATATAAGTATACAGTTTTATCATGGATCTTGTTTCTCATAGTTAAATTTATACACATGATATACATAGATGTCAAAAGAGAGAGATCTAAGTTGTAGATTTACCTTTGCTTGTTTCGTTTCCACAGTGACAGAGAGAAAAGAGAAGAGTTGAGCCAGCGAGTGACGAGCGACGAGCGGCGAGCGGTGAGTGACAAGCGACGGTGAAAGATGAGTGGTGGGTAACAACCTTAGGGTTTATTAAATCAGCTTCCTCATTTTAGTTTTCTAATATAATTTTTTTTAACTTAAAATGAATAAATGAATTGGATTTTAGATATCCATCAAATATCCATATCCATCCAACATGTAATTGGATACTTTAAAACATATCCATATCCAGATTCAAAAAAATTTTGGATGAATATTATCCATCAATTAAATTGGATATATGGATATCCATTAAATGGGAGGATGGACCAATTTGCCATCCCTACTTGTAAATGTGAACCTTCGGTTATAGACCACACTTTGACTCATTTTAATGATGTACAGAAGCTTCATGCGAACGAGTCATCAAATTAGAATTGGGCTAGAATAGGTATCCATTTGTTTTTACTACAACTCATATTACATGAAAGTATTAATGATATTTATAATCAGACTATAATTTATATTTGTATGAGACTGTTATTAGGACTAGTACATAAAACTATTACTGATATTTACAATCAGGCTTATATTAGATTATTACTGGGACTAGTATATATAAATTCTTCTGAAGTACTACCTTGGTAAGGGAGTAGACTGCCTGTACTCAATTATAAGTTATAATTGAGGAAGCATTCAAAGCCCTTACAATGCTTTTGTGGGGCTTGAACTGGTGCTCTCAACTGTGAGGGCACCAGCCCACCCAGTTGGCCAAAGGCCGAGTGGTGAATAGGTATCCATTTGAAAAGCCTAGGATGCTTGATAATTGAAGACTTAATCTGGCTGGACATCTCGACATCGAATAATAAAATTGAATATAAAGTATTGATCACATGGTTTACAACTTACAAAAGGACTTTACATGTGAAAGTTGTATGCTTGTAGTGATTCAATTGTAGCTGTATCTTAATGGTTCAATGAACTTGCACTGAACAATTGTCTCTTTTAGAAGTTACCCATAGAGAAACGACCAAGCTAAAATAAACAATAAGCTAATCTTTTCAAATTTAAAGAACAAGTTAGAATATGGAAAAATGGAAGAATTCTAAATATACTGTGGGCATTTTGAAATACAAAACGGAAGGCTATTAAAAGTTTCCCATATGTATTAATTTATGATATGGAAGCCATATTATCAACAGAGAACTTACTACCAACTATTCTTTCCAAACTTGCTCAACTTAATCTTATTTTAACTATCTTATAAGCAAATGTAGATACATTTGATGAGCTTAGAGATATTGCGACAATTCACATGGCCAACTATTGAAGAAATATTGAGAGGGAGTACAACAAGAATGTGAATTAAGAAGGGCCATATTAAATTGACAAAGTATTAGCAAAGGAATTGCAAATTGTTCACACTTGAAAGAAACTCTACAAATTGAGCTAACGAATTAGCTTTTTATACAGTTCTGGTTTTGTTATAAAGACAACAAACTTTAACTATCTTGACTTGCCACGTTAGCACACTTTGCTTTTTAAATCCTTTAACTGAGTGCTATTTGCATACTAGCCGAACTTGTTGAGCCGGTTTTCAAATGAGCCTAAAAAGATTTGTTCATTAGCCCACACAACACTTTTCACCTTGTGAATTGAGTGAGTTGGCCCATTCATAAAAGTTGCTTCCAAAAGACCTATAAACAACTACAATTCACTCCTGAATTCAGTTTAGATTAGGCATGACATCCATAGATTCAAATTTAGAGCTAAAACTTAGTTGTTGAAAGCACCTTAGTAAGTACATCAGTTGGATTCACATCTATATGAACCTTGCAAACATTTATAGCTCCCTTTGTAACTTCATCTCTGATAAACTGTAGCTTTACATCTATATGCTTAGTCCTCTCATGATAAACTTGATCTTTAATAAGTTGTATAACACTTTATTTGTCCCAAAAAAAGTGAATTGTTTTCTTATTTAACCAAAGTTCATTAAGGACTCTTTTAAGCCATAGAGCCTCTTTAATTGCCTTTACAACTACAATAAATTCAACTTCAGTTGAAGATAACACCACTACTGGCTGCAACGATGCTTTTTAACTTATTATACAACTGTTCAACATAAACATGTACACTGTAATGGACTTTTTTTTTTGCCTTAATCTCTCGTAAAGTCAAAGTCCATACAATCTATAATTTCATTTACATCGTTATTTGTCTTCCTATACCTTTTGTTTGGACAACTTAGATATCTACTGACGACACTAACTTTATAGCCTATAATCAGGCCTAATGCATACCATTTTCTACGTAAGGCTCTTGATAGCTTGTGCATATGGTATCTCATCTATCTAGAACTTTTGTTTGACAATCTTAGATGACTACTTCAATAAAGAACTAAGGGAAGTTAAAATAGGTTTGTTATCATCTTTATCAAACTTTTCTAAAACCTTTTTTGATATATTTTCTTTGACTTAAGAATAAATTATCAACATCTATCCTTTGAGATTTCCATGCTAGTAATCTTTTTTTCATTGCCAAGAACTTTTATTTCAAATTCTCCATTGAGTAGATTCTTTAACTTGTGTATTTTAGATTTGTACAGTTGTCCTTATTTTCGATAAGCATATCATCTACATACAAATGTAAATATACAACTCCTCTTGATTTGACTCACTATAGTAGGCACGACTATTATATTTGCTTATGTGGTAACCATTTGTGATCATAAAATTATCAAATCTTCCACACCATTGTCTTGGAGATTGTTTGAGACTGTACATTGACTTATTCAGTAGGCACACAATCTTTCTTTACCTTCTGCATAAAACCTTCATGTTAAACAATCAGTATCTATTTCTTAAGCTTACTATGAAGGAAGACAATTTTAGCATCCATTTGCTCAAGCTTCAAGTCAAGTAATGCCACCATAGTTAAGAGGATTCTAATAGTGCTTCGTTTAATAATAGAGGAGAAAGTTTCATTGAAATCTACACCCTCTTTTTGTGTAAACCCTATGGCTATAAGCCTTGTCTTGTGTCTTGAAGGTTTAACACATGGGATTTCATCATTCTTCTTAAAGATCCATTCGCAACTAACTAGATCTATTTGCAACTAACTATCTTTATATTATTTGGATTTGGTATAGAAGTCCAAGTATGATTTCTTTATAGAGATTCTATATCTTCTTTTATTGCTTCAAGCCACTTCTCGCAATTTTCACTTTTAGTAGCTTCAGAGTAACTACTATATTCTTTAATTACCATATCATCAGCACTCAAGAATGCATAAGCAATTAAATAAACATAACCATATCTCATAGGTGTTTTTAGTTTACTTTCTAACTCTGTCTTTACTAATTAATGTCTTTGAAGTTAGCTTGTTGTATATCGAATGCTTCAGTTTCTTCAACTTTATTATATAACCCATATTTAGTATCAAATGCTTTTTTTTCATGATCTATATCATTAAAAAACTCTACTTTAAGCTTTACAGTGTCAGCTGGTTTATTCATGATCTCTATCACTTGTTGCCTTTTCCTTAATTAATGCAGCCTTATTAAACATCATATCCCTATTTATTACATTTCCCATATTGTACACACCAGATATTGTATCTTTTAACTCCATCAAGATAACCAACAAAGACCCCTTTCAAGGCTCCAACATTAAGTTTGCCTTGATTTATGTGAGGCACCTTAAAATTCTAAGATTTTTATACTTTGCAGGCCTTTCTAACATATCTCTTCTAATAACTTGAAACCAATAGTAGATGAGAGGCTTTTGTTAACTAGATAACAAGCTATATTCATAGCTTCTGCCCAAAAACTTTTAGAATCTTAAATTAACTAGTATGCCTCTTGTTTATCCACAAGTGTCTTATTAACCATCTCAGGTAAGCCATTTTGTTAAAGGGTTAATCTAATTATCTAGTGGCTCTTTACTCTATTCTTTTTTTTTTGAATTTTTAAACTCTATATTACAGAACTCTAAAACATTATTTGTTTTTAGGCACTTAATCTTGAAACCAAATTGAGTCTAATGAGATTGAGGACAACACTATCACAAGCACATGGAATGAGGCATATTTAGATCCTATTCAAGCTCCTGTCAAACTCGTCACAAGAGCTCGAGCAAAGAAATTAAAAAAAGTGTTTAATGGGTTTATTCAAGCAACTTGGGCTTAATCAAATTTATGGAAGCTCGTTGAAGGAATCACACATAATATTTAGACCACTAAATGGATGATTTAAGCTTTAGAAGTTTCCAAATAATCACTTCCATGAGATCGGCAAGTGGCTTGCACATTATAGCGGGAAGATATATTATTTTCCTTTTTAAAATACTTTCTCGTTTCTTGAGGAGGCTAGTAGAGGAAAAAAGAAGTTATTTCTCTTTTAGTCTAATTTGATTTAGATTTTTTCCTATTTGGTTAGATTAGGATTCTGATTTGATTTAAATTCTTTCTTATTTGCTTGTATTAGGATTTTGATTTGATTTAGATTATTTTCTTATTTGTTTAGATTAAGATTCTAATTTGATTTTGGTTAAGGATTTATTTCTAAAAATTCTTATAACCAACCCTATATAATATAGTCACATACAATAATAGAGGAGTTCAATTTCGATGCAATTGGTGAGATAGTTAAATTCTTTTTGGTTCTTAAACTAACTCTTTGAACTTATTGGATTTTCGTGGCATTCAAACTCTTCACTTATCAATCACATCATCCACAGCTGATTGTGGCGTCTTCTCATACCAAGGTTCGTGCTTTCGTTAAGCATTGAGTCAAGGTTCCATTTAATTACAGGTTTAGATTCAATCTTGGAAACTAAATTGATTAGGGTTGCGTTAGTTCTTGTCGTGGTTCGTATCATTTGGTATTAGAGCTTAGGCACCAAGATCATATTCATTTATCTTTATTGTTTTTTCTTCTTGTTCTAGTATAAAAAAAACCAAAAAAAAATTGCAAGTAGTGATGCGTGAATAGTATTGTGTGAATAGTATTTTTAGTTATTTTTATCAAATTTGCATCCCTGTGGTTTATTCTTCTTAAATCTGTAAATTTTACTCATTTCTTTCCTTGAATTCATTGATTTTAGTTATTTAGGGTTTATAAAAAGAAAAAGAGAAAAAAAGAATCCCTGACCTCTACTTAAAAATATTTTGTTGATTTTCCATTATTAGCGTCTTGGAGAGTCCAAAATTGTTTTACCCTATAGGTAAAATTTTTTTCTCTTCAAAATTTTGATAATTTGTGCTTTTAAAACTTGATCCTACGTATACATTGTATTCTTGCTTTTGAAATTTGAGTCTTCTTGGTATAATCTTTATAAAGTGCTATTGGAATCTTGATATTGGTTTGATTAGTTTGATAAGAGCCGAGTGAGAATTACTATGAGTGGAAAAAGACAAGAGAGTATGAGCAAATTAGAGGGTAAAAGCCAATAAATTTGAGTGAAACATAAGTGGAACAGAGTGAATTATTTGTCTTGAATGAAACACGTAAGGGAGTGTTGTATGGTCCTTTCCTCATTATTTTTAATTTTTTTTTTGCAGATGTCAACCATGTCTTATAACCTAGAATGAAACACAACTGAAAAAGATCAATCTACAATTACTCAAAATTTACAAATTCAAGTATTAGTGGGAGAGATGAGAAGGTTGATGAGGGTTGGATTAGAGCACATCCTTGAGCATTTGGATCAAGTAGAGAACACACGTGCAGGGCAGCTACAACCTATTCCTTAAGCACATAGAAGGGAGAGAGATTCAGGTGGAGGAGAGATTGATGAATATTATAGGAATAAGCATAATGAAGAAGATGACTCAGTGGGTAACTATAGGAGAGAAGACCAAGGTATGAGAATTAGGAATAGGGATGATGGATTGAATGGCACAAAGATGAAGATCTCATCTTTTCAAGGAGAATCTGACCCAGTAGCATACATTGAATGAGAGAAGAAAATGGAGTGCGTGTTTGATTGCCATAACTATTTAGAGGCACAAAAGGTTAAATTAAATGTGATTGAGTTTTTTTTACTATACTATTACTTGGTGGGATCAGCTTGTTATAAGCGAGAAGTGGAATAGGAAACATCCCGTTGAGACATGGGATGAAATGAAAACATTGATGAGAAGGTGTTTTGTACCTAACCACTACTATCGAGACTTGTGTGGAAACATCCAGTTGAGACATGGGATGAAATGAAAACATTGATGAGAAAGCGTTTTGTACCTAACCACTACTATCGAGACTTATACAAAAAATTACAAAGTCTTACACAGGGTAGCTGAAGCGTAGAGGATTATTACAACGAAATGGAGATGATCATGATTAGAGCAAATGTGGGGGAAAATTGAGAAGCCACCATGGCACGATTTTTAAATGGCCTCAATTGGGAGATTGCAAATATGGTTGAGTTGCAACATATATGGAGATTTAAGATATGGTCCACAAAGCCATCAAAATTGAGCAACAACTCAAGAGGAAGGGTAATACCTATACAATCTTAAGCTCGAGTTTCACTTCTTTGAAGCCGAGCTATGTGAAGTGAGATGAGAGGCCACAAGCATTTATTGCACCTAAGCCAAGATTCAAGCTCTTTAAGCACAACTTACAAGGTAACACAGTGACTACCAATATTAGGAATCATGACATTAATTATTTTAAATGTTAAGGAAAGGGACACATAGCAAGTGAATATGTGAATAAAAGAGTTATGTTGTTGCGGGACAATGGTGAAATTGTAATTGAAGATGAAACAGAAAATAATAACATGCCACCATTAGAGGACATCGAAGATGATAAGTATACAACTCCGGGGAAATTAACTTTAGTAGCTAGAAGAGATTTAAGTGTGCAAGTAAAGGAAGACAAAGTAGTGCAACAGGAAAACATTTTTCATACTAGTTGCTATATTCAAGACAAAGTATGTAGTACGATTATTGATGAAGGAAGTTGTAATGTGCATATAGTATGATTATTGATGAAGGAAGTTGTACTAATGTGGCTAGTACTATCATGGTGGAGAAATTAGGGCTTCCAACACTTAAATATTTACGGCCATACAAACTACAGCGGTTGAATGATAGCGGTGAGGTGAAAGTGAACAAGCAAGTACTAGTGATTTTTAGGATTGGCAAATATGAAGATAAAGTATTATGTGATGTAGTACTAATGCAGGCTGGATACTTATTACTTGGGCGACCTTGGCAATTCGATAGACGTGTGAAGCATGATGGCTTCACTAATAAATATTCATTTGTGTTTAATCAACACAACATTAGCCTTATTCTATTGGCTCCATAACAAGTTTATAATGACCAAGTGAGCCTTTAGAGAGAAAGTGATCAAGAGAAAGAGAGTGAGCAAAAAGAAAAGAGAAAAAAAATAATGAAAATCAAGAAGAGGCCGAGAAACACATGAGAGAAAAATCAAACTAAAATAAGGCCATTGAGAGAAAATCAGAGGGAAAACAAAAGAATTTCTATGCAAGAGCAAATGAGGTAAAAAAAAAGCATTGCTTTCATATCAGCCAATGATTGTACTTTTGTACAAAAAGGTATTTTTAAACAATAACGAACTTGACTTTCCTTTGCCTAGTTCTATTACATCTCTCTTGTAGGAATATACAGATGTCTTTCCTGAAGAAATACTATATAATCTACCTTCGATTCGAGGGATTGAGCATCATATTAATTTCGTACTCGATGCAACCATTCCAAATCTACCAGCCTATAAGAGTAACCAAGAGGAGACAAAGGAACTTCAAAGGCAGGTTAATGAATTGATGGAAAAAAGAGTATGTGAAAGAAAACATGAGCCAACGTGTAGTTTCGATTTTATTAGTTCTTAAGAAAAATGAAACATGGATGATTTGTGTTGACTGTCATGTCATCAACAGCATAATGGGTATACAGGTTGATGAGGAGAAGATGCGAACTATGAATAAGAGTGGACAAGTCCCACAAGGGAAACTAATGTGAGAAGTTTTTACGGGCTTGCAAGTTCTTACAAACAGTTTATAAAAGACTTTAGTACATTGTCAACACCATTTATCGAAGTAATAAGAAAATGTTGGATTCAAATGGGGAGAAGAACAAGAGAAGGCGTTTTAAATGATGAAGCAAAAGCTAGCCAATGCTCCCGTATTGTCCATACCTAACTTTAATAAAACATTTGAAATTGAATGTAATACCTCAAGTATTGGTATAGACGTTGTCCTAATGTAGGAGAGATGGCTAATTGCTTACTTAAGTAAGAGACTAAGTAGAGCACCCTTAAACTACCTTACTTACGATAAAGAGTTGTATGCATTAATTCGGACATTAAAGACATGGCAGCATAACCTATGGCTTAAGGAGTTCATGATTCATACAAATATTAGTCCTTGAAACACTTTAAGAGCCAATAAAAGTTCAACAAGAGTCATACTCGATGGGTAGAATTCATAAAGATGTTTCCATATGCCATTCGTTATAAGCAAGGTAAAGAAAACGTTGTCGCAGATGCGCTTTCCAGCAGATATGTCTTAATTTCAACATTTAATGCTAAATTGCTTGGCTTTGAACATATTAAGGAATTATATGCTGATGACCAAGATTTTAGTATTAAGTACCAATCTTGTGAAAAGACCGCAGTTGGTAAGTACTTTAGGCGAGATGGTTAGTTATTTCGGAGAATAAATTGTATTTGCTTAAATTGTTCTCAGAGATTTGTTAGTGAGAGAATCTCATGGAGAGGTTAATGAGGCATTGTGGAGTTGTAAAACCTTTAGTAGTTTTGTAGGAACACTTCTATTGGCCACATATAAAACGAGATGTTGAGAGACATTGTGGTAGATGTATCATTTATTGGCAAGCCAAATCAAAAGTGCAACCCCATGGCTTATACAACCTGTTGCCATTACCTAGTGCATTTTGGATTGATGTTTTGATGGATTTTGTACTAGGGTTACTTACATTTAAACAAGAGAAAGATTCAATTTTTGTGGTTGTAGATAGATTTTCAAGTATAGCAGATTTTATTCCGTGCCCAAAAACGGATAATGCTTCTAATGTCGCTGACTTGTTCTTTATGGAGATTGTGAGGTTGCATGGTATGCTTAGGAGAATTGTTTGTTATAGGGATGCTAGGTTTTTAAGTTACTTCTGGAAAACAATATGGGCTAAGTTAGGGACTAAGTTGTTGTTTTCAACTACTTGTCATCCTCAAACTGATGGTCAAATAGAAGTTGTTAATAGAACTTTATCTACTCACTTTTCTGAGCTATCATTAAAAAGAATTTTAAAACTTGGGAAGATTGTTTGCCATTTGTTGAGTTTGCATATAATCATCTTATTCATTCTACTACGTATTCACCATTTAAACTTGTTTATGGTTTTAATCTTTTATCTCCTATTATATTTAACTCCATTACTTGTTTCTGAGCATGTTAACTTAGATGACAAGAAAAAGATTGAACTTGTTAAACAGATACATCAGATGGCTAAGTTCAACATCGAGTAGAATCGAACAATATCTAAACAAGCCAACAAAGGGGGGATAAGATAAGGTTTGAACCCTAATTAGGTGTGGTTAAACATGCACAATGAATGATTTCCAAAACAAAAGAAATCTAAGTTATTACCTTAGGGGGATGGTCCATTCCAAGTCTTGGAATAGATTAATGACAATGCATACAAGCTGGATTTACCCGGTGAGTACAATGTAAGTACTACTTTTAATGTTTTTTATTTGAGTCCTTTTGATGTAAGTGATGATTTAAGGACAAATCTTCTTCAAGAGGAGGGGAATGATGAGATTGAGAATAACACTATCACAAGCATGTGGTATGAGGAATATTTAAATCCTGCTCAAGTTCTCGTCGGACCTGTCACAAGAGCTTGATTTAAAAAATTCAAAAAAGTGCTTAATGGATTGATTCAAGCAACTTAGGCTTAATCAAATTTGTGGAAGCCCGTTGAAGAAATTATACATGATATTCAGACTACTAAATGCATGATTCAAGCTCTAAAAGTTTCCAAATAATCACTTCCATGAGATCAGCAAGTGGCTTGCACATTATGGCAAGAAGATCTATTATTTTCCTTTTTTAGATACTTTCCCATTTCTTGAAGATGCAGTAGAGAAACAAATCAGTTATTTCCTTTTTAGTCTGATCTAATTTAGATTTTTTCCTATTTAGTTAGATTAGGATTTTGATTTGATTTAGATTCTTTCTTTATTTGCTTAGATTAAGATTCTAATTTGATTTTGGTTAAGGATTTATTTCCAAAAATTCTTGTAACCAATCTTATATAATAAACTCACATCCAATAACAGATGAGTTCGGTTTTGATGCAATTGGTGAGAGAGTTAAATTATTTTTGGTTCTTAAACTAACTCTTTAAACTTATCGGATTTTTGTGGTGTTCAAACTCTTAACTTATCAATCAGATCGTTCATAACTGATTGTGGCGTCTTCTCATACCAAGGTTCATGCTTTCGTTAAGCATTGGGTCGAGGTTCGATTTAATTATAGGTTTAGATTTGATTTTGAAGACTAAATTGATTAAGGTCGCGTTAGTTCTTAGCGTGGTTCATATCAGAGTCTCCACCAAAGCTTTCCATACCTTAAAACTTCTCTAAACCTTGGTATTTAGTTTTGTGTATTTATATCTATACCTTCATTAAGTAATCATTTATCAAAGACAAAAAATACCTACTACCACATAGAGATGGAACATGTTTAGCCTCAAAGATCAAAGATGTAATCTAAGACTTGTTTAGACATGTGCGGTCTTTTGTAAATTTGGACCTACTTATTTTGTTAAAAATGCAGTTTTTCATAAAATCAAGCCCATGAATCTTGTCTTTAAAGAAAGTAGCCCTTAACTTTTGCATCCTGTTGAAACTAATATGGTCGAGTTTGATATGCCATAACCCTCGGTTAAATTTATCTCAGAAATAGCAAGCATCATAGCTGACACTAGCATCAATGACCTTTCTAGCACATATAGGTTATTCTCTTTAACACCTTTTATTATCCTCAAATGACGATTTTCAGATTTGAAAAAGTATCCTAAGTTATCAAGCTTACCTAAAAAGGTCTCTTTAACCTAGGTGCATGCTGAAGATCACATAGAATTCTTATTGTCCTGTCAAATATTTTGACTTTCATGGATCTTATATCAGTAATCTTACATATAATGTTATTCCTTATCAAGACTATACCAACAACCATTGATTCATACTCATAAAAAGTCTTATCGGGACATAAAAAAAAAGAACCAACCCGAGTCAAGAATGCATTGACATCTTGTTTTAATGTTTAAAGCCATCAAAAATCAAGATCTTTGTCATATCCATCATCAAATGAAACATAAAACGCCAATTCTACATTCTTTGTTCTTTTTTTGCTTTTTTTTTTCTATGCAATCTTTGAGGTAATGACCATCTTTTTCTTTTTCTTCTTATCTTTAATATTTTATTGGTACTTTCTTTGACTTTTTCCTTGATTCTTGTTCTTTTATTCCCTTCTCTTTTCTGATTAATAGTCTTTCACTATTACTCACTAGTAAACAACTCATGAGCCAAAGACCTTTTCATACACAAAACTTCAACCTTATTCGAAATCTTTAGTGCCGTCTTCTCGTCTGAGATCTGTTATAAAATTGTATCACTTGGACTTAATATTAGAGTGCTGTGAGTTTTGTTAATGATTTATTTTCTATTCTCATCAAACTTTAAACTTGATACTCCTTAGGAATTTTCTTCTTTTAAGGTTGCTTTAAGAATTTGATGAACCAAAAAGCTCTTATTTTTATTTCAAAATAGAGAAGTTATTGTTGGATTTTTTTTAATCCAGCATTGTTGGATTCTTAATCCAATGTTGGGCTTATATGTGAATAATTATGTGTTGCGGACTGTCATATAAGGTTAAGCCCAATTAAAAGTGATCTATTAAGGTTACCGTATTATGGATATTTAATAGGATGTGAGCCTTTAATATATAGAGACCCAATAGTATTCTAATTCTATGATGGGCAGAATTAGGAATACACAGTGACAATAGGAAACAGTTGTTTATATAAGTGGTCATGTTCCTTAGGTCACATGTAATTTTACCATTTTTTATGATGTCCCATCTTTAGAGAAAGAGCGCAGAGAGAACTGAAGGACTATCTAGGAGAACGTGTAGATCTAAAAGGCCAACCACACAACCATAGAGAGGAATTAAGCGTTATGGATTCTAGTACGCTTCCGCATAATTTATTATTGACTCTTAGTGATATGACATGAATATTCTTTCGTTATAGGTGATGGTTTTTACTAAAAGTTTTATTGTCCCAACAAGTGGTATTAGAGCCTTTTCATGTTGAATTATTGATAATCAAATTTATTTTGATTAATGATTATATATATGGTGTTCTTGAACTTAATAATATTAAAACTATTAAAATTATTAAGTTTGAGAACAAACTAAGGAATAAATATCTTTTAGTGTTCTTAAATCCAGTATAATTAAATTTGAAAACAAATTAATTTTTTTTCTTGAATTAAATTCAGAAATACAATACATAATATTTAGAAAATTCATAATTCAAGAAACAAGAAAATATTTGGTTTATGACGAATGACAACAAGCCGCGGTTGGTGGATTAAAGCAGTGGCCTTGGCCACCGCCCCGGGGAAAAAAGAAGAAGAAAAAAAAAGGGATTAGTTTTATGTAAATATCATAACAGTCCTTAAAGTTATTTTTAAATTCCTTTTTTGACTAAATAAGTTAAGAGATTTTTCACTGAAGTCATATATTTATTTGGGCTTAATGATTTTGAGTTTGGGTCTAATAAATTGGGCTTAATGAATTAAGTATAGTCCATTAAAAAAAAAAAGGGTTGGTTTAATTTTGTGAGCTGGTTTAGGATTCTGTTTGGGTCATTTGAACCGTCCAAATACAAACCTGATTCAACAGTTAATGTTTGACCATTCAACATTGATTGTTGACTTTGATTGTTGACTGGAGTTTGACCTAAAATGTTTTTATTTTTTAAATTTTTTGGGTATTTTTTATGCAATTTTAAATTCAAATATTAGTTGATTTATATGTATTTTGAAATGAATTAATTGATGCAACATGTCGCCAAAGTGATTTCTTTTGTGGAAATTAATTTGTTTAAGAATACAAATGGTTTTATATATGTAATTTCTGTAAATATCGATCGGCCCAAAGGAAGGTCTATATTTAATAGAATTATATGTGCACATGTGGTAATAAGCACGTGATGATTATTCAGTTTTCACATGTGAACAATAAATCGGCGAAAAGAAAGATTTATTATTTGACATATTCTTATTATCAGTGTTTGATTAGTACACCAAGATATCACTTACAATTTAATATTTTGTTCAAAGATAGAATATTAATGGAGTGTCCGGTATCTTGAGATGGGGTTTGCCTTATTTAAATTTATTTTTTTTTTAAGACTAATATGAGCTTGTTTTATTTGTTTGTTGTTTTCTATTCAGTTATGTCTGCTGCTAATATCTAATATCAATTCTATTTCTATGCTAAATGGCTCTAACTTCAAATCATTGTATGAGAATCTCTCAATAGTTCCTGCAGTAATTGATTTTGAGATCTTGACCCTGCGTTAAGAGTTGATTCTCCCACACCTCTTACGAATGAGAGTATTTTTGTGCAAATTTTATTGAATTCGCAAGCGCTCGAATCTATTATAAAATAGATCAACGATGACGAGTGTCGATCCCACGAGGAGGTGAATTTTAATTGTGTGTAGAATAAATTTTCTGAGTTGGTGGTTGGATTTATAATGAAAAGAATGTATGCTATCAATTAATTTAAATTAAAGCTGTGGGAATAAACTATTAAAATGAAATGCTTGGATCTCCGGATCTGTCTAATATCACTATTGATTAACATTCATTATTAGTACCAATTAAATCATGAAGGGAAATTTTCCACTCCTCATGAACTACACTCTAATAGACATGGCGCTAAGGGCTTCTCGTGTCAAATAGTAATAACCTTGCCTAGGGAGACGGTAATACCAACCGATATCTAGACAAGATTAATATTATTTGTCAATGAAAAGTCAAAACAATCACATAAATTAGAGGGGAAGAAAAAGTAAATTTATCAAATTAAGCCCATAGAGAATGTTGAGATTTCACCTTTAACCCAAGCTTAAAAGGAAATTAGCTACTCATAATTGAACTAGGGGTAAAATAGGAATTTTATTAAAATACATAGAAAATACAAGATGGAGATGGAATTACATAAAATGGAACTCAAAAATGGATTCAAGGGGTGTCAAAATATGGGGGAGCCCTCTTTTATAGATACACTGAGTAAATCATGGCCATCGGATTAAAACAATTTGGACGCTCAGGATTGCGCCACGTGGCAAGCTCTTATTGGATGGAACACATCATCAGGGCTGTCATTCCGTGTATATGCATGTACCGTACACATATTTGTTTCAGTCCACTAACATTCTGCCACGTCGCCGATCAGTATTTTAGTCCAATAGGATCGTGACACGTCATCAGTCATCGCCACATCATCAGTCAATGCCACATAAGCGGTCAATGCCACATCATTCGTCCAATCAAATGCTGCCACATCATCGTACAGTGCCACGTCAGCATACAATACATGTGAACAGTACTGTTTATCTTTTTATGCTCCTCCTAAGGTTTTCGGCTATCCTAAGTTCAAAATTATTGTTCGTTTTTCCATCTGATCTCTCGTCCATTATGAAATGACCATGATATCCCCTAAAATACATAAAATAATTAATTAAAATAAAACATATATAATTAAATTACAAGGGACTTAAAGACATAAAAGTAAGGATGTTATTGAGACTTTGAGTGTAAAATGATGATTTTCTCCATTATAAATACACACTTTCTAAGACTCAACAAGTACCATGATAAAAAGGAAAATAGAAAGGTGAGAGAGATCAAATCGTATATGTATCGTGATCATGAAGAAGGTCATTCCAGAAAAATTCAAGGACTCTATGACTAAGAAAGCAACTAGGACTAAGGAGTTTCTTGCACAGATTGAGTAGAGGTTTGTCAAGAACGAAAAGGCTGAAATTGGTAAGCTCTTGACAAACCTAATTTTAATGAGGTATATGGGTAAAGGCAATATTAAGGAGTATATCATGAAGATGTCTCATCTTATTTCTAAGTTAAAAGCACTTAAGCTTGAACTCTCTGAGGACTTGCTAGTGCATTTGGTTTTAATATCCTGACTAACATAGTTTAGTCAATTTAAGGTGAGCTATAATTGTCAGAAAGAGACTTGGTCTCTGAATAAGCTCATATCACATTATGTTCAGAAAGAGGATAGACGGAAGAAAGATAAGGAAGAAAGTGTTCACTTAGCCTCTACCTCTAAGAGCAAGAATAAGGGCAAAAAATAAAAAATGATAAGGAAGCTGCAGATACAGCGCCTTAAAAGAAACAACAAAAGAAACTAAGTGATTCAGAAGGTATTGGTTGTTTCTTCTGTGGGGCTAAAGGGCATAAGAAGAAGAATTACACTAATTATCACACATGGCGTGCTAAGAAAAGTATACTTCTGAGTTTGGTTTGTTTTGAGGTTAATTTAACTTTGGTACATAGACATACGTGGTGGATAGATTCTCGTGCAATCACTCACATCAGTGTGTCTATGCAGGGTTGCCTGAGTTGCTGGAGTTGCCAAAAACCTAGTGATGGTGAAAGATACATCTATGTAGGTGATGACAAGACAGTTGAAGTTAAAGCAATTGAAAAATTTAGATTATTGTTAAAGACTGGATTTTATTTGGATCTTGATGAAACATTTGTTGTTCCGTCTTTTAAGTGGAATTTAATTTCTATTTCCGCTTTGAACAAATCTGGGTATTCTTGTTTATTTGGAAATGAAAAATTTGGTTTGGTCATGATTAAAAAATAATTGGTTCTGGTTCTTTGTTAGGCGTTGATAATCTTTATATGTTTGATACAATTGTTTCATTTAATGAATCCCCGCAATTAAGCACACGAGGTTTAAAGATAAAGTTAACCAATGAGAATTCGTCTGTGTTATGGCACATGAGATTAGGTTATATCTCCAAACGGAGAATAGAGAGTCTTGTGTCAGATGCAATTCTAGACCCCTTAGATTCCATAAATTTTGACGTATATATTAACTGTATTAAGAGGAAACAAACTAATAAAAGGAGATTTGAAGTCAATAGGAGTTTGGATGTCTTAGAACTCATACATACAGACATTTGTGGGCCATTCCCTACACCTACTTGGAATGGTCAACAATATTTTATGACGTTCGTAGATGATTTTTCTAGATATGACTATATATATCTCCTCCATGAAAAGGCACAATCCTCGGATATGTTTAAAAACTTTAAGGCTGAAGTTGAGAACCAACTCGACAAAAGAATCAAAAGCATTAGATTTGACTGTGGTGGTGAATACTATGAGAGATGTGATGGTTCAGGTGGACAACGTCTAAGGCCATTTGCGAAATTCCTAGAGGAATGCGGTATCATCCCACAGTACACTATGCCAGGTTCGCCCACTATAACTGGTGTTGCTGAAAGACAAAATATGACGCTTAAGGACATAGTGAGAAGTATGATTTCTCATTCTACGTTATTAGAATCACTATAGGAGAAGCACTTAAAACTGCAGCATATATCCTTAATATGGTTCTAACTAAAGAGGCTGCCAAAACCCATTATCAGCTTTGGATAAGTAAAAAGCCTAGTTTAAAGCACCTACATATTTAGGGATGTCCAGTTAGGGCAAGGCCTTATAGGCCTAATGAGAAGAAACTTGACTCAAGAACGGTGAGTTGATATTTTATTGGATACTAAGAATGATCTAAGGGGTATAAGTTTTATGATCCCACGACTAATTCGATTTTTGAGTCAAGAAATGCTCAGTTCTTTGAGGATGTCGAGTTTGCGGGGGGAGATATAGTTAAGGACTTTGTCTTTGGAGAATAATATGTTGATATTCCCATAGGTGTTATTGGTATTCATCAGGGTTTCATTCCTGACTTTCTTCAAGACACAACAAATCAAGACAATATTGGAGAACCCCCTATAGAAGAAGTTGTTCCAGAAGAACAAACTCCATAATCTCAATAACTTATGCCATTAAGGAGATCTACTAGAGAAAAGAGAAGTGCATTTCCAGGTGATTGCATTGTATTTTTCTAAGAACATGAGGTAGACATCAGCATGATAAAAGATGATTCAGTCAATTTCTGTCAAGCTATGTAAAGTTCTAACTCTAAAAAGAGGATTGATGCCATGAATGAGGAGATGAAGTCCATAAAGGATAATGACGTATGGGATCTTGTCCCATTGCCACAAGGTGCGAAACTTATTGGTTACAGATGGATATTTAAGACCAAAAGGGATTCAAAAGGCTATGTGAAGAGGTATAAGGTGCATCTTATCGCAAAAGACTTTACGCAGAAAGAAGGCATTGACTATAAGGAGACTTTCTCTCTGGTTTCTTCGAAAGACTCTTTTAGAATTATAATGGCATTAGTGGTGCATTTCTATCTTGAGTTATATTAGATGGATGTAAAGACGACGTTTCTCAATGGCGACACTGATAAGACGATCTATATGATGCAGTAAAAAAACTTTTTGTTCGGAGATGCAAAGAATATGATTTGCAAACTTAAGAAACTTATCTATGAGCTCAAGCAAGCATCTCGAAAATGGTATTTCAAGTTTCATCAAGTAATTATCTCATTTGGTTTCGAGATGAATTTGGTCGATCATTGTATATACCATAAGTTCTGTGGGAGTAAATATATTTTTTTTGTTTTATATGTCGATGACATTTTGCTTGCCAGTAACGATATAGGCTTATTGCACGACATTAGGGGTGGGCAAAACCGAACCGAAACCGAAAAAAATTTGGTTCGGTTCGGTTTTTTTCGGTTTCGGTTCGGTTTTTTTAGACAAAAAATTTGAATTTATAAATACCGAACCGAATGGTTCGGTTCGGTTCTATTTTCGGATTAAAAATATTAAAACCCGAACCGAACCGAAATTTAGGCATTTTCGTAATTTTACTGCAACATATATAATTATATTTAGAAAATCTGAAAATGGAAGAATTTGTGCCGTTTATCATTTTTCTTCAAGAACCGAAAACCCACAACACAAATCATCCACTTTTAGCTCGTTCACTATCTCTTTGCCGTCGTTCTACTGATAAAATTCCTTCTATCACTCTCTAAGTCAGGTATTGCACTTGCCCTGGTTTTTTTTTTTTGTTAACTAGTTCGGTCTTCATTTTTTTGAAATATATCATGAATATTTTCTTATTTTATGTTTGTTTAAATTATTAATGATAGATTAGTAGTTAGTTTTGTTAGTTTTACCTAGATCTGAGCATGTTATTGTATTTTTTTTATTTTTCTGCTTCAAATCTGGGTTGCTGACTTTCTGCTGGCGAAACTGGGAAATGTTGAACGAAATGTTGAAGATGATGAAGGGATAATATCATTTGGCTCCCTTTACTTTATAAAATTTTATAACGACCCAATATTTAGAAAATGTTTACATATAGGAATTATGTTATGATATAATTTGTTTACAAATTTTTCAAACTAGTCCTTGACCGAAGGTCAACAAGATAAAATATCATTTTAGTCCCTAATTTTTTGTTAATTTATATTATGGCATAGAAACTTATTTTATTTTATTTACAGTTTGGGCCAAAATTTTTAATATTAAAAACAGTAACTATAATTTTGAAAATTCTTCATTTTAGTCCAAAATTCTTTCCTTTTTTTTTTCGCATACAAATTTGTAAATTATTTTATTTTTGTTTATTATACATTGATTATAGTAGGCTTTGTGTGCAGAATGGAAGAAAATAATAATGTTGTCGATTTAGATTATGAAAGACGATTTTGAGGAGGATATTCAAAATGAAAAAAAATAGCCAAATGCGCTTGAGATCGGACGCGTTTGGCAATCATTTTCAAAGCTACCTGGAGGAAAAAAAGCGAAGTGTAACTATTGTAAGAAGGAGTATGTATGTGAAAGTATTAAAGGAACTTCTGGCTTAAGAAATCATTTGTTAAAAAGATGTCCTGTGTATAAAAAATTGAAGCCTAAAGAGGATGAAAATCAGTGTGCTTTAGCTCGTGAAAAAGGTGTTGGTAATGCTAAGCTTGTTTCTGTGGGTTTTAGTAAAGAAGCTTGTAGGAAGGCACTTGTAAAGATGATTATTAAAGATGAGTTACCCTTTAAATTTGTGGAGGCTGAGGGGTTTTTGGAGTTTATGGCCACTTGTTGTCCAAAGTTTGATGTGCCATCGCGGAGGACAATTACAAGGGATATTCTTCAATTATATGAGAATGAGAAGAATATTTTGAAAAGTTTGTTCATTGCAAATCGTCAAAGGGTATGTATCACTACAGATACTTGGACTTCAATTCAAATGTGTAATTATATGGTGATAACACCCATTTTATTGACAAAAATGGAAGTTGCATAAGAGAATACTTAGTTTTGCTCCGATTTTTAACCATAAAGGAGAGGCCATTGGGAAGCTCATTGAGTTGTGTATGATTTTTTGGGGTATTGTAAGTTTGTTAACAATTACCGTGGACTATGCAAGTGCTAATGAAAAAGCAACAATTATTTGAAGAAGAAGTTAGGAAATTGGAGTCGAGATTCATTGGTTTTAAATGGTTCGTATATGCATGTGAGATGTTCGGCACACATAATAAATTTGATTGTGAAAGATGGGTTGGATGTGGTGAAGACATCAATAGATGGTATTCGCAATGCGGTGAGATATGTTAGATCTTCCCCATCGAGGTTGCAAAAATTCAAAGCTTGTGTTGATGCGGAAAAAATCTCGTATAATGGGTTTATGGTGTTAGATGTGTGCGACTAGGTGGAATTCAACATTCTTGATGTTGAGATCCGCATTGAAATTTGAAAAAGCATTTGATAGATTAAAAGACGAAGATGGGCACTATGTTAATTGGTTCGAGAGTGATGGAGATGATGAGAACGAGAATGAAAAATACGGGGGTAGGGCCACCAATGGAAGATGATTGGGACAATGCAAGAAGGTTAGTCAAATTTCTATCAGTCTTTTATGATGTGACTTTGAAATTTAGTAGTTCTAAATTTGTGGCTGCGAATACTTATTTGAATGAGATGTGGAAAGTTCAAATTCATTTGAAGTCTCTTGATGATAGTGATGATATTTTGTTAAGCTACATGGCCAAACCTATGACAACAAAGTTTACCAAATATTGGGGTGATAATTTAGAAAAGGTCAACATGTTGTTGATTTTAGCAGCAGTACTTGATCCTCAATGTAAAATGGACTTTGTTACATGGTGCTTTAGTAGTTTGTATGATACCAAGAAGGTTGAGGAGTTGTGTAATAGGTTTAAAGAGTTGTTGATGAAGCTTTATCAAAGTTACAATTCTGGTGATCCAAACAGTGCTACTAAGACTAGTTGCATAGTTCAAACTAGTGGGATTAGTGAGTGTGCTGGCTCTAGTTCTTTTGATCCTTTTGCACAATATAAAAAGATGAAAGCAAGTATACAAGATGGATACGGTGGGCAAAATGAGGTTGAAAGATACTTGTTGGATAAAACGGAGATGATGAATGACAACTTTGATATTTTGAATTGGTGGAGCTTGAATTGGCATAGGTATCCTATTTTGTCTCAGATTGCCAAAGATGTTTTGGCAATTCCAGCTTCCACCGTTGCTTCGGAGTCGGCATTCAAAGACTTTGGGTCGCATTCTCGACCCATTTAGGAGTTCTTTGACTCCTAAAACAAAGCGATTGAGTCTTTGATTTGCACTCAAAATTGGCTTCAATCAACTCTTTTCGGCGATTGCATAATAGAGCCAACCGAGGAAGAAATTGAATTTTATGAACTTGTTGAAGAAGGTAATAACATGCTTTTGTTGACTTTTGATAATTTATTTGTAATATTTAATATTATAAATAATGATTTTCATATATCTATTTTATTTTTTTGTAGAATTTGTGAGACCAATGCTAGCACAACAAGCACAAGCAGCAAAGGATCAATTGGCGATTGATTGAGTGATGTTTACTTTAATCATTTCAATAAAAGGTATCATTTATATGAATTTAATATATTAGTTTATAGTTATATTTATAGTACTTTACTCATTTCAATTTTATTTGTGTAGATTTAAGTTTGGAAGTGTGGATGTTAAAAGTTATTAAAATTGGAAGAAGTTGGAGGGAAAGAGGAGCAAAGTAATGGCATTTCTTATGGTCGATTTTTATTTTTTACGTTGTATAAGTTTCTTATTGTTCTGGATATTGTTTTGGATGTTGACAAGATGTTGTTGGACATTTAACTATCTTTTATTTTGTTTTGTGTCATTGTTGGAAATTTTTTTTTTTTATGTTGTCATGGATTTATGTTATGGATTATATTAAGTTAATTTGGTGATGATGATGAATGATTTGGTAGTGGTAGTAGTAGATTATGGTATATTTTGATGATATTGTAGTAATTGATGAAATTGTAGATTAATTGATGAAATCATAGATTATACATACTTTGAATATATTATTATAGTACTTTAAAATGAGAAAATTATTGTCACGAGTTTGAAATAAAAAATGATCTAAAAAACCGAATAAAAAACCAAACCGTTAAGATGAACCGAAAAATCAATTACTTAAATAAAACCGTTAAGAGAACCGAAACCGATCCGAAACCGAAAACTAAAGCCGAACCGGAACCGAACCGAAACCGACCTATCGGTTTTGGTTCGGTTTTTTTTTTCATAAAATCCGAAAGATTTTTTTAAATTTCGGATCCGAACCGATCCGAAACCGAAAATTTATCCCGAAACCAAACCGAACCGAACCGATGCCCACCCCTACACGACATTACGAGATTTCTAGCTAAGAATTTTAAAATGAAAGATCTTGGTAACACCTCTTTTGCATTAGGCATACAGATACACCGGGATTGCTTTTGGGATATTTTGGGATTATCACAAAAGAGCTATATTGAAACATTTCTCAAGAGATATGGCATTCAAGATTGTAAACCAGGTGATACCCTTGTGGTTAAAGGAGACAAGTTTAGTCTCAATCAAGGCCCTGAGAATGATTTTGAAATGAAAGAAATGCAGAAGATTCCTTATGCGTCAACAATAAGAAGTCTAATGTATACTCAGGATTGTACGTGACCAGATATAGCATACGTTACTGGGATGTTGGACAGATATTTAAGTAATCTAGGAGTAGACCATTGGAAAGCAGCCAAACGGGTCTTATGATACTTGCAGATAACACAAGACTATATGCTCATATAGCGAATGTCGGATAAGCTTAAGATCGTTGGGTATACTGACTTCGATTTTGCTGGATGCCAAGATAGTATAAAATCCACTTCGGGTTACATCTATCTACTAACTGGAGGTGCTGTCTCTTGGAAGAGTGCTAAACAGTCTCTTATAGCCTCTTCCACGATGGCAGCAGAGTTCATAGCATGTTATGAGGCAATCAAATCATGGGATATGGCTACGAAATTTTTTCATGGGGTTGCGTATAGTAGATGGTGTTGATAGACCACTCAAGTTATTTTGTGACAATAAGTCAATAGTGTTGTATTCTAACAACAGGAGCTTGAAAAAGTCAAAGTATATAGATACTAAGTTCCAAGTTGTTAAAGAAAGAGTTCAGAATGGAGAGTTGTCTATAGAGCATATTGGCAAAGACTCCATGCTTGCAGATCCGCTTACTAAAGGATTACCATTTAAGATGTTTCATGAGCACACTGCTCGTATGAGTATCATGTTATTTAAGGATATTCAGTTTTAGTGGGAGTTTGTGATTTTAGATGTTTTCATAATTAAACATTTTTGGTTATTTCAGTTTACGGATATTTAAGGTTATTTTCTGTAGAAATAAAGTTTTGGTTTGTTCAGACTCTGATTTTAGTATGGTTTGATCTTAATAAGGTTTAAGGTGGACTAGTTGGAAATAGGCATATTAAGATCACATTG
Organism: Luvunga scandens; assembly: GCA_030449905.1. Lineage (NCBI taxonomy): Eukaryota > Viridiplantae > Streptophyta > Magnoliopsida > Sapindales > Rutaceae > Luvunga > Luvunga scandens. Next base: position 558,837 of record JASUUG010000193.1, on the reverse strand, counting down.
CATAAAATTTCCATGCTACACATCCACATCATGATCCATGTTATTCAGTTGTATTGGCATAGTGACCATTGAGGGTTGAGTAACGATAGATGTAATGGAGGTCGCTTTGATCCTATATTGGTATAATTGATGGACCGAATTGGTTATAGATACATTTCGGTAATGACAGTAAGGTTGAGCTCATGCGGTTATTTTTTGCAAAACATAATTATGAGGTTACACATATAACCCAAGTGGGAGATTGTTGGATTTCTTTTTTAATCCAGCATTGTTGGATCCTTCATCCAACGTTGGACTTATATTTGAATAATTATGTGTTGTGGACTGTCATATAAGGTTAAACCCAATTAAAAGTGATCTATTAAGGTTTACGGTATTATGGGCTTTAATGTATTTAATAGGATGTGAGCTTTTAATGTGTAGAGACCCAATAGTATTATAATTGTATGATGGGCAGAATTAAGAATACCCAATGACAATAGGAAACAATTATCTATATAAGTGGTCATAGTCCTCAAGTTAAACATAATTTTACCATTCTTTTTGATATCCCATATTCAGAGAGATAGCACAGGGAGAACTAAAGGACTCTCTAGTATTTTAATGTGTAGAGATCCAATAGTATTATAATTGTATGATGGGCAGAATTAAGAATACCCAATGACAATAGGAAACAATTATCTATATAAGTGGTCATAGTCCTCAAGTCAAACATAATTTTACCATTCTTTCTGATATCCCATATTCAGAGAGATAGCACAGGGAGAACTAAAGGACTCTCTAGGAGAATGTATAGATCTGGAAGGCCAACCACACAACCATAGAGAGGAATTAATCGTATGAATTCAGATACGCTTCCGTATAATTTATTATTAACTCTTGGTAATATGACATGAATATTTCTGCGTTATAGGTGACGGTTTTCACCAAAAGTTTTTTTGTCCCAACAATTATTGCCAAAAGTGACATATTATTCTTGGGTTTTAGAAACGACGTTGCCAAGGAGTTACTCCAAGCTCTGATACGACTTGTTATGGTTTCAAGATTATCACAACTAGGAAATTATAAACTCAATTAAAGATCAAGCTTAGTAACAGAACCAGAATTAAAAGAACCAAAAACAAAGTGCATATCATAGAAACTTTTAAGAAACATTAGCACACTTTATTGATCAAAACACATCGTACAAGATCAATTGATACAGAGAAATTGTAATGCTAACTAACAAATCAAGGAAATTAATAAGAAAGGAAAGAATATATATTTTGTAAATCGAGCTAATAAATAAGTTCTTTACATAGTGGTTTGCTATGAAAATAACAAACTTTAATTGTCTTCACTTGCCATGTCAGCACTGTTTGCTTTTTAACTCCTTTAACTGGGTGCTATTTGCACACTGGCCCAACTTGTTCAACTAGTTTGCAAATAAACCCAAAAAGATTTGCATATTAGGCCACTTAACATTTCATCCAACACACTTGAATTGTTCTACTATTACATTCCGGTAATTGGGGCTTTTAAGTAAGTTAAATCTCCACCAAATAGCCTTGTCTTAGGGTTGGACACTTAGATATTGTAGTCTAAGCTCCCTTAATAGCATCATTTATTCTCTATCCTTTAAAATTTATGAGTCCTTAATGGCTTATGATGCAATTGCTTTAATCTCGGGATTAGTAATTAGTATACATATGTATAACATAAACTGTATAATTAATAGATATTATTTGCAAAAAATAATTTACATCTAGACAATTGAATGCAGTACAGAATTTGTCTGAGTGAACAACAAAAAGCCAACATATACAAAATTAGGAAATAACACTTGGAAGGAAATTTTTATTATTCTCAAAATCGAGTTCATATGCAATTTTATTTTTTTAATTATTTTAATGCCTTTAATTGCCTTTATCCTGGTAATGCTGATTATTTGGATCTTCCACCTGTTCATCCAGGTCAGAACCATCCAAATCCCGATCAAACTCAACCCTGGACTTATCCTTTAAGTTAATCTGATGGATTTTTTTTCGAACTGTATGCTGATATGACTAGCCCTTCTTAAACTGGATCCTTCATTAATTTATCTAGCGAAGAATCTTGCCTTTACGGTATATTCTAGCATGCCAACCTTTGGGATAATAATTGACACTATGTGCCAATGGCAACATCTTTAGCGGCTTTTTCAATTTCCAAATCTCGTGTGGCTTTAATCCGGATGGCATCCGTCTATTATTTTGCCTTTGCAAGGTTTTCCTCATATTGCTGCCATGTTAGCTCCATTTGCTGCTCAAAATCTGTCAAAAACTTCTCCTGCTTTAGCACGGACTTCGTAATCTCCAGGAAATTTCTGAAGAGATTCATTTTCATTTCAATTACTGCATCTCATGTTGAGTTTGCTCTAAGGAGTTAGGAGCTGTGTTTATTGCTAGCACTTAGTTAGCAGTTGATTTCTGCAATGCTTTGTTTTCTTGCTTTAATCATTAGATTTCAGCTTGTTTTTTTGCCGCGGTTTTCTGGGAAGCTTCTGCATATTTTTGCAAATCTCTACTTGGGTAATAGCACTATCTTGCTTCTCTATCGCCTTTTTATACTCTTAAGATAACCTCCTTGTACATAAGGATGGGCATTTGAATTACGGTTTTGATTCAATTTGGTTGAAGCTTTCAACTTGTTTGGTTTCAAAACCCAGTTGCTTACTCATTTTTGCTTATTTTCTTTTTTTAGGTTACTTTTATCCTTTTTGCTTAAAGGATTGAATAAGAAATATAAATGTATACAAATCTTCGTTGACTTTTTGCAAAAATAAATAAAAAATAAACAAAGGATACAAAGAACCCAAAAAATAAAGAAAATTTGTAGAATAATACCCAAAAAAGAAAAAACAAAGGAAGAGGATATGAAGAAAGAAAGAGGAAAGAGAACTCAAGATGGAGATTTAGTTTTGAGATGGTAAAAGGAGAAAAAAAAGGTAAGGACGGCATATTAGATATGGAAGAAGATAACTTGTGTTTATTGTTTTGTAATTTATTTTACCATTTGTTTTATAAAATAAGTAAAACATGTATGAGTTGTTTTGTAATTCATTACTGCCAAAGGCAAGTTAGTGATTATGGTATAACTATTGTATCACTTTATTAATATGTTCTTACGCTGTCGTATGTATTAACTTTAGATAACTTTTGAATGAATCTTGTTATGTTTCAACTACTTATTCATGTTATGATATTTTTAGAGGCTACTTGATTTAACTATTTACTCTAATCTTTATTTCAAAGGGTATGTATTTGGGAAATGCTGAAAAAATAAATGTTATGTTGCCAAAAAGTTTAGAATTTGTTAGTTTTATACTTGTTTGATGAAGAAGTATGATGTTTTTTATATTTATACTAAAAAAATGATGTAAAAAAAAATTAGAATTTAATACTTTTGTATTTAGTATTTTTCTAAGTACTCTTAAATATTATTTTCTAAAATATAATTTAAATTAATTACAAAAAAATTTAATACAATAAATGCAATGTAGCATCAAATATAGTATAATTAAAAATTAATATAATACAATGTAATATCAAACACTATACATCATTATTAAAATACAGTGATAATATAATAAAACATAATATAGTACACTTACATTAAATAATATAATATAATACAATACAATATAGAGTGCCAAATACACCCTAAAAGAATTGGGCCCTTCATCCATTTTCTTCAATTAAAATGTGATGGAATTTCATCAATTTCAATTTTATTAAAAACTCTAAACATACGGAGGCAAACCCGTGACATAATAGTATCCTTCTTGTGATGCTCTCTTTAATTTGACAATAAATTGTTCAAACCAACTTTCGAAGTAACCAAATAAGTATTAAATTCATGATCATTGTCTCCCTCTTCATGTTGGATTTTTTAATCCAACATTGTTGGATCCTTAATCCAATGTTGGACTTATATGTGTTGCGGACTGTCATATAAGATTAAGCCTAATTAAAAGTGATCTATTGAGATTTTTGGTATTATGGGCTTTAATGTATTTAATAGGATATGGACCTTTAATGTGTAGAGACCCAATAATATTTTAATTCTATGATGGACAGAATTAGGAATACCTAATGACAACAGGAAACAGTTGTCTATATAAATGGTCATGGTCCCCAGGTCACACGTAATCTTTTCTATTCTTTCTGATATCCTACTTCAGAGAAAGAGCGAAGAGAGAACTAAAGGACTCTCTAGGAGAATGTGTAGATCTGAATGGCCAACCACACAACTCTAAAAAGGAATTAAGTGTTATGGATTCAAGTATGCTTTCGCATAATTTATTATTGATTCTTAGTGATATGACATGAATATTCCTGGGTTGTAGGTAATAGTTTTCATCAAATGTTTTATTATCCCAACAAGTAGTATCAGAGCCTATTCGTGTTGAATCATTGAGAATCAAATTTATTTTTTAATTAATGATTATATATTTGGTGTTCTTAAACTTAATAATACAAAAATTATTAAAATTATTAAGTTTAAGAACAAATTAAAGAAATTCAGAATTAAGAAAAAATCAAAATCAAATTCGGTTTCTAAGCTATAAAAGTCGGCAGAATCGCAAAAGCTACTGCTGCGTTCTATAAAAGGCACAACTGTTTGTTTGTCGCCTATCTGATGGCCGCGGTTGATCAAGTTCTTTTGCCGCCGCATCAAGTAAAAAGGGAACTAAAAAAAAAGAGGTGTTTTAAGCATTAAAGCCGCCGGCAACACAGCCACCGGCAGTGTTTGGGGGAGGCTTGATTGTTAGGTCACGCAGTCAAGCAAGCTGCGGTCACTAGGCCGTGGTCGGCAGCATTAAAAGTGGCGGCTTAAGGCCGCTGCTTCAAGAAGAAAAAAAAAAGGGCTGTGGGTGGCTTTCGGCTGAGAAAGGCAGGTAAGGCACGGCCTTCTGGCTGTGGCAGACAAAGAAGAAGCGGCGGCTATAGCCGCCACTCAAAGAAGGAGAAAAGAAAAAAAAATTTTAGGGTTTGTGATTTGAGGTCGGTCTGGACCAGTCGGTTCAACTGACCCAAACCGGTCCAATACTAAACCGGTTAGCGGTTTCAAACTTTGACTTTGACCATTGACCTGTGTTTGACCAAACAAATTAAAAAAAAATTTTTTTTTAGGTTTTGTTGGTTGTAATTTTAAATTCAAATATTTGTTGGTTTATATGTATTTTGAGATGAATTAATTAATCAAGAACATGTCGCCAAAGTGACCTCTTTTATGGAGATTAATTTATTTTAGAATGCAAACAATTTTGTATGTGTAATTTCTGTAAATATCGATCGGCCCAAAGGAAGGTCTATATTTAATAGAATTACATGTGTACCTATGGTAATAAGCACGTGATGAGTATTCGGTTTTACATGTGAATAATAAATTGGCCCAAAGAAAGATTCATTGTTTGACATGTTCTTATTATCAGTGTTTGATTACTACATCAAGATATCACTTACAAGTTAATATTTTTGTCCAAAGATAGAATATTGATGGAGTGCCTTATCTTAATATGGGATTTGCTTTTATTTAAATTTATTTTTGTTTTAAAACTAATATGAGCTTGTTCGCTTGTTTGTTGTTCTTCATTCAATTATGTCTCTCATGCTAATATTATTGCCAACATCAATTTGATTCCTATGCTAAATAGTTCTAACTTCAAATCATGGCATGAGAATCTCTCGATAGTTCTCGCTGTCATCGATCTTGTTCTTGCGTTAAGGGTTGCGTCTCCCCCACCTTTTACGGATGAGAGTACCTCTGATGATAAAAGGAAAATGGAAAGGTAGGAGAGATCAAATCGCATTTGTATCATGATCATGAAGAAGGCCGTTCCAGAAGCATTTAGGGGCTCAATAACTAAGAAAGCAAATACGGCTAAGGAGTTTCTTGCACAGATTGAGTAGAGGTTTGTCAAGAATGAAAAGGATGAATTGGTACGCTCTTGACAAGCCTAATTTCAATGAGGTATACGGGTAAAGACAATATTAAGGAGTATATCATGAAGATGTCTCATCTTGCTTCTAAGCTAAAAGCATTTAAGCTTGAACTCTCTGAGGACTTGCTAGTGCATTTGGTTTTAATATCCTTACCAATACAGTTTAACCAGTTTAAGGTGAGCTATAATTGTCAGAAAGATACTTGGTCTCTGAATGAGCTTATATCATATTGTGTTCAGACGAGGATAGGCTGAAGAAAAATAAGGCAAAAAGTGCTTACCTAGTTTGTATCTCTAAGGGCAAGAAAAGGAATAAGGATAAGGAAGCTGCAGATACAACATCTCAAAAGAAACAACAAAAGAAACCAAGTAATTCAAAAGGTACTGGTTGTTTCTTCTATAAGGCTGATAGACATAAGAAGAAGCACTGTACTAATTATCACGCATGGCGTGCTAAAAAAGGTATGCTTTGGTACCTAAACACATGTGGTGGATAGATTCTGGTGTAACCACTCACATCAGTGTGTCTATGCAGGGTTGCTTGAGTTGCCAAAAACCCAGTGATGGTGAAAGATACATCTATGTGGGCGATGGCAAGAAAGTTGAAGTTGAAGCAATTGGAAAATTTAAATTATTATTAAAGATTGGGTTTTATTTGAATCTTGATGAAACTTTTGTTGTTCCGTTTTTTAGGCAGAATTTGATTTCTATTTCCGCTTTGGACAAATCTGGTTATTCTTGTTCATTTAGAAATGGAAAATTTAGTTTGTTTCATGATTCAAAATTAGTTGGTTCTAGTTCTTGTTACGCAATGATAATCTTTAGATGCTTGACACAATTACTTCATTTAATGAATCCCTGCAATTAAGTACACGAGGTTTAAAGAAAAAGTTAACCAATAAGAATTCGGCTACGTTATGGAACAGAAGATTGGGTCATGTCTCCAAACGGAGAAAAGAGAGACTTGTGTTAGATGAAATTCTCGACCCCTTAAATTTTAAAGATTTTGACATATGTGTTAACTGTATTAAGGGGAAACAAACCAATAAAATGAGATTTGAAGCCAATAAGAGTTTAGATGTCTTAGAACTCATACATATAGACATTTATGGGCCATTTCCTGCACCGGTTTGGAATGATCAACAATATTTTATGACATTCATAGACGTTTTTTTGTAAATATGGCTACATATATCTCCTCCATGAAAAGGCTCAGTCCTTGGATATGTTAAAAAAACTTTAAGGCTGAAGTTGAGAACCAACTCGACAAAATAATCAAAAGCATTAGATTTGACTGTAGTGGTGAATACTATAGTAGATATGATGGTTCAGGCAAACAACGTCCAAGACTATTTGCGAAATTCCTTGAGGAATGCAATATCGTCCCACAGTACACTATGCCGGGTTCTCCCATTATGAATGGTGTTGCTGAAAGACAAAATAGGACATTTAAGGACATGGTGAGAAGCATGATTTCTCATTCTACCTTAGTAGAATCACTTTGGGGATAAACATTTAGACTGCAGCGTATATCCTTAATAGGGTTCCAACTAAAATGACTGCCAAAACCCCTTATGAACTTTGGACAGGTAAAAAACCTATTCTAAAACACCTACATGTTTAGGGATGTCCAACTGATGCGAGACCTTATAGGCCTAATGAGAAGAAACTGGACTAAAAAATGGTGAGTTATTATTTTATTAGATACTTAGAACGATCTAGAGGGTATAAGTTTTATGATCCCATGACTAAGTCAATTTTCGAGTCAGGAAATGCTCGTTTCTTTGAGGATGTCGAGTTTACGGGAAGAGATACAGTTAGAGACTTTGTCTTTGCAGAGTACTATGTTGATATTCCCATAGGTGTTATTGGCATTGATCAAAGTCTCATTCCTGACTTTGTTCAAGAACAACAAATCAAGATAATGTTGGAGAACTCCCTATAGAAGAAGTTGTTCCAGAAGAACAAACTCTACCATCTCAAGAACCTATGTCATTAAGGAGATCTACTAGAGAAAGGAGAAGTGCATTGCTAGATGACTAACTCCCAAAAGTGGATTGATGCCATGAATGAGGAGATAAAGTCTATGAAAGACAATGACGTATGGGATCTTATCTCATTGCCACAAAATGCGAAACCGATTGGTTGCCACTGGATATTTAAGACTAAAAGGGATTCGAAAGGTAATGTGGAAAGGTAAAAGGCGTGTCTTGTCGCAAAAGGTTTTATGCAGAAAGAAGGCATCGATTATAAAAAGACTTTCTCTCCAATTTCTTCAAAAGACTATTTCAGGATTATAATGGCATTAGTGGCGCATTTCGATCTTGAGTTACATCAGATGGATGTAAAGACGGTGTTTCTCAATAGCAACATTGATGAGACGATCTATATGGTGCAGCCAGAAAACTTTGTGTCTGAAGACCCATAGAATGTGGTTTGCAAACTTAAGAAATCCATCTATGGGCTCAAGCAAGGATCTCGACAATGGTATTTCAAGTTTCATCAAGTGATCATCTTATTTGGTTTCGATATGAATTTGGTCGATGATTGTATATACCATAAGTTCTGTGGGAGTAAGTATATTTCTCTAGTTTTATATGTCGATGACATTTTGCTTGCCAGTTTCTCTAATTTTATATGTCGATAACATTTTGATAACATTTTGCTTGCCAGTAACGATATAGGCGTATTGCACGACACCAAGAGATTTCTAACTAAGAATTTTGAGATAAAAGATCTTAGTGACGCCTCTTTTGTATTAGGCATACAGATATAACGAGATCGCTCTGAGGGTATTTTGGGATTATCACAAAAGTGCTATATCAAAACAGTTCTCAAGAGATATGACATGCTAGATTGTAAACCAGGAGATACCCCTGTGGCTAAAGGAGATAAGTTTAGTCTTAATCAATGCCTTAAGAATGACTTTGAAAGGAAGGAAATGCAGAAGATTCCTTATGCGTCAGCAGTAGGAAGTCTAATGTATGCTCAGGTTTGTACGTGATCGAATATAGCGTACGTTACTAGGATGTTGGGTAGATATTTAAGTAATCCAGGAGTAAACCATTGGAAAACAGCGAAACGGGTCTTACGATACTTATAGAGAATAAAAGACTACATGCTCACATATCAGAGGTTGGATAAGCTTGAGATCGTTGCGTATACTGACTCTGATTTTGCTAGATGCTGAGATAGTATGAAATCCACTTCAGGTTACATCTATCTGCTAGCTTGAGGTGTTGTTTCTAGGAAGAGTGCTAAATAGTCTCTTATAGCCTCTTCCACGATGGCAGCAGAGTTCATAGCATGTTATGAGGCATCCAATCATGGGATATGGCTACAGAATTTTATCACGGGGCTGCGTATAGTAGATGGTGTTGATAGACCACTTAGATTATTTTGTGATAACAAGTTGGCAATGCTGTATTCCAATAACAACAGGATCTCGACAAAGTCGAAGTATATATACAGTAAGTTCTTAGTTGTTAAAGAAAGATTTCAGAGTAGACAATTGTCTATAGAGCACATTGGCATAAACTCCATGGTTGTGAATCCGCTTACTAAGGGACTGCCACCCAAGATGTTTCATGACTACACTACTTGTATAGGTGTCATGTTATTTAAGGATATTCAATCTTAATGGAAGTTTATAATTTTAGATGCTCTTACAATATAGACATTCTCAGTTATTTTAGTTTTTTGGATATTTAAGATTATTTTTAGCAGACATAAAATTTTAGTTTGTTCACACTCTGATTTTTTGCTAAGGTTTTATCTCAATAAGGTTTAAGGTGGATTAGTTGGAAATAGATATGTTAAGATCACATTATATAAAATTTCCATACTACACATCCACATCATGATACATGTCATTCAATTATATTGGCATAGTGACCATTGAGGGTCGAGTTGCGATAAATGTAACGAAGGCAGCTTTGATCTTATGTTGGTATGATTGATGGACCGGATTGGTTATAGATACATTTCAGTAATAACAGTAAGGTTGAGCTCATACGGTTATTTTTGTAAAACATAATTATGAGGTTATACATGTAGCCTAAGCGGGAGATTCTTGAATTTTTTAATCCAATATTGTTGGATCTTTAATCCAACGTTGGGCTTATATGTAAATAATTATGTATTACGGACTGTCATATAAGATTAAGCCCAATTAAAAATGATCTATTAAGGTTTTCGGTATTATGAACTTTAATGTATTTAATAGGATATGGACCTTTAATGTGTAGGACCTAATAGTATTATAATCTATGATGGAAAAAATTAGGAATACCCAGTGAAAACAGGAAACAGTTGTCTATATAAGTGGTCATGGTCCCTAGGTCACACGTAATCTTTTATATTCTTTCTGATATCCTATCTTCGGAAAGAGAGCGCATAGAAAACTAAAGGACTCTCTAGGAGAACGTATAGATCTGGAAGGCCAACCACACAACTATAGAGAGGAATTAAGCGTTATGGATTTAGGTACGCTTCCGCGTAATTTATTATTGATTCTTAGTGATATGACATGAATATTCCTGGGTTATAGGTGTTAGTTTTCACCAAAGGTTTTATTGTCCGAACACTTCAGACTTATAACGGATTGAATTATCCAATTAATCACAAAATTTATCAAAAATATTTCATGTGTAAATGCTTGTTGCATGCTTCAATATCAAATTACTCTCATCAATGACTTTATCCTTATGTTCAGATATTATCTTTTGGATTTTCTTTATCTACAATCTTCTTCACAGCTTCCCCATAGTTATCTAGAAATTCTCTCCTTTTTATTTCTTTTGTTGAGACAAACTCATTAAAAAATGCACTAGCACCTTTAATTCGGCCCTAGGTGTTCATCAGTACATAAAATGTTTCTTGATGGTATAACGATGCCCATGATTCACGTATCTCATTTAAATTTCCTGATTTATGTATCTCATTTAAATTTCCTGGCCATTCATTATTACTCAACCAAGCTCTGTAATCAAATCATTGCACATAACTTCAAAATCTTTTATCTTATATGTGTTATAAAATGCAATTTTTTAGTGCACCTTTGAATTTTGAAATAAATATGAGACAAGTTCTTTCCAAAGTTTTTCTTTATATGCTAAAGACACGAATGATGAAATGTTAAGAAATGCCTTTTTAATAGCTACATCGTGATCGGTAATCATTGATATTAGATGTTGTCTTTCGTAACCTACAGCCAAATACTAAATAGCTAAAGGAAAGACACATCTGTTTCATCTTGCAAAAGAGCACAATCAAACAGTACGGTTTTATAATCATGGTCTACTACAGAAAATGGTGCAAATGGCAATTCATGTTTGTTCATTCTATATGTAGTTTCAAATGTCACTGCATCCCCAATTGTTTTATAGTTTGCATGTGATCTAACATCCACCCTAAAGATAGTTTACCACCTTCCCAAATTCATCAATTTAAATAGCATGAAAGAAATAAGGATTCCTCTGTGTGTGTGCATGTATCAGTCCAAATTCCTATTCAAACTCAATTCTAGAAGGAGCTTACTCTTGTGACACATGGCTTGATGAAATTTTTGCCTCAAACATTTGGCGACTCCACTGAAGAGTTCGGTTAGGTTTTGATATAGCTTCTTATAGCGGAGAGAGCCATAACTTTTATAGTTATAGCATCAATAAGCACAAAAATTTCAAAGTTCTTATAGAGTAGATAAAGGACCACATCCAAGAGATAATGGTAGAAATGTTTGCGCAACAAGCAGCCATGCAATAAAGGCAGCCACAAGTTAGCCCACAAGGGAAATCTTGAATCATCCTGTAGAATCAAGTTCTAGATCAACCACTACAAAACTAGCCAAAAGAATTAGAGGCTGTTGCTCATCATAGAAAAATGTCTATTCCTTTAAAAAAGCTATTCATGTGACCGGTTGTCAATTCCTCCTCAAAATTAAATAGAATGCCTCAATTTTAAACTCAAGTGAGGTCAAATACACTTGTTTCTTTAGTAGAGGTAATGGCCCTCTTGCAGAGCCAAAAGTAGAATGTACAGTATATGGAATATTCTTCTTTGCCACCATATCCAGAAAAGATCATGTATAGGCCTTATCCTGAAGGCTATCATTGCCTCATAATTTGTCTTATTTGATGGATGGAAAGGGAACCTTAGAGAACATATCGACAGTTACATTGATGCTCTTTCTCAATATGCTATTGATCTGAAGCTTCGATTGAGAGAATTTTCCAAATCCCTTATTAGTCATGCCTACACTTAGTACACTAATTTTAAAGTTAGTTCGATCCATTCATAGAATGAAATGGCTTCCAAATTTTATCAGAAGTATTTTTAGACAAAAGACCAAACAACTATAGAGTACTTAAATATGACTACTTAGGGACACAAGGAAGGCTTAGTGGAATATGTCAAACGCTTTAAAAACTTGGCCTTGGATTGTTATGAGTCTAAATTAGAAGAAGAGTTAGCTCCTATTTGCATTTGTAATATGGTGAATAACCAACAAATATTTTTAGAGAATCACGACATCCTAACTTTCAGTCTGTTACTAAAAAAGGTTAGTAGAATTGCTTTATTACTGACATTACCACCCATTTTCATAGAAAAGAAAGGAGGTTCCTCGAGCTACAGTAACATAAAGATTTTTTCAGTGATATAGGAAAGAAATGACAAAAAAAAAGGCCTTGGTATCTTCCAAGTTGCCTTGCATAGAAAAAGAAATTAATGCCATTGTGTATTGTTGGATCATGGATGGATTACTTTAGTCGCAACAAAACCATCAAGTGAAGCAGAGCAGAAAAATCCAAAGCTTTGCTACCTACATCAAAGCTTTAGTCATCTTTCAGTGCATTGTCACCACATCATCAGAATGATTAAAGAAAAGATTGCGGATGAGTCCTTATAGATTCAAGAAAATGAGCAGGATGTAGATGTGAATCTGCTGTCTCAACACGAAGACTGAGTAGCTATGACAACTATTGTTGATCCTATTACAACTAGTAATGGTTTATCGACAGTTGTTACTATAGAAAAGCATAATATAGAACATGCAATCTTGTATGAAGATAACTTTATAGTACGTGCTGTCCAACGTAACCCTAAATCTAAGTATTTATTTGATAGTTGAGATACAATTCAGAGGCACGTGTAATAGCTATTAAAGCGCTAATGGGAGTTTCTGCCCAGTATAGATCAAAGTGTTATTCAGCCGAAGCAGAAGTCAATGGAGCTTATCTCGAATCTACTAATGTAATCATCTTTTCTTTTTATAAAGATATTGAGGTAATAAATCCTAATCATTGGCGATCGTTGTTTTTTAAAAGCTGAGATCAACAGAGTATTGATTAGAAGAGCTTTAGTGAATATAAGTTCTTCTACTGATATTGTCTGTAAAGTAGTATTAGAAGTAGTTAAAATACCCACCAAGAGAATTTACTATCCAAAAGGTCATAATCTTTGGATTTGATAATCTATTTAAATCTATAAAGGGATGCATTTAACTAGATTTTAAAGTTGGTCTTCTTCAAGCCCCAACGGTGTTTCATGTCATGGATGTTGAAACTTTATACCATATCCCACATAGAAGGCCCTAGCTGAATAAACACAAGATGGTACAATCTACATACCATCAGTTTGTGATAGGAAAGATTGGAATGAAACCAATCCGTATTATTGCTAATCCTGCCTTATTCTATCATGAAGAAAGTCGCATGGTAAAGGTTCGGTTTTATGAACAATTCACTTAAGAGGAAGGAATTATAGTTGTCAAGCCACAATGGGTAAAACTCTTGAAAGATGAAGAAAAAACAAGAAAGGTGATCTATAAAAGCTTGATAAAATGAAACGTAAGGTAAATTTTTTAGAAAATGCTCATTTTTGTTGTCTAAAACAAAGGCTCAAAGTTACTCTAGTTTGTGAAAGCAAATTCTACCAGATGGAAAAGTGGTGTACCATTTATGATGGTCTATAGGGCTTAGTCCTCTTTTTAAAGAAGGGTCTTAACATTAATAACTTGTCATCTTTATGTGCAAATACAAACTTGAGAGCAGGTAAAGAATGTCAATTAGAAGCAGTCGAAGAAAAGATATCACTTACACCCAAATATATGCAAGAAGGTCCACAGCTGTCAATGAAGAGTTAAAAGAAGTGAATCTCAATGAAGAAGAAAATGTACAAAAATATGTTTTGAGTAGCTCCAATTTGATTAAGAATAAGAAGAAAGAGTTGTTTGAGTTATTAAAGAAGTATCACAATTTGTTTGCATGGAGCTACCAAGATATGCTAAGGTTGGATGTATTTATGGTTTGTAATGCACTTAATATAGACTCAAATTACAAGCCAGCAAAACAAACAAAAAGGAATTTCCATCCAAACATGGAGAATAAGATCAAGGAGGAGGAAGAAAAATTTATTTCTACGGAATTCATTAAGCCAATCAAGCATCTTGCATAGTTAACAAACATTATACCCGTGAATAAGAAAAATGGACAGATCAGAATCTATGTGGATTTCTAAGATTTGAATAAAGCCTACCTAAAGGATGAATTTCCTCTTCCTAATATGGATATGCTCATAAATTCAACTTTCGGTCATGGATTGCTCTTATTCATAGATGGATTCAGTGGATACAATCAAATCAAAATGGCATCAAAAGATGTAGAGAAAGCTAGTTTTTGTACACTTGTGGGTAATTTTTACTATACTATTATGCCCTTTGGCCTTTAAATATAGGAGCCACATATCAAGGGGCCATGACAACAATATTTCATAACATAATGGAAAAGGATGTAGAAGACTATATTAATGATCTCATTGTCAAATTTTTTACTAGGGAAGCAAATGAGTTAACGCTATAGAAGGTATTTGATTGATGCCTTAAGTAAAATCTAAAAATGAATAGTTTGGCTTGTCGGTTGACAAATTTCTTTGATTTTTAGTACATCAGCGTGGAATTAATGTTGGTGTAACCAAAATCCAAAGGTTGCTGTTGTACCATTACTAAGAAGAAATAAAAAAAAGTTAAAAAGTTTGATTAAGAAACTATCTTGTACTCACCAATTCATACCCAGATTGGCACCCATGATTTTCATTTACATACCTCTCCTAAAAAAGAAAGCTCAATTTGTTTAGAGAAATGAGCATGAAGAAATATTTCAGAAAATTCAAAAGACCATCATGATTTACCAACTGTGAAAGCACTAATAAAAAGAAGGCCATTTTGAGTCCATTTGGTAACAACTAATACTACCATAAAAGCATTATTGACACAAACAAATGAAGAGAAACAGGAACACCTAATTTATTGTGTGAGCAGGCAATTTTTTGACGTAGAATAAAAAAAGGCCAGATTTGAATATGTTTGCTTACCTCTAATTTACACTTCCTATAGGTTAAAACGCTACTTTCTCTCCCATCAACTGCATCTTATGATAAAAAACAGACCCGATGTACTTTTTATTACTCAGGCTTATGCTTATTGGAAAGCTAGCCAAGTGCCTTTTACTCCTTACAGAATTTGATATTGTGTGTGTAACTTCAAGTGACATTAAAGGCTAAACAATTATTGACATGATTGTAGCATTCTCCAAAGTTGGAGATTGGTGGGCTATTTATTTTGGTGGATTTTTAACTAAAGTAGCAGAAGGTGCAAAGTTGGTCACTATCGATCTTGTTGAAAAGGTTTCAGTCAGCAACAATGAGGCAGAGTATAAAGTAGCAATTACTGGTTTACTTCTAATAAAGAAACTCAAGGCTAAGAAAATTTCACAGTAGGACACAAGAGAATAAGTACGCTAATGCGCTAGCCACGCTGGAAGCTAAGGTTAATCTAGTAGAAGAAATAACTCAAGTCATAATCTTGCAAAAGACTAAATCGGCAATTTTTGAAAAAGGATTAAAACATGAAGCAATAACAAATAAGACATACTTGCGTATTACCATTATCAAAGCACTGGATGATCCCAAAGAGAGCCTACACCTCAAGCGAGCAAAGGATTATTATCTTATTCTGGTAACTATTTAGAAGCGTATGCCAAGTGGTATCCTTACAAAATGCATTCACAAACAAGACAGAGAAAAGTTTATATATGAAATACATGAAGTCAGCCTTTACAGGAAAATATAAAAGGCAGGAAACTACTGGCCTGATATGAAGAAACAAGCACATGCCATACAATTATCTTGCACTAAATGACAAAACTTGAATCATACAAAACAAGTCTTCGTTGCCACCATACATAAAGACTGGAGAAACCCTTATATTGATTATTTACAATATAAGGCACTACCCTAGAATTGTAAAGAGCCATATAAGATCAAATGGGCGACTAAAAGATATTTCATGGAAGGTGATGTCTTATTTCAAAAAGGATTTAACAAAAATCAATTGAAGTGTCTAAGCTACCACAAGTCACAATGAGCTTTACATGAAGTGCATGACGTAGAATATGGAAAACATCAAAACCAAAGAAAGTTATATCACTAATTGTTAAATGTAGGCTATTATTGACCTATAATGGAAAAGGATACCAAGGAGTTTGTCAATAAATGTCATACTTGCCAAATCCATGGGACTCTTCAGCATATACATTTTACCTCTTTGTATAATATGATGTCACCATGGCCATTCCACACTTGGTAATTAGATTTAATATGACCTATTTATCCGCCCACATGTGGCAATATTTGGATCCTCATAGCCATATAATATTTCACCAAATAGGTCAAAGCAATCCACATGAAAAAGGCCACTGGAGCAACTATGTCAAATTTCTTA
This sequence comes from Luvunga scandens, assembly GCA_030449905.1. Classification (NCBI taxonomy): domain Eukaryota; kingdom Viridiplantae; phylum Streptophyta; class Magnoliopsida; order Sapindales; family Rutaceae; genus Luvunga; species Luvunga scandens. The sequence goes on along the minus strand of JASUUG010000193.1, from coordinate 542,095 downwards.
CGTGAACACATCATATGTCATTTTAGTGTATCGTACAAAATTATTACCGACAATAACATACCATTCATCAACAAACATGTCAATGTTACTCTTGCTCGCTACAACATTAAGCACCGAAGGTTGACACCATATTATCCATAGGGTAATGGCCAAGTTAAAGCCACCAACAAAGTCATTTTAAAAATCTTAAGTAAGATGGTGTATGAGTACAAGGTTGATTGGAGTGCACACCTTATAGACACACTTTGGGCCTATAGCACTTCACCAAGAGAATCAACTAATTTCTCACCATATTCACTTATCTATAGTGTTGTTGAAACAATCACACCAGTTGAATTATCTCTCCCTACTACCCAAGTTATAGTGGCTAATGCTGAAGCAGAAATATCTTTAGAAGCCTACCTAACCCAAATTAAAGCTTTGGAAGACATAAGGAACCTTGAACAGGATCACAAATAGAATTACCAATGGCGAGTCATATAAGCTTACGCCAAAGTTGTTAAACAAAGAGATATTAAAGTAGGCCATCTTGTACTTAGAGCAGCTGACTATGTAATAAAAGGTCTATTAGCTTTAACCAAATTCTCCCACTTTGAGAAAGACCATTTATGGTGTGAGAAGCCCATGACAATGGTTACTATCAGCTCTTCGCTGATGAGGGATAGATCCTCCATGACCATATCAATGGGAAGTGGCTCAAACAATATTATTGTTAAATAAATGTAAAAAATATTAGAATGCTTAAGAAAAAAGAAAATTAATTAAAGTGAAAGCCTAAGTCATTCGCTGGGATGTTCCCGCATCGGGTATATGTGAACCAGGTTGTTCTTGTTGGACTACTGGTGGAGGAGTGAGCAAAGTAATGGGCTTGATGTGTTGAGGCCAAGGTGCTAGAGATTTACCTAGAAAGGATGCCTTTGTGAAATATTATACATGTGCCCCAACATATAGATATCCTTATGAGGGATGAAAACATATATGCACAATTCATTAGTTATTTCTTGTATTTCTTAGGCATACAAGAACTTGTATTATGTGCAAATGTCCTCATGAATATATTTTTCTCATGAGATGCCTACTATAAAGGCAAATGCACAACTTATTATCAATTGGAAAGCCTCAAAAGGGATACTCATGGGAAACCTCATGAAAAATTCTAACAACTTAAGTTGTTGAGTTAAATGCCTTGTAAGAAATCAAAGTCAAGCAAAAAGATCTTTAAAGAAATAAACGAGAGATAGAAGAAACAAGTACACATTAAAGTTTTTTCATTTTATCTCTCAAAAATTATAATGAGCAAAAGATCGATTAAGCAATGTCATTAGGGGTTAAAATCTTCTAGTACTCTAAGCTAAAAAAGTTAGACGATGAGACTAAGGGCCAAAAAATATTTTAGCCTATACCTCCAAAAGAAGTATCTTGCAATCTTTATGAATTATTTTCTTGTCCTAACCATCCAAGATCATTCATATTACTCTTTAAGAAAAAGAGAAAGAGAGAAATAGCATTATGTCATGATTGGTAAGTAATTTCTATTGGAGTAACCATTTTATTTATTAATTTGCATTAGTACATAATAAAAAAAGAAAAAGGAATTGATAAGAGTTTAAGGTCACAACTGAAGACTTAAATCCAATGTTTTGTGCTCCTTACTTTTATCCTCATCATCATCCTTTTCCTTGCCCTTGTCATCCTTTTTTCTGCTATCATCATCCTTTTTCCTCATATCACTATTTTCTTTTCCTTTTATCATAATCCCTCTTCCCCTTATCATCATCATATGTAAGTTGAGGAGTGGTTGGGATAAACTTGAGACGATATGATTATATATCAATTAACGCATTGGTAGTATTGGCATGAACAAAGACTCTTCGTCCTACTATAGAGAGAAAATCTCGCAACATAACGCCATCAAGAAAGAATAACAAAAGGCTATAGAAATTGTTTACATTCAACAAATCGATAGGTCTTTTATACTTGTTTCGTTTTGACCATGAAGCAATGGTGAAAATTTCCTCTATGGTTTTAAATTCATCTGGCAAAGCAATAAAAACAATAACACGATTGTTTAATTCAAGAAGTCTGTCACATGTATTAAAGACAATCTCGCTACCACCTGTAAATATAGCCTTTAAATGAACCCATAAACCAAATATCACCACTTCCGTACATCAAACATATTTTTCGTTCACCTAACACCCTTCCAAGCTCTCTGGCTGCATTAATAAAATCTAAAAGATTTCTTAAGCCGCTTGCATAAAACACACAAATATTTTTAAGCTGGCAAGCTGGGAATTCTGCCATTATGATTTTGGAATGATTTCAAAATCTGAATCAAGCTTTTCAAAAGGTTTATGCTAATGAACCATACAACACATTTTTTATATACATAATTGATGGCAGTACTATTACATTTTTTTTTCTCCAAGAAAAAACAAGATTAGACACTTGACTATCAATACTTGTAAGCGACAATAGTTGTCTGAAAAGTAGATTTTCTTGTTAAATAATCTTTGAAAGATGTACACGGTGCTTGCACTGGAAGTTTTCCTTATGTTTAACGGATTAGATAAGATTTTGATGTTATCTCATAATTCAAGAAAGGTGCAAGAGATCTTTCACCAAATTCTTTCAAGAATGATTAATAAACAGCATGACGGTTATTCCATGTATAGGTACGATTGATACCATATCTTTATTAAACTTCAAACCAACCATATTTTCTTTTGGTTTTCGATATGATTTTCAGGCAGATAATTTGGTTATCCGATATACTCGTTTGCAACTACACATCTCACATAATCAAAGGGGGTTAATTTTACTTCAAAAAAGTCAATATTAGGCCTAATGACCCAATTCAGTCCATAAGGCTTAGGTACAAGATATGTTATAAGCTCCTCAGAGTTCGCACTAAGCATTGAATGATGGAAACATATGAGGAAAATATGAAGATTAATTAGATTACTTGTTCAAAATATTTGGTGACAACGCCTATTTTTACAGCCTTAATATAGCAAAACAATGACAATAAAATATTGTCAACCAATTTTGACAAAATAAATTATTTTATTTAAATAATTTCATTTTAATAAATAAATTATTTTTTAAAAACCCACCAATTTTGATAAAACAAAATAAATTATTATTTAAAAGCTAACTGTTGAGTACTAGAAAGTGTGTATTTATATTGGAGAAAATCATCATTTTACACTCTAAGTCTCACTAACATCCCTACTTTTATGTCTTGAAGTCCTTTGTGATTTAATTATGTATATTTTATTTTAATTAAGTATTTTATGAATTCTATGTGACATTATGGTTATTTCACAATGAACGAGAGATCAGATAGAAAAACGGACAGTAATTTTGAACTCATGACAGTCGAAAATCTTAGGAGAAGCCTAAAAAGATAAATGGTACTATTCATATATACGGTACTGTTCATATATACGGTACTGTTCACGATACTATTCACCTATACTGTACGATGACGTAGCACTGTACGATGACGTGGCGGCATTTGATTGAACGAATGATGTGGCATTGACCGCTCATATGGCATTGACTGATAATGTGGTGTTGACAATGACGTGTCACGATATTATTGGACTAAAATACTGATGTGCCGTTGACCGACGACTTGGTAATATGTTAGTGTACCGAAAAAAATGTGTGTACGGTACATGCATATACACGGAATGACAATCCTGATGATCTGTTCCATCCAATAAGAACTTGCCACGTGGTGCAATCATGAGCGTTCAAATTGTTTTAATCCGATGGCAATGATTTACTCATTGTATATATAAAAAGGGCGCTCCCCCCTCCTAATTTGACACCCCTGAATCCATTTGTGAGCTCCATTTTCTGTAATTTCATCTCCATCTTGTATTTTCTACGTATTTTAATAAAATTCTCATTTTACCCCTAGTTCAATTATAAGTAGTTAATTTTCTTTCAAGCTTGGGTTGAAGGTGAAGTCTCAACATGCTCCATGAGCTTAATGTAGTAAATTTACATTTTCTTCCCCTCTAATTTATGTGGATATTTTGACTTTTCGTAGACAAATAGTAATAATCTTGTCTAGATATCAGCTGTTATTACCGTCTCCCTGGGCAAGGTTATTACTATTTGGCACGGGAAGCACTTAGCACCATATCTATTAGAGTGAGGTTCATGAAGAGTGAAAAATCCTCCTTCATGATTTTATTGGTACTAATAATGAATGTTAAGCCGATAGTGCATGTTTAGTATAGATCCAGAGATCCAAGCACTTCATTTTAATAATTTTTTCCCGCCGCTTTAATTTAAATTAATAGATAGCCTACGTCATTTTTATTATAAATCCAACCACCAACTCAGAAAATTAATTCTACATACAATTAAAATTCACCTCCTCATGAGATCGACACTCGTTATCGTTGATCTATTCTACAATAGATTCGTGCGCTTGCGAGTTCAACAAAATTTGCACAACACTAACCAAAATTAACATTTTAGGATTGACTTGCCCTATAAATAAAGAGGTTGAGAGAATGGAAGATCATCACTGGAAAGAGTAGGAAAATTGAGAATTGAGAGAGTATTTTGAATATTTCAAGTTCTTAATTTAGTAATTTGAGAGTTTGTGTATATTAGGGCTTTAGGTTATGAGATAAAATATTTCAATACTTATAATTCCACACAACTAATAAATTATCTCCTCTTATCTTTTCCCATGGACGTAGGCTAAAAGTTTAGCCATGTAAATTCTTGTGTCTCTCATATGATATTTATTTCTAACTTTTATTTTAGCCATGTATCTACTTCACTCGCCAATTCATTAATAGTAATATCATAGCCATAAACTGTAATTATTTGAAGAAGAGGCATTATGCACACAAATAGTACTATTCACGTATACGACACTATATGGGTCTATTCACAACAAGAGCGGTCAAATGCCATAGTGGAGTAACCGTATAGTTTTGTACATGTCTAGAAAAGTTCTGTCACCAAGGCGATAAGAGCCTGAATTTTAAGTGGGATCGCTGTGATCCCTCAAGTATTTCTTGGGAACTTTTCTGATGTGCAATTTTATACATACTAGCATCTGCAACTATTCAAGCCAAAGTCAAAATTGCAACAAGAGCTTATTGGAGCCATGTCAATGTCTAAATACATTTTTGGACTTTACTCTTCAAACCACACAATAAGATTAGGTTAATTATAGATCATTCAGTCTAAATTCCTATTCAAGCCCAATTCTAAAAGGTGCTCGTTCTTGTGACAGGTGGTTTGGTGAAATTTTCGCCTCAAACATTTATGTTGCATATTTTGCAAATAGTTAATGACTCAATAAGCATCTCCACTTTCTAACTCTTTAACTCTTTAAGTCTAATTTATTTTAAATGAATCCAGCAATCCATATCATCAAATCCTAGTACTACACCACCAAATATTAAAGGAACCTTTGATATTTGAAAATTCTCCCTATTGAATGCCTTAGTCAAATCTTTAGCAGCAGTTCGTGGGATGAGTATTTTGTGAAGTGCATTTGTGCAACACTTAGATATCTCTCAAATGGAGATGCTAAATAAGTTTTGTGCTTCTTGACTGGCTAAGATAAATACTTGTGTAAGAGCTAGAGGGAAAAAAAGAATAATTAAGCGGAATAAAAAGAGTCTGTGCTCAATAGTGTATCTATACAATGCTTGATAACTTGCATGGAATTGTTTCTGAGTTGCTTGAATGAAACACTAACTGCAAAGCCTTATTTATTGGAAGGCTTGACATTTTACCTAGTTCTAGAAAATTCCATGGAACTCTCATGGCTCAGAGAACTCTTCTTTTTGACAAGAACTTGAAGTGTTCTAGCACTACTACTATCTACAAAGTATTAAAGAACTTAGATTGTACCACTCTATAGAGAATTCCTAAATATTTACAAGTAAAGAAAATGGTAAAGATGGAACCTTGTAGAATTAAACCAAGCTAGAATATCTTGGGCTTAGTCTAGTTAGCCTCTTTGGCTTAAAATTTGGGCACCCCATAACATGTAGCTAGCATTTGTCTATTGCCACAGCTTACGTACCCTCTTCACAGGAGTTACATCTGCAATTATGGTCATTTGAAAATTTAAGGTGCGCTCACTATTGTTTTCAAATCTTGCTTTTTATTTTTTGAATATAGGAAACATCAAATAAATATTCGGTTGTTCATTTTTGAAAGTATTTTTGAAAATACAAAACTCATTGTATCATTTTAACAAAGGAAATAAGAAAACAACTTTTTTTTATTTGTTTCCCAATAAAGTATTAATTCTAGAATGAATAATTTTCTTCCACCATCTCTCAAAATAAAAATAATATCAACAAAGACATTATTATCATCATCATTATCATCATCATCATCATCATCATTATTATACTACCAAAAAAATCAATTTCCTCTACAACAATCTTTTCATTTTATTATGTTATTATATTTATGTATAAATAAAATCAAATATGTAGAGTTTATCATTTTTCTTTAAACAAAAAAATTAACAAGATCACCTAATTTATTCTTAAAATTAGAATAATCAAACTAATTAAATAATAAAAATAATTATACATTACTTAACACCAAGTTTATGGAAATTATTCCAATAATAATTCTTTAAAATATTTCTACCAAACATGTTTTACTTTTTCTCATTCTCAAGACTATTTTTGAAAATGATATTAAACATATTTTTAGATTTAAAAATAAATTTAAAAATAACATTTTCATTCTCACTTTTGTTTCATGAAAATAACAATTGGAAAATAATACCAAACAGCCCTTAGTTACCACACACTTATTAAAGTTTTCATTGTAACAGCCTCTTACAATTGTGCTACAATTTTGAGATCGTAAATTTACTCCATCTATTATATCTTTCTTCCTTTTCTTACCCTCAAAATGAGCATATAAATTACATACTAGTAACTTTATCAACATGAGAATGAGTTTTATTTGCTCATTGAATTTGTATAGAGAATCGATGCTTCGACCATAATTTGTGTGTAATACCTTGATTTATAAATATAAGTAAGTTACTATAAGAATAAATTATGAATATGTAAGTTAATTTTCTTTAGTTTTATATGTAAAGCCTATAAACAATAAGCTTTATATATAAAGAAAACAAAAATAAAAAAGCATTTACCATTTCTTTGCAAGGGCTTAGGAGCATGATGGGAAAAATTCAGAAAGTTTTCAAGGCTTGGGAATTTTGCCAAAAATTGAGTTTGGATCTTGCACAACTTGATTTGTGGAGCTATTCTAGAGCGCTACTCTAGAGTTTTCCATCTCTAAATTCATTTGGGAACATTGATTATTGAAGAGAATTTAAGTGTAGGAAATGTAGAGAGAGGATTTGAGTGAGAGGGAAGTGATTTAAGCTTTGAAGTTGGATTTCTCACTAAAGGGAGTAGGATTTCTATCATTTTATCATTAGTTGGAGTTTGATTACACAAGAATGAAGTTAATTTAAAGATTAGTAAACTTTATTCATAATAGGGTAGGGTTTCCAACAAATAAGTAAAGTTGCTCCCAAGCTAAGTTTATTAATTGGTGGATTATTTTAGGAACACAAGGGCACTAAGAAGACATTGTAGAGTTAGAGATGCTTAGCCCTCATTATTTTCTTGATTCGATATATAAATAGCTAGTAAATATATATTATGTAACACCTCAAATTCACCAAAGAAACCCAAGAGGAATTTAGAAAGAAACCTCTCAACATTAAAATCTTAATACTATTCTCAAAGGAAAATCAACAATGTCGAATAATGTCCATAGTCGAAACATAGTCTCTAAAACAATAAATATAAAAATAATCCTATAACACCAAATTTAGTTCTAAATAATAACCAAAGTAGAAACAATTTATCCATTGCAAAAATGCCCAAATGTTTTGGCTAACAAATCATCTTCTTTAAACCAAAAAACCCACATCTCTAAAATCAATTTGCAAAATGTCAAAGACGAGGGGTGAGCCGTCAACTCAGTAAGCAAACTTGTGCATAAGGTTACTAATAATGATAAAGTACATAATAATCATTATGATGTGCCATAAATTAAAAATCAGTAATCATTTTATAATCTAATACATATGTACGGTAAAACTTATAATCAATTATGTCATAACGTAATAAACATTTTTGCTAAATAATTATTTAAGAAATCATTTATCAATATAAACCTTCCATTTGTTCAGTTTGCTCATGCTTTGTAGTGTCACTTGTACTCCTGGTTATCTGGTTAGTAGTTCAGTATGTCACCTGTAATCTCGGTGACCCAGCCAATAAGTCATATCAGTAATAGTAACTAAAATCAAGGAGCCAAAACTTTAAAATAGTTTTCAATCTTTCAATATCAATCATTCAATAATCGATCAATAAAAGCACTTATAAGACATTTAATTGGCAAAACTTTACAAATTAATTTAAAGGAAAACAATTTATGGAACACAACTATTTTAAAGCCATTTTTAAAACTAATTTAAGAAAAACATTTTAAATAAACTTTAAACCAAAATGTAACTCATTATTATAAACTATAACAATAAAACATTTGAAAACCATAAATTGTCGATCCATATGAACAACATTATGATTACATTCATGATTACATATATATAATAAACATTATGCATGAATTTACTTACCTTATTTTGAAGAAACCAACAATAACCCCAAATGCACGAACTCAGTCTTGACCTAGAATTATCAAGATGAGATTCTCATCAATATCATATTCAATTCAAACCTTCTTAAGATACGCAACATCTTTAACCATTAACTCTAGCCTAAACATATCAATCCACTCAACTACACCCAACCATCTTATAAGAGCTAATGTCTAACAAGCTATAACTACGTTAAAAAAATCACAAATATTACAAAACTTATTGTAAACATCTTGGCATTCAATATAAATGTTGACAAGATTAATTAGAGTTCATAAACATCTCCGAAAATTGATTTTTACTCAAAAGCATTAAAACTGTCCAATGAAAATATAAACAGAGAACTGTCTATTCAAAAATTCATGACTTTAGTTATGCAAGTTTAAAAATAGTGATTCAAGTTTTGACTATCACAAGAGACAACAAGAAATTAGAATTAAAATTTATAAGGCATTTTCTAATGAAAAAATAACCCCAAACTCACTTCAATATCACCCCTCACAATTCTAGAAAACAGTTCTAAGATTGCAGTAGCCTAGCTCTATGATTTTTAATGATTTTAATATAAAGCCAAAAATTACGAAATTAAATATACAAAAACTGAACATATATGTGTACAGGAATAAAATTTCTTAGAATTTTCAAAAGTCATTTAGGATACAAAATAAATTATATAAGTGAGAATTGCTGCTGAAAATTGAAATTTTCTAGCACCAGAGTTCCACATTCGCAAATCAAAACAATTTATATACAATGAGTTTTTGAAAAATAGACATATGGATAAAAGATGTCTAGTTTAATAAACTATGAAGGTTTATGTATGAGATTAATTACCTAGAATCATACACAAAATTAGAAATTCAAAAGATTATAAATACTTACCTCTCCAAGAAGAATTTCACTCAAGACTACACCTTTGAAACTTAAAGCCTTTGTTCAAACACTTCTTGGAAAAATTTTAAATGCAAATGAGAGGAGGGTATTTATGCAACATCAAGGCACCCACAAGCCACACACAGAGAAAATAATAATAAAATAAATTAAATTAAAAAAACCAAATTTAATCATTTAACATAATTACACTACTCAAATTTCTTCACTTAACCAAACATTAATCATTCTACATCATTACTCCACTCCACCAATTTCTCCATCTAACCAAACTTTAATCAGTCAACATAATTACTCCACTTCACCAATTTCTCCACTTAACTAAACTTTAATCATTCAACATTATTACTAACAAAAAATAATACAATCTATGAAATACATATAAAAGAAAAGTAATCAAAATGAAACTTTAATCATTCACATACATATTATAAGTATAAACTACTTTATCCCGTAAAATACATACGTACAAAAATAAAAATAAAAAAGTTAGGTTTTACATATTATGTTTAAGTAATTATGGTTAGTGATGAGATTGTTGATAATCTGGATGATGTATTAGCATTTTCAAATATGAAAATATAAACATTGAGGTGGAGTTGGAATTTTGAGCATAAGGTGTAATTTATGGTTTAGATGGTATTATGGTAAATTTTTACCTCAAAAGAATGTATTTAGGAGTTATAAGTTATGGGGTAAATGTTCATTACGAGTTATATTGCATAAAGTTAATTGTATTCATGTTAGGAAAGTAATTATATCATTTCCTTGATTTAACAGGAGTCGCAAATTTAAGCCAACTCGCAAATGTCTACAATAGCTAAGCCTGAGTGTCATCATGTGGAATATGCTAAACTAATATTTTAATTTTTTTTCTTGGGATTTTAATTTGGGTAAAGTAAAGCATGTTTATGTTTAATGCTTCAATTAAGTTTTCTAGAAATGGTTTTTATTAGCTTACTAATGTGTTTATAAAATGATATGATAAATAATTTTCTTTATTTGTTTTGATTATAAATTCATGATAGTATTTTAATGAAAAGGAATATAGATTTATAGTATTATTAAAATTAATGTTTATGTACATATGTATGAAAGTTCATTTTCAAAATCATTAGATAGTACGTTTCACCTGAGATACAAGGATAAGTATAAATATATATTTGTAGAGACATAATTGACATGGAGACCTTTGGTGGCCGTCTAAGCTCACCCAAGGCTTTAAGTCATGTGCATGGCCATTGTTACCCTTTGGGAGCTATTTTAAACATGTGGTACGATGAGATATATAAGATGACATGTCATTAGTCTAGCTTCAAGAACAACAATATACTTTCTGTATGTCATTGCACTGCCCATATATGATTCAAGTTTGATAAAATCGTTCCCTTAGGTACTTGTTTAGTGATGATAGTTTTAGAATCATATATATATATATATGTGTGTGTGTGTGTGTGTGTGTGTGTGTGTGTTTTTTTTTTTTTCTTGATATGACCTTCATGATCATTATGCATAGCATCATGTATTTCTTTTTAATACTAGTTACTTGATTTAAAGTTTAAACATTCTAATTGTTTATTTTTTTTTTTACATATAGTGTTATGAAATTGTATATTGCAATAACATAATTATTTTTTAGTAAGTTTATTTTCAAAACTTATTATCTGCTCATTAAGTTTTATACCCACCATGTTTTACTATATTTTCCCCTTATAAGAGATGGTAAGTACACCAATCGACTCAGTGATTATAGTTATTTTTAGTTTTGACCAAGTAATGTGGTAGGAAACATAGGTGGTATTATTAGGGCAGTTTGATCATCTTATTTTGGATTCTATAATCATTATCATGATTTGATGAATATGGATTTTTAATGTATGTTGCTGTTAGCTATAATGTACTCTTTTGATAATTTGGAGATGTTAAGTGATATTTGGATTAGATCACTTTAAGTATATTATTTGTTGTGATGTGTGATATTATGTTTGAGGAGGTTGATTGATGAAGTTAGTTCAATATTGAACTGTTTGAGGAGTGTGCCTTTTATAGGTCTGCATGTTTGAAATGTCAAATATAGGGGAAATTCTATAAAACTTTTGGCAAAATCCTTATTGATAATTTTATCTAATCACATTATACAAAAGTAAATAGACTCGCCCTTGGAGTTCCAGGTGTGTCATTTCATTGTGTAACATTCCTTATGCATCATGAGACAAATAAAAAAGTCATCCTTATATGCAGCACATTAGTACCTTTATTCTTCTTTTGTGGATTTGAAGCTTCAGCCTACCAACTTCTATACTCATTCTTATAAGAAAACTAATTTTTGCTTATCAATAAACTAAAAAAAAGATAGTAAATTAGAGTACGAATGATAAAAACATATCTATTTGCTTATTTATGTTTGCATTAAAGTTTATATAGTTTCTATATTTTAAGATTAATACATGTTTAGTTTTTATATTTTAAAAAATCTCAAAACACCCCTGACATTAAATTATTGATGCCCTCACTGATACTTTTTGTTGGTTTTAACAATAACACAATAATATTTATTTTCTTGGATATTAATAAAAAAATTAAATTATGAATTAACCCCAAAATATAAAATAAATATGTATGTAACAATATTTATATTTTTTTTTGTTTTTATTCATTTTTTTGGGCTTGGTAGTTTTAATTTTCTTTTAATTTTTATCAATATCCCAACAAAAATAAAGATTATTGTAAAAGAATATTAGTGTAAAAGCAAATAAAAAGGAACAAAAAGTAATGATAGGGGTGTCAATAATTTAACATTAAGGGTGTTTTGAAGTATTTTTCAAAATATAAGAACTAAACGACACTAATCTCAAAATATAGGGATCAAATGAACTTTTTTTTTAATTTCTTCTTCACACAAATTATAATTCTAAGTTTTTTGATTTTTGAGATTCAATATTCTCTATAATCTCATTTAGAAGGTCACAGAATGAAAAGTTCTTACTGATGTAGTCTCTTTAAGGAAGAAAATATAAGTCATGATTCTCTCTCTTTCTTTTAATACCTTTAGTTTTACACTCATTATTATCCATTGAATCTTAGATGAATCAATAGATGAGATTTATTGAAATTAAATATTTAAAAACTTTTGATATCTTATCTCTTCATATGGACCCTAGCCTAAATCTTTCTCCCTACTATATTTTCTTTCTAATTTTGCATATTCTCTATCTCTCTCTCCCACTCCCTCTTTCTTCTCTTTTTTTTTTTTAATCTCTGACTTTTTGTTAGCTTTCTTTTCTCAGCCATAAAAATTCTTTTACTCTCTCTAAGTTTGTCTCATAACTCTTTGTGAAAATGTCTAAAAGCATGGAATATTGGCATGTTTTCATACTTTTAGAATAGTTTTTATTTATTTTTATAGTTAATTTTAGCTAAATTTTCTAATTCATAAATTATTTTCCTTCAATTTTTTTTATCTTTCATTTTTTTTAATTTTTTCACTCTATTAAATTATTATGTTTTTTCATTATTGTTACTTTTTTTCATAAAAGTCAATTAGTTGTCTGACACATTGTAGGGAAAGAATGGTGAAAAAGTTGAAAAGACCCTTAAACAATTAGAGGCATCATTTGTAAGGATGTTTTATGAAACCTTCGAGATTATGAAGATTATGATAAACAATAGGGCTTTGGGATTTGAACTCAATCTTCTTCCAAAAGTCGAATGGGTTATAATGAGGTGCTTAATGGACGGCTTACTTATGCCCATCAAGGAAAGTGTGTACCAAAGAATAATAAGCCCAATTTTAGAGAAGAACACAATGAAAAAGATATAAATGATGGAATACAAAACAAAGAAGTAGAAGTTGTTCAACAATCAAATGTGGATGTGAAGCTAGAATGCAAGTTATGTATGATAAATGGTCAAAAAGGTAGAAAGTTACAGTTTTAAGAGAATCTCACAATCATAAATCAGTTACTCGTGTTAGAAGAATTTGATAAAGTAAAATAAACAAACCATATATGGAGTTTTGTACAATTTATTGCATGATTTTCACAAAGAGTTGTGAAATGAATTTAGAGAGTAAGGAAATTTTCGTAGTTGAGAAAAAAAATAGAAAGAAAAGTTAGGGATTAAAAAACAAGAAAAGAGAAGAGAGAGGGAGAGAGCGAGCACTTGCAAGGAGAGAGAGAGTAAATGGAGAGAGATTTGGGGTGGGATCCATACTAGAAGAGAAAATATCAAAAGTTCTTGAATATGTAATTGTAATATATCTTGTTCATTAATTCATTTCAAATCTAATAAATATTAATTAGTGTAAAACTAAGGCTATTTATAGAGGACTACTAATCCACCTTCATATATATATATATATATATATAATAACTATGCAGTGTAAAAGATAGATTTAAATATATTATTAATTATATATTATATAGTATATTTGACAATTTAAATTTAAATAACTCGTTATGACTTTAGAACTAAGATAAACGTTAGAAATTCTAACTTTTTCTATTAAGATAATGTCTTAAAATAAATGATATTATTTGAAAAATAATGAACTCACGAAAATGTAATCTCTTAAAATAGGTGATTCTCATCAGATTTCAAGACGTAAAAACAATCCCATAATAAAATTTTGAAATTATAAGTATGTTGAAAATTTAATTCGTTGTGAGATTAGGAATCCCCACCAAATGAGATAGCGACTGATCAAACGTAATATGACCATCTACCATAATTGAATCAGGTTGGATGATTTATATCACACGTGATTCTGACAAGATCAAATTAGATGTTCAGATCAAACATAATACAAGCCTTGAGATCCTATTCGCTAATGAAATATTGTAAATACAATAAAGAAGAACCATTCTTTGTAAAATTGTACCATTACGGGCTATGCTTACAATAATATTATCATCAGGCCACTTGCTCTTCCCTATTCACATTCTTCCCTAAGTTAGCTTTCTTACAAAGACATCCCAAGTTTGCAATGCAACTAGCGGAGATGCCCTGTATTTTTGTTCCAAAAATGCCATCCAGCTGAACTGCCACGCGTCATCAATTAGTAGGCCAACACTGCCACATCAGCAGGTGACCTCGTGGTGTAGAAACTAGGAAGACTTTCTCTCAAACTGCAAGCAAAATTCACAAGTTCTGCTGTGCTGCAAAAGACAACTTAACCTACATTTTCATTTCCTTCATGAATCTAAATGGTGAAATGAAGTTCTGTAAAAGTGAAGAAGACAAAAACGTTTCCAATAAAAGAAGGTGAACACCTAAAAGCCCACACATTTTTATTATCATCTAAGCTCTAACACCTTGCATTGAATTAAAAATAAAATAAAAACAAATGAGCATCAAAATCAGCTTTGACTGGTCTTTCTGTTAAGCGCCCAAAAGTTAATCAAATATCCCCTGGCGATGAACTGGTGAATCTATATGATTACCCTCCTTTGAGGTGCTATCATGTGATCTGCATAAAATTTCAGGAAGCCTTTCTCAAGGGCTTCTCGCATCCATGGATGCCGGCAACACTCTATAGCCTCGGGGACAGTTAGCCAGCTTCTTTGTCGTGTGCTCTGTTCAGGCCAAGACTCAAGCTCCTCTTTCACAAGCAAAGCAAACATGGCAGCTTTGCATAAACCTTCTGGACTAAACTCATCTTGAAGGGTTTTGCTCTTAAACTCATAGTAACCCAGAAATTCCTGAAATGCAAGGCAACTTTTATCAATAAAATCAATGCCAAAACAAGCAGGTTCTATGTAAAACAGATGATGGATGAAAGCATGGAAAAGCAAAAGAGAAAATAATTAATAAAGAATAAATAGTGTTCTCATTTTTCAAAGTTATCAAACTAATAACTACACACATACCCAGGCCCCAGAAACACCAAATAGACCCAAAAACCCAGTAAATTTGTCCTAGTTAAGCAAAAAATGCCATGGAGTAGATTGCCAAACTAAAATGCTGCCCACTTTCAGTCATAAAGAGCTATATCATCAATTCAAACCTCTCTCCCCTTTATTCTTCGACATATCTCCAACTTATTCAACTAGTATTTTATGTTTTTTCTTCTCTTGAAAGTAAACATCAACATACAGATTAGATGCAGACAAAATAAGAAGAGAGAAAAAAAGCAAGGAAGAATCAGAAGAAAACTGCAAAAGAAAAAAACCATACTGTTAATATGACATCCAGGTAAAACAGAGTATTGCTAGGACTAGATTCTAGAATGCACATGCAGACTGAAAATCCTTCTCAATGCATGAAAAATGAGCTAAATGTTCGACCAAGAACAACCAAAACTAAAGGAATCAAGTCCACAAAAACATTATAGCTGAAGTCCATGGCAAGAACAACTTCAGTATTTTTTCTGCTCAACAATTAGCAGATGCGACTACCCAATAGTACATAACTTTCTTGTTGAAATGCATTGGAATTCGATAAACCCAAGTAAGTGAGATTAGTATGTGAATGTGCCCTCTATCTATCAATATATTTTTTAGAAATACAAAGGGTGCGAGGCATGAGTGAGGAAGTTCTGATGAGTTTTTGACCTCAAGATTTTGGGGAATATGTTTCAATCCTCTCAGTAATTCCGCAAAAGAAACCAAAAGAGTGCTGGGTAAATCCTTAAGACAATCACAACAATGATATGCTCAGCTAATGATCTCTCCATAAGCTCACAAATTGTTGAAGTGTCCCTCAGTGATCTGAATGGTGACATGTTAAGGTACTTATCCCTTATATGTGTTGAGTGACCAAAACCCTGCCAAACAATTTGTGAAACAAACCCGGCATGTCAAACCATTGTCATGGCAGTTCTCTAGGCAAGATCTTAAAATATCTTCAAGAAACCCTAAAGTATGTAATACCACAACCTCTCAACTTTATTTCTCTACCTCCCGCATGTCCTTCACATGAACGTTTTGGCCTTCAACTTATCATATTGATTCACTAAGTGATCAGAATGGTGATCAGAATGGTGGGCCTACTCAGATGCTACCTTTATACTTTAAGAACTTATCAATATCTTGTTGGAAGATTCAATCAAAGATACCCAGCAAATCAAGTTGCTGTCATGGCAGTTTTTAGCAGAGGCCAAGAAATATCTAAATTAACCATGGGTACAGTCCCATGCCTGTTGCATATCTGTAGCACTAAGAAGCTCATCCCATTCACATGAAGCTTCAGCACTGAAGAAACCTCACAAACTCTGACAGCTTCTACATTTTATTTCACACAGAACTTTCAGCAGCACCAATTTTGTAGCCATCTCTTCTACATACGATCATGTGAATTTTTAGCCTGCTTAGCCGCCTATTTCTCTAACCTCATGGTCTGACCAAATCTTGTCAGAATATATGGAAGACCAACTCATAAGGTCACAAAAAACTTAATCATGAATATAGAGACTCCATTGATGCACCTTGAAATGACCAAATCACAAGGTCATCATAACTGTTCAGGCATTTGTATGAAACTTACTAATATGCCAGAAGCATTACCCGATTGATTTTTCTGATAATTTTTCAGGCAACTAATATGCCAGAAGCATTTCCCTACTGCTTTTTCTGATAATTTTTCAGTCAGGCTGAAGAAATCCTAAGTAAAGAACATGTCACCAAATAAAAAATATGGTAGAAGATAGGCACAGTATGTCTTGCCCTCACATGACATGCATGGAACTTTCAGCTATTACTATTTCGCTCAAAACACAGTCTTCAATTTGGGGCCCAAGATCATATTAAGTTGAAATCGCATACATCATCCTTGTTTAATTTACCCCAGTACACTCAATAAGTTGACTGTAAACTATTAGGGTCAACATTTGAATGCAGACATGAACCTAGCCATTCACACACAAAGATGAAAAACTTTTGAATCTGTAATCCTTCAGAATATTGAATACCAAGAAATATAATTAAGTTTACAATAATAACTTAATCAGTTATGCATAGAACAGACAAATAAAGAAGCAATTTTTTCTCACCTTTAGATCCCCTCGAACTCCAGCCTCTTCCAAAGCTTCACGTAAGGCTGCCTCCTCAACGGTTTCATCATTTTCCCAGCCACCCTAAGATCAAGCAAATATCAACAACATGAATAAGACTAAAAATATTACACATTTCGTTTCTTATTTATTTTTAAGGTTTTTGTCAGAGATTCAAGTTTTTTTTTCTCTTTCCCCACTTCCTGCCTTCTTTGTCCATCCTCTTTTTTCCTTTTCTTTTTTTTTAATTTTTATCCTCCTAACTTAATAATATAACATAGCCAGCAAGCAGCACTACACACTGGGTGATCACTGAAGAAATACAGACTTATCAAATTAGGATAAAACTCGGATAGTAGTGTAGTCCTTTGTTTTTTCAGATAGGAAACAAAGAAACTTGTATTAAGAATAAAAACAAGTGCATAAAGTGAACAAGCTGTCCACAAAAAAAAAACCCCTTACGATCACAAAAAGATTTATACAATAGAATATTGATTAGATTTTGTAAGTAGTAAAGGATCTATTAAAATACATTCTAAGTTATTTAGAGGAGAAAAACAAAACTAACACAAGCACACAGACATCAAACTGCCAAGGCTATAGAGCTCATTAATTAATATCACTTTCAGCTTGTAGGCCCCCCAGAGAAAGAAAGAGAGAGTAATGAGCTATAAAAATTTTTAAAAAAATGTCAGTTAGATGTTGATTGTGAAGGGTTTAAAGTAGATAATCTCATCTTAAAGTGTTTATGGCGGTAACATTGAAACGGATAAAACAGTGGAGGTGAGAAGCAACAATGTCGATGCTTGAAAAGTTAAAAATGAAAGAATTCGAGGATTTTGAAATGAAAACTTCCAAGTTTGTATCAAACTAGCTTGAAAGCTTCAAGAGAAAACCTTCTTTCACAGAGAACATATTTTAAAATTATCCCTTTGATGTTGAGGGGTGCAAATAATCTTGAATATAAATTTAAACTTAACAGTTGGAGCACACAAAATATTTGACCATGAAGTAAAGTTAACTATAATCTAAAATTAACGACCTGAAAATTTAGACAACAATAGCCACTAATTAAATGGATTAACTGTAGAATATTAACTGCATATTTGTAGTCATTCACAATGAACTATTACTTTTTTTTTCTTTTTTGATAGGAAACAAAGAAACTCGTATTAAGAAGAAAAACATGTACAAAAAGTGCACAAGGTGCCCACAAAAAAGAATCCTTTGAGATCACAAAAAGATCTATACAATAGAATAATGATCAAATTTTATAACTAGTATAGGAACTATATGTCTCTATAATCTCACCAAAAATAAATAAATAAATAAATAAAATAAAAGAAAATAAAACAAACTTAAAAACACAGATTTAAGTCACACCCCTTCCCAATTCAGATGAATGAAGAAGATAGAACAATCTTGAAATTCCTTAGTAATTGAGGCCCAAAAGAGAAGCTAGTAAGCGCACTCTTTCCCTCAAAAAGATGATGTCTTCCTCAGAATATTAAAAAAACCTTCTATTTCTTTCAAACCAAATCACTCAAAAATGGCCAGTACTGAGCATTTCCACAACACTTTTAACTTTTTCACCTTTCCCAAAAGCATGAACAAAATCTGAAAGCAAAGAATTGCTAGAAGCCGGCAAAGCCCTACTCTAAATGCACTATTTCTATTGAAACCCACATATTTTACAATTGAGAATTTTCTGTTGGAATGATGCATGCAATGAACAATAATCATTTCATGGAAGCAAGATTTGATTCCAGGATAGTTTGTAATTGTTCCTTGTACAGAAAAATAAATCTACTCTCCTCCGTTATGCCCTTAAAAGGCCATACTCGAGGACTTTTAACAAAAAAGTACAGACACACTAGCCGCTAGCAAGGATCTGTATACATAAGGGAGAATCAGTGAGTCAAAACGCATATTTGAGCTCACCTTATAAATTGAAGATCAAACAATTCTCAAAACCTTTTTACTCATGCATTACAGAGGAAATGGATGTAAACTATCTCAATAGTCTGTTTCGTTAAACCAACATCTAACCTACGCACTTCAATGACTTTAAGATGCCATTTACTTGTGTAATTTCCAGCTTTCCTTAGAGAAGTGGAATGATAGCATTCTCAAAGCCACATACCCGCTATTTATCTATTTTCCACAAGAAACAGATAAGCTTATATTAGAAAGAAGAGATTTACATAGAAATGAATAAGAAACCGCGAGGAAAGAACCACGTATGGGGGAGGGAAAACGATTCAAAAATAGAGTTGCATACTTATCAGCTATCCAAATAAAAAGATCCATATAATTGTTTTAAGATCAAATACATGTCCATTTTGCTTCACAGTAATTGTTTATCATGTGAAACTATTCCAGGCTGCAGTCCATTTATAAAGAATAAAGGTATTGGCATCATGGGGTAAAAGGAAAGGCTTTGGCAAAATAAATATTTATATCTCAAATACAAAAGGGCCACCCTAATAATAATCATAATATTCTCACATACTAGCAGAATATTTATTCAACTCAGTAAAGCAATTCAAAGGGTGGCATTCATTTATCAGTAGTGACAATGAAAGCAAATGACGGTGTCTACAGCGACATGCAATGCAAATGCAAAGGGGATCAAAGTGAAAAATGAGAAGGTACCTTGGGAAAAAGAAGACCAGGTCCACTAGTTGAGTTGATCATAAGTACCTCAACAATCTTTTCAGATCTGCCATCACCATCACCATCACCTTCTTCACAATTTCTATTTCTATACTTAAAAGGAATACACCTGTCAAAGAAATTTGAATTAATTAAAAGAAAAATAAGATATATTGTAAAATGCAAACCACACACGCCAATTGACGATTAAACAAAAAAATGAATTCAATCAAAATAAAAACAAACACACCCACCCGGCAACGAGGCGGCAGCCAGCCTCGTAGCGCTGCTGATGGCGACCAGTACGAGCCACCAATTCAGACATTTGTCAAAAACTCTAGTACTACTAATACTAATAATAATATTATAAAATTAATAAATAAAGGTGGCTATGTCAATCTCAATCTTTTCATAACGAACAAACACAGCATTATTATTTCAAAATATCATGAACAATCCATCAAAGTCTCTTTCTACCTTCCTTGCCTCAACAACCTCTAGAGAGAAAGAGGAACAGAGAAAAGCCAGCCATCGGGTGGAAGTGGAACGGTGTCGCGTACAACGCGTCAGCGTGAGGTCTTTCTGTTGTTTTGGTCGGCTATTTTTATTTTTATTTTTATTTTTATTTTTTGTTTTTACTTTTGGTTAAAAATTAGTTTTTAATAACCTAAAATCAAAACCAATCACATTGGACTGGTGTTGGCTGTTGCCTGAATTGTGCCTTTTATAATTAATTAAGGATGGGTTATTCATACTCTTAAAATTACTCCCAACATTCAATCTTTAATAAAATTATTTATTATAAAAATATTTATATTATATATTATTATTAAGAACAATCTACTATGAATGAATATAACACATTATTCTAAATACTCACTGAACACATAAATTTTTGACCCTAATGTTCAATTTACCAATTGATAATAAGAACGGAATAGAATTGAAATTACTAAGAATTAAAATTGGCTGGAATTAAAATTGATTAGAAGGAAAATTATAATAAATTGTTTAGAGGATTAAGATCAAAATCAAAATAGATTATATTTATATTGATGTCTTTGTATTGAAATCGAAATGGATTGTTTTAGGTCAATAAAATTCCTTTAGTTAATTATTATCGTCATTACTGTCATCGTCATTATTAATTTTATTGACAATAATAACAATAATAATAATAATAATAATAATAATAATAATAGTGGTAGTAGTGGTGGTGATACTAACAATAGTAATAATTAATAGTTATTGTTATAATTATAATAATAATCAGGACAACAACAAAAATAACAACATTTTTTAATAACCAGCGAGTGGTGGTGGCCGGACAATCGACAAGTGATAGCAAAGTTTAGAGAGCGACAGTGATGAGCGAGGTGTGATCTACATTGGTGCAAGGCTCCACTTTGCTTCATAGCATCGACATGCGATGGTGATACGTGATGATAGGCTTTGTTGCGTTCGACGACCGGCATGCGATGGTCGTGGGTTCTAGTTCTCATCAACAAGGTTGCTAGAATGCAAACGACAATCAGTCATGCTTGCTATGCTTTTTTTTTTTTTTGGAACAAAGGATAAACTTGAGTTCATGAAAATTTTCAAGATGCAAAAATATCAGCCACGGGAATAGGAGTCTGATTCTCAACCCCTTCCCCA
Source organism: Luvunga scandens (assembly GCA_030449905.1). Lineage (NCBI taxonomy): Eukaryota > Viridiplantae > Streptophyta > Magnoliopsida > Sapindales > Rutaceae > Luvunga > Luvunga scandens. The sequence goes on along the minus strand of JASUUG010000193.1, from coordinate 520,211 downwards.
CTTGAGAATCAGACTCCCATCCCGTAATCTCGTTTTATTATTGGCTCCAATATATCAATTCTCATTTCCATCCTTATTTTGCTAAGTAAAAGATATCAATGATTTTGATTCTGAATTCATATTTCCTCAATCTAAAAAGTAAATGCACCATAAATTTTAAAACTTTAATTTTTGGCATCTTAATTAAAAAATCTAAAAAGTAAATGCACCGTAACTTTTAAAACTTTAGTTTTTGGCATCTTAATTAAAAATAAGTTGAACAAATGTTTTCAAGAAACAAATCAATATTTTGAACTATTTTAACTACCTATAACAAGATATGTATGATCATTTGATTTTTTTTGTAAATTGAAAAAGAAAAAAATCAAAAATTTTTTATTGACAATTGACGCAATTCAAAAGAGATTGATTACTCCCATGTACATAAGAATGTTTAGTCATAATATGATCTAGTAAAGGTTCAAACCATAAAGAATTTAAAAATTTGACAGCCAGTTTATTAAATGAAAATAACTGTGGAAAAAAAAGTTAAAGAGAAATAATTTAAATCAAAGAAGTGCTAATGTATTCACTATTGATATTAAAAATCATTATCATAATTCTCTCTTATATTTATATTTTGTATTTTTATTCATTTGGATGGTATGTGACTTACTTCTTAATTAACCACTCTATGAACAAATATTGAGACTAAGTGCATAATGTGGCCCAACCATATTAGAGCGATACTACTATCATATTGGTGTCTCAACATTAGGTCTAAACTCCTACATAAGTCCAGAGGGTCTAAATTTATAAATAAATATGGAATGAAAATAATTGGTAAAAAAATAACTTATAAACATGTAATTAAAAGCCCCACAAAAAATAATGTAATTGAAAGCAATAAATTTAAAACTCACTTAATATAGTAATTAAATCCACAATTAGAATCTTTGGGCTTCATTCATCACCTTGGCTTAGAAAATTAGTCACTTATATTAATAAGCAAAACACTCATTTTATTTTACAAATTTATGAAATTACAAAACAAGAAAATGAAAAACAAAAAAGAAGAGAAAAATCCTTCATATTAACTACACTTTTCCCTAAATTTTGCTCTAGTTTTACATTGAATTTCTTTACAAAACTCACGTAAAACTCCACCCTTCATTTATGAGCTCTTTTGCTTTTATATAGGCAAATCTTGATTTTCTCAAGTGTGGGTAATTACATGATGTTTTCATGAGCTTGCAATCGTAACTTCTAGATGAATTTTACTAATACAGTTAAGGGTCTAAAATTGCAACCATTGTTATGCATTACGGAATGTTAGATTCAACATAATCAATGTTTACAAATGAAATCAAACTATTAAATCTTTTGTCAAAGTGGTTGAACAAACAAATTATTATTTACCATTTATAGTGCAATGAGGTGAAAGTGAGCTTAGACGTAAAGTAAGATCTTAGCCTTTTAGAATTAATGTTGTATCAAAGGGCAAACAATTCTTCCAATGGTTTTTGAGTCTCCAAAATTCAAATTTCATGCCTATTTTTTGAGCCAAGCACCATGAATTTAAGGATACTCCTACAGAACACAAAAATCATACTTAGAAGCAAATAAAAATAAAAAATTCCTAAAGTGGGTTAGAGATTTGTAAATGAGATGAAATTGTTAGTGTAATCAATATTGTAAGTGAAATACAACAATTTTAACCTTTATTAAATAGATGCTGTTTAATGTTAATCAGTAATCAACAAGAATTAATAAGTCTTCTATCACCTCACATAGAAACAAGCTATGAAGCATGAATGATATATCCTGGAAATGCAAAATCATTTTTATTTTACTCAATGCAGGAACCTTCTTCCAAGTGCGATAATAAAAAAGAAACCTAGACTTGTGAAAATTATTTTATAAACAAAGAGGAACAAATTAAGAGCATCCCTTAAAAGAATTTCTTTGAGTATTTTGAATATCTTTATGTGTGTAAAGTAAATAAATATGGTTACAATAAATGAATAATGTGAGTATGTTTTGGTATTTGAAAATGTGTATAGTAAAAACAAAATTTTTAAAATTATTAGACGTGTGTCCAAAATAATAGAGTTTTGAATGTAATTTTTAGAGTACAAATAACCTTATCATATATCTACTCTTACTTTTATAATAATGTTAGTGTACTGATTTAATTACTTATTATTTTTTATTCAATAAATACCAATCACAATATTAAGATTCAATAATTTATTATCTCTTATTCAATAATTACCATCTACTAACCACAATATTAAAGTTCGAAATTCACATTAAATCAAATCTTTAACACTATACCGTTCACTCTCTCTTTTTAAATATAAGAACCTCCTTTGCATTAATTACTCTCCATAGTTAACTTTTTTTTTTTAGTTTGCTTAAATTAGACTAGTACTATCGTATTTAATAATGCTATGCAAACTAGGTTAGGATATTTAATTAGAATACTTATTAATGTGTTACCAATAATTTAATGTCATTTATATAGTATTAAATTAATTTATTATTAATTATTATTTGTACAACAAGGATGACACATAAGATGTTATATCAATGAATATTTTGACTGAGTGTCTAAAGTGAGTAAGCATAGCATTGCTCTATAGAATTTAACATTTATATTAAGTATTGGTATCACTTGTTTTCTTTTAACATAGTGTGGGAGCCTTTATTTACTACGCCTGTGTATAAGAGACTTTGTGTTATTTTACAAGCTGAGCCACTGTAACAATAACGCCACTTTTGTTTTTTATCTTATCTTTTAATTTAAATTAAATATTTTTATTTAAAAGAAGATAAATAGAGAGCCTAAGGTTTCTACTAAGAGATATAAATAGGCTTTTTTCTCCATAAAAGGAAAAAGAGGAGACACAATATATAGAATGTAGAAAGAGTTTTTTTTCTTCTCTAGTTTTGAGAGAAAAAATTTTATATTGCTAGTTACTTTTATTAGTGATAAAGACGCTCATACATTAAGTGCATATCCAACTTGAGTTATAATTTAGAAAATTGTTGACAATAGATCGTGATTTAGTAAGATTGTTGGTGACAAATCATGGTCTAACAAGATTGGTAGTAGAGGATCGTGACTTAGGGCTTAGATTACTTATACGAAAAGGTAAAGGTACAATTTCTAAATTATGGTAATTTTATATGTTGTATGAGAATTACGATCCAAATATTTCTACTGCAAAAAGATTTTTGACCAACAATTGGTATTTGATAATAATATATGGAGTTATTATATGAAATTAATCTATTGTATTATGTGTATAAGATGAGTGGCACTAATTTTATATATTATTTGATTTTGTGAACGGATATATTTTTTGAGCATATTAATGATTATCTCAATTCATGGTTAGAGATTTACTTATATTGATTTTATGGATTTGTAACAAGAGAAGTGGTCAACTTTCTTTATGTTTATCTCTTGATTATTTTATTTCATTATTCTTAGATTTGTTGTAAGCCAATAACGGTATAAGAGTTTATGTGCATATTATTTTTGGTTATAAAACAAAAGCAAAGAACTCAGGAAAACAAAGAAAAGGTTAATGCGGCAAAAGAAGCAAACACGGCAGCGGATTCTAGAATTGGCGGTGTAAAACAAAGAGAAGATGGAGGGTAATGATATCTCCCCCCCTTATTTTCTGTAAAACCAGCCCATTGATTAACACACCCCATTAAAAAAAAGGGTGGAGATATTTTCACTCCATTATTTGTGTAAACCCACCCCACTTTTAAAAAATATTTATAATAAATGCACATTATTTTTTATAAATACAAATCAACATCAGTATGTGTATAATTAATCAATTAAATCATTCTTATATTGTTTTACTTAGTTTTTTCACTATGAAGATTGTTTTAATATGAGTTTTATTTAATTATGTAATCGTTATGTCATAAAATTATTTAAGCTGAAGCATAATGTGTTCTTGTATCTAATACTTTAAGTATTAATTTTGTGAATTATTATCTAACTTTTTAAATGAAGTTTAATAATTTTTAATATTTTACATGTAAATGATATAAATTTAATAGCCTAATAATTTACATAAGTATTGACTCACAAAAACATAATGTTTGTTAAAGGTTAATAATCATGCTAATAAAGTAGAATTGACCATTTAGAAGCAATGAATTTTGTATAAAATAAAAAATGTTGAAGTTGAAGTAAATTTTTTGTACTTTTACATTTTAAGGATAAAATAGTCAATTTAAATTTAGGCTGAAGCAATCTTAGTAGTCAAACATAAAAAAAAAGGTCACAAAAAATAAATTAAGAATTTAAGAAAGATTTAATTGATTAATTCCTTAGAATTCTTCTTTATTTAAAATTTTTAAAAATAATGTGAAAATTTTATAATTATTTTCTAGAAGTGTGGTGGATTTACATAATTTGTGGGGTGGAAATATCACCACCCTAAAAAAAATTAAAATGAATATATTTTGTAAATCCACCCCATCAATACCAAAAATACCCCTGCCTGTTGAATATTTATAATATTTTCTTTTCTTTTCTTTTCATTTTTCCTAGATTTTTGTTTGTTTTAACTTGAAAAAATAATTGTTGGCAGCTCAGAGGCCAACATGTTATCAAATCCTTCATTTTGTATTTCTATTCATTTGATACCATCAGCCTTGCATGTCAAGCATTTAATAATCCATGAAAATTCTAAGTTGATTTTTCATTTTGTATTCCCACTCCTAGAACATGCTCAAATTCAAGTCCAAATTGCTAATTTGAAAAAGAAAATCAAATAAAAACCAAAGCAATGAAAAAAAAATTTGAATTTTAACTCTAGCAAACATACTCAACAATTACAAAATATTAGAAATATTCTAAGTTGATTCCATTTGGAATTCTTCCCTTGGCTTATCTTCATCCTCCATCAATGCAATATCAAGTACTTTTTCTTTTCCAGATTCTTGCCTTTCTACTTTTTCTTCATCCATCATTGCACAAAATTGACTACTTTTTATTTTTTATTTGAACTCTTAGAAAAGAGTTTAAGAGCATAAAAACTCTTGGATTTATATGTTAAATTTATAAACTATAATAGATAATAATTTAACTAATAATTATTTATTTACCTATTTTAGTCATTTCACCGAAGGATAATATTGTAATTATAAAAAATCTAATTAGTGGGGTGGTTTTACACAAAAGGTAGGGGGAAATATTGCCACCCTAATTTGTTTTGTAAAATTTTAGTTAGCTCATTCTTTCTCCTGTAATCATAAAATTGCCATAAAAATTTTGAAAATTTTCATTTTGACGTGAAAAACTTTGCAAATCAGTCCCTAAACCGAATTGGAACTTGGATCTTTAGACTTTGCCCTATTCTTTGGACTTTTGGACTTAAAGACTAAATGAACTTGGACCTTTGGACTTTGTGGACATAATGGGCATGGACTTGCACTTTCAAAATAACTATTAAGGCCCAATAATTGAATGTTAATACGCTGGTAAAAATTTTTTTTCCTTTCTTTATATTTCTTTATATTTTCCTTTCTTTATATTAAATTGTTAATACTTTGTTAATGTGTTATTTTATTATTGCTTTTAATTATTATGTTTTTATGGTTGGTTCAACTGCCTAATATTTTAATTTCAGTTAATTAATTTTTAGTTTCTTTATTTTTATTTCGCGTTTATTTATTTCTAATTTCTATTTATTTATGTTCTTTTCTTATTTAATTTGTTATTTTATTTTTAATTGTGTAATTTCTATTTGGTGTTGTGTGTATTATTCATTTGTCTATGCATCATTTATTTTTAATTTGGCACACACTCATACATCATCAACATTGCATGCAACGTTGGTCTCGTATAGATAGTGGTAGACTAATTATAAAATCACCTTCACCACCTTTAGATATGGCCTACATCGGAGCTGATAATTTTTCTGAGCACGAAGATAACCAAGCCTTGCAAAATCTTCATGAACAGCTTAGGACACTTAGAGATTTCATGCATTCTACTAGAATAGGGTCACCATCATGCATAGTTTTTCCTCTTGATGCATCTCGTTTTTATTTCAAACCTAGAATCATTACACTTTTGCCTTCGTTTCATGGTTTTGAGTATGAAAATCTATATTTGTATTTGAGAGAATTTGAAGAGGTTTGTAACATTTGTATTGATCAAAATTTTATCATGAACATAATCAGAGTTAAGTTTTTCCCTTTCTCATTAAAGGGAAAAGCTAAAACTTAGCTACAAAATCTTATGTCAGGATCTATTAGAACTCGGGATGAAATACAAGCATAATTTTTGAAAAAATTCTTTCCACCACACAGAATAAATTACTTCAAAAGACAAATCACTACATTCACTCAAAAGCCATGAGAAATCCTTTACCAATGTTGGGATAGGTACAAAGAGTTACTTAACATTTACCTACACCACGGTTTTGAAACATAGAGGTTAGTGTCTTATTTCTATGAGGGACTAACATCTCAAAGTAGATAAGTCGTTGAAATGATGTGTAATTGTGAGTTTAGAGACAAAAGTCCTGAAGATGCGTTAAATTATCTTGACCATATAGCAGAGAATGCACAACACTGGAACACAGTTGGGTCTTATGAGTCATCGAGTAAACCCCGGTCATCTCCATCTGGTGGAGGCATGTACAACTCTAGGGAAGACCATGACCTTTAAGCTAAATTTACATCTTTAGCTAGAAAAGTTGAAGTTTTAGAGTAAAAAAAGAATGATCATGTAAAATCTGTTCAAGATATTGCATGTTTTGTTTGTGATTCGACTGACCATTCTACGCGGCACTATCCAACCTTGCCAGCTCTGAGAGAAAGTTTACATGAATAGGTAAATGTCGTCAACAATTTCAAAAAGCCAAATTCCAATCCATACTCTCAAACTTACAACTTTGGTTGGAGAAATCACCCTAATTTTAGTTGCAGAAATGACAATCATGTACAACCTTCACAACCAACTCCTCCACGTTAGAATTTCCAAACTCCTAGAGTTAGTTATTATATGTCCTACCTCTAAGAAAAACTCTAGAAGATTCATTGCATTCATTAATTGAAAAACAAGAGGTAATCAATAATCAAACCATGCAAACCTTGACCAATTTGACAGAAACTGTCTCCAAACGTACATCAGCCCTCACCCTACATGAAAAAGATAAGTTTCCTGCTCAACCTGAACCAAACCCCAAGAGTCAATAATATTCTCAAATGGGTAATACAAGAACCCAAAATATGAGTCTAGTTAAATCGGTTATAACTTTTTGTGGTGGCAAAATTGTTGAAAAACACATTTTGGACCCTCGTGAAATTAGCAATGATTCAATTTTAGAGAATAGAGAAGATTTTGTTGCACTTTTAACCTATGAAGAAATAAGCAACTCTCCTCATGTACCCCATTTCCTCAAGCATTAATCAAGCCAAAAAAGCCAAAAAACAGCCCAGAGATTTATGAAGTCTTTAAACAAGTGAAGGTCAACATTCATTTGCTGGATGTCATTAAATAGATACCTTCTTATACTAAATTTCTGAAAGATCTATGCACTGTGAAAAAGAAACATAAGGTGCAAAAGAAAGCATTTCTAGTAGAACAGGTAAGTTTCATTCTCTCAACTAATAATTCTTTAAAATACAAGGATCTTAGTTGTCCAACTATTTCTTGCATTATTGGAAACCATAAAGTTGGACATGCTTTGCTTAATCTTGGTGCCAGTGTCAATTTGCTTCGATACTCTATGTACCAACAACTTAATCTTGGTGAGTTAAAACCAACTTCTACCACTCTTTTACATGCCAAGAAGTCGATTAAAGTGCCAAAAGGAATAATTGAAGTGTACTAGTCCAAGTCGATAAATTCATATATCTTGTGGATTTTATTATTTTAGAAACGAAACCAATTGCTGATGAATGCAAATAAATTCCCGTTATTTGGGGTAACCGTTTTTAGCTACTGTTAATGCTTTAATTAATTACAGGAATGAAGTAATGAAATTATCTTTCGGCAATATGATGTTAGAACTCAATGTATTCAACATGTGTAAACAACTTGTGACACAGAAGATGATGATAGTGAGAATGAAGAGATTGACTTTATTGAGCCAATCATTGAGGAACACATCCAGGATAAGAATTTTACAAATCCTGTGGAAATTTATTTTTCTAATTCTTTTAAATCAAGTAAGGAATTAGAATGTGATACTGTTAACATATGTTCTATACTTGATTTTATTCAGGTACCGACAAATAATGATGACCAATCAAACCTTGAAAATATTACACAATTTGAAGAGCCAAATGAAGAGGAAGCACCAGAGCTCGAATTAAAGCCCTTACCAAAAGGATTAATTAACTTACAAATGATCAAGAAGGTAAGTTACTGGTTGTTCTAAAAAAGACATAAAACTGCATTTAGTTGGACCTTAAAAGACATAAAGGGCATTAATCCTTTAATCTGCACACATCGAACACACTTAGAGGAAAATGCCAAAACAACCCGTCAACCATAAAGAAGAATAAACCCTCACATGAAAAAAGTGGTAAAAAATGAGGTCTTTAAACTACTAGATGTATGAATTATCTATCCTATCTCTGATAGTAAATGAGTAAGTCCAACATAAGTAGTACCAAAGAAATCTGGAATAACTGTTGTAAAAAATGAAAAAGGTGAACCAATCTTAACACGAATTCCATCTAGTTGGCGCATGTGCAATGATTACAGAAAATTAAATGATGCCACTAGAAAGGACCATTTTCCCTTCCATTTTTAGACCAAATTCTCGAGAGAGTAGTAGGACATCTCTATTATTGTTTTCTTAATGGCTACTAAGGCTATTATCAAATTCCTATATCTTTAGAAGACCAGGAAAAAACCATATTCACTTGTCCATTTGGAACATTTTCATTAGGAGAATGCCCTTTGGATTTTGTAATGCTTCTGTAACATTTCAAAGATGCATGCTTAGCATTTTTAGTGACATGGTTGAAAGTTTTTTGGAAGTGTTTATGGATGATTTAACTGTATTTGATATTTCTTTTGATACATGTCTTGAAAATCTAGAAAGATTTTTGGAAAGGTGCAAGGAAAAATACTAGTTTTAAATTGGAAAAAATGTCATTTCATGACTACTTCTGAAATTGTTTTAGGTCATGTTGTGTCTTCAAAAGGAATTGAAGTTGATAAAGCTAAATTTGAAGCCATATCAAAATTACTTTCACCAAAGACAATTAGAGAAGTCCGTTCTTTTTTAGGACATGTAGGATTTTATAGGAGATTTATAAAAAACTTTAGCGCCATATCTAGACCACTTTGTAACCTCCTAATTAAAGACATACCATTCGAATGGACGAGTGATTGTCAAAAAGCTTTTGAAAGATAATTAGCCTTTTAACATCAGCCCCAATAATGCAACCCTTGATTAGTCTTTGCTTTTTGAACTAATGTGTGATGATAGTAATTATGCCGTTGGTGCTGTTCTGGGACAAAGAAAAGAAGGTAAGCCCTCCTTTGTCATCTATTATGCAAGTAGAACTTTGAATAATGCTCAAATGAATTACACCACAACTGAAAAAGAACTACTTGTTCTAATATTTGCATTGGATAAATTTCGTTTATATTTAATTGGTTCATCTACTGTTATTTATTCTGATCATATTGCTGTGAAATATTTAGTGTCAAAATAAGATGCCAAGCCAAGATTGATACGATAGATTTTGCTACTTTAGGAATTTAACTTGACAATCAAGGACAAAAAGGCTGCCGAAAATGTTGTTGCAGATCATCTTTCAAGATTTACAAATGAATCTTTAATTGATACAACACCCATAAATGATTCTTTCCATGATGAGTTTTTATTTTCTATAAGCAAAATGCCTTAGTATGCTAATATTGTTAATTATCTTGTAACAGGTGATATGCCGTGTGATTGGAGCTCCCAAGACAAGAAGAAATTCTTAACAGAGGTAAAACGCTTTTATTGGGATGATTCATACTTATTCAAGTATTGTTCTGATAAAATTTTTTGGAGATGCATACCAGACGATAAGGTAAGTAGGGCCATTCAATTATGTCATTCTAAAGCATGTGGTGGCCACTTTTCTTCTAAAAAGAAAACTAAAAAAATATTACAGTGTGGATTTTATTGGCCTATATTATTTAAAGATTCAAATGCATTCTACAAAGTGTGTAAGAATATTCAAATGGTTGGGTCTATTTCAAAGCGAAACAGATACCTTTAAACCCCATCTTTGTCATTAAAATATTTGATTGTTGGGGAATTGATTTTATGGGGCCTTTTTCCATCAACATTTGGATTTTTATATATTTTTTCCATTAATTATGTTTCAAAATGGATTGAAGCGATTCCTTGTCGGCACAACGATCACAAGACTGTGATATACTTTTTAAAAGAAAATCTTTTGAGCAAATTTGGAATCCCTCGAGCCATTATTAGTGATAGAGGTAATGTAACATATTCACTGAAATTTATTTAATTAAGTGTGATGTTATTTTTACTTTTCGTTGTAATTTTTTTTTAAATCGTCGGATTGTTACAAATCGTTATGGATAATTGGACGTAATTATTAAAATTGATTGCGCTTGAATAATTTAAATTTTTGTCGTGACATTAAATCGAGACAATTCATGCGTGATTCAACGGCAGTGTAATTGGATTTTATTTTGGCACTCGGGTCCGGGATTAGCTTAATTTGTTTTTAGCTTACAAAAAAAAATGCCAATTACTATAAATGAAAAGTGATGAGAGAGAGAGGCATTTTTATCTTTCAACAAATAGAAATGAAAGAGAGAGAGAGAGAGGAGCTGCAGACCTATTAACAAGACTCGACCCACGGCATTGACCTAGCCGGATCTCGCGATTCCGGCCACCCCATCGGTCAAGCTTGGTGCCGATTTGAAGGTTATGAGCCGCCGGTTGTATCCCTACCGTCCTCGTCACCGGAAATTGACCAAAACACCGGCGTTCGAGCTCAAAAAGCCACGGCCAAACCTGTTTCTCCCCGCAGCAGATCTAGCCGAAATTAGGCCGTGCCACCACTTAGATCTTGTTCCTCAACTTCCCCTTACCATTTTCTAACCAACCCCGTCACCTGAAACGACTGGATTGCCCCCGATTGATCGCCAAAAAGCTCACGGTTTTAGGGAGCTTGATCCACTGTTACAGCTGTGCGTGAGAGGTTACCACCGGCACCATTGGACTCATCCAGGTAAGAACTATCAGACCTAAGCTTCTTGTCACCGTTGACTGAGTTTCGGTCATTGTTGACCGTTGGGGGTAATTCGATAATTTCATAAACTTTAGGGGTAATTCTATAATTTTGAAATTATTGGACATTTTGGCAATTTCAGATTAAGAGAGTTAGGTAATTTGAGATTTCGAGGATAATTCGGTGATTTACTTCGTTAGGGCATTTTAGTAATTTTACATTTTTCATAAATTCAGAACTTGCGGATATTTTTGTAATCATAATTAAGGATAATTTGATAATATATGATTCTGAGGATAATTTAATGAATTTTGATGTCAAGGGCATTTTTGTAATTTTATGGATTCGAGAATAATTTTATTTCGGATAAATGTCGTTTCGAGCATATTAGTTAGAATTCGCAATTATAATTAGTAATTATGTTATTTACTTAAATTAGGAGGATCTGCAAATGAGAATCAACCTGTAAATGTTGTCGATACCAAGTTCGGACACCGTCACTGTAAGTGGAATATACAAAACCTATTTTCATTGTAATTTATTATGATTTTAAAATATGGTAAAGCCTATTTACGATATTGATTTTAAAGGTTTTGATTTAATGATTTTATATAAATAGATTTTATCTGTGTTTTGATATTTATTACGAGAAATGTGTTTGATTAATGATTTTGGTTACCAATTTTGAATATGCATGATAATATTTTAAAGAAAAGAAAAACAGATTTAAGACATGTTAAATGAAAAAGGAAATAAGATTTCGAATGAGACTTTGGATGAGATTTCGAATGAGATTTTGGATGAGATTATATGTTTATGTATATGTGTACAAAGGTATATGAATATGAGCATAATGATCGTTTTTAAAATCATTAGACAGTACCTTTCCCTCCAAAGACAGTGATACAGATAAGATGACATATATATGTGGTATGATGAACACAGAGATACTGATATTAAGACACAAATGATACAGATGAGATACATGCTTTTTTGGGGTCCGTCTGAGTACACACGGAGGCTTTGGGCCGTGTACTCGAGTGACTTTGTCTTTTGGGAATTAGATTATGCATGCACAGATGTAATAAGATATGAGATGATATGATGAGTTATGAGATGATATTTTCTTATTTATCCATGCAGCTCCGAGGCTTGGCGGTACTTAGAAAGTACGTCATTGCCTGTCCATTGAGGTCCAGATATGATGTGATATGATATGGCTTTTCCCAATATATTCGTTTAGCGTCGGGTCGTGATTGTACTCAGATAGTACATCACTGCCTTTCAGTTGAGGTTCAGATATGATGAGAGTCGGGTCGTGATTGTACTCAGATAGTACATCACTGCCCTTCCGTTGAGGTTCGGATATGATGAGATATGAGATGGTACTTTCCCGTCGATCCGTGTAGCTCCTGGGCATGATTGTACCCAGATAGTACGTCATTGCCCGTCCGTCGAGGTCCGAATATAATGAGATTATTCCCCTGGGTATTTGTTTGGTGATAGTTTTCGGCATCAGTATTGATGTTATAAGTTATGGATTCATTGATTTATGCAATATATTTGCAATATCGTTATATGAGTACATGATTTGAATTTAATAAGTTATTTAAGTTCTTGTGATATTTTGATGAAATTGTGTTTTGATATGATTATTTATTTTAGAGTAAAGTTATGTTAAAAAACTACTATCCACTTACTGAGCTCACTGAATTTTATACTCATCCCGTTTTATTATATTTTTTCCCCTACAAGAGATTCGCTGGTACAACAGTCGACCCAACAATAATTGTTATTTTTGGAATTATGGCCATGTGATGGTGTTATGAGTCGTAGATGTTTTATTGAGATATTTTTGGATTGTATAATTTATTACATTTTTGGGGATTGTGGATAACATTTGTATTTTCCTCTGATATTGGATATTAAATAATTTGGTATTTTATTGAGGAGATTGGTTATTCGGAGATAGTTGTATTTGAAATTCTTTTGGGAGTGGTTGATTTATAATTTTACAAATATGGTCATGTAAGAATTTTAGGGGAAACTCTGCCGAATTTTTGGCAGAATCCTTATTAGTTAGATTATTTCCGATCGATTAAATAAAATTAGACAGACTCGCTCTGTGGATTCAGACGGGTCATGTCAGGTAAGCATTTTTGCAACAAGTCATTTGAGTCCTTAATGAAGAAATATGGAATTACACACAAAGTTACTACTTTTTATCATCCGCAAACCAGTGGTTAAGTTGAATTAGCCAATAAGGAGATAAAATAAATTTTGGAAAAGCCAGTTAACCCAAACCGTAAAGATTGGTCCCTTCGACTAAATGATGCACTTTGGACTTATCGTACTGCATTTAAAACATCTTTAGGAATGTCACCCTATAGGCTTTTTTATGATAAATTTTACCATTTATTGGTTGAACTTGAACATAAATCATTTTGGGCTATCAAAGTTTTTAATTCAAATCTTGATGATGCTGGTAATATGTGTAAATTACAATTGAATGAACTTCAGGAATTAAGGAATGATGCATATGAGAATTCTAAAATTATTAGTACAAGAACCAAAATTTTTCATAATAAAAGAATTTTTCGGAAGACATTTGAAATTGGTCAAAAAGTACTACTTTATAACTCTCATCTTTATTTGTTTCCAAGAAAGTTAAAGTCAAACTGGAGTGGCCCATTTGTTGTAAAAAATGTATATTCATATGGGGCCGTAAAAATTGAGAATCCAAAAAACAGTTGTCATATTTATATTTAATGGTCAAAGATTGAAACTATATCTAGAGCACCAACCACGTGAAGTAGACATCGAAATCAATTTGAGTGACCAACCAAATTTTGATTAAATAATTTTTTTTAACTTTTTATCATTTTTCTTTAATGTTACTTTATCGTTTGAATTATTTGATTTTTTTTTCTTAAATGAAGTGTATTTTGTTTTTTTATTTTTGTTTAAGTGTTTTTATTTGACAATTGTTTTTTATTTCACCATTTTTAATATTTTTCATGTGTACCTCCATGAGAAAGATCCTTTTCAAACATTCTAGAGAATTTTTACGAGTAAAATTTCACCTAAAAAGTTTGATACAAGTTTGTAAATCACATCCTATTTGAAACTTACAACCATAAGAGTTAGTATCTCATTGTGAAGATCTAGAAAGACAACTCTGAAAAATAAAGGGTAGTATTTATGAACTCTAGTTGGAACTTGAGGTAAATTAAATAAGAGGACAAAGGTGAGTTGCATGTTTGATTATGTTTATTGTGTTTTTATTTTGTTACCTTTTGACTTGATTTTACAGATTGGATTTGTTTCTTTGATATGTTTGATTTACTTTCCAGTATAAATGGCTGATAACGATACTTCGTTACTTTTTAAGTCAGTATTTTTAGTTTCTTATAATAACTAAAACCCTCAAATCAAGCAGGGAAGAAATACAACATAAATTACACAAACATTTTCCTTCTCTCCTTCAAAATGCTCTCATGAAGATTTACAAGCTTGTTGTGAATGCTTGCGTTTGTTAATGATTAATGGAATTCCTGTTGACATTCGTTGGTTAATTGAGGCAAAGTTCTGATTGGCAGGTGAGTTCTCTGATCTATTTGTTTCTTACATGCTTGGTTTTGCTAAAAACACATTTGCTAAAAAAAGAAGAGCTAAACAACTTGGCTCTAAATGTCTCAACTGTATGAGACTTGCTTACATTAAACCATATTGTAAAACTTTAGGAATGATTTCTGTAAATCGTGAAGATAAAAGCAAATTCATTAAAGAAGGTAGGAGTAAAGAATCGTTGGATGATATCTTATGACCTCTTGAGACATATCCGAGCAGATATGTGCAATATGAAATTCATAACTTATGGAAGTTATTCCAAAAGGAGAGTGCACGGTTTAGTCTTGGGAATCTGGCTCAAAAAAACTCTGTTTGCCAGTTTGGAAGAAAACTAGATGGGAAGTCTATCCTTGACCCATAAAGGGCGTTTAAGCCGTTACTGGACATAAAATCAGAGAAAGATGTGAGGCACAATCATAAATACCAATAAATATCTTTTTATTTTATTTTTTTATTTTCTACATTATTATTTTGTGATTTTATATCTAATAACTGTTTGTTTTTTTTTCTTTTGTTTGCTTTTGAATTATTGAGCCACTAGCTTTACGTGTCATTTGACAAACACACTACCCTATTTACAGTTGTGTATCATTGTATCTGTCACCAAGATCATTAAATAGGTTCTCTTTTTCAAGAACTCACAAATTATTAGTTTGAGAATTGTTTCAATGGCGGCAACTTCGAACAGACAATTTAAGAACACTTGTGTCCTTTTTGAATTTTGCTATGGAAAGTATAAGGAGTTTGTTCAGGCACCCGTAAATCTTGGTCATGCTATAGCAGAGAGAAACTTAAATCTTGTATATGGAGGAGGTGACCGAGGGTTATCAAAACTTATCTTAGAAGATGCTTTTGTTTAAAGAAGCCAAATATTAGGCATCATTCCAAAAGTCTTAAAACCTTTGGGATGTTTGTCTGGTTCACCAACCGAAAAAGAGTTAGTTGTCTTAAGTATGCAAGAAAGAATATATGAAATGTTAAATCATGCTGACGCCTTTATTTTCTTGCCAAGCGATTTTACAACTTTAGAGACACTAATTACATTTGCTTCCTGGGCTCATTTGAATATCCATAAAAAATCCATCGGTTTGTTAAATGTTAATAACTTTTATGATGACTTAATAGTATTTCTTAATCATGCAATAAAAAACCATTTCATTTTATCCTCAGTGAAAAAACTCTTTATTTGTGCTCCTATTGCTAATGAGTTACCTGAGCCAGATCCCATGACCTTGGCATTAGATTGATCAACTAATGATGATGATAGTAACCCTAGTAAAAGGTGTAAATTAGATTTAACTCTTCGCTTGTAAATATTTTCTCGTAGTGACCAAGTGATGTCTTTTAAACTTTACTCATTTCTTCTAAGATATTGAGGTTTAGGTTGGGGGAGGGAATAGTTGATAATTGTGGAATGTTTAGTCCTAGTGATGTTTTTACTAACTTTGTTGTAAAGAATAACTTTGGATGAAAAAAAAAAAATTGAGTCAAAGATGGCTGAATATGGAGTGTAATGACTCTAGAAACACATCTTCTTAGTTTTAGAGTTTTGTTTCTTAAAAAAAAAATTACTTTCTAACATTTTTTTTCTTCTTCTTTTCTTTTTCTTAATCATCTCCTTTAAGTTTCTGCAATCAGTTACAGCTTCTTCTATTATGTTTTCTTATAAAAAAAATTTTAGAAGAATTTTTTTTATCTTCTTTAAACTTTCAAAAAAGAATTGTGATCTTTTAACATTGGATAACATGATGACTTCCAAGTTTTGGTATTTGTATTATCTTTGACCTTGAGTTATGTTACCCCATGTTTTTCACCTTGCATGCTAAAATGTAAATAGAGAAATTTGATGAGTGAAACTAATTAAGCCATTTGAAGGAATGAACATATCATGGTAAGTCCAAGTGAGTTTTTGAGCCTACTATCCTTGGAGAGTAACCTTGACTGCCTATACAGCTTCATAGTTTATTATATAAGATCTTTATATTTTTCTTAAAAAAAAAAAGAAATTTGCAACTGCATCTGAAAGTCCATTAAACTAGTGGATATGAAAGATTATTTAGAGCGCTAAAAGATGACAGAAAGATTATCTTTGGTTCGTTTGAGCTTTTCTAGCCAACCTTATTATTAAGTATCCATAGTTAACCCCTTTGAACCTTAAAAAAATTTTTTTTTCTTTGGTAACCTATCATCTTGTCCCACTCTAATATAGAGTATCACTTTACATTTTATGTTTTCCACTAGCCAATTATGTTTGAAAATAGAGATAATTATCCATTCATGAAATAATAATAATAATAAATAAACAAATAAATAAAATAATAAATTAAAAAAAAAAGAGAATCCAAGTGAA
This sequence comes from Luvunga scandens, assembly GCA_030449905.1. Lineage (NCBI taxonomy): Eukaryota > Viridiplantae > Streptophyta > Magnoliopsida > Sapindales > Rutaceae > Luvunga > Luvunga scandens. Next base: position 502,993 of record JASUUG010000193.1, on the reverse strand, counting down.
AAGCACATTACAATCTCTAAAGTCCCCTATTTTTCAAACATATATTTTATTTTTCCTATTATCCTTTCTTTGTTAGCCATATCTTTAGCCTACGTTACGTCTTAGTGAAAGTTCTTCTTGATTGTAGGAAACTATAGTCTGAAATAGAAGTTGATAATATGGACTAAAAGATGCGGTGATGCATAATAACAGAAATAAATTAGTTTGGTTAGTAATTCCCTTGACTTGAGATCATTTTATTTCTAAGCTATGGGCATTTTTCTTTTATCTTGGTAAAAGTGTGTGAGATTGCTTTACTATTCTCTCAATATACCACTTCTTAGAGTGATCGCTTTTTCTTGGGTTATATTTTTTTTTCTTGAGGGAGTCACTCTGAACCATGAGATTTTAAGGTTTGACATATTACTCTTAAAAGTGGCTTGATTAATGGTGCTATGATAATTGATCATTTTACATGATTTTACTTAACTGATTTGTATAGGTGTGATTTTTTTTAGGCCGAAGATAATGCTTATACTTTTATTTAATTGTTTTCATTAATCCGATGAAAGAATAAACTCAATTTCAAAAGAAGAAAATAAAAGATTTTCAATTTGGGTTTTAAATTTTGCTAAATTTTTATCGCTTAAATTGCTAGGGCATAGCAATAAGCTGGCTGGGGGGGGGTGTGATTAATACTAAAAAGTGTATATTTAATAAGTATAAAATTATTAGTTTTTCACTTATAGTGTTGATTAATGCGCTCATTATTCCTAAATTATCTTAACACTCTCCTAATAAATTTTTATGTTAAAATTAATTTGTAGTATGTTAATTTTTTATTGTAAATATTTTAGGAATAAAGAAGGAATTGAAACTAAAATTGAGAATAAAGAAGAATTATTGGAGATGTTAAAAAATAAAAAAATAAAAAATGAAAAAAAGAAGAAGACAAAAAAGCAATAGTAATGTGATAGTCAGGTGGCCATTTCGCCACCTGACCAACACACCTTTTAGTATATATATTATATAAAATCAAATCAAATAAATATTAATAAAATAAAAAAAATCGTGCTAATCTTTGCCTATAAAAGGCAGACGAGAGAGAGAGAAAAGGAGAGCTAGAGAGAGAGAAAAAGAGGAGAGTTGGAGAAAGTTAGGGGATAACCTGAAGTTGAGGAATTCTTTTTCTTGTGTTATTAATTAACTTGTAATATATTTCAGAAGTTTGTTAAATAAAATGAGTATTTCGTTTTTTAATATGAGTGGCTAAATTTTTTGAGTTGGGATGAAAGGTGAAGTTTAAGGATTCAAATTAATTACTCTCTCAAGTGAGTTTTAAAATTTATTCTATTTGTGTATTTTTCTTCTTTACTAATTTCTTTTATGTCATGTTAATTTAGAGATCTAAATCTTTTCTAATTTATATGGTATTTTGACATAATGTTGACACTTCAATATAGTTGTGACACATTATGTACTTAGTCTCATATTTATCAAATTAATGATTTGTTAAGAATTAGATGGCAAAATAATTAACTGGCAAGATAAATACAAAATACAAATATGAGAGAGTTGTTATAATTTGAAATCCAAGAGTGGATCCTGTAACCTTAGCATATTTTTAAATTTGATTCTTGTTAGTTTCTTTTCCCATAGTTAATTTTATTTGTTATAATAAATTGACTATTATATTTTAAATTCTTTGTGGTTCGACCTCGGACTTATCGGATTATATTATAACTAGACACTCTTATACTTGGGAGTAATAACACTTTTGAGTCGTGTCAAAAATCAAGTCCATAACATATATGCCAAAGGATGCTCATGGTGTTCCAAAATCTAATACTAGACATCTTGGGCTATATATCGAGGCGGAAATGAGTAATGCTTTTCACTCTTTTAATATCCATACAAAACCTCATTTTTGCAGCCATATTTGCAATACTTGCATAGCTAGAAAAAATTACACAAAAGGACTATTATGAATTTAATTAAACTTAGATACCTTACAAATCATGAACTCCTACTATTTTTAAATCTTAATAAATGATATAATTTATTTCTTTTTTCTAAAATCAAAATAATTTGAATCAATGATGAAATAAACCTCTTAATAAAAAAAATTCTTTTTAAAAAAAGTATGGTTATGGTTTAGTTAATTTATTCTAGATGATAGTAAAATTAATTAAACTCTATTATAATTTTTTATACTTTTTCTATAATTTTCATCAAAGAAAGAGTTACAAATTTAAAAAGTGTTTGATAAGAGTTTTAAAATGGTGTTAAAAGCTCAAACCGGCTGAAATATACTAACATCGTGCCACGGGCTTCATAAGCAAGTTAGAAAGACTAGAAAGACTTTGCAATCAATCTCACAAGTCACAACTTGGTATCATTATTAGCGGCAAAGTTGATTGACAAAGCAACATGTGTACATAGTGTACATAGTATCCAAATCATAAATAAATATATAAAAAATTCAATTAATTTGTCATCTGACTAGTGTAAAAGATAAAAGAATAATGAAAAGCTTCACTTTTATTCAACGGCTTTTTCATCATTATATACACAAGTGAAGTAAATTAAAAAGGAAAGTTTGACTATAGACAAGCTAAATTGTAGGAGCAATTTACATAATAGTGATCAATATACAATATGGAAATTGATAAGTCAAAGCCGATAATTATGGAGACCATAATCATTGGGATATGTTTGGTGAGGATTCATCTTTAATACGCCCCCGCAAGATCGACCTTCCATCAAGAACGCCAATCTTGGATCGTAAATAATCAAAACTTTGGGAAGAAAATAGTTTAGTGAGAGCATCAGCTAGTTGATCTTTTGTGGAAACATGAGACACACGGAGAAGGCCTTTAGACACTTGATCTCGAACAAAGTGATAATCAATGGCAATGTGTTTCATTCGAGAATGAAATGCCAGATTTGCACAAACATAAGTGGCACCAATATTATCATAATATATCTCTGGAAGGGAGCTAAGTGCGACGTGTAATTCTCTTAAAAGAGATTGCACCCAATTGACTTCGGCAGTTGTAGAAGCTACAGCACAATATTCTGCTTCAGTAGAGGAGCGAGGTACAGTACGCTGCTTCTTCGAGCACCAAGAGATTGGATTTTTACCAAGATATAAGATGAAGGCTGTGGTAGGGGTGCGGTAATCACGATTTCTAGCCCAATCGAAATCAGAAAAACCATGAAGAAGTAATGGAGACTGTCAATGTAAAAAGAGACCATGATGAAGTGTATGTTTGAGATACCGCAATAACCTTTTTGTGGCAGTCCAATGAGTTTGTAAGGGAGAGTGCATGAACTGAGAAAGTTTGTTCACAACATAGGAGATATCCGGTTGAGTCAAAGACAAATATTGAAGTGAGCCAATCACTGAGCGATATTCCATAGCATCTATAGGTGGAGAATCATCCTTTAAGACAAGGGTGGTTAAAGTAGAGAGTGAAGTAGTATTGATTTTAGTCCCATCGATTTTTGTACGTTTAAGGATATCTCTAATATATTTTTGTTGGCAGGGGAAGAGACCATTCTTGGTTGAGAGAACTTCCATACCCAAAAAATAGTATAGAGCACCCATATCTTTGATCGAGAATTAAGAAGAGAGAATCTGAATGAAATGTGCAACTGAAGCAGAGCAATTTCCAGTAATAATTAAATCATCAACATATACAAGAAAGTATATTATGATGCCATCCTTGTGATAGACAAACAAAAAGGTGTCTACATATGAATTAACAAACCCATATGCAAGTAAAAAGAAACTCATCTCCTTGTACCAAGCTCAAGGAGCCTGTTTGAGGCCATAAATAGCCTTACGCATCCTACAAACATGGGAGGAAAAGTTAATATCAACAAAACCAGGTGGTTGAGCCATTTAAGCCTCCTCTGATAGACTCCCTTGTAAAAATGCATTATTAACATCTAATTGATGTATACTCTAGCCTCGTGCAAGAGCAAGACATAAAACCATCCGAATAGTTATAGGTTTAACCACAAGACTAAATGTCTTCGTAAAATCAAGGTCAGGGTGTTGATGGAAACCCTTGGCAACTAGTTTTGCCTTGTATTGCTCAATACTCCCATCTGGTTTTTGTTTGATTTTGAAAAGCCATTTGAAACCCACAATATTTTGATATGGATTTGGAGGCACCAACTCCCATGTGCTATTTAGAACAAGTGCCGTAAACTTGTCACTCATAGCCATTCTCCATTTAGGATCCTTTAAGGCTTGAGAAACACAAGATGTTTCATATGATAAAGGTAGTGGGTGTTTGGTGGTTACATGAATTTGTTTGGGTTTGAAGATATTATTTTGGGAGTGAGTTTTCATTGCGTGAGTTCGTAAGGGCACAGGTGAGGGTGATGGTAAAGGTGGCTTAATAGGTAATGATAAAGTAGATTCAGTAGATATAGAATGAGTAGTGGATGAAGATGAATTATAAAAATCTGTGCAAGAGGCAACATGATCAGAGGAACTAATAGAGACATTATCGTTTTGAGATCCCTCGGATGAATCATGAAAATTACTAGCATTATGTGCAAGCATTTGTGGTGGCACACTCTTAGGCAGCATGTGTGAAATATTAGGAATAGAAAAATGTGGTGGAGTTAAAGAAGCAATTAAAGACTCAGGTAGACCCCGCGAATTGATGCTAGAAGTAGTGACCCGTGGTTTGTTTTTATCAATCAATTGGAAGGGATATTCATTTTCATTAAATTGAACATGGCGAGAGACAAAGACACGGTGTGTGATGGGATCAAAACACTTGTATGCACTTTGTGAAGAGGCGTATACAACAAAAACACAAGCATATAATTTTGGTTCAAGTTTATTTTTAGTGTAAGGTTTTAGCCATGGAAAACATAAACATCCAAAAATTCTCAATTTTTGGTAATTGGGTGATAACCCCAAAAGGTTTTTAAATGGTGTCTGATAATTAAGAGTACCTGTGCGAAGACGATTAATCAAGTATGTAGCAGCTTGGAAGGCATGACTCTAAAATGACAAAGGCATGGAGGCTTGGTGAAGTAGAGTTAGCCCAGTTCAACGACATGGCGATGTCAACGTTCAGCGAAACCATTATGTTGAGGTGTTTGGGTAGGAATGGTTAAGTGAGAAATTTTGTGGGAAGTAAATACTGATTTTAACTTTTTGTATTCACCCCCACCATCGGAATAAATTGAAATAATGGGTGTTTTGAAAATTTTTCTACCAAAGTTTTGAACTTGAGAAATACGTCAGACACATTATATTTCAAACGAAGTAGGGAAAGCTAAACATATTTAGTAAAATGATCCACAAATACTACATAATATTTGAAACCATCAACAGATTCAATTGGAGCAAGACCTCAAACATTAGTGTAGAGAATATCTAATGGACCTTTACTATGAAGCGTTGACACATAGAATGGAAGCCTATGGCTTTTATTACAAGAGCAAGACTCACATGAAACTAAATAAGTAGAAGAAAGTGACAAAAGAGAATGCCTTTTAATGAGAAATTACAAAATTCGACTTGACGAAGACGTCGATGCCAATTAGTAGTTGAGTGTTTAACGCCCACAAAAGCCATTGGAGAGGTACTAGTAAATTCATGCTGCATCGATCGCCACTCATAGGTATTGTTCTTATTCGGTCTTTTGAACAGTGTTGCCCCCGTGTGCAGATCCTTCACCAAAAAATAAGTAGGTGAGAATTCAATAGAAGCATTATTAGTTTTACAGAATAGAGAGACGGAAATTAAATTTTGTTTCACAGAAGGCACACAAAGAACATTTTTCAAGGAAAAAATGTGGGAGGGCGAAGAGAGTTAGGTTGTCCCAACATGAGTTATTTGTAAGCCAGATCCATCACGTAATATAATATCATCAGGGCCTTTATAATTTGCGTGAAGAGATAATTTTGTAAATCTGTAGTAACGTGATGGGAGGCTCCTGTATCAAGTAGCCAGTTTGGATTTTGATTCCCGGAGGAAGTGGCACAATTGGCAACTGGAACAGGTTTAGGAGCAGGCTTAACACTAGGACATCGTTTTGCAGACTGACCAATCTGATCACATAATTGGCACTTCACTTTGGACCAATCTACTTTGCCATTTGGTTTTTTTTGGAAAATTGTTCTAAATACTAGATGGCCATTGGTTTCCAGCCTTGCCATTTCTTATTCTATTTTTCTGGGTTAAATTGGCTGTTATAGGAGAAGAATCACCTTTGGAGGATTCACGATGGAGAAAATGTTCATACTCCACAAGTTTGTCATGAAGAGCTTCAAAGGATATAGGTTGTTCTCTAGCACATATTGCTCCGGTAATTTCTTTGTACTACGATCCAATGCCATTAAGGTAATGAAGAGTAATATCATCATCATCTAGCGAGGCCCCAACTAAAGCCAATTGATCTGCAATAATTTTGACTTCTTGAAGAAATTCAGTGACAGATTTGTTACCACAAGTTGTGTTGGAGAGCTTTTTTTTGAGTGACATAAGTCTAGACCGAGAACGATTTGCATAAGTTTGAGCAATCTTGTCCCAAGCCTCACGATAAGTTTTTGCAGGAGCAATGAAGGGCATGAGAGGCTCAGATAATGAGGCAAAAATAGCATGGAATAGAAGTTGATCTTGTTGAACCTAATGAGAATAAAGGGGGTTAGGAATAATGACCGCATTTTGGGTTTTGGTGGCTTCTGGACATGGAGTATCACCATTTAAATAACCCAAAAGATCGTAGCCAAGTAAAAGAGAATTAAATTGAGCACGCCAAGAAGGGTAGTTTGTTGGAGTAAGTTTTAATGGCAATTAAGCGACTCCATTAATGATAATAAGGGGAGGTAGTTTGCTGTTGGAAGTAGCCATAGTTGTTGGAGTGGTGATCTCAGAATTTTGAGTAGTATTGACAATTCCTTCAGCCATGATAAAATTGGGGTTAAATCGGTCGTTGGAGCTTTGATGCTCTGATACCATGTAAAAGATAAAAGAATAATGAAAAGCTTCACTTTTATTCAATGGCTTTTTCATCGTCATACACACAAGTGAAGTAAATTAAAAAGGAGAGTTTGACTATAGACAAGCTAAATTGTAAGAGCAATTTACGTAATAGTGATCAATATACAATTTGGAAATTGATAAGTCAAAGCCGAAAATTATGGAGACCATAATCATTGGGATATGTTTGGTGAGGATTCATCTTTAATAACTATAACTAATAAGAATCGTACCGTTTGAACAGTAATAACCCAATATGCGGCACATGCTTCATAATTTCATATCTTATTAAGTTTGGCAAGAAGGAAGACAGTGGCCGAAGTGACAACAGGAATAAAGATATCGTTAGGAACTGCTTTTGGCGCTACCCTTTGCTTTATAAGCAGTGCTGTTATTGGTACCCCAAACATGTAAAATATTATATCCTTTGCTCCAAAACCTGTTAATCCTGTATCAACTATCAATTCTTTAATTATCTTCCCAAATTCGTCCTTCGTTAATGATTTTCCTTTCCCTTTGTGGTGCTTCTGCAAAGATATAAATAAATAAATAAAAATAAAAATAAAAATAACATTAAAAAATAAAATTAAAGTAATCATTCATCATGTTTATTTTGAGAAAATGTTGTCGGAGAATAGTTCAGTTGATTGTAAATGCATTTTGCGCTTGTGATCACTAAAGTTTTGAGTAATAATAAAAATAAAGGTTAGTATTTGGCGGATTAGATTTTTCAATTCCATTCATATTTTTTCTTTGAAAAAAATGTGTACGTTGGAAAAATAATCGAAACTCCACTATAGTTGTTTTAAAAGAATTTTTCTTTGATTCATCACCCAGTTTAAATAGGAAGATAAAGATTAAGAAACTAATGTGGGTTTTATCGAATTTTACTTCATTTTTCTTTTAAAAGAATAACTCATCGACATTTTTATTAATAAATTTTGTGAATTCTACCTCATCAGGAGTAAAATAGTGAGAGATACAAAATCTAAAAATTAATGGAGACTCAGGAAGATGATTAATTTACTGAAACAATGAAGGGTTTTGATAATTTTCTCTCTGTACAGTTTTATATATTAAAAACTAATAGTCATGGAAAATTGCTTACCTCATAAGCTTCCCGGAGTGTTTCAGTCTGGGGTACACGGAACTGTGAGCTGCCAAGACTTTTGTTGATATCTCTGTGCGTAAAATAAAAATTATGGCATTAATTTCTCCATCCATATTGTTAATTATCTTAATTTCAATGGCATATGAAATTCAAATATTTTAATTCTAAATTATAAAAAAATAAAATAAAATGACGAACAGAGAAGTCTAAGAAAAATACTCGATAGTTTGGCATACAGCTTGGTAGAAGTCTGCTGAGGTCAGAGCCTTTCTGCCACCAGCAAAATAAGCTTCATAACATTTTTCTACTGTTGGACCAATCTCTTTTACCTTCTTTTCCTCGCTTCCTTTCAAAATTAAATGAGAGACATTAAATTAGAAAAAAAAAAGAAAAGAGAAACGTGTGACGTACATCTTAGCTTTGTAAATTATAAGAAAATACAGCATTATATATATATAAATTAAGAATAATGATAAAGTATAATGATGCGCTCATCAATTTCGGAACAAAATTTATATTTCGAAGACGTCTCACCAGTTCATGACACTCAAGTATTTGATAATAAATAATTGTTTACATCATTATTAATGAGATATATAATGCTAATTCCATAGATTTTTACGAAATTGAAGAAACAGGATTTCAGAACCATACCAAGTAGTTCGAAAATCATTATTCAACTGCAGCTTTTAAGTTTTTAATGCTAATAACATAGTTCTATATGATACGTAGGATTGGAACATCAAAGCCCTGTCAGTTTGAAGAATGAGGCAATGCTTGACAAATATTGCACTATTATGTAATAAATCAATAAAATTTTCCAACAATATTTTTTTCAATGAAGTTTTAAACTCTTTATAATATCATGATCACATAAGTCAAAATGTGCTTCGTAAACCTTCCGAGAAAAAAATAACAAAAAGAAATGGTAATGCAAAGAGACAGATGAAGGACAAAAAGAATTACCAGAAGCTAATGTCTTCAAGGCTTGGCCCATTATATTTTCTATTTAAAGTTTTCAAGGCAACTAAGGTGAATTGATAAAACCTCAGCTCTCCTATATAACAAGTCTTTATGCGTTTTATCTTATGAATAAGACTTGCAAGATTGGGAGAGTATCCACAATTTCCTGGGAACGAAGCAAACTTTTCTTCAAATGAAAAATAGAAAATCGATATATAAGAAACAAGGAATCAAGCTAAATGATGAGTTTAAGCTAGAATTTTGATTCTTTACCACCTCAAGGGAAAACTGCAATTCCATCCATTACAAAATACAAATCAAAATATAAATAAACTATTGCTTGTATTTATGAAATATATTTTTATCCCATATTTCTATTCTAATTATATGGTAATTATATTTTATCGAAATTAACTAAAAATTGTGAATACTAACTTAAGTTTAAAATATAAATAAATCATTCATTTATTGCTATCTTATTTTAAATAAGTTTATATATGTAAATTTAAAATTGTTTTATTTTTTAATATTTAATGAAGTGTCATGATATCATAAAAATCAAAGAAATCAATAATTCATTTAACTAAATATTTAATTACTTAAAAAAATAATTTTTTTACAGATTATTTTATGTGTTTTATGATGATAAATTTGTAAGGGCACTTTTGCATTTGCATTATTGAATTTAATTTTTTTATTATATTAATATGATTTTTACGTTCACAAATTATTAAGAGTAATTGGGTTGACAATTTAAATCATATACGAACTAATCTTATGATACAATGGGATAAAATTTTTATAAATTTTTATGTTTGTAAGATTACAAGGTGGGCGCAGGATAAGCAATCCTAAAGCTATTAAATTCACCCATTATGAGATAAGATATGACTGTTTTAAATGATTTATTCATTCTTTCTCTCTTCTCATTCTGTTATAATTATTCATTTCTCCCTAATGCTATTTCATTTTAAATAAATTTATATATGTAAATTTAAAATTATTTTATTATTTAATGAAGATTACAATATTATAAAAATTCAAAAATAAATAATTTACTTAATTATTTAAAAATTAATTTTTTTTAAAAATTATTTTATGTGTTATATGATGATAAATTAGTGATGTGACTTTTATATTTACATTATTGAATTGAATTATTTTATTATTTCAATATGTTTTTACGTTGACAAATTATTAAGAGCAATCGGGTTGAAAATTTAATCATATCCTAATTAATTAATTAATCTCGCGACCCCTCGGGATAAAATTTTTTATTGTTTGTGGGATTATATGGTGGGCGCAGGATAAGCAATCCTAAGGCCGTTAAATTCACCAAACATGAGACTAGACATTATTTATTTTAATTGATTTCCTCACTTTTTCTCTCTTCTCCTTCTCTTATAATTATTCATTTCTCCCTCTTCTCCAAATTATTCGTTTAATGCTAACTTATTGTAAATAAGTTTATATATGTAAGTTGAAATTTATTTTATTGTGTAATATTTAATGAATATAGTAATAATAATAATAATATAAAAATTAAATTTAAATAAATAATTCATTTATTTAAAATTTTAATTATTTTAAAATAATGCTGCTTTTAAAAAATATTTTATGTGTTATATGATGATAAATTAGTAATGACACTTTTATATTTACATTATTAAATTTAATTTTTTTATTATATTAATAATGTTTCTTTTATGTTGACGAATTATTAAGAGCAACTGGGTTGACAATTTGATCATATCCTAACTAATCTCATGACTCCATGGGATAATTTTTTTTTTTTTTAACTTACGTTTAAGCAATTCTTGCTGAGAATGTGTACTTGTGGGGAATGGCAAATGTAAAGAATTGCAGTAATAATGGTGGTACTTTATTATATAAAGTAATGTGTTTACAAATCTATATGTCGAAAGAAAAAAATATAGTAATAAGTAAACTACAAAAAAACAATTTATACTATGAAATACATTACAAATGCCGTTTTCCTTAAAACATTATTTATCCCCACCAGTTGAGTGATGCACATGGATTAACTAAATACGACCCTTGTTTGCTTGAATTGTGCATTAATGAAAACAAACCTAAATACTCTTGAATATTACAAGCCTACCAAGAATCAATATATTGTTCTTGTAGAAAACAATAAATTAATTATTTTATGAATAAAAATATGTGTTATATGATGAAATTCACTTTAGAAAAGAAGGTTGAGAAAAGAGTAGTGTAGAATTATTATTTTAATGTCAAAATGGCCTAGACATGGCCTCAATTTATAGATAAACTTATGCCTTCTATTTGGGTTGTCACCTTTTATGATACCTCTTCATTCATAGTCATTGGATCATGATTTAATCTTAATCAACGGTTTAAATTGAACCATCACCATTTCAAATGAAATGCCACCATGAATGGATGTATCTTTAAGAAAAGATACCTCTTCTAAATTAATCGAACATGTCTTTACAATAAGAAATTGTTTATTTTGAAAATTAGTTGAACAATCCCCACACCATTTTTAAAATAAATGAATTTTGGAAAATTTTCTCGCAGATGTTTGGAAAACATATGCATAAATGTAGATTTCTTTTATACTTGAACCTTCACTTAGTGACAACTTATCAAGGTTAATCAAGGTAGCCTAGTAGCCAAGCTTTGAATTGACAACCTTGTTCAAATAATCAAATATATCTTACAAATAAGTTTTTAAATTCTCAAATGTTCTTTAGCTGACAATTGGATTGGCCCTGCGTCTATTCTCTATTTTCATGAGTGCTTTAGTAACCAGCAAAGTTACATAAGAAGTAAAATCATCTCGTACACTCACTTAGGTAGACTCATCTAGAATGTCCCAGAAACTAAATCATTTATGAATGATCTATTAAAACCTAAATGGCTTATCCTTTCTTATATGTTACAATTATCAAGCACTCACTATCAGGATGCATCTTAAAATATTATAGTGCTTGCCATCACAACATATGATGCACTTTGCTCATTAAACCCAAGATCTTGATGTTTAAAGTGTTAGGGTCGAGTTTCAATCATTAGTGATTAGATATTGTTGGCTTCAGTCCCATCCCCTTACAAGTTTTTAATACAATGTCCCTTGTAAAGCCCTCAGTTAAGGGATCCGCCAAATTTTGGCATGATTTCACAAGTTAAATTTTGATTACTCCATTTATAGATAATTGTCTCACATAACTATGTTAAACCAATGTGCCAAGACTTTCTATTATAGATTTTTTTGTATGCCCTTGACAAAGTTACCTCACTATCATTGTGAATGGATATAGGAGGCATTAGTTTAGACCAAATAGAAATTTTTATAAGAAAATTCCTTAACCATTCAGTTTCCTTACTACATGAAGCCAATGCTACAAATATTGCAGCCATGGTGGAGTCTATTATATAAGTTTGTTCTTTAAGCCCCATGAAATAACTCCTTTACCAAGAATAATTATCCAACCACTTTTGGATGTATGATCATCTTGATTAGTAATCCGACTAGCATTTGAAAACCCTTCCAAAACTGAAGGATATCCATTGTAATAAATACTATAATCCGTTGTCTGTTTTTTAGAATTCTTTACACTACTTGCCAGTGTGTGTGGCTTAGATTACTAGTATATGTACTCAACATTCTAGCAATGAAAGCCATGTCAGGCCTAATACAAGCCATAGCATTCATAAAACACCCAATAACATATGCATATTCTAATTGGGATACTACTTTTCTAGTTTTAAGATACAATCTTTTGTTTGAATCAAAAGCCATTGACGCAGGATTACATCATAATAATTAAATTTCTTTAAAATTTTCTTAATATAATGAGATTGAATCAACACTAGACCATTATCACTTTTGATAATTTAGTCCCCAAAATCACATCAATAAGCCCCATGTCTTTCATATATTAGATAACAATGATGATTTGGTGACTTTAATTCTCTCATTATCAATACCAAAAAATAACATGTCATTTACATATAAACAAATAATAACACCTTTATTCCTATTGAATATGCTATATATACATTTATTAGATTCATGAATATTAAATCCATTAGAAATAATCAATTTGTAAAACCTTTCATGCCACTGCTTTGGAGCTTATTTAAGGCCATATAAAGGTTTGACTAGTTTACAAATTTTAAGTTCTTGTCCTAGCATAACAAAGCCTTTTGGTTATTTCATGTTTTATGCCATTACTTTGGAGCTTGTTTAAGGCCATATAAAGATTTGACTAATTTACAAATTTTATGTTCTTATATTGGCATAACAAACCCTTCTAGTTATTTTATGTAAATTTCTTCATCTAATTCTCCATTTAGCAAAGCTATTTTTACATCCATTTGATGGATTTCAAAATGATAAATTGAAGCCAAAGCAATCAAGACTCTAATAGTAGCAATTCTTGCAACAAGTGCATATGTATCAAAATAATTAAAGCTTTCATTTTGTGTAAGGCCTTTTGCTACTAGTATTCTTTTAAACCTTTTAATTGTTCTATCAACTTTCTTCTTCTTTTTAAAAATCCATCTACAACCTAATATGATTAGAGCTAGGTGGTAAACCAACTAATTTTCAAGTCTTATTACCCATAAAAGCATTCATTTCGTCATTAATGGCCTCTTTCCAAAAGGTCATATCTTAAGACGTTATTGTTCTTTCTAGGTGAAGGGATCAAACTTTATACTAGGTGTGATTGTGGTTTGTTTATATCGTGAGTCTCTTGTCTTTTCTACTAAATAGACTATAAAATCTAATAAAAAGGATTTTCTTGTCCTTACTCTTTTGCTTCTTATTAATTGGTTTTATTCATTATTACCATTACGCTTTTGACTAATTTTTATTGGTTTATCATCCTTTTGAGAATCAATTCATTTTGGTATAATGGAAAATCTATTTAAAAAAAATATGGCATCTTTAGACTTTGTAGAGTCTAATTTCTATTTTATTTACACAACAAATTCCAATTTTCCCTAAGATCCTTTAATAAGATCAATCAAGTTGCATATAACAGAATGTGCAGATTGGATGAATCAATGAATCTCACACTAAATCAAACAAAGAATTATGAACAATATAAGAACTAAATAATAGAGAGCAAGGAATAATCAACAGAACACTAAGCAAACTAATATGGCTCAGTCTTTAATAGCTTACATCCATAGGTGAATCCACCAAGTAGGCCTTTTATTGAAAAATTCAAGATGATTTTACAGAGATTACAAGCACAAAGTATCTGTGAACAAGATTTCTCTTTCTCACACTTTTTCCTTCAGAATCTCTCTCTCGGTTATTCTAGTAGTTTCCTCTGAAAACCTTCAACTTAAAACTAGCTCACATAAAAGAATTAACAATCCATAATATACAGTCAATGGACATGTGTGCAAGAATCCATTATAACAAACTTTGCTTAAACTTATAAAATCACGTGCTAGCTCATGTGAGTTGCTAAAGCCAAGTGTTGCCAAAACGCTTAGGCTGGTGTTGTTTTGAGCTTTACAATAGTTGTGCCACTTATATGACTTCATTAATCCATTATGAAACTAAAACGTTGCCATTTAGAGAAGGTGTTTGTATTCACCTTCTAACCAACAATTCTCCACCTTGAATTGAACACCCTGTTATTTATTCATTCACCAAACAACATATATCAGAAACTACACACATTCATTAAGCTCAAGCATTTGTTGAACTTAACAGTAAGAAAAACTTTTCTAAGCATATTAGAAAGATTATCATCACTATGTATTTTGATCATCTTGATAACTCCCCTTGATATCTCATTTCTAATAAAGTGAAGTTTGATGTTGATATGTTTGGTCCTCTCATGGTGAGCTGGATTCTTGTATAGATGAAGTGCATTAAAAATATCATAGAAGATTGGTACAGAGTCTTGTTTAAAACCAAGCTCACTAATTAAATCCTTAAGCCATGTGGCCTCCTTTGCAACTTTAGTAGTACTTGTAAATTCTGCTTCAGTTGTGGAAAGTGCTACAATATTCCATTATAATGAACTTAGCTTAACTTATAGAATCACGTGCTAGCTCACGTGAGTTGCTAAAGCCAAGTGTTGTCAAAACGCTTAAGGCTAGTGTCTTTGAGCTTTTCAATAGCTGTGCCACTGATATGACTTTATTAATCCATTGTGAAGCTGAAACTTTGCCACTTAAAAAAGGTGTTTGAATTCACCTGATATCCAACAGACTTTAATATAGTATTGATCTCAACAAAGTTGTTAGGTTCTATTGCAGAAACTTATAAGTTTTACCATATGTTCAGCATATCCCAAAAATATACATTTGATTTCTTTTTCTCCTAATTTTTTTTTATCCTAGGTTTAAGTAGTCTTATAATTGCTTGATGACCCCAAACTCTTAGATAAGAAAGATCAGGCTTTCTCTTTTTCCATAATTTATAAAGGATTAGTTTTGTTTTCTTATTAGACACTCTATTCAAGACATGACATGCAGTTAAAAGAACTTCACCCCAAAAACCTTTACTAAGTCCAACATTAAAAAGCATAGTATTAACCATTTCTATTAGTGCCTTATGTTTCCTTTTAACTATACCACTTTGTTGCAGTGTATATGTAGTGTCAGTTTCATGCACAATGCCAACATATTCACAAAATTCAAAAAAATTATATTTACCTCCTCTATCACTTTTGAAGCATTTAATTTTAATGTTAAAAAAATTCTCAACTTTGTTTTTATAAATTTTAAATTTATCTAACATTTGATCTTTAAAATGTAATGAATACAAATAGCAATATTTTGGAAAATCATCAATAAATGTTACAAAATATTTTTTATCACCTTTACAAGGATTATTATGCATATCACATAAATCACTATGAATTAAATGCAATAAAGAAGATATTTTTTTAATTTTTGAAAAAAGAGTTCTTGTGATTTCAGTCTGTGCACACACTTTACATTTTTTATGCATATCATTTTCATATTTAGGAATTAATTCTAAATTAGCCATATCATGCAATCTTCTAATATTCACATGTATTAAACGATTATGCCAAAAAGATAATGAGTCAATCATATAAGCAGAAGAACTGTTTATTTTATTAATATTGTGTTTAAACATTCCCTCATATATGTATCCTTTCCCAACAAATATACCACCCTTAGACAATACAAATTTGTTTGACTCAAATACCAATTTGAAGCCAAATATATTAAGAAGGCTACCATATACAAGATTTTTCCCAACTTCAAGTACATGACAAACATCAATAAAAGTTAAGGTTTCTCCATAAGTAAACTCTAGTTTCACATTGCCTTCTCCTTTAATAGCTACAGTGGAGGAACTTCCCATGTAAATTCTTGAGACTTGAGACTTTTGCGTTGTAAGAACATAGACCACATTAAGGCTTGTCAACAAGAAATATAACTTTTTCTGCCAACGTATAAAGTTGCTACAATCAAATCACTCTAGTTTGACAAAATCAACTGCGAATTGTCAAAAAGATGAACTTGGTGACATTGTTATAGAAATAATGTCTTAGGATTGTTGGGGATACGTACTTGTAAAGAATGACAAATGTAAAGAATTACAATAATAATAGTGGTACTTTATTATATAAAGTAATGTGTTTACAAATCTATATGTACAAAGAAAATATATAATAATAGGTAAACCACAAAAAATAATGTATACTTCAAGGCACATTACAAATGTCATTTCCTTAAGACAATATTAGTCCCTACCAATTGATTGATGCATATGGGTTAAGCAAATAGGCCTTTAAGATACAATAAAACACTTATTTGTTTGCTTTTGTCATGCATCGATAAAAGCAAACTTGAATACTCTTAAATATTGCGAGCCTACCAAGAATCAATATATTGTTCCTGAAGAAAATAATATATTGGTTATTTAATGCATAAAAATATGTGTTATATGATGAAATTCACTTCAGAAAAGAGGGCTGAGAAAAGAATGGTGTAGGATCATTATTTTTATGTCAAAATGGCCTAAACACGGCCTTTATTTATGGATAAACGTTTGCCTCTCTTTTGGATTGTCACCTTTCATGATACCTCTTTGTCTATGACCATTGAATTAAGATTTGATCTTAATCAATAGTTTAAATTAAACCGTCACCATTTCAAATGAAATGCCATGAATGTATCTTTAAGTGAGAAGTTACGTTTTTTACAAGGCACAATTAATTGGACATGTCTTTACAATAAGATATCATTTACTTGGAAAATTAGTCGAACAATCCTAAGGCTATTAAATTTACCAATTTATGAAATAAGACATGATTTATTTTAAATGATAAACAGGACTATTGGCACCCTCAAAACTTCTCTTATTATGCTTTTTTTTTAATATACCTTATTAAAATATTTAAAAATTATATGATCTCTTGTAACATTTCTTTCAATGTTGAAAATAGCTTTAATTTATTGGGGTTTTCACTCAGTTTTCCTAGTTGCTTTATAATGGGGTTTACAACATTAATCTTGATTGATTATATGTAAAATTTACAGGTGCATTTTTTTTTAATCAAAATCATAATTGTTCAACTAGTATTAGTTATGCCTTAATATATTTGCTGCGCAGCAGATTGATTTGAACACAAGTTTAGTTTATATAAGTGCATTTTGGAAGAAGTTGAAGACATCTTTTGATTTTAAAATTGAAAGCCTGAATCACTCTATGATTTGAAGCCAACAATAAGAAATTCTCAGCCTCTAAAACATATATTCCAAATTACAAGCCTTCTATTGCTCTTATTCATTTAAGTATGTTGTAATTTCCCATAAATTCTCATTAATGATTGAGAATGAAGAAAAAGTGGATGTTGATTGCATATCTTGGATACATGAAAATTGATCTCTATAGAACAAAAAAAAAAAAAAATAGTAGCCATAAAAATTAAAAAGAAGATTATGAAATTTTTTAAATAAATTTCAAACTCAAAACACACTTAGGTGGGGTGTACAGGGTCTGTCATGTACTGTTCTTTCACTTGTATGTCTTTAAGTGTAATTTTAATTAGGGGTGAAGTTGTAAACAAAAGGAGTTTTAAAAAGAAATTGGAGGGGAGCTAATAGCTCACCTCTTAAATGATTTCTTCACTATTTCTCTATTCTCATTCTCTTATAATTATAGGGTTTTGAATTAAATACCCCTTAATAGTTTAAAAATTATTTAAATATCCTTTCTTTTTTTTATTTTTATGGATACCTTAAGAAATGCATGTAAAGTCTAAAATTATCAAAACTACTCCTCTTCACTCTTTTTTGACACTCGAAAGCTCTTTTTACTCAAAGCAAGTAGAAAATCCCTTAAAATCTTTCAACACCTTTCATAATCTTTTACACAAATAAAACTTTTTTCAATTGCAAGGTGGTGCATTTCTCATTAAACAACCCAATAAGGTATGTTAATGTTGTTAGGTTTTGAGTTTCCTAGAAGAATTTAGATATTTCCTCACATTATGATGTTCTATTTTCAATTTTTTCCTTATGCTTCCTTATATGTGAAAATGTATGCAATGTAAGTTATTTAATTAATTTTTTCAGCAAGATATCTTGTTAAACATGTGTTTATGGTGCAAATGTTTAGGTTCGTGTATCCTTTTCAATGTTGAGTAAGTCATGCAATCAGTAGTGTACATAATATAATTATGTAAGTCATGCAATCATGTAGGTTGTGTAAGTCACATAGATCATGTAGTTATTATATATGATATTTGATACTATTGATTTTATTGTATCAACAAATATGGTTTTGATATGCATACCTATTCTCTTTAGTGGTGTATGGATTGAGCAAAATGATGAGCATAGAGTTTAAGGTTCTGAGGCTAAACGGATAATGATACCTCGATCGAGAACATATACAGAATTAATGGAGAAAATATCTCAAGTTATTGATATAGATATCTTAAGTTACTTGGATGAGCAACTATTAGTTATTAATTCAATGATAGGAGATAATGCTCCAGCTACTGTAAAATTAATATAAACTTACAATACTAGTCCAATTAACGTAAACTTTTCTAGATTTGAAGTACACTTACAAAAGTTTAGTATCGTAATTACAACACATTTAAATAAATAGCATGTTAATTCTTCTCCAAAATTAACGACTTGTAATGAAAAAAACCTTCATCTAGTTTCTTTCGATAAGAAGAGACATATGTCTTAGTATAATAGGTTTGAATGTCTTCACCACGTGCAAGTGTCTCCAAGTAACGTATAACAAACACACTGCAGACTCTATTGAGAATTGTAGAAAATAGTTAATTACATGCTAAATAAAGAACTAAAATAATATAATATAAATTCTTAGCACAAGTTAAGTCTTCAAATAAATAAAATATTCTTATGAACTAAGAATAATGAAAAAAGTCATGTAATTTTAAGGACATGTACTTGTGCAGTCATGTAGTACAAGAAGTCTTGTAATACATGAAGGTCATGTAATACACGACTAAAGTCATGAAGCTTGTGTAATACACGATCGAAGGTCCTGTAATATTATAGTAAGTCATGTAATAAACTAATGAGAGTTGTGTATTACACGAAGTCATGTGTATTACAGGACCTTGAGTGGTATATTACACGAGTTTGCACGACAGAACTATAATCTAGATAATCCATCAAATCTTCACCAGTTCCATGAAACGAAAATAGTTGCAAAGTTTGTTTTTCAAAATGTTATGAGAGACCCACAACCAATTTAATTTATTCGTTCAACATAAAACCCTAAATTTTTTATTTTCCCCTAAGTTTTAAAATTCTATCAACTAATTAGAAGAACGAAATTGATTATTTACCTAAAAAGATGGATTTCGGTGATTGTACAGTAACAAATCGGCTTTTAACAATTGTGTAGCAATGAATTAACTTTTATCTATCCTTTTCTAAACTCCAACTCTTCTTCTTCTCCAAAAAAGTTATGTATAAGTCATGTATATGCCTGTTAGCATTTTGAGCCATGTAAGCATTTTAAATTGAGGATACTTTAGTAATTTCATGTGAGTTTTTAAAGGGCATTCATGAAAATTTTGATAAATTCTATTTTTAGGGTATTCAAATAAGTTTAAAAGCACTATGAGGTACCTGCTGCAATTACCTCTATAATTATTCATTTCTTCCTCTTCTTCAAATTATTCATATATTAACCACTTATTTTAAATAAGTTTATGTATGTAAATTTAAAAGTACTCTGTTATTATCCAAAAAAAAATTTATTTAATATTTAATAAAGAAATATAATATTATAATAAACAAAAAATAATACATTTAATTAAATATTTAATTACTTTAAAACAATAATGTTTTAAAAAAATTATATTTAGTATTATATCATGATGAATTAGTAATGACACACTTGTATTCATGTTATTAAATTTAATTTTTATTATATTAATATGAATTTTATGTTGACAAATTATAAAGAGCACTTGGGTTGGCAATTTAATAATATCCTAAATAATATCATGACCCCGTGGGATAAAATTTTTTGACAATTGTCAGATTATATGGTGGGCAATCCTAAGACTGTTAGCTAAGATAAGGCATGATTTACTTGAAATGATTTCTTCACTTCATCTCTCTTCTCATTGTATTATAATTATTCACTTTGTCCTATTACCCTTTCCCCTTCCTCTTGCACATTATGTTTAGTTTTGTATTCTCTCTGTCTTTTGTTTTTGAATTTTTGCTTTTAATTTTTTATTTTTTACTTTGCTTAATATATAAAAAAAAAATATGTCATAAAAATGAGGAAGGCTTTAAAATGGGCTAAAATAGAAGAGCAATCAAACAAAAATTATGAAACTCGTTAAATTATCTTACAAAACTCGTTTTTGTAAATTCAGCCATTAAAAAAAGAAAAAACTAATTCTTTTACTAAGCACTACCCTTTTTTAAATCCATAAGCAACCTTTCAATCTTTCTTCTCAAGAAAATTAAGAATAATGAAAAAAGTTTCTAGAATGCACAAAAATTTCAATTAATTGAATCCTATATTTAGCTTTCAAATAAATATCCAGAATCAAATAAACAAACTCTAAGTTTAAAAAGCCAATATAAATGCATAAACTCTTTTTCGTTTAAAAAAAATCAACAACCAATAAACTCTAACATAACTAGTTCACGTGATTTATTACTGAAAGTTTCTTTTTTTATTCCATAAACTCTTGTTTGTAAACGTATAGAGAAATTATTTTTCCTCTACTTTGTGATTAATAAACACATTTGATTAGTGATGCAAGCTAAAGTTAACCAAAAAGTAATAATTTTTCTTTCAAATTGCAACTACCTAAAGAGTTTATTTCAAAGAGGAAATGAGTAGAAAGTTTGTGGAGATTTGCATTGTGAATCAAGTTCTTTACTGTAAAACTTACGTTTAATCTTCCTTTGTGCTTTTCAGAGAAAAGCAAGCTCAACTTCACTTTTTTTGTACTATGGTCATTTTTAAATGACAATTTCCCTACAGAACCCCCTTATAATAAAAGGGTGTAAGAACTTATGCATGTACTCTTAATTAAGTTTTAAAATGTAAATACATAATAGAGGTGTTTTTAAAGAACTTTTAAGGGTTGTTATACCACTCAAATTAAAAAAATCTATATACTTACCGAAATTTGGGTATGAGAGGTGAAACATTTTATTATTCATAAAAAAAACCTCCATACGAACTTAAATGATGAATGCAAAACTTGTTCACACGAAACAACATTATTTTTCATATTGTTTTTGCAGCTTATGGTCATAGGGCAGCACACACAAGGCATTTAAACTCATAAGAAAGTGAAAACGACATAAATTCAAGTCGTTTCAACAATAAGCTTAAGTGATACGTGATGTGGCCTGTGATGAAAGAAGCAAAGCTATTATAAGCCATTATTCACATGTCAAAATCTGATGCATTATAGGTTTGCTATCAACTATTATAAAGCTTATCAACAAGGCTGCTTCAAGGATCATTTGAGAGAATTCTATAAGGGTTTTAAAAGAAAGAAAGTGTTATCCTGTTCCTTGTAATTTTATCTGTAAATGCTCTGTAATCTTCACTTGAATCATCAATAAATCTCATTTTGATGGCTTCTCCTATGGATGTAGATTGTGCACTCTTGCACAATTGAACCACGTAAATCTGTTGTCTTTGATTATGTGGTTTTTGCTTCTTAATTCAATTCATCTTTTATGATCTTAATCTTCATTAATTTTGTTGTAAAGGATTGTTAATCATTGAGTCATCAATGTTGGTTTGTTAGCTTATTAGCATCTTGCATTGATTTTAGTCTAGATCTGAGGCAATGATAGAATTGTTTTGAGTTCTTGGAAGCATTCAATTCACTACACTTGGTATCAGAGAAAAGCTTATAGATCAAGATCCAAGTATAGCTACATTTAATATTGACCTTGAAATGTTCAATATTAAAAATGGCTTCAATATGTTGAAGGTAAAAATAGAGGCATTGCTAGTGACACAAGAGCCTAGTGATACAATTCAACTAATGACCAAGAAAGAGAGTAAGGAAGTATCTTCATCAAAGACTCATAATCTAGCTGCTAAGATTGACAAGAAAGCTAGGGAAACTATAATCTTGAGTCTTGCAGATTCAATGATAAGGGAAATGGCAAAAGAACCAATGGTTGTTGACTTATAGGCCAAATTAGAGAGCATATACATGTAAAAGTCTCTTGCAAATAAATTGTATATTAAAAATAGAATATTCACACTGAAGATGGTAGAAGGTACATTGATTGAAGATCATCTTGATCAATTTAATAGAGTATGTGAAACTTTAGAGACTATTGATGCAGCCTTAAATGATGAGGATAAAGCTCCACTCTTAATAAGCTCTCTGCCTAAATCTTATGAGCATTTTGTTGACACCTTGATGTATGAAAGGTGGACATAGTCTCTAAATAAAGTTAAGTTAGCCTTAAACACTAAAGAACTACAAGGGAAATAAGAAAACTTAGGAAATAGTTCTGGTGAAGGCTTGACAACAAAAGTAAAGCTTGATGGAAAGAAAAAAAAAGTAAGGTAAGAATAAAGACAAATCCAAGAACTTAAAGTGCTTCTTAGGTATGAAGAAGGGCATTTCAAGAAAGATAAAAAAAAAAACCTAGGAAAAAAGGTAGAATAGGGATGCAGCTGTTGTAGAAAAAAAAAAGTTATGAGTCTGCTTGAGTGTGCTTGGTGACAAACAGTAAAAGAAAAGGTAAATGAGTTCCAGACTCTAACTATACATTTCATATGTGTCCATTCAAGAGTTACTTTACTAAGCATTGTGGTTTTAATGGTGGTAGAGTAATGATGGGCAATAATGTTTTGTGTAAGATCATAGAATTGGCAATATTAATCTTAAGTTACATGATGGTACCATTAGGGAGCTAAAACATGCTATATATGTGCTTGACCTGAAAGGGCATTTAATTTCTTTAGGTATGCTTGACCAAATGGAATGTAGTGTTACGATTGAATCTAATGAGATGAAAGTTGTCGAGCACTCAAGGGCCATTATGAAGGGTAATAGAAAAAATTGGTGTGTTTATTTAGATGGTGAGGTAGTTAATAGTGAACTTGATATGACTTCAAATGTTTTCATTAATAGTACCAAGCTATAGCATCTGAGGTTAGGACACATAGGTGAAGGGGGTCTTAAGGAACTGGAAAAGTAAGGTGTATTTAGAAGTGATAAGATTAGAAACTTAGAATTTTGTAAAGACTATGTTTTAGGCAAATCAACTAAAGCTAGTTTTAATAGAATAATTCACAAGTCTAAGGACAAATTATATTATATCCATTATGATTTATAGTCCTACACAAGAAGTATTTTTAGGTGGTAATCACTTTTCTGATCAACCAATGATGACTTCTTAAAAAAGGTACGGATTTATATCTTGAAAAGCAAGAATCAAGTATTTGATAAGTTTAGAGAATAGAAGACCTTAGTTGAAAATCAAACTGGAAAGCCAGTAAAAAAACTCATAACAGACATTGGCTTAGATTTTTGTAATTAAAGGTTTGATAGTTATTGTGTAGATGAGGGAATTGAAAGACACAAAACAGTGAAGTTGACACCTAAACAGAATGGCTTGGCTAAAAGGATGAACAGGACCTTTATAGGTAAAGTAAGGTGCATGCTTATACAATCAAAGCTTCCTAAGACAGTATAGACAGAAACATTTTTAATAGCCTGCTTCTTGGTTAACCTAAGTCCTTCTATTGCTATTAATTTCAAGACACCTCATATGATGCTGATAGGTTAAATAACAAACTATGGAGATTTAAAGGCCTTTGGCTGTTCAGCCTATACTCACATAAGCCAAGGAAAGCTAGCATTTAGGGCATTAAAGGCCATCTTAATAGGATATTCAGAAGGAGTTAATGGTTATAAAATCTAGTGTACAAATTTTAATCCTCCAAAATGCATAATCAGCAGAGATGTGGTATTCAATTAAAAAGAATTACTAAGTAAGGAGTCAGTTTAAAAACCATTTGAAATTGTTTTTAATGAGACAAATAAGCATTAATTTCAATCGAAGTTATTCAACCATGACAATGCACAAGAAGTTGCAGATTCAAGTGATATCATTGACAGATTAAATGGTCATATAACTCCACAACAAGAATAAGAATCACAGCCACTAGACTAGGGTTATGAACTAACTAGAGATAAATCCAAAAGGCAAATGAAACTACCTAGTCATGAATGCATTAATAAGAGTGTGTTTGGCACTAACAGTAGTTCAAGGCATGGAGCTTGATCAACTTGACGTCAAGACTATATTCTCACATAGAAAACTTGAAGAAATTATATTTATAGTCAATCTGAAGGGTATAAAGATCTTGAAAAGCCTAGACATGTTTGCTTAGTAAAGAAATCTCTTTTTGGACTAAAATAATCCCCAAAGCGGTAATATCTCAGATTTGATGAATTCATGGTTACACATAAATTCATGAGATGCGATTATGATTGTTGTGTGTACTATAAGCTGTTGACATATTAATAGCCTGTACAGAAAAAAACAATAAAAAGAATTTAAACTTGATGCTAAATTCTAAGTTTGATATAAGAACTTGGGGATTACAAGAAAGATATTTAGGTGTAGAAATTAAAATAATTATAATAAAAGGTCTTATATATCTGCCACAAAAGAAATATTTGACCAGGGTGTTTGATACGTATAAGATGTTGAACTCGAAGCCTGTAATGACACCCCTACTAACTCATTTTAGGTTAAGCAACTTATAATGCCTAAAAACAGATGATAAGAAACTTAAGATGGAAAATATGCCTTATGCAAATGCAATTGGATGCCTTATATATGCAATGTCATTATCAAGGCCAGATGTATCTCATGTAGTAAGTGTTGTAAGTAGATATATGGCCTCAACAGGTAGGGAACATCGAAAAGCAGTTAAATGAATTATAAGGTATCAAAGTAGTACATTGAGCTATGGTTAAGTTTATAGAAGAACTTATAGAAACTATGAAGGTTTGCTAGGGTATATTGACTTAGATTATTCTAGAGACTGAGTATGTTCATGTTTGATGGATGCCTTATTAACTAGAAAGCTACTTTACAACATATGGTTGCACGTTCAACTATAGAGGCAAAATACACAACTACAACTGAAGTTGTTAAAGTATTTTAATGGCTTCAAGGATTGATGAGTGAATTAGTTGTGAAACAAAAGACTATAATAGTCCTTTGTGACATCTCCAGTGCCCTTCATTTATATAAAGAATCCCGCACATAATGAAAGGACAAAACATATAGACATAAAATTTATTTCATCAGAAATAAAGTGTTTAAAATAATTATGAAGATGTGCCTAAGGTGCATACAGATGAGAACCATGCAAATATGCTTACTAAGGTGGCTTTTACAGCTAAATTCAAAGTTGGCTTTGGACCTAATTGGTTTAGGTGATTGATAATCATTTGAGGTTTGGAGAAGGAGGCAATATAAAGGGTTTGATTCAAGGTGGAGAAATATGGACTTAAGTGATGAATACAAAACTTGTTTGCATGAAATGACATTATTTTTCTTTTTTTTTCTTTTTTTTTTTTTTGCAACTTATGGTCACAGGGCAGTATATGTAAGTTAGTTACACTAATAAGACAGCTAAAATGAAAATAATTGAAGTTGTTTTAACTATAAGCTTAAGTAACATGTGATGTGGCATGTGAAAAAGGAATGAAAGCTTCTATAATTTGTTATCCACACATTAAAATCTAATGCATTTTAGGTTTGCTATCAGCTATTATATAAACTGATTAACAAGGCTTGTTTAAGGATCATTTAAAGTATTCAGGAGAGGGTTTCAAGAAAGAGAAAATGTTATCTTGTTCTTTGTAATCTTTTCTATAAATGCTTTGTGATCTTGACTTGATTCACCAATAAATCTCATTCTATTGGCTTTTCCTATAGATGTAGATTGTGCACTCTTGCACAATTAAAACACGTAAACCTATTTTCTTTGATTATGTGTTTTCTGCTTTTAAATTTAGTTCATCTTTTGTGATCTTAATCTTTATTAATTCTGTTACAAAGGGTTGTTAACCATTGAATCATCAAAGTTAGCTTGTTTGCTTATTAGCATCTTACATTAATCTTAGTCTAGATCTTAGGTCGTGATTGAATTGCTTTCAGTTCTTGAAGGGATTCAATTCACTACACTCTATTTTTTATTTTCATTAAAGGGAAAAAGTGAACATACAATATTTTCTCTCCAAAGACACCTACACCCCGTATAGATACAATTTTTCATTTTTTAAGATTTATTTGCACTCATCATCAATCTCTTTTTAAGGATCAATCAATTGTTTTAGTTATCAAAGAAAGGGCAATCAACAAGAATTCTTCTTGAATTGAAATACAATTTAAGAATATGTAAATTTAATCAAAGACATTTATAATGCTTAGTTATAGAAGCATTGAAAGTTAAAGCTATAGCTGTTTGATGACATGCTTTAAGGAAACATAAGTGGTGGGAAGCAAAAAGTTTAATTTAGCAAGTTGTACAGTGAAAACTAAAGGCAAATCAAGCATGAACAAAATCAAGGGTCATGATTTCGTGCAGGACATGACATGAAGAGCTAAGACATTGTAGATTGTTGGTGATAAGGTTGTTGTGTCTTACGTAATAAGATAAATAAATGTGATAACAGTTTCTAGTATAATATATTGTAATGTGATGCATTGTGAACCCTTGATATTAAGTTTAGATAGTAAGGTATTGTGATATACCATTATTTTTCATAAGATCACACACTATCCTGATGAATCCATAGCAAGACATAAGGCCAGATTGGTGGCAAAAAAATACCATTAAAAAGTTAGAATAGACTATACTGAAACATTCAACCTAGTTGCAAAGTCAGCTACCATTAATATTCTTTTAAGCCTTACAATCACATATGGCTGGGATATAAAATAAATGGATGTAAATGATGCTTTCTTAAATAGAGAGCTATATGGGACAATACTTATAGACCAACTAAATAGTTTAAAAGTCAATGGGAAAGATATTTATGTTTGTAGATTGAAAAAAGTCTCGTATAGGTTGAAAAGGAGCTAGGTGTGAAAAACTGAAGACAACTTTGGTAAGTTGGGCATTCATCAATGTAGTATCAAACACCTCTCTATTTTATTTAAAGGACGGAGAAAAAGTTGTCTACATTCTAATATATATAGATGATGTACTTATGATAGGTAATCAACATAAGGTGATAAATAATCTAATATAAGAATCGAACAAAATTTTTTTTATTAAAAATACTAGGATCCTAAAGCTATTTCCTTAGAATAAAAGTGAAGAGAGATAGTGGAGGTATGCATCTAAGTCAATGCAAGTACATTCTTGATTTGCTAAAAGAAAAAAATGTAACAACAGCTTAATTCCCAAGAGCTTAAACATCAAGTAAAGGCAAGAATTAGAGGAAGACAAAGCTGGATCATCCTTTAAAGTCACTACATTTTACAGAAGTGTAATTAGAGCACTATAATATGCAACAATCACTATATCAGAGATAGCATACACCATTAACAAACTATGTTATTTCATGTAGAATCTAAGAATGATGAATTGGCAAGGATACAAGAGAATGTTGAGGCACTTAAAAGGGACAACTGATTATGGATTATATTACAAACTTGAGTTGAAGATAGAGATATTAACTTGTATAGAGGCTGATTACGCAACAGATAAGGATGACAAAAGTCTATAAGACGCTACTGCATCTTCTTAATTGGTAACTTTGTATCATGGTGCTCAAAAAAGAAAAAGGTAATGTCAAACTCCAACACCGAGGCATAATATAAAGCCTTATCAAATAAAGCTGCAAAAGTAACATGGATATAGTCACTTTTGCTTAATATGGGAGTAATATTATAAAGAAAATCAATGTTGTAATGTGACAGCAAAAATGTAGTAGGTTAATTGAGAATCCAATCTTCCATTAGAGGATGAAGCACATTAAAATCATTGTGCATTTTGTTAGGAACAAGATCAACAATGGGAAATTTGAGCTTAATTATGTTCAGAGCAAGAACCAAATTGCTGATGGCTTTGTGTACTTAAGAAACAAACTCAATCTTTACATAGACACTAGAGTTTGAGACAAAGAGTTAAAGCTACACCTATTTAAGGAAATGCTTCAAAGAAACATAGCTAGTGAGAAGAAAAAAGTTGAAGTTAGCAAGTTGTATAGTGAAAACTAGAGGCATATCAAGCATGAATAGAATCAATGGTCATGATTTCATGAAGGATATGATATGAAGAGTTAAAACATTCTAGATTGTTGGTGATTAGGTTGTTGTGTCTTATGTAATAGGACAAAAAACATGTGATAGTCGTTGCTAGTCTAATGTATTGTAGTGTGACGCATTGTGAGCCCTTAATATTAGGTTTAGACAATAGAGTAATGTAACAACCTAGCATTATATATAGATTAATAAAGTGAAAAATGATTCAAGCAGGCAAAAATATTATTCATAGTCATTGTTGTATGATATACCTTTATTCTTAACTCCAAACAAGAATTTTCTATTAAAAAAACCTCATGATTATCAAATCGATTAGCATAAATCAATACTTATAAAGTGGAGCAACTGCACTGCTGCTTTAAGTGCCCCATCAAGCAGTGTTAAAAAATTATTTATCATTATCAACAACCAATTTAATTTCAAAACTACTCATCTTCAAAATTTAATTTCAACTCTCCTGAAACCCAAAAATAATGATCTCTTGAGTTTTTTATTCTCCTAAAATTAATTTGCTACTTGATAAAGTTTTTAGTCCCAATGATTGATTTATGCATTTAAATCATGCATTGAAATTACTTCACCACAATACTATATAGTGGATTTCAACGACACATTTTATAACATATATTTTGAGGTTTTGTGATTAGTTTTACATGGCTTAATTTCATAACAAGTTCAAAAATCTTGAATAATTATGTGCTTGAGTAGAATAACTCTCTTTTACTCCTGGGTTCTTATGGCACATTTACCAATTGATAATTGGAATGAGTTGGAGTCAAAATGGACTAAAGTTTGAATGAGACATGAGAATAAAAACAAGTTATTTACTTGAGCTGTAGAAATAGGATTTGAAACAAGTTGTGTTCCCACTTATGTGTTTACTTTGTCTTAAAATCATAATAGACTATTACAAGTTACAAAAATATCTTTAGTTAACTGTTGTCCTTAGGATTAATAATAATAATAATAATAATAATGATAATCATAATCATAATAACATTAACAACAATAATAATAAAATAATTAAAATACTAATAATAAAAAAAAATAATAAGAATAAAACTGATAAAAAATAATAAAACAATAAAATACTAATAATGATAATGACGAGGACAACAACATCATTAACAATAATAAAACATAATAATAAAATACTAATAATAACAATAATTATAATAATGATAACAACAACAACAACATTGATGATGATGACAATGATGATAATAATAATAGTAATAGAATTAATAATAATAATAATAGGACTTATTTGGAAATATTACAAAAATTTTGGGTATTTTTATAAATTCTATAAATTACTGTAAAACCTTGATTAATTAGTAGCTTTGAAATATGGAAAATCTATTAATTTAGTGAATAACAATATTTTGATAAGTTAATAATTATTAACTCACCAATAAAATGATAATTTATTAATTTATAAAGATAATATCAAGTTTATAATATGAATTTTTGCGAAGTATAAAGCTAATATAATTAAAGAACTAATTTTGTCAACATCTGTGACATGATGCTGATTTGATCTTGTTGAGTGAATCGGTCATTTAATAATCTTTTGGCTTGATCACAATTACATGGTAACTCATTAGATAGAACTTTTTGGAAAAACAATATATTAAACTAATATCTCTCTTATCTTTGTTAACATAGCATAAAAAATATAACAACAACTTCTTATTAAAAATGTATAAAGAAAATGACAATGACCAATAAAAAAAAAATTATTATGCCAGTACAACAAAGAAATCATAAACATATCATATATATTTAGTTTCAAGGAAAAGGCTAAGTTATAAAATTTATAACTTACAAATTCAGCCTTAGCCTAATCCACCCAAGAAGCATTTGCATGCTTTTTCTCCATATGCAGGACATGTGTGGTGTAGGATTAGGGGTGTATATTACAGAATCTGTAACATAATTGCCTCTTTAGTTTCAAATTAGTTAATTATTAATTCATGTATTAATTGGATCCTAGAGAAAAATAAGATTCTTTTGAGTATCTATTATCTAATAAATTTATAAAATTATTAATTTGCCACTATGGCCCAAAGAAGACCCAAGAAACTAATACTAATTGGGGTTATCAATTTAGAGAAAGCCTTT
The DNA here is from genome assembly GCA_030449905.1 of Luvunga scandens. Lineage (NCBI taxonomy): Eukaryota > Viridiplantae > Streptophyta > Magnoliopsida > Sapindales > Rutaceae > Luvunga > Luvunga scandens. The sequence goes on along the minus strand of JASUUG010000193.1, from coordinate 472,010 downwards.
CTACAACCCTCTAAATTCCTCATAAAATCCATTTCTTATTGAAATTACCTAAATAACCAAAGACAAATTAATTCATTTTTTTGTTTGGAATGAAAATTAAATTAAACCATATTTTAATAAAATTTTACACCCACCATATTTCGTAATTTATATTTATATTTTAGATTTTAAATAAAAAATATACTTTTAAAGAAACTAATAAGAATGTTGACTTATGGGGATATAAATAATATAATAAGAAGAAAATAATTAAAGATTTTAGAATTTGTAGGTATTTTATAATAAAAATTTAAAAACAGATACTCTTTGTAGGGATGAAACTTTGTAGGAAGATGATTAATTTTTTTTATGTGGGATATTTTATAAATTAAAATTAGGGGTATTTTAAGAAATAAAATTTTATACCGATGTTATAAGCATTTTATAATAGTGTTAAAAGTTCCACTCATCAATTTATCTAGTATTAATTTAATGAGGTTCTGCTCTATTGAAAATATAAACCAAAATATAAAATTTAATTTAAGGTAATTTAAAAATTTCACAATTGAATAAGGCAAATAGTCTATCCTGAGAATTAAAATATGATTCCCAACTGTATAGAAATTAAAGCTCCGTTATATAATCTTAAATTCACGTGATTTCAACCAATGGGGCTTTAGTCCAATGGGAGAGCTCTTGCACTTACAATTATGAGAGCAAAGATTCGAGCCTCTATAAAAGCATTATGAAGGTTAATTTCAGTCTCCCTCAATTATCATCTAATCGAATATGGAGGTAAACGCTTTTAAGAAATGTGAGTGGAGTAAATTTCTTATTTGGTATTTTAAAAAGTTTAAAAGTGTTTGGAAACGGTTAATTTCGTGGAGTAAATTCGAATATTTGAGAGGGTTTAAAAAGTGTTTGAAGCGATCTAAATATAATATATGACTTTGGAGTGTAAAAAGTATTTGGACAGTATTTCAGTGGGTAAATATGTGGCGGGGAGTGTAAAAAGTGTTTGGGCTTTGATAATATTTGAGAGGCGTTTAAAATCATCTGTTTGGAGGTAGTCTCTCCTTTAAGAAATGTGAGTGGAGTAGGCAGCTCTTGAATATTTGAGAGGGTTTAAAAAGTGTTTGGAAGTAGTCTCTCCCTTACGAAATGTGAGTGGGTAAATATATGATATTTGAGAGGTAAAAAGTGTTTGGGCAAGATATCTTGATGTGGGTAAATATGTGGCGGAGAGTGTAAAAAGTGTTTGGGCGATATTTGATTGATAAATATGTGGCGGGAGTGTAAAAAGTGTTTGAGATTTGATTGATAAATATATGGCGGGGAGTGTAAAAAGTGTTTGGGTAAATATATATTTGTAAAAAGTGTTTAGACAAGATTTCGTAAAAATATATGACGGGAGTGTAAAAGTGTTTGGCGATCTTGATGGATAAATATAAGGCGGAGAGTATAAAAAGTGTTTGGGCAGGTAAATATATGGCAGGGAGTATAAAAAATGTTTGGGCAGTATTTCAGTAGGTAAATATATGACGATGAGTGTAAAAAGTGTTTGAGTAGTACTTCAGTGAGTAAATATATGGCGTGGAGTATAAAAAATATTTAAGTGGGTAAATATATGACAGAGAGTGTCCTAAATACATAATTTAATTGTAACGGTTACAGAATTAAAAAAAAAATCACGTGATTTCATGTTTCCGTTCCTTCTGTTATTTTAATAAATAAATAACATTAATAACTTTAATTTAAGATTTCGATTCTCCAGTCTAACCAATAGTCACGGAAGCGAGAAACGTAGTGGTTATGCCCTGACATGACGACACATCCGCCCTCGTGCAATTTCAGTGACGTTGCGTTGTCTGGAAACATCTGGATTCTGAAAAAAATGGGCCCATTTACTACTGACTACTTTTGTCGTTAAGTGAATAGTTCATTGTACTACAAGTGCTTTTCTAAGGCAAGTTAATGCCACAGTTACTGCGCTACAAGTAACACCTAGAAAAGAACAAAATTCACTTTGGAATATACTTGTAAAATAACGTGACAATTCTAACATTTGAATCTTAAATTATAATCTAATTAATATGATTTTCGTATGTATTAAATGATATAATAATAGTTTAGGCCAATCATTTTTCAACAAAGGCACCACCCGGACGCCTGATTTCAGAGCTTGGAAATATGATTAGACCGATTATTTTTTATATTCTATACGGTGAATCGCGATCTTAAGATTCGAAATCACTTGCCAAATAAATAAATAAAATCAACTCCCGAGTGTAACGAACCAACGAGCAAACGGAGCGACAGTTGTTAGATAGAAAGGCGCGTGTGCTGAATCAGTTCCTTATCATCATCATCAGACCGACATTAATTGTTTTGATTTTGTACGATTGCTGGGATTTTGCTAAAACCAATGACTTACGTAATAAGAAAATCGGAATGCAAAACAAAACAAAACTTGCAAGCTCAATCTCAGCCACCCAAATCTTTTAACCACAGCACAGGTGTTTCATTCCAAATTAACTAAGTACTACATTCATGTTCTAGGGGTTTCTCGACTTCTTTAGTATAAATACAAAGTAGCCAGTGGTCAGCTGTTGTCTTGATATTCTTTTTGCTTGTGAGGCTACTGTTAACATGGCTGAGAAGGACAGAGAGCGAAGAGAAGAGTTGTTCTTATTGGAAAATGAGGATGATGAAGAACAACAACAGCAAGATATTGAAGTGAACAAAATTGAAAGTAGTAGCAGTAGCTCTGCTTCTGGCGGCAGTGGCAGTGATGAAGAAGAAGAAGAAGAAGAAGAAGATCAATATGATTATGAGGGTGGTATTGGTAGGGGCTCTTCTACTGGTACTTTCACTTCTCAGCAATGGCCCCAGAGCTTCAGGTACAGCACAAGCAGCCTCTGATCACTCTCCGTTATTTCTTTTTATATATTTTAATGGAATTAATTAGTCATAATATTCAGTGGTATATACTATCATCAAAACTGCGTATTAAAATAAAAACTTAGGAATATTATATCAGCTTTTTGATGCGTTAGATGAGATATTCAACTAATTTTAATTTCTTTATTTTTAGTGAGAACCACAAACAAGTCATCTTGTGTGCTCTGTTTACATAGCATTTTGGCAATATTTTTTTTTTCTGTAAATGTTGGATGGAAATTTATCAGTTTTTCTTGTCTCCGTTACGTGGATTTGAAGGGCTGCATTTGTCATACTGGAGACAGCAAGACCTATTGCATTTTATTAGTCAGATCGTCGCTAGGATCAATTTCTAATCTGTATCCATTTTGTTTAAAGGTCAAGAACTGACTTAACTAAGGCGACAGAAAAATACAGATCTACGTAAACATCTTTTCATGGGCTGTGAGTGCTAGAAAAAAATATTAAAGACGCCAATTTAGTCAGGTTATAATGGTGAAAACCTTTGGTTCAATAACTTAATTAGTAGCAGGCCGTGGTTTTGGGAAAGAAACGTGCCATTTGAATGTTTCTTACAATGTGGAAACAAAGTTAATCAGAAATGCCGAAACGGCATGCTCCTGTTCTGACATCTTGGTCACTATAATTTGATTCACTATTTCGCTGTCATATGATGTATGGTAAAAGGTCTCTACACATATTTTGTAGTTGCAGAACCAAATTTTGGGGCTGAGACATATCAATTGAGAATCAGCTTCTGGATATGTCTTCATAAGATAGAGAATTAAACAACCAAGTTTCATCATATAAACTACAAAATTTAAGAGGTGAAAAGAAGAGATAACTACTGTAATTCATAAAATCTATCTTGTTCTCATTCCATATCCTCTATTCAGCTGTAGAAAGGTGGGGAATAATATTTTTTTTATCACATAAAAGAAATATTAGCAGGCAAGACAAATTTAGAGCCCCTTTTATGTGTGTAGAACACTATCTCAATGAAGCGAGTTCTTGAAAGTGCATTTATTTTAGTTTATTTTATTTTTCACATGACTCAAGTAGCACATTTCATTTGTTCAAGAAACTAACATTTATATGTGGCTTTTAAGATTACATCAGATGAGCATATAGTTATGCTTATTCACAGATTGTGCTCTTTATATTGAAATCATTGAGGTACTTCATCTTTATTTTCATGGCAGGGAAACAACTGATTCTTACACAATTGCTGCATCACCATATTTTGGGACGCTTGGACCTTCACCCAGTATTAAATATTCAAGCTTCCTTAGTCAAGACAGAAATAATTTAGACCTGGATGCAAAATACCCTTTCTTGTCTGAATATGAGAAGGAAGAGTTGGATAGGATCTCAAGAACTCGATCATCATTGTCAGAGAAAATATCATTTCATAAGCAACTCACGGGAGAATTACCCATTGCTCATGGCTGTAGCTTTACTCAAACAATTTTTAATGGTAAGCTATGTGAATATAAACATTCTTTTACCTTTATCACTAACATCCTTCATTCCTAGTTGTACTTTTTATGTTCTTAAAGTTATTAAAAAAGTTTATGAGGGTTGTATAACATTTAAAACTGGCCATGCTCATGGTGATTGATAAAAATGTGGGCAAATTTGCTCATACTTGTCTATTTATCTTATTTGTTCTTCTAATTTAAGCTTACCAATTATCAAAGGAAATGAGAAAATTGTAACTTTAGGCTAGAAACTGGTGGAACACTACGCTGTTTTATGTTGTATATATTCTGTTGTTTTTATGGACTGATTTTGATTCGTCAAATTGCTTTGGCCAGGAATTAACATAATGGCTGGAGTTGGGCTTCTTTCAACTCCTTACACAGTGAAAGAAGCAGGCTGGGCCAGTCTGGTAGTGCTTCTTCTTTTTGCAGTTGTCTGTTGTTATACAGCTTCTCTTATGAGATATTGCTTTGAGAGCAAGGAAGGCATTACAACCTATCCAGATATAGGTGAAGCTGCATTCGGCAAATATGGACGTCTTTTGATATCAGTAAGTTGGCAACTTCCAGTGACAGTATATCAAAATGTTGGTGAAGCGGTAGTAATGATAATTATCTGTCCTTATTCTTTGTCTTGGTTCAGATGGGTGCATCCTATTCAATTCATTTGTTTGTTTGGACGTTAGTTGCTCTGCATTTCTTTTATGTTGGGTTGGTTAATCATGCACTTCATGTAATAAATGTGTCCTATTTTGTTTTGGTGCAGAATTCCTTTCTATTTTCCAGTAGTTTATTTATTTTATTCATAGTTTGATCATTTTGTATTTAATGTTCTCACCAGTTCTTTTGGTTCTTCATGCAGGTACTTTTGTACACGGAGTTATATGTAAGTGAAGCAATAAACATTTTGTTTTTGTTTCTTTTACTTTATGCTAATAATTTTCAAGCAGTCTTCCTAGATATCTTTTTCTGTGTGCAGTCATATTGTGTGGAATTTATTATTTTGGAAGGGGATAATCTAACCAGTTTATTCCCTGGAGCATCATTGGACTGGCCTGGTTTTCAGCTAGACTCTACCCACCTCTTTGGAATTTTGACTGCGTTAATTGTTCTACCCACTGTTTGGTTGAGGGATCTCCGAGTTATCTCATATCTCTCAGGTGTTGCAAACTTGTTTTTCTGGTAGCTTTATGACATTCAGGGAGAGAAATTTTTCAAGATTCATTATGTATATCAATCTTCATCCTGTTATCTATTTTGCAGCTACTGGGGTCATTGCTACTATCTTAATAGTACTCTGTGTGCTTTTTCTTGGTACAATTGAGGGTATTGGTTTCCATCCAACTGGTCAGGTGGTAAAGTGGAGTGGCATGCCATTTGCCATTGGTATTTATGGGTTTTGCTATTCTGGGCACTCTGTGTTTCCAAATATCTACCAATCAATGGCTGATAAAACAAAATTTACCAAGGCATTGATAACATGGTAACTAATATTTTATTTTTTGGGGTTAGGCCAATTTGTTATACCTGACTTCGTTTCTATTCCTTACTCATTACTTCTTGTGCAGTTTTGCTCTGTGTGTTGTAATATACGGGGGTGTTGCAGTAATGGGATTTCTTATGTTTGGTCAAGGTACCTTGTCTCAGATAACTTTGAATATGCCACCTCATGCATTTGCTTCAAAAGTTGCAGTGTGGACAACGGTAAGTATGATATAGTGGATTCTAACCCGGATTATAGGAGTTGGATGTTTATGATGTCTTTTTGAGAGAGGGTCATTATAATATGACATGGTCCTAAACTTTTCTACATTGATCATTTGCAGGTTATCAACCCATTCACTAAATATGCACTCTTGATGAACCCATTAGCCAGGAGTATAGAAGAGCTACTGCCTGCAGGAATTTCAAATAATTACTGGTGTTTCATTTTTCTTAGGACTGCACTTGTCTTTTCTTCTGTTTGTGCTGCTTTCCTTCTTCCATTTTTCGGTAAATTTTGAATTTGACTTTGCTTTTCTTTTATTCTTATCCATATTTGTTCAGAAGTACATAGAATTTTATTTTAGCTTATCTTATGTTAACATGTATCATGTTTTAAGTTTTGTTCAATCTTTTGCTTAAATTGTTTGAAGTGACATCATGCATAAAAATAATTGTTTTGTGGTTTGGTATTTCATGCGGTAAGCACCCAACTAAAAATAATGGAATGCGATCTGGTGAAACTATTGTTTGTGGTTTCATTAGCAATTAAGAATCTGTAGGTTATACTGATTTAGGCATCAATTGGTAGCTGACCTGAGGCAAGTATCAGTTTCAGTTTTATCATTGTGTGAAAATTCATAGCCTTGAAAGGCCCTTTTGAGGTACAGTTATGGAAATTGTATGTTAGTTTAACCATATTCATTCTCATATTCTGTAAAAATATAACAATTTAAATTGCGTAGTAATTATAGCCATAGTTCAAGATATGACAGACTGAACAATAGTAACAGCTAATGTTGGGAGGGTTGCACAACTGAGTCCCTGTAGCAATGTAAAGAAGCATTGGTTCGGATACAAGCTGTGAGGACTTTAGACCCCAGGAGGCTGAGGGATTCTCTGCATCAGCATACCGAGAACATTAATATGGATTTTGAATCAGAATAACTAATTGTGCCTACAAGCTGACCACACTATTGTAACAAAAGTTCAGATATGGATAATTATATAAACAGTGTCTGGAAATGAATCCAAAACTTCAGTCAAGTCAGATTGGGGTGGTTTGATTGACTCCAGCCATATTAGCTTTTGAACACTATGATAGATAGGTGCTGTATGTATTGAAGTTCTCCATAATGAATGGATGAAGTTTAAAAAATTTTAATATCAAGCATATAGATATTTTCCAGTCATTACTTTTTATTTTTTTGTGAATATTTTGTTCATTACTTAACCATACCTTTCAAGGAAGCTGCATAGGGTAACTGTGGTTGTTGGCATAATGAATTTCATTATTGATTCATTGGTTATTGTTGGACTCCTGACTTATTATCAGTTTGCTCTCTCTTGAAGTGCTCTGCTTCTTATGCTTGTGAGTTTGAATGGACTAAAAATATACTTTTGCTTGATGCCAGGTCTTGTAATGGCTTTAATTGGTTCTCTACTCAGCATACTTGTGGTAAGCATAAAAATCTTCATTTCCAATTATAAAATACTAATGTTTTTTGTGTAACCTTTGCATTTGTTTTTATTTTGAAATATCCTGAGATTCTTTGGTCTTTTGAAATTGTTCAACTTTCTAGAATTTTCTTTACCATCTCAATCTGGAAACAACTATTGTTTATTCCAGCACTGCTTGATAGATTTACAGTTTCTGGCGATGCATGAATCATGACAGTCCAGTTCATTAAACTGAATTATAATTGAGGCTATCATACATGATCCTTTCCTGAACTTGGTTTCAACTGTAATATATACCATTTGAAAAATTGGACCTGATGCTAATTTCGGTAGACTTAGCAGTGCTTTAGTTGAAGATTGTCAGGCTTTGCTATGTTGTTTCCTAGAGCTTACAATCATGCAGGATGAGAATTACTGATTTTCTGGTTATCTAGAAGGCGAATAATGCTCTGAATATGCTTTAACTATTCAAAGTCCATACAAATATTCTGTCTGTCATATATCATTTAGAGGGAGTGTTAAGACTTAAAAGACTTGGAAATGTAGTATCCTTTAAAATAATCTGAGGGTAGTATTCTTGATTCCAATGTTTAAGCTCAATTTTTGAAGTTTAAGAACTTCAGTGGCATGCAACCAGACCTTCCTGCTGCTCTACAGCCCTTTATCTTCTTGTTAGGGAGTAAGATACTGAAGAATTTTTGAAGTACTGTTTTTAAGTACTTCGGTATAGCTTTCGAATAATTCATCATATCAATTTAAGAATACAGCAAACAATCTCAGGTGATACTTCTATTCAAGTAAATTAGTTTGTTCTAGGAAATCTTTCCAGCATTAATCTTCAACTTCAATTTCATTTATTTTCTTTTCATCTCTTATGAAATAGCTAGAGTTAGTGAAGGCTGTTCAAGATTGATGAAAATGCAAGAGCTTTCTAACACAAACGATGAGAAATGCCTTTTAATTTATCATTATAGTACGTATTTTAGTCAAACAGTTAAAGTAATTTGATTGCGATCTACTGAGAACTCCTAATATTCAATCTATGGAGGTGCTACTATTTCAGTAACTTCAAGAACTATACAAAGTACTAAAAACAGTACTTTGAAAATTCTAGCATTTTGATAATTTCATTGTCTTCTTGTAGCCTGATTGATGTATTAGTAGCCTACATCCTTTGGGAAAAGCATTCATTTCTGTGAATGTGACTGAATAGGACAATAATTTGCCTGTATACTTTCTTTGTTGTCCTAAAGTTTTTAAAGGATTTTATTTTCAAAATCCGTATAATCTTAAATATTGTTGGCTCTTGTTCAGGCAATAATAATGCCATCATTATGTTTCATGAAAATCTTGGGGAGGAAAGCTACTAGAGCACAGGTATGCATATTCTAACTCAATGTTACTGTAATTTAGTTCATCTTGCAAGAATTTCTTTCTGTGCTTCAAAATGAAGAAAATAGTAATAGAATGATATGGTGAATAATCTGATATTAAATATCTTCAAAAAGATTTCACCTTTTAGGCTTCTTAGAATGCAGTTAAAAACAGTTTCCTGGAGAAAAAATTGCAGTATATAACATGCCCTTAAATGGTATTGCCTGTTTATCTTATATAATTCGCACAATGAAGCATATGATAATGCCTCAGCCAAAAACCCATCCCCACATATAGGACCGAATATCTCAAAGCTTAACTTTATTAGTAGCCGCTATGCAAACAGATTGTTTTCAGTACCCAAAACATCTACAATTATCTTTCTTAATGTTAACTTTTTCACCTTATCAGATTGTTTCAAGTACCGCAATTGCTGTACTGGGTGTGATTTGTGCAATCCTGGGGACATTTTCTTCAGTTGCAAGGATCGCTGAGAATTACTGATTTATCAAACTGTAAGATCTTATTATTGATTCTGCTGTAATCGATCTCTCTTTGCAATGCTGCTGCAATTTTTAAACTTTTTGACATAATGCCAGGATATCTGGCCGATAGGACATAAAAATTGTTTTGCAGCAAAGACATTTGGATCGTAATTCTCATACAATATATGAAATTACCATAATCTAGAAATCGTATTTTTGTTTTTTCTTAGAAATAATTGACTCCCAAGTCAAGGTTTGTCACCATAAATCTTGTTAAATAATGATCTTTCACCAACACTCTTATTGCGTCACGATCTACCACCAATGTTATGACTCAAGTTCGATCTATATTTAATGTGTGAGTACCTTTATCATTACTAAAAGTAACTAGCAGTATAAAAAATTTTCTCTCAAAACTAGAGGAAAATTTTAATTTGACGCATTGTATATTGTGGCTCCTCTTATTCCCTTAAACCTTAGGCTCTCTATTTATATTTGTTCTTAATACAATAAAAAATCTTTGATTTAAATTAAAGATCTAATCTAAATCTAATTGAATTGGATTTTGGTTAGTTTAAAATGGATTTGAATTGGATTTAAATATCTATGTACAGATTTAATACGGATTTGGAGCAAGTCTAGATCTATCTTAATATCTAGATTCAGTTTCATATTTACTTATTTTTTAATTTTATTTTTTTAATTTTTTTTAACAATTCTGTAATTATAAATAATAATAAATTCTATTCATATCATATTAGTGGTATTTATAATGTATTTAAAAATCTTAAAACTTAAATATTAATTTTGTAAATTTAAATTATAATAGGGCAAAAATGATTAAGGTTAGTCAGTCCTAAAGTATGCACATGTAATATTTGAATTGCAAGTCAAGTAATAACGTTTGGCAATTTATTTTATTATATTTATTAAATAATTTTTAAGGAATATAGTTATTTCACTTGTAGGCTAGCACAAATGGTATAAAATTTTGATCGTATAAAATTATCTCAAAATTAATTTTTGAAAAATATTTTATTATTTTTTTCATTTGCTTGTTTTGGTATAAAAGCATAAAGATTTGCTTGTTTTGGTATAAAAGCATAAGGTACAATATTTATTTGATTTTTGACACAAATTATAATTTAGTTGCTAGCAATACATTTTAGTTATTAATTTTCATTCTAAAAAATTAATACTTTTTTATTGTTGAGTTTTAGAATTCATGGCAGATCTAAAGTAAATTTTGATTTTAATTTTGAGTGAAAAATATAGATCCATAATAGATCTAGAGCAGATACAGATCTCAATTTTTATTATAGATCTAGATCTGAAGCAAAGTAGATCCAACTCATATCTAGCTCATTGACATCCCTATTAAAGATAAGATTAAAATTAAATGTGTTGTTACATTTGTTATTGTTATAGGGGCCTTATTTTGTAAAATAACAGAAGACGCGTTATACATAATTATATTAAATGGAGTCTCTCATCAAATAATATATTTAGAATTATAACTTAAAGTACTAATAATCTTGCATGTTAATTTAGTCATGGTGCAATCAATTAAATGAGTTATCTGGGGATCATATGGGTATATACAATAATAGCTATAATAATTAGGTATCTAATTAAATTAATCTGATTATTTAATTCTAAATTTGCTCCACTAAAAGATTGGAAATATCTTTCATAATTGTATGCTATTTAGGATAGTGTTCTTGAATAATAATTTGACTGATGTCACATTAATTTCTTTATTGATCAATCATTTGTACCACAACACTAATTAAATTGGTTTCTTAACTGTTTAATCAATTGAATTATATTTTGTTTTTAGACATTTACTGATTTTCTCTAATAATCATTTCCAACATACTAATTATGTTAACACACTCTAGTTAAAGAATTCTATGATCAAGTACTGAAAACCATCAAGAGATGTGTTGTATAAATTATATATTGTCAATTTATAATCTCACTACTCATAATTGCTCCCATCAAGATATCGGATAATCTTGACTACAACTGTATGTCGTGGCCATTGATAACTCAAATGGAATAACAATCGTAATAATTAACTCAAAATTAAGATTGTAATAAAATCATTGCCTATGAAATTTAATAAGTTTGACACAATTTAAATGTTAATTAAATCTTATATGTGATCTAATTTAATGTAGTTAAATTACAGTAAATTTATACATAACTAAGATAAATCATTTAATATAGTTATTACAGTCTAAACATAAATTGAGCGTCCACTTATATTTATCAACTGCGAACTCAATTTATTTGATCATAAATTAACTTGTGTTTATGTCTTCTTTGAATCTATATGATGATCAAATAAATACATATAATATGATTAAACAAACTTTCTTTAAAATATTTATGCAATTAAGATATTTGAATAAGTATCTCAAATATTTTATTGATTAGAAAATAAATAAATCAATATGCTTTAAAGAACACATACTCCCAACAATCTTCTACTAACTCTTAAAGCATATCTAGCATATTGCACATGCTGTAGGACTCTAAGTGCAGGTTATAAAGGTTTTCCATTAATGGCCCTTGTAATAAGATTTCCCTTATGTCATTTAGGATACCTGTTACATAACCTTACTACACTATCCCCTTAATGAGATGGTATTCCCTCTCAATGTGTTTTTCTCTTTTGTGATTTCTTGGCTCCTATAATTGATCAATTGCACCACTATTATACTACTAAAGTTTAGCAGATACAGTTATTATCGGTACCATTTTAGTTCTTATGACTTTGTCATTTTTATACTATTACACTACTCAAGTTTAATAGATTGAATTGGTATAGGCACCATCTCAAGTTCTAGTAGGGACTTGTGAAGTTAAGTAGCTTTTTTAGTAGCTTCAAATAGAGCCACGATTTTAGCTAAAGCTAGCAAAATTTGACACGACCCGAATACTCAACATGAATAAATGGATTTGAATCATCAAATTTGACATGATTATTAAATGGGTTGAATTTATGTCAACACGGTTTTTTTTTTTTTTGTATTGGGTTAGGTTCAAATTTTTAAACCATTTACCTAATTAATGACATGATTATGAAGCAGGTAATCGTGTCGAGTCAACATGAACCCTTAAAATATGACATTTTTGACATTTTAAAAAAATTATAAGAATATATTTATGATTAAGATAAATAAAATAAAATAAAAAATAAGCTTAACATATTGCACCAATAAATAAAAATTTTCTAGCCACTAATTAAAAAATAATTACCGCCTAAAAATTTTGGATTGTCGCCAATTGAGAATTGAAAATTAAAACCCCACATTGATGTCATTAAAAAAAAAACAAAAAGCAAATTGCCAGTGCCATAATCCATATGCTGATATACCTTTGCCTTATCCACACACCACACCCAATTTTTTTTATACTAGCAAACACTTAATTAAATCTCAAGTTTCAATTCTAGCAAGTTGCAAGACTCTAATCACCTGTTCTTGAGTTCAAATTGTCATGGTTAGTTTAAAAAACAATATCTCAATTATTCAAATATTGTTTGCATTCTTTAATGGGTTTTGTTTTCTATTACCTTTTTTGTCTGTGTGCTTACAACTTCTGCAATTTGCTTTGATAGTAATTCCTTTTAAATTTGTTTAAATTTTTTTTTACACTTAATTGCATTCCTTTGTTAGTAACTTAATGTTACAATCATTATTGATATTAATTTTTTTGCGTATAATAATAACATGGAAACAGATCCAAATAATGGTAATTCAGCTAACATTGAAGCCTTTTTACATGGACATTGGGTGAATTTAAAGGAATTAGAGCAAGATGGTGACATAGATGTTCCAAAGAAACAACGCAAGAGGAGAAGAACATCTAAGGCATGGGGTTTTTTCACTAAGTTGCCATTAGATGCATATCAAGATGGAAAGGAAATGTCTAAGGGTATTTGTGGAAAAGTTTACATTAGTGAAAGTACTTACGGAACTGATAACATGATTAAGCATATTAAAAAATGTACTACGTTAAAAAAGCCACGTGACCCCCGTCAAATGATTTTCGATCATTCAAGTTCTATAAGGTCATGTTCTTCAGAATTTGATCAAGATGTCTTCTGTGAGTGCAAAATATTGTGAAGCATGGGTTTCAATTTGTTGAGTTTGATGCAATTAGAACTTGTTTTGAGTTTCTCAATTCTGAAGTACAAAATATTTATAGAAATACAGCAAAACCAGATATCCTAAAAGCTTATAATATGGAAAGACTTAGGATTAAAACTATTTAGAGGAAGTTCCTGGTAGAATTTGTTTTACCTCTAATTTATGGACTGTGTACACTACAAATGGATACATGAGTCTTACTGCACATTTTATTAATAAAAAATTGGGTTTTACAAAAAAGATTGTTGAACTTCACCTTGATGCCATCTCCACATACTAGACTTTGTTTGTTTGAAAAGTTACTATTTATGGATAGAACGGGGTGTTGAGAAAAAAATGTTTTCTATAATATTAGACAATGCTTCAACTAACGAGGCATGTGTTACTATGTTGAAATCTCAATTGAAAATTAGGAAAGCATTACTATCCAATGGTGATTATTTACATATGCGTTATTGTACTCATATTATCAATTTAATTGTTCAAGATGGATTAAAAGCAATAGAGGGGGAACTTTGTAAAATTCGTGAAAGCATCTCAAGGTAGAAAACAAAAGTTTTTGGAGTTTGTTAATCAAATGTCCTTGAATAGGAAAAAAGACTTTAGACAAGATGTCCTTACAAGATGGAATTCCAATTATATTATACTTGATTGTGCACTTTATTACAAAAATGCATTTCTCACTTAGCTTTAAGTTATTCTAATTATAAGTACTAACTTCAGAAGATGAGTGGAATAAATTGGAGAAAATTAGTAATTTTTTGGTACTTTTTTGTGAGATTACTTACATATTTTTTGGGTCAAAGTGTCCCACTTCAAATTTGTACTTTCCAAAAGTATTTGCAGCTTATGTAACTTTGAGGGAATACTCAAACAATGAGGATGGTTATATGAATCACATGGGCAAGAGGATGCTTGAGAAATTCTTGAAGTATTGATTTGACTTTTGTACAATTTTGAAAATAAGTGTTATCTTGGATCCTCGTTACAAGTTATAATTTGTTGAATGGGCATACAAAAAGGTTTATGGTGATGATTCAAATGAATGAAAAATGTTAGAGAGAAGCTATTTTCATTGTTTAATGAATATATGCTCATTTCGACTCAATCTACTAGCACACCTTCTATGCAAGGTTCTATTTCTCACTCAAATGATATTGATGATAGAAAAGGCAGAGGAAAATTGGATTCATGTCTTAGGGTTAGTTTTATTTATATAGATATTTTTAATTGCAACTCGTTCTTGTTTTCTCCATAGTTACATTTTATGTTTAATGAGATTTAATTACATTTCATGTTTGTTGAATTATTCTTTTTTTCTTCAATGTATGATAGGAATTTAATAATTTTGAGAGCATGGATTCTAGTTGAACCCAAAAGACTCAATTGGAGCTTTATTTGAGTGAACCACAAGCTAATAAGAGTAATCACTTAGATATTTTAGGCTTTTAGAAAGACAACCTAATTAGTTATCCTGAACTTGCTTCTATGGCTCATAATGTTTTAACCATTCCAATATCAACGGTTGCATTTGAATCAGCTTTTAGTGTAGGTGGTTGGGTTCTTGATCAATTTTAAAGTACTTAAGCTCGAAACTGTGGAATCAATAGTTTGCAATAGAGATTAGATTTTTGGACAAGAAGCTTATCTTTTTTTCTCAATTCTTTTGTCTTTATGAATATAATATTTGTTATGGCAGATTTTGGATTATGGTTATTTGAAATTTTGAGATTGGATTTTGTTTGTTTCTTTGGCTTATACTGTTGCAGCATATCCTTTTTGACTTGAAGTGTTCCTTTTTTTGTTTATTTACTTTAGTAGATGCAATGATTTTTATGGATGAGCTAACCACTGATATACTCAAGCTCAACAATTAATAGTGCTCTATTTGAAGCAGATGTTATTGATAATTGGCATGTTTATTCATTTACTAATTTCTCTTTTTCTAATTCATATTTGCATTAAAATATAATTATATTTTTTTATTTTAAATCAATTTGCAAGTACTAATTATCAGAACTCAAATATTAGAGATGATTTTCTTTTTCTTTTTTTGTGAAGGATAAACATATATATGGACCATGACATTCTATTTTGTAAAATTTTATATAGATTCAGAACTTTAATGGTTTAAATGTGTAATATTTTGGTAGATATGTATATTTTATAACATCGATATATTATATTATTTACATATATACATAATGGAATGCAATTTTTGTTGATTGGGTGTGCAATATTTGATGTAAATATTATATATCAAGTGGGTTATTGGGTAACCAGTTTATTTTCTGTGCCGCCTTTAGGTTTCAATATTTTGACACGATTATTAAATGTGTCGTGTTTTAATCAGCATAAATTTGACACGACACGAACATGACACGATGACCCATTTTTCCACCTCTAATTTTAGCTTTTGATTGTGGAGTCTATGATATTAAGATTGTTTTATACTCCTATAACTCATATTTCCACTTACTAATTTAAACACAATTTGGAAACAAACTTCCTAAAATCCTTTTTTGACATGAAATCAGAACACTTTGTAAAATTCACTAGCATAAGATCACCACCAAAATACAAAAGCATATAATTTTTAAGTTTTTTTTTAGAATCGATATTAAATGTTTAACAATATTTTGATATTTAAGTTATGAATGATATCTATTGACCATCCAATTGTAAAATAAAAGTCTGTCATGGTATGATGAGACTTTTCATTCACAACTCTTGCATAGGTAGTTTGTCTCATTTTATCTATCTCTTCAAGTGTATGGGAACACTGATGCTTGGAGAATATATAATCCCATTTCTGAATGATAAAAATCATTCTTGGAAGTTAAATATTTAATCAAGGTAGTATCTCATCAATATATGCAATTCGAGATAAAGTGAGAGATTTATTCTTTTGGTTTCATCAAAGGTTGGTACCAAGAATATAACTTTCTACTTTTAGGTCACTTTTATGAAACTATTTTGCTAGCCAACTCTTTATTACAAATAATGTTTCTCTATCTTTTTCAATTAAGAGGATATTACCATTATAAAGAATTAGTAATGCTATAGTCTTTCCCTAAATTTATTGTACACATAAAGCTCATCAATATTATGTATGAATCCAACGATTTAACTATTTGATCAAATATGATGTTCTACGACTGAGACGCTTGCTTTAATCCATAAATGGATATTTACAACTAACATACCATGCATTCTTGGCTGTTTCCAATGCCATCTAGTTGCTACATATGGAGATCTTCTTCAAGATGTCCATTAAGAAAAATAGTCTTGATGGATTTCATAATCCAGCACTACAACAATCAAGAGTAGAATCTTGATAGATTTAATCATGGAAACTGGCGAAAAAGTTTCCTCATAATCGATTCCTTCTTTCAAAGTATACCTTTTGGTAACTAATCTTGCTTAAAATGTTTCTACCCTTCCATTTCCTCTTCCTTTTTTTCTTTTTGTAGATCCATTTACACCCTATAGGTTATATCTTATTTGATGCCTTTACAAGTTCCTTGACTGTATTACAATAAATAAATTCCATTTCTTGGTTCATGGCATTTTTCCATAGTCCAGTATCTCTATCTAATAGAGCTTCATTGTAGCTAGTAGGATCTTATACTTGTCTATCTGAGATAGCTAAATAAGTTTCTCTTTGTAACATGTACTTGGCTAGCAATAGAATTACTCTCCCACTACAACATAGTTCGATAGATTGTTATATTTTAGGGATAATTGCTTTTTAATCGTTGTTGCTCTTTTCTATGTTATTAAAAATAAATAGAAAATTAAGCATTAACTTGATCTTATAATGATTTCTCTAGTTTTACCTTACTCTTAGGTTATAAGTCATTTATATAGCCTTCCTCAATGAAAGTGAAGTGTATGTCTACAAATACATTCTTATTTTGAGGACTATAAATTAGACTTTCCCTTATTCCTTTATGATACCAAGAACATGTAGTCTTCTGAACATGAATCCATCTACTCTGCCTTTGATTCTAGCATAAATGCTAGTTAACTCCAAATACGAATATGTCTCAAACTAGGTTTAAGACTTTTCTATAATTCCTCGGAGTAATTAGCCTTAATATAGATGAAACTAAGTTCAATAGACTATATAGTTTTAAATATTGGTACTTAGAATAAAAAAGATAAATGATAAATCACTTAGCATATATCTTGTCTTATCTGAAAGAATCTTGTTTCACTTAATTGTACTATTATGTTATAGTGTTCATTATAAATGGGACTTTGAATTCTCAAAATAGATATTCTTTGCTTCAATCAGATCGAAGTATTTTTACATCTATCTTATCCAGGCACTCTATTGAATTTCAAAAGCCATAAAGTCATGATGCATTTATACAAACATAAATGTGATGAATATTTGTCAATAGGATTGATAGAATACTCATTACCTCTTATAACATATAAATTGATTAGTACGCTTAGATTTCTATGCACTAAATCATACAATACAATGTTATCCTTTCTTTTAGCTCAAAAGGAGCATCCTTGTCATATTACTTTTCTAAATAAGATTTATAGAGTGACAATGATCAATCTTAATAAGACAACCAGCCTATCATTAATCATTTTCTTAAAATTTTATTATAGTTTATGAGTTAAGCATAAATATCGAAGGTGATATTGGTTAGAAGAAACATTTCTTTTCTTAGATAATGCATATATACTCTTTATCATTATATCTTGCTTTGAATAGATCAATGGACTTATATGATATAAATTGCTTTTGTAAAGTACCAAAACAAGTAATTATAATAAATAAAGGATCCAAAAATAATAGTTTGCTCTTGTTTATTTAAAATAAGCCACCTTTAATGTTTGGAATATGAAGACAAATATCAAAAACTAAAGTACCATAAAATGGATCTAGTCTTCTTAGATGATATAAACTAGCATCTCCCTAAGCTTTCTTCATTTAGTCTCTTGGTTTCCAAAAACCAAATAAATGAATCACAAATAAGATGATTTACGTAAGAGTTTACTATTGCATGACTTAATAGAAATCTGAACTAATTGGAAACTTAATGATTTTTCATACCTGATTTTAATAATCTTAAGACAATTTTTTTTCCAATAACCCTCTTGTCCATATTTGTAGCACTCGCCTTCTGGCTTGCCATTTATAGACAATTTTCTTATCCTCACTCTCATATTCTTATCCTTGCCTTTCAACTTAGGCCTTGAAGAGAATCCTTTTTCAAGAAGTTTCTTTTTATAATAAAATTCTACTATATTATGTAATTTGTGCATCAATCCAATTAAGATCATATCTTTGTTGCATAAGATAGTTGACCTTAAACTCTTTGAATGTATCAGGAAAAGATTCAATCTCCATGTTAATCTTTGATTTATCATCGATTTGAACACCATGAATCTTAAACATTCAAATAGTCATCATTTTGAGGACATGATTACGAATTCTTGTGCCCTCTTCCATCTTGATGTCAAGAACAACTTTCAATGCTGCTTCTCTAGCAAAATGAGTATTCTGCCCAAACATGTGATACAAGTTGGCAAATATTTCAATGGCTCTTTCCATGCTTCGATGATTGTTCTGCAGTTTCATAGAAATCAAAGCCAATGTATATTGTTTAGCCATTTCGTTAGCTTTGAACCATTTCTCATAAGCCAATATAATGTTGGTTTTGGATGCATGGTTGGGTCAAAACATATTTTTAGCTTTTAGCAGTGAGAATATTAAATAGATTGCATTTCCAATCTAAATAACTTTCCCCAGTGAGTTCATTTTTAGCTAGGAAAATCAATAGTGGATTGATGGAAGACATTTTCTGAAAAATAAAACATACACGCATAAACACTTTGAAACAAATAATATTCACAATAAAAATTCTAAAATGCAAAAAATCATAAATGCATTTTATTTTATTGTAACGACAATCTAGTGTCATTTTGGCAAGCTATACAGTAAAGAAGTCATGCTTACACTTACAAGACCTAATTAGCCATTAGATTATTTACTTTCATGTTGAAACATGATAAATAATTATCATTATCTTTTAGAAGCACAATTTGTTATAGAGAATAGAGCTTCTTTGGGAAGGTTAATAACAAATTTTTGTTGAGTGTATAACCATTATTTCAATGTACATATCTTTCATATCAAGCAGCCACTATTAGGGTAATCAATCGATTGAAAAATATTTCAATCTTATCTATAAAGAAGTTCATCAAATAAATTGTCTAATTTAAATACCCTCCACAAGGATCATCACCGTATTTATGAAGTCGAGGTATATATATTATTTTATTATGGAACTAACAATAAAGCCCGTGGGAAAAATTATCTTGAATTTTTTCTCTCCCACTCAATATTTTAAAATTGATTTTTCCTTTTGAACAATCTACAGATTATATCCTATATTGTTAATTGTATGTTTCCTAAAATAATATTATCTAGATGAAATCTAATATTATTAAGCACATGCAAACATCAATCAATATATATCTAGATTCATAGTTTATAGATGCCATCTATTATGATGCATATAGTGGCACTATCTTTTCTATATGACATGTTATCATGGCATGATATCAACCAAACATAGCATATGGATAAAAGCTAGTAAACAATCTCAATTTATGGCTTTCCTAAGGAAAATTTGTCTTAATTTACAAGCTTAACATCTTTTGGGCTTCAAGTCAATGTCCATCTTCCTTCTTTCTCTTCCTTGTACTTGCTCTTGTCCATATCCCATTTGCTTGGAAACTTTTGAGTTTTTAAATTTATCTTTGTTCAATTTTTAAGATTAAATTTGGGCATCTTTTAAATAAAATTCTATTGGGTCTTATTTTTGAAATAAAGTTTTTATAAAAACTAGGCCCAATTAATTTAATAAAATGAGCCTAAATTTATGTTAAAAAATTCTTGAGCCAAATAAATTTTATTATTGATCTTATCAAATTTCTATTTATATTACCCAAATTTGAAATCCCAAAATGGGCTTGGGACCAATATAAATAAATTTGCACAAGTAATTACTATTGGGCTTATCAAATTATTTATATTGGCCAATTGATAACCAAAATTGGATCTAGATCCAATATAAATAAATTTGAACTTCTCTACCATAAACCCAAATATTTTAGCTGAATTGTAAAATAGTAAAACTATAGGGTGCCATAGGATATAAAAAACCCTAATCCACATTTTTTTTCTTCTAGTTGTTACAGTGAATACTTCTGGACTTAAATGCAAGATTTTCTATAATTTTGCACAAACATAAATTACTAAAACCTTAGGGTGCCTAATGAAACAATTTAGAAGAAACCCTCCATCTTCGGGTGGCAATATTTCCCCCCCCCCCCACCTTTTGT
Source organism: Luvunga scandens (assembly GCA_030449905.1). Classification (NCBI taxonomy): domain Eukaryota; kingdom Viridiplantae; phylum Streptophyta; class Magnoliopsida; order Sapindales; family Rutaceae; genus Luvunga; species Luvunga scandens. The sequence continues at coordinate 451,055 of JASUUG010000193.1, read as the reverse complement.
GTAAAACCACCCCACTAATTAGATTTTTTATAATTACAATATTATCTTTAGGTGAAATGACTAAAATAGGTAAATAAATAATTATTAGTTAAATTATTATCTATTATAGTTTATAAATTTAACATATAAATCCAAGAGTTTTTATGCTCTTAAACTCTTTTCTAAGAGTTCAAATAAAAAACAAAAAGTAGTCAATTTTGTGCAATGATGGATGAAGAAAAGGTAGAAAGGCAAGAATCTGGAAAAAAAAAAAAAGTACTTGATATTGCATTGATGGAGGATGAAGATAAGCCAAGGGAAGAATTCCAAACGGAATCAACTTAGAATATTTCTAATATTTTGTAATTGTTGAGTATGTTTACTAGAGTTAAAATTCAAATTTTTTTTTTCATTGCTTTGGTTTTTATTTGATTTTCTTTTTCAAATTAGCAATTTGGACTTGAATTTGAGCATGTTCTAGGAGTGGGAATATAAAATGAAAAATCAACTTAGAATTTTCATAGATTATTAAATGCTTGACATGCAAGGCTGGTGGTATCAAATGAATAGAAATACAAAATGAAGGATTTGAAAACATGTTGGCCTCTGAGCTGTCAACAATTATTTTTTCAAGTTAAAACAAACAAAAATCTAGGAAAAAAGAAAAGAAAAGAAAAGAAAATATTATAAATATTCAACAGGCAGGGGTATTTTGGTATTGATGGGGTGGATTTACAAAATATATTCATTTTAATTTTTTTTAATGCGGTGTGTTAATCAATGGGGTGGTTTTACAGAAAATAAGGGGGGGAAATATCACTACCCAACAAATTATTGAAAACAAACAAGGGATGATGCAAAATGAGTAAAATAATGGAGAAAAGAGAATAAAAAATTAAAAACAAAATTGACACCAAATTTTTAAAATTCTTTGGTAATGGTGTCAAAAACTTGATATGACTCAAAAGTATTATTACTCCTAAATATAAGAGTGTTGAACCACAGAGAATTTAAAATCTAGTAATCAATTTATTATAACAAAGAAAATTAACTATAGGAAAAGAAATCGACAAAAATCAAGTTTAAAAAAATGCTAAGGTTACAGGACCCACTCTCGGATTTCAAATTATAACAACTCTCTCATATTTTTATTTTGTATTTATCTTGCAAGTTAATTATTATGTCATTTAATTATTAACAAATTATTAATGTGATAAATATGAGACCAAGTACCTAATGTGCCATAACTATAATGAAGAGTCAACATTACGTCAAAATACCATATAAATCGTAAAAAATCTAGATTTTTAAATTAACTTGACATAAAAGAAGCTGGTAAAGAAGAAAAATACACAAATAGAATAAATTTTAAAACTCACTTGAAAGAGTAATTAATTTGAATTCTTGAGCTTCACCTTTCACCTTAGCTAAAAAAATTTAGTCACTCATATTGAAAAACAAAATACACTTTTTATTTAACAAAATTCTGAAATATATTATAAGTGGACTAATAACACATAAAAAAGAATTCCTCAGTTCAGCTTATCCCCTAGCTTTCTCCAACTCTCCTCCTTTTCTCTCTCTCTAGGTCCCCTTTTCTCTCCCTCTCGTTTGTCTTTTATACGCAAAAATCAATACCTTTTTATTTTCTTTTATTAATATTTATTTTATTTTTTATAATATAAATATACTAAAAGGTGTGTCGGTTAGGTGATAAAATGGACACCTGACCATCACACCATTATTGCTTTTTTGTCTTCTTTTTTTTAATTTTTTTTTAATTCTTTATTTTTTTATTTTTTTATATCTCCTCAATAATGCATTCTAATGGCTCTAGCAGTTCTTCTTTATTCTCACTTTCAGTTCCAATTTTTTCTTTATTTTTGAAATATTTATAATAAAAAATTAACATATTATAAATTAATTTTAACATAAAAATTTATTAGGAGAGTGTTAAGATAATTTAGGAATAATGAGTGCATTAAACAATACTATAAGTGAAAAACTAATAATTTTACACTTATTAAATATACATTTTTTAATGTTAATCAATTTTATTCTAGAGTCATTTAATGTTACAATATTGCTGGCTTCCATAAATTTGAGTTAATGGTTTTTCTTGGGTTTGAATTTTGACCGATAAGAGGGACACACGCGTTGGGATATGAACATGGAGCACTAAGCAGGAATGGTGCTTAGGCTTCATTAAGGATCCCTGAGGAAGGAGGACTAGACTCGGGGACCAAGAGAATTAAAGGAGGAGACACTAATGTTAAATTAAAGGTATGAAATCTTAAAAGATATTTCCCCCATTTTTTTAAACTCTTAATTAACCATCAGGCCTCTAAGGGATGTGTAATTGTCTCCACTAAAAATCACCCTCTTTAAGGAATATTCAACTCATCAAGAGGGACCTATGAACTTTAACTTGTGCCTTAAGCTTATTTGACATTCTCCAACCACTATCATACAAAAATGTGGTTCTAAGAAGGTCACTGGAAGTGATTAGCTCACAAGAATCAATGAGCACCCAACTTCTCTGAGGTTCTTCTTTGAGGTTCCTAAGCACCCACTGAAGGTGCACCACTTGTAAAATGATCTTGGTGCTTAACAAACCAAAGCAAGCCATTAATCAAGGAGTCAACGTGGGTAGTAGTGAAAAATATCTCAACGGTTCCAATATTTGAAAAAGAGGCACAAATACCATTATGTCTCTACTTAAGGAGGGGAGAGCCAATAGGTTCATGCCATGTGTTTAGTTGAACCAAAGACGCTCTTAGGGTCTTGTAGTTCTTAAAATATAATTTTAAATTTTACTGAGAAGTACACGAATCTATTGAAATATAAATATATGGAGAACGAGGTCGAAACCATAGAGATTGCCAATTAGAAAAGAGAAAAACTAAATTAAACCTATATCAATTTAAGTCTAAGTTAGTGAAGCAAGATCATTTAAGGATGGAAATGATTTTAAACTTAATAAGAAAGTAAATAAAAGTGAAGTGTAAATTCAAGAGTGAGATATTACTAAGATGTTGGAATCCATCACTATTAATTTCATAAATCCCAATTATTTATTTATTAAATCCCCTAAATGGAGTATCCATCACTATTAATTTCATAAATCCCAATTATTTATTTATTAAATCCCCTAAATGGAGTAACAATATAGAAATTAATCCATGCTCAACTCAAGATTTTATCATTGAAGCACATGTGAAATTTCTAAAGTAAATCCTCCTTTACTTAAAAAGTATTAACACTAAGTATTCTATATATTCATTTTGAAAAATAGAAAATCAAAGAGCTAATAATTAAAAATGATATAAAAAGCTTAAATTTATTAAAATTTATTTCTTATCTATCAAGAATATATGATACTAATGGTTAAACTAGTTTTATTTTTATAAATCATGTAAAGCCAAAATTAAAAATATTAAAAACATAAAAAATAATTATCCACTGATCACCTATTTTTTCAACAAAAAAATACACAAATAATTTTTCATTTGTATAATTCTATCAAAGTTGACATTGTTTTTCACTCATCAACTTCCATCATCACTCTATGAACACCTTGTTAATGTCATAAGGGTAATGACCTTGTTATTAGTGACATCAGGTGGTACTTGGCATGTGACATGGTGCTCATGTGGCTGTTGACACAGGCAGCTGATGCGCTTCAATATCTTGTGACTTGCAGATGACATGACAACACATGTGGCAGTAATGTGGCAGGCCCTTAAAAATGTTGGAATAAAATCAACAGCATGGATGGTGAAAAGTGCAAAAATTGAACACTGGGTTGCTAGCTCGCAACAATTTGATCCTTTCATGAAATAGTTGTCAATCTTAAGTAATTTCCATGAAATTGTGATGAACTTGGCTTGACTTAGATGAAGATGAGATTAATCAAGTTAATTCTTAGTAAAAGTTGGTTGGATTTGAGTTGGAATTAAAGTGAAAAGAGTTGTGAACTAATTGGAAGATGGCTCGCAATTTGTTGTGCTATTGAAATAGGAAGCTTTAAAGAAATGGGCCTGAACAAGTTGGGCTGTCGTAGACTGGATGTGTACTGATTCACTGATTCATCCATAATACCGTGGTGTTGTGGCGTGCTGGCATGACAGATTGCTAGGGTGAGGTAGGACCTAGCATGTGACATGGTGCTCATATGGCTACTGACACAAGCGGCTGACGTGGCTTATACATGCGGCAATGAGGTGGTGGGCTGTTAAATATGTTGGAATAAAATTAGTAGCTTGGATGATGAAAAGTACAAAAATTGAACACTCGGATGCTAGCTTGCCAAAATTTAATCTGCTTGTAAAATAATTGTCAATTTTGAGTAATTGCCACAAAATTTGTTAAACTTGGCTTAATTTAGATGAAGATGGGATTAATCTAATTATATCTTGATAGAGCCCTGAACTAATTTGAAAATAGCTTGCAATTTGCTGTGCTCCTGAGTTTGGAAGGTTCAAAGAAATGGACTTGGATGAGTTGGGCTGGCATGGGCTGGATGTGTGCTGATTTGCTGACGTCATCAGTCACGTAATGCTGATGTGACAGCACTGACTTGACAGATTAGTGGCGTGGTGTGTGACTTGGCCGGTGACATGGCGCTCATGTGGCTACTGACACAGGCAGCTTCCGTGGCTCAATATCTAGGGACCTGTAGTTGACATGGTAATACATCTAGTAGTCAGGTGGCTGGCTAGTGGCTAAACTTGTTGGAGTAAAATCAGTAGCATGGATGATGAAAAATATAGAAATTGAACACTTGGATGCTAGCTCATAACAATTTGATCTTCTTGTAAAATAGTTGTCAATCTTGAGTAATTTTCATGAAATTATGATCAACTTGGTTTGATTTACATGAAGATGAGATTATCTAGCTAAATCTTAGTAAGAATTAGTTAGATATGAGTTTGGAATTGAGGTGAAAAGATTTGTAAATTAATTGGAAAATAACTTACAATTTGTTGTGCTCTTACTAATATGGCAGATTGGTTGCGTGAGGTGGGACTCGGCAGGTGACATGGCACTCATGTGGTTGCTGACACTGGTGGCTCAACATCTCAGGACCCACAAATGACATCATCAGCTATCCACATTTGAACACAAGACCTAAGGGTTGTCACTTGAACTCTTCGTCGTTGCACCAAGACACATTGTGGATAATGTACATCAGAAAATATTCTATATAACATCACCGGCCATTAATATCTATTTTTTCCCTAATTTATTTTGAAATTACCCTTTCGTACCTTTTATCTCATATTACAAAAAAGTTGTACTAATTATAATTAATCGCTAAAAAAAATTGACTAAGAAATACAACCTAAGGATTAAAAATATAATATAAATTATCCCCAACAGGGCACTCCAACATATAAAAACGTCAAAGTAAAAGAAAAAATGGGAGTTTTTTTGGGCACTTTCACCCCTCTCACTATTTTGAATTACTTAACTTTTTCTTTGAGCTTTAAGTCTTCAAGTGTGGTCTTCATCTATTTTAGTCACACCATTGGCTTCACCGTCAAAGTGCCGTCGCCGGCATCATCTCTAACAACTATCTTCTCTTTTTTAGGTTTTGCGTTTAGTAACTATGTTGTGTTTACTAACCTCCATCGAAAGCTCAAAGAACCAAAGGAATTCAAAATAGTAACCTACATTATTATTAATCGTACGTCTCTGATGTTGTCATAATCAACCCAAAGATAAAGCCTTTTCTCTAATGTTTTAGCTCACAAAAAATGGGCTAAAACATTTAGCATCATGAAGAAAGTCAGTATTCTAATTAGGATTTGTCTTCATATAAGAGCAGCCTTTTTCTTATATAATATAGCGTGGGAAGGACAAAGTGGTGAGCAAGAACACCAAGAATAAGTACCCATGAAGCAGGTAGAAGAGTTCTGCAACCAAACAAGCCTTGAAAGAGCCAAAGCAAAAGCTCCAACTAAAGATCCAAACTAATAAAAGGAGTCTCCACTTGCAAGGAAAGATGGTGAGAACATCGTTATCAAAAGCTTCCGGTCCATCCTTTAAGTCGACGTACAAGTGATTCTTGTCATAACAACACCTTCGTTGGAAAGATAGTGAGCCAACATGGGGCAAGACCAGCACCTTGCCAGAGCCTCCTGGAAAGGACCAAACTTGAGTTTGTGCCCAACTAGGAGTTTACTTCCACGGAACGCCAGGATACTTGTAGTTCTAGGAGCCATGAAAAGGTTGAAAGCAGGCTTTCTAAGGAAGAAGTAAAGGATGTGGTATTTAATCTCAAAAAAGACTTAAAAGTGATCAAAGAAGAGAACTACGCGCTGAAATCGAAGGCAAAAACAAAGAGCACATAGGGAAATGAAACACCATTAAAAAAGGAGCACGCTGTGTACTACCTCACCATGAAAGAAGTCTCCTTGAATTTTTCAACAATCTGAAAGAAGCTATAAACCGAATCGATTGCCGTTTACTTTTTATTTTACGAAGTATGAAGAAATAAACAACTCTTCAGAAAATATCTTCTACTTGGTTATGAACAAAAGGATATTTAGGAATCCTGCAAAAATGAAACAGTTCCAGAAATAATGAAAGAAAAAGAAAAATATTGTGACTTTCTCCATGATTGGGGCTATTGTACCATTGAGTGTTTCCAACCATATGAGGAGATACAATACCCAATCTATAAAAGACACTTACGACCGTTCTTCCGAGATATAATGAGAACTAAAATATCCAAAAAGAGAATGGCACCTCTCAAAATTATTTAATTTACTCTTAAATATAAGAGTGTTTAGGTATAATATAATTCAGTGAGTCAGAGGTCAATCTACAGAGAAAAAATTTAATTTTTTTATTTTATTTTATGTAATAAAATGAAAACAAAATTTAAATATATACAACTTAATTTAAACGAAACTATGAAATTAAATTAGCTAGGGTTACGGATCCACTCTTAGTAATAAATACAATTTAATAATTTTTTTATTTTTATTTTATTGCCTAAAAGATTAATTGTATAAATTACAATTATTTTCTCATTAATTTTATTATGGTTAAGTACTTAGTGTGTCAAAATTTAACTTATCTACAATAAGTCAAAATGTCATTTTACCATATTTTAAACTAAGATATTAAGAATTTATTGTGCCAAACTTTCATGTTTGTCTACAATAAATCAAAATTTCAAAATATAAAATATGGATAAAATTAGATAGAAAATAATTTAATTTATATAACTAAAAATAGAATTTGATTAAATCATATTTTTTTTACTAAGAGTTTCGCATTCCCTTAACTATTAATATTTTAGCTAAGCATAATTGAAAAAATAATAATTAAAATTAAATTATACATAATTAAAAAGTGGTATTTGAAAATTGTAAATAAAACTAATTTTATTTATTAAAAATATATTACAAAGAGAGATGAGAAGAAGAATGTGAGGGGAAAGAAGTGAAGAAAAGGTATATAGAGGTGTGTTCGCCCCCTCTCTATTTATACTGATACATGATTAATCCATACCATACATATAAATAAAGTAAATTACATCATAGCCGTACCACTAACAATAACCACAACTAACATGATAAAAATTTATAATTTCACAATTACCATACTTAACATGGTAAAAACTTATAATTTCACAACAAAAGTCGCAAATCTTCCTCAACAATGACCTAACTTCTCAAACCTTTTTCAGAATCCAAATTTTACATCCGTACATTTGTTTTGAGCCTCAAATTGCATGAAATTGTTATTATTACCTAATAAACACACAAAAATACAAAATCAACTATTTAAAAAAATAATTAGAAATTCACAATATGTTACATAATTACAATTGTAAATTATAATATAAGGACAAAATAACATTTTTACCACTTAATAAATATAAAATTTTTAACACTAATTGCACCCCCTAACTAGCTTATTGCTGGCCTCTAGTAATTAAAGTATTATATTAAATTAAGATTTACAAAATTCACATGCAAGTTGATAGTTGTTTATCTAACCTCTAAACTACCAAATAAATAAACTCCTTCCAATTTCTTTAACTCTTTGTCGTTCACTCATTATCTAGGATATCACCAAACCTTTTTTTATGATCCAGTAATTAACACAATACTTATGGGGCTTCATGAAAAGAAGACAACATTTTTGTTCTAAAATTCATCAGAAATTTTATCTTTAGGCAGCAAATTATTGACACATATTTTAAAATATTATATTTTTAACCCATATAGCGAGCTTTAGGTCAGTGACTCCAGACCAGTTGACCTTAAGGCACTAAGTATTAAAACACCCCTACAAACTTAATTACTCAAGTTTTTAATAAATAAACAAATAATATATCTATAATCCATGTAGCGACTTAAGGCTAGTGACTCCCATACTAGTTGATCTTAGGGCACTAGGTGTTGAAACACCCATATAGACTTAATTACTCGAGTTTTTAATAAATAAGCAAACAATATATCTATAACCCATGTAACGAGCTCTTATTTAGTGACTCATAGACTAGTTGGCCTTAGGACACTAGGTGTTGAAACACCTCTACAGACCTAATTATTGGGGTTCTAGATAGAACAGAATTAAACACATTTAAAATTTTTTCTTTGGTTTTTTTTTTTTGTGCAATATATACTTTCTACTACCTTAGATATTATCTTTAATAAATCAAAATAACTAAATGGTGCAAAAATTTTAACTTACATCCCACTATTATTTTTCATTGTGTGTGTGTGAAGAATGATTTAATAATACATGTTAAATAAGTAAACAAAATGACTTAATAACCAAATGGAGAGTTCACAAATTTGAGTAATTCAAAGAAAAGGGAACAAAAATAACTTATTATGAATTTCAAAATCAAATATATAATATAACAGGACTATTAGAATGCGTCTAAAAAATCATAACTCTTTACACAACCATCCTAAACAAGGAAAAAATTTGTTATTTTTTTTGGATTTTTGAAAGAAAAATAAATAAACAAACCTATTTACAATTTACGTCAACTATCTCTTTCTTTTAACCTAATCTAAACATTATTCATAATTTAAAGATATGCATGCAAAAAGGTAAAAGAGATAAAGAAAACATAAGTAAGAAAAGAAGAATAGGAAAAATCACACTTGAGCAAGCCGCAGAAGATGCATTTTAGAGTTGTTACACCCCATATTCACTCATCTTCAACACAAACACTAGGATATTCCACAACTATCAACTATGCCATTCCCTCAACTAGAATGAGATATTGTCCTTAATATCTTAAAGGAAAAAAGTAGAGTTTAGAAGACATTATCTTACCACTCCAAGAAAATAATTACAAACGAAGAGTTAAATCTAAATTTCACTTTTTATTAAGGCTATGGTTACCATCATTAGTCAACCATTCCAATACTAAGGTCCTGGGATCTGACTCTAGTTTGTAAACTTGTAAAAGATCAAGTAACTCATTAGCAGTAGAAGCACAAATAGAGTTTTTTTTCGCTAAGATTGGAGTAAAATGATTCTTAATTACATGGTTAATGAATGTTAACAAGTCATGATAAAAGTTATTAACCTTTAACAAACTGATTTTTTTTATGGATGTTCAAATGGGCTCAAGATGCAAATGTAATCAGTGTCTCTAAAGTTGTAAAATCGTTTGGAAAGAAAAGAAAAGCATTAGCATGATTTAAAATTTTGGTTGTTCTCCCTTACATACCTGAGACAACTAACTTTTATCTAATTAATGAGCCGAGTACGCATCTGAAAGGTTTTAAGGCTTGTCAAATAATGCCTAACACTTGGTTTGCTCTAATAAAAATAGCATTTTGAGACAAGCTTTGGTAACCCTCGGTCACCTCCTCAATATACAAAGTGTAGTTTTCTCTCTACTATGACACGACCAAGATTAATAGCTGCTTAACCGAACTCCTTGTATTTTCCATAATGAAATCCGGAAAGCACATAAATATTTTTGAATTGTCTACTCAAAGATAATGCCATTAGAATAATCTTTAAAAATAAGTTGTGAATATTTGAAAAAGAAGCTTATATTTAAGATCTTCGTGACAAATATAATGATAAACAACTGTAAATGGGTTAGTGTATTTGTCAGATTACGTGTAAAGCTCGTGACTTAATAATTCAAAAAGTAAATAGTAAAAAGAAAAAGCAAAAGTGATTAAAAAAATCAAACAGTAAAAGAACAAAAATAATTATTAGATTCAAAATCACACCAATAACCACAATAATGCAAACGATAAAAGAACAACAAAATAAAAAGATATTTACTGATAGTTGTGATTGTTGCTCACATCTTCCTCAAGTTTTACGTGCAGTAACCGGGTGAATGCCCTCTATAATGTGATAATCGGTTTCCCCTCTAGTTTTCTTATAAACCGGCAAACAGGTCTTTTAAGTCAAATTTGAAGACTAAACTGTGCACTTTCTTTTTGGAATAGTCTCCATAACTTATGAATCTCACGTTGCACATACCCATTTTGATGCATTTAAAGAGATCGTAAGATATCGTCTAATGATTCTTTACTTAAGCCATCTTTAATGAATTTTATTTTATTTTCATGATTATCGGATACCATTTCTAAAGATTCACAATTTGATTGTTTACAACTAAGTCTTACATAGTTATAACATTTTGAGCCAAGTCGTTTAGCTCTCCTTTTTTAAGCAAATGTGCTTTGACAAAAACTCGGCACGTAAGAAATAAATGAAGCAGAAAACTCACCAGCCAATTGGACCTTTACTTCAATTAATCAACAAATATTAGCAGGAGTTTCATTGATCATTAACAAATGCAATCATTCATAATGAGTTTTGTAAATTTTCTCGAGGGCATTTTGAAGGAAAGAAGGAAAATGCTTAGGCAATTTTTGTTGTATTTCTTCCATGTTTGATTTTGTGGTTTTAGTTATTATAGAAAATTAAGGATACTGACTTAAGAAGTCATGGAGTACCATTATTCGCTATTTATATGAGAAAATAAACCAAAACACACAAAAATAAAGAGAATCAAATAAAACATGAAAGCAAACAAAATAACAAAAAGAAAACACACAATGTAAAAAGAAAAATGGACTTACGTTTGTCCTTTTATTAAGTTAACCTCAAGTTTCAATTGAAAGTCATATATAACACCTTCTGTTTCCCTGAGTTGTCTTTTCAGATCTTCTACATAGGACACTAATGTTGGTGGTCGTAAATCTCAAAATGGATGTGATTCATAACTTTGTATCAAGCTTCTCAAGTGAAATTTTATTAGTAAAAGTTCTCAAAGATGTTTAAAAAGGATTTTTTTTTTAGGTACCATGATGTATAATGACGAAAGGAAATACAATCATCAAGCAAATTTAGGTAAAAAACATAATAACGCGTATCATTTAAGACAGTCAAACAATTTAAATGGTAAAGTAATAGTGGAAAGTTTAATCACTCATTAAAAAAAATAGCGAAAAGTTAAATCACTCATTAAAAAAAAATAATGAAAAGTTAAATCACTCATTAAAAAAAAAAACTTAATCAAGATTTAGTGAGTTACTCAAATTTATTTTGATGCTTTCTTTGCATGATTAGTATTCTAGATATGATTTTAATCTTTGTCCATTAACTTTAAATGTAACACTATTGTTTCAATTCTCAATTTCTACGATCTCACATCGATATACATTTTTTACAACAAATTGTTGAACTCCACTTTGACTTTAACTTTGTTGGAAACAAATGATGACGAGAATTATAAAGCAACATTTTTTTATCAATCTTAAATGTTTTCCAAAAAATTCTTCTATCGTGAAAATATTTTTTTCTTACCTTAAAATTCTTAAATTTTCATATGCATCATTCCTTAATTCCTCAAGTTCATTCAAATACAATTTTTTTTATTACCAGCATCATCTAAATTTAAATTAAAAGCTTTAATAGACCAAAATGATTTATGCTTAAATTCAACAGGTAAGTTACAAGGTTTACCATAAATTAGCAGATAGGGTGACATTCTTAAAGACGTCTTAAATGCAGTAAGGTAGGCCCATAATGCATTAGTCAATCGAACAAACCAATCTTTGCGAGTTGAGTTAATCATCTTTTCTAAAATTTGTTTTATCTCTCTACTTGCTAATTCAACTTGACCATTTGTTTGAGGATGATAAGGGCTAACAATTTTACATCTAATTTTGTATTTTTTTATTAAAGACTCAAATGACTTATTACAAAAACATTTACCTCTATAATTGATAATGGCTCAAGGGATTCCAAATTGACTTAAAAGATTTTCTTTTAAAAATATAATCATAGTTTTGCTATCGTTATTTCAACAAGAAATTGCTTCAATCCATTTTGAGACATAATCAATTATAACTAATATATACACAAATCCAAAAGATGGTGGAAATGGGCCCATGAAGTCAATTCCACAACAGTCAAATATTTAAATCTCAAGTATGCGATTTACATGCATCATGTTTCTTTTAGTAATTTATCCTAATTTTTGACAGTTTTCACAAATTTTACAAAATTCATATGTGTCTTTGAATATGACAAGCTAATAAAATCCACATTGTAAAATTTTAGTTGTAGTTTTTCTTGAAGAAAAGTATCCACCACATGCTTCGAAATGAAAAAAATTAATGACACTACTTACCTCAATGTCAGGAATACAACACCGAAAAATTTGATCAGGGTAATATTTGAACAAGTAAAGATCATTCTAATAAAATTTATTTACTTCAACAAAACTTTCTTCTTATCTCGAGCATTCTATTGCAAAGACATTTTACGTATAGTAAGAAAATTAACAATGTTAGCATACCATGGCATTAAAGTAACAATTATATCTTAAGGCTTTAAAATCTTTACAATTAATTTCTAAGGTGTCAATCAACCTTTACATTAAAAGGTTATACCAAACCTCTTAACCTAAGTGTCTCTCACACTCTCAAACACTCAATTTGATAAATATTATAAAAAAATTTCTTCACATAATGTATGTGTTTACAAATGAAAGCTCAAGGTATGATCTAATAAGTTTTAAGCGCAAGAAGGATTAGATGCACAATAACAAGCTCAATGTTGATTTGTAGAATCTAATCTGATTTGAATTTGAATGTACCTCTGTATAGTTGAAGAAGAAACCTAGTCGTTGTTGACTTTTTGGACATAATTGGATCACCGATAACCTATATTGGATTGCTATTTTGACCTTGTGTAAATGACCATTATATAGAACTTTTGAAATGTCGAATCGCTGTTAACTAGATATTGGTTAGCATTATTTTCCAATGACTAGCAAAATGTTTATTGACTAACTGTTTACAATAAACGGTTCACTATGTGCAAAGTAAATTCCTCTCTGGACATTATAAGTTAGTTGTTTTCTTATAAACAGTTCACCATTATGTTCTAGAATTAAAACAACATTTTATTTGAAAACTATAAATTCTTTCTGGAAATTATAGTTTAGTCATTTTCTCATAAATGGTTCATTATTATTTTCTAGAATCAAAACAACAATTCAAACCTTATGAAAATGGTTTTCCATTAATTATACGCGGTTATCTAATTTTCTCCAAAAACTTGAACTTATTAGAAACAATGTACAACTTAAGAAACTTATCCAATTTTAAAGACTCTAACATCATTAAGTAATGGCATGCATGGTTTGTTATCATCAAAATTAATATTATGAAAGTATTTATGTCAACATTCTACATCAGTCAACTTGCATCGATGCACCTCAACAAAATGGAATTTCTAAAGAAAGAGTAAACATTCTCTTGACATTGCTCGATCTCTTTTGTTTTAAGCAAAAGTTTCAAAATGCTATTAAGGGGATGCTATTCTTATTGCAACTTATCTGGTCATCAGAATGCCAACTAGTGTTCTTCACAATCAAAATCTTGTGAAGAAACTTATGGCCTTATTTCTAGACTTTACCACTGAAGGCATTTGGATGTTTTTCATATGCTTTTGTTTAACACTGTTTATGTAGTAAACTTGATCCTAAGTCCATGAAGTGCGTTTTCTTAGGCTACTCTCTAATAAAAATAATGTACAAACGTAAACGCCTCCTACAAGGAATATGTTACTATGGATCTGACCTTTGTAGAAAATCAATATTACTTTAATAAGACATATATTCAGGGGGAGAATGATTTAACAAAGGAGTAATTCAAAATAATAATAATAAATATCTTTAAATATTATTAATTGAAATATTAAGAAATTTAGCAATAAAACTTCAAAAGAAATGCTAAAAGTTCAAATGATTTAGAATTTCCCTTTAAAATGTCGTGTGACATACATATAACTATTAAGTACTATCATAAAATCATGAAGGGAAAAACTCTATCATAAATGAGGGGAAAACTCTATCATACACCCCCTTTATGATAGTCATTTCTCGTCCTCTATTATTTGTTTTCTAGTAGCACTCCTCAATTTTACAAATGTTACTACCTACTTTCACTTATATTTTATCCAATTAGACAATTTAAAACTTTAAATCTACTAGTACCCACATTTAAAGATTTAGTGGTTATCACCCCTACACATAGAAGAAAATTTGTTAATTCCATCCATATCAAATATGGCTCTATATTGTATGTGTGGTTAGCAACTGTAGGCTATAGCTTTAAACTACAATATTAAAGTATTCAGTAAACACTATTACTGTGGTTTGAAAGTTAAGTTGTGATTTTTAATGATGAAAATCCTATACTACAAGAAATTTGGTAATACATAATAGTCATTTCACGAAAAAAAATTCATTTTATTATGTAAGTATGACAGAGTCTTGAAAGAATTTGTCTACAAAGTGATTAATAGTGTACTAGTGATAGAATATTTGTCTATAAAGAGCTTATGGCAAGGCAGTGATATAAATTATTCCTATCACAAACTTTGTGATAGGAATTTGATGTTGATCTTTTTTTCCAAATTTAAAATTAATATTTTATTTTTTCAAAAATCCAAAATGTGGCATTTAGATTGTCAAATGATTTTTGAAAAAAGAAGTATATAAAATAAGACAATGTGTTTAAGTCTGAACAAAACAAAAAATTTTCTAAGTCCTAAGCTTAAAACTCATCAACATAATTAATAGTCTACACTCACCATAGTCATCATCACTCTTACTCTCACAAACAACACTTAAACTATAGCTTAAAGTATTGTTCTCTTACACTCTAATTAATCAGCCACTACTACCACCCAAACCTTAGTTGGCTAGCAATAACCCTATCCTTATTTTTCTAAACACAGTCTACCATTTATTTTATTATTTTTAGTATTTGTTTTAGGTCAAGTTTCTTTATTAGTGTTGCACAAATTCTATTGTATTAGTAAGTGTACGAATCTATTATAGTATAGATTAATAGTATTGAGTGTCAACCCCACATAAGGTAGATTTAATCGTGTGTAGGGTTAATTTTTCAAGTTTGCATGTGGATTGGTAGGATGTGATTTTTTAGCAGTATTTAAATTAAAAAGATAGTGGCAATAAATTAAAGATTGAATAATTCAAATGAAGCACTTGGATCTCTAGAATCACACTCAACATTTCACAATAGACTTAATATTCTTTTTTAGTTCCAATTAATTTATGAGAGGGCATTTTCACTTCTCATAAGCCTAACTCTAATAAATATGGTATCAAGCACTTATTATGCCAAGAAAAATAATCTTCTGTCAAATGCGGTATCAAGAACACACTGTGTCAGGTGATAATAATCATGCTGTCAACAATGTGACAAGACTATCCACTAATTAACTTAGAAACATTCTCTATCAACACTAAGTTAAGATGGACCACAAATATAAGAAAGGAGTTTTATCTCTAATTAATTTAGTGTAAAGTATTCATCATACCAAATAGTAATAATCTTACATAAGGAAGCTAGTATACTAGTGCAAAATTTAGACAAGGTATTACTATTTGTCAACGGTAAGTCAAAACATTCCAATTAAATCAAAGAGATGGTGAATAAACTTACCAAATTAAGTCCATGGATTACGTTGAGGCTTCACCTTTAACCTAAGCTTGAAACTAAATTAGTTACTCAATTTTGAACTAGGGGTAAAATGGATATTTTATTAAAATACATAAAACAAAATATAAGATAGAGAGGGAACTACAGAAAATAAAGCTAAAAAATGAATTCACGAGTGTCAAATTAAGGGGGAGTAGCCCCTTATTTATAGATATACTCAGTAAATCATGACTGTTGGATGAAAATAATTTGGATGCTTAGAATTACGCCAAGTGGCATGCTTTGATTGGATGGAACACATCATCAGGACTGTCATTCCGTGTATATGCATGTATCATAAGCATATTTTACGGTCCACTAATATGCCGCCATGTCAATAGTCAACTTTTTGGTCCAATAATATGCTGCCACATGATCGGCCAACGCCACGTTAGCTAGCCAATACAATATCATCAGTCAATGTCACATCATCAATCCAATAGAATGTTGCCACACTTGCAATCAATGCCGCATCATCAGTCCAATAAGATGCTACCACATCAGCAGTCAATGCCACATCATTAGTCAATGGTACATTAGTTGAGCCCCACCAAGATTCTAGAATTATGACACTTTTCACATATACAGTACTATTCATGTAAATGATATTGTTCACCTATATGATTTTCTCCTTTATATCCTTTCTGAAGGTTTTCAGCTATTTTAAACTAAAAAAATGCTATTTGTTTTGTTGTCCGAACTCTCGTTAATTTTGAAATAGAAAAATACCTTTAAAATTCATAAAATACTTAAATAATAATGAAAAACACACAACTAAAGTTTAAAGAACTTAAACGCACACAAAAATATAAATGTTAAGGAGACTTAGAGTATAAAATGAAAATTCTACCATTTATAAATATGCATTTCCTAACACTCAACAATTAAGAACATGTTTATTTTGTTTTGTTTCTAGTTACTAGCTTTTTTACAAATGTTATTCTAGTGTGCTCTTTTCATCTTATTTTCTCCTGTTTATCTCTCTTTAAAATGGGTTTTGGGGTGAGTATTTGTCTTAATAAAAATATCAAAAAGAATTTAAAATTTTTAAGACATTTTGTGTGATCTTTTGACATTAGACGGCTCGATGGCTTTTAAATTTGGTATTTGTATTATCATTGGCTTTGATTTATATTATATCATGTTTGTTACTTTACATGTTGATATTTGCAACAAGTGTGAATTGAGAGCTTTGATGAGTGAAATTGATTAAGTAATTTGAAAGAATGTGAATTTCATAATAAGTTTCAAATGAGTATTTTAAGCCTATTATTTTTCTTAAAGAGTAACCCTTTTTACCTCTGTTTTATTTATACAACTTAGTAGTTTATCTTATACATGATGTCAATATTTTCTTTTAAGCTGACCATTGGGAAAAAAAATTGTTTGTGGTGCTGCTTCTAAAGGTCCATTGAACTAATAAATATAAAAAATTATTTAGAGCTATAAAAGATGACAGAAAAACTATCTTTAATTTGTTTAAGCCCTTTCTAGCCGTTCTTATTGTGAAGTATCCATTTTAAGCCTATAAAAAAATAAATTATTTTTTTTGCTAACTCATCATCCTATTTCACTCTAATTTGAAGCATTACATTATCTTTTGTGTTTTTCATTCCCCTTTCATGTTTGAGAAAAATATGGATGATTATTTTATTAAAAAAAGTGGTGCATTATAATAAAAAAAATGAAAAAAAAAAAAGATGTGTGATTAAAAAGAAGATAGAAAAAAAATAAATGCAAGATTAAAAAAGAAAAGTAATGTGAAAAAGATCTCTATTTTCCTCAAGCATATATTTTGTTTTTCTTATTATCTATTTTTTGTTAATCATGTCCCTAACCTACATTACATCCTCGTAAATGTCCTTCTTGATTTCAGGAAACTAAAGTTTAAAGTAGAAGTTATTGATATGGATTGAAATATGTTGTTGTGGTACATAAAAAAAATCATGAACAAAAATAATATTATTGGTTGACTAACTATTCATTTGACTTGAGATTATATTATTTTTATTTCTAAGTTGTCGGTATTATTCTTTCATCTTGGTGAGAGTATGCGATATTATTTTTCTATTATTTTCTTGCAATTGATGATTTTTTGGAGTGATTATTTTTATTGGGTTTATTTTCTTTTAAGAGCATCACCATTATCCTGTTAGATTTTGGAGTTTTATATGTCATTCTTGAAAGTAGCTTGATTAATATAGGTTTGATAATTGATCATTTGATATGAGTTTACTTGATTAATTTGTGTGAATGGTTGATATGGGAGTAATATTTCATTTGATTGGAAATACTTATATTTTTATTTGATTGTTGTCATTGATCTGATTAAAGGGATGAATGCCTTAAAAAAAAAAGAGTCATGTTTTTTAGTATTTATTTACCATCTTTAGGTTAATCTTAATAATGTTTTGTTGCAGAGCAAGAAATTGAAGGATTCGTAATTACATTGAAATTTATAATGTTTAGTAACATTTTAATTAATTTGTACTCTAGTTTAATTTGGTTTCCTATTTAGAGTTTTATTATTTAGGCATTACTTGTTTGAATTGTATTCTTAAATCATGTAGGTCTTGGTAAAATAGGTTTTTGAGTCAAATTAAGATAAGTCGTAGTTATTATAAATAGTCTTTTTTAACTTTACAAGTAAGCTTTGATTATTTGTTATTGATTATTTCTTGGAATTAACTCCAGACTTGAGTCTAATAATATTCTCAATTTTCAAAGCTTTGTATGAGTTTTTGAGTTTAGTTAAATCTCGGCATTCTATAGAATCAACGAGTTAACCTCTTGCTTCTAGGTATTCTCTTGAATCAATGTGGATTTAGATGGTTTCTTTATTCCAGTATTGTCAAGAATCAATGAAATATTCGAACGTTAAACTTCTAGTGCATTATGTTTTTTGTATCATTGCTGGAAATCCTCATAAGACTATAACTCATCCAATAGGGCCGCCTAGGGGTTTAAAGGCTTGTTGCATATGCTAAATGCGATCATGATTACTTGTAAAAGCGGACTAGTTAGATGTTATTTTGTTTCTTTATTTTTAGTTTTCAGTTTTGCTCAAGGGCTAGAAAAATTTAGGTTCAGGGGCATTTGATGGGCATAATATATTTGGATATATTTCCCCTCTAGTTATATACTTTTTAGTCTCTTCCATTTATAATCTTATTTAGTTAATCTATTTATATTGAATAGTGTAATAAATTAAAGATTGGAGAATAAATATGCTTTAAAAGATCAGAATTGGAGAGCATTGAAGATTATTTGGACATGTCACTAATGGGTTTAAGACCAAATATGAATTAGTTTTATACCGAACCTAGAATAAGACTCACGCGATGGCCAAATCTAAAATAATGGTCTGTTTATTTGAAAACAAATGTGGAGTGCATGTGCCAAGCTAATTAAATAACGGCTTTGGCTTATAAAGTGGAGGTCGGCCAAGCATTATACATAAGCCAAGCTTTTGGATTTTGAGGTCGGCCGTGGTTTGAAGAAGAGCCAGCCACCTGAATTAATCTCCATGATTGGTTTTATCTATTCTTCTGTTCCCAATTTAACTATGTATAACTAAATCTTTTGTATTAGGGTTAAAGATAAAGCTCTGTTTAATGAAATAAATTATTTTTATTCAATTAATTCCCTATATGTGTGCTTTAAAGTTTACAGTTCTTGTTTCACATGTTTGGTTGAATATAGTTTTATCATGCATTATTAATTATTAGTATTGATATTTGACTAATCTATAAAGTTTATATATGATTATCTTTGATTCTATATCTTTTATTAAATTGTGTACACAGAGTACTAAGGAAAACTTTGACTCATTGCTGTTCAATATTGTTCATATGGGATGCTTAGATATCATAATTTTAAGTAAAAAAGAACCTACATAAGATTAATTTTAATTGAGGTTGATATGCTATATGCATGAGTAGACATAATTTGGTTTCTAGTTTTTACTTTAAAATTAGGAATTGATTGGTAATACAATAATTTTTAAGTTGAATTGTGGTAAATTCTGAAACCTCGGTAGTTTCAATTTCTTAAGTTCTTAAGTTAATTTACGTGTTTTAATTTTAATTACATCTTTAGTTTAAATCTATTCAAGCAAAATGTTATATTTTCTAACTAGGATAGAGTTCTTTTAGCTTTGATTAGACTTAGTTTTCCTAAAAATTGACAGTTCTTATGGGTTCAACTTCATTATTTGTTGTTTACACATCAATAAACTTATGCACTTGCGAATACATTAAAATTTGCACAAAATAGATTGGGTTTGAATTTGTAATGACTTTGTTGCATCTAAAACTTAGAGCTTCACTTTAATAAATAATTCTTTATAATAATAGTGTTGGGTATATTCATTGGTGCTGCATATGCAGATTGATTTACTACTGGATCCAGGAGTTTTGCTTGGTATTTGCTAAGAGTAGGAGTTCTACTGTGAAATTTACTGAGATTATGCGAGGAGTTCTTCCATTGGAAGAAAATTGCTAATTTGATGGCTTAACTTGTAAAATTTGAATCATTCACGCTTGTTGCTTGAATTTTATCTTGTGAACTTCGTATTGCTGTAATTGGACATAACTTTTAGATTCGAATTAGATTTAAAATTTGTTACGTGATTAGTAGTTTAATACTAGTATGATTTAACTTATGTATTGGTAATCAAAAACTTGATCTACCTATGGAACTTGTCCGATAAATTGTTATGTGGATGTTATTAATATTAAGTTTTTGTGGACTTAATAAAATGTACAATTTAATTTTTGGTTTATATTAAATTTGTAAATGAATTTCAAATAAAGGAATGTATAAATTTTAAATAAAAACCATAGTTCTATCAAGATAAATTTAGATCTTTTGTGTATGTGTATCAATCATAAATTCCATCATAAACAAAATAATTTACCCGCTAAAATTAACCTAATAATAGTTTTTGCGCCAAAATCAATTTTTTCACAAAAATTCAAATTAAAAAATAATTTTCCTGTCAAAAATTAATTAAAATATTCATTTTCTACTAAGTGTGACAGAAATATGATTTTTAAAGACTATCATAAGTTAATGACAAACTTTTTCTCGCGATAGATACATAAATGATATATATATTCTCTATCATCCACCTCCAATTACGACAATTTTTTTCGTCTCATCTATTACTAATTTTCTTGTAGTGTACTATATCTTGACTAATTTTTGCCAAAATTATTATTTAAAAGTCATGTTTCATAAACTTTTACTTTACAATTATATCTTTTTTCACAGTAGCCATCACCTTTAACCCACAACACCTCAATATCATGCAGGTGCTAAGACTATTTAGAAGCCATGACACATTAACAATCAACTGTTTAATCAAATTTAGAATATTAATAAATTACTACCCAAAACTTTCAAAAAGGAAAAAAATAATGGGATCATTGTGGACCGTTAGATGAAATCTACTATCTATAATAATTAAATAAAATAAACAGAAAATTGAAGTTTATCGTTTATGCAATCCGTCATCAATTAAAATTAGATAAATAAAAATTATAGTAGGTAGATAGGATAGTGAGAGACTAACAACTTGAAAAGAAGAAGAAACAAATTCAGACACAATAATTAAAGGCCACAAAGTCTGATTATTTAATGACTTATAGTACAAAATCTGATTAATTACACTATTTATTTATAAATTGTATAAACATTATATTATATAAATTATTTCTTATAAATTACTTGATAAATAAATTTCATTATTTACCAACAAAAATTTTATATTCTTATCTTATTATATCGCAGAATTATAATTACGTTACTTGGATTGATATAAATTTTAATTTACATGTATTGTGAAATTTAGACATAATCATCTTCATGTATAATGTTTTGTATCTTGTAACTGATGAAAAACATAAGCTAGTGAAAGTCACCCTCATCGATTCTAATATATGCATACGCTCAATTTATACAATGAATGAATAAATTAAATGAATATGATATTGATATTGTATTTGAAAATTTTGATTGATTGATAAAGATTGAGTCCATCAATCTTTATGTTCATTGACTATAAGTCTTTATACTAATTAATAGAGATGGTGACAGTTAATTATTTTGTTTCAATTATTATTTTATTCTTCTAGAGGACGCTAACATACTTGCATGTATGTAATACATGCAGGTATGTTGGCAGTTAGATTCAAAGTAATGAATCTAACGGCCAAGATGAAATTAAGAAATGAAAAAAAAAAAAATTAAAAAACCTAAAACTTATAGAACCGGTTACAAATTCTCTGTGGAAACTCTTTCTTACCTCCCTCTTGAGAAGAAAAAAGCCTCAGTTCTCCTCCTTGCAGCACCCACAGCCGGAAAAACAGTAAAATCTTCCCTCTTGACTATTTTCCGTCTTCACTCTCTCCTCACCTCACACCGATCGAAGCGTTTTCTTTCCCTCCGTCTTGCCTTCTCCCTCATTCCATTACCCACGGCTGAGAACAAAAATTGGATTTGTCCCTCTCCTTGACCTGACGGTTCACTCTCTCCCTCACCTCACGGTTCCGTCTGCAACAATTTGCTCTCCTCCACTCTTTCACGGCAGCCCTCACTAAGGAAATGAACGACAGCAGTTGACTGAATTGAAGGTGGTGGCTGATTTGGATTTGCCATTCTTAGCTACTGTCAACCCATCACCAACTCTCCCAAGGTTGTTTGCACAGTCGACAAAAGGTATTGACATAGGCATTGTGGGTTTTGATTTGTATGATTATAATTGTTGATTTAGTATATTAATAAGCTTAAATAACCTGTCAATGTTATTGTTTTTTTTTTAATTTGCTGTATTACGATGAATTAAATTTGAAGTTCGTGGTTATTGTTTATGAAATTACCGTTTGTTCATGTTAATATTTAGTTTATTTGAAGTTTTAGCGCAAGCGTCGATGAAAGTTATTGTTTGATTTATTAATTTGGTTTGTTTTTGTTAATTGAATTGTTGTTGTAGACCCATATAATTTTGATACATTAAGAAACATTATTAGTTTGAAAAGTTTAGCTTTATTAGGAAAGAGTTAATTTGTTTATGCATGTAGAGAGATTAATTGAAGAATGAATGTGTTGTGTTGGAGTTTGGTCTAATAAAAGTGAAGCATGAGCATATGAATCCAGCTGGGGTTAGCAGTAATTTGGGTGATTTGACTGAAATGCATTAGTTTAATACGTTGGCATGGAATGTGTAAAAATGATATTGTGTGTGTTGATAATCGAAGTCCGTAACAAAAAAATGCAAACAAAATTTTCCTCATTCTAATTCGTTACTTATGTTCATGGTTGTCTTAATTCATTTATCTATATTGATATCGCATTTTTGAATGAAGTTTCCCAAACTTGGTATCTAGGTTTGATGTTATAGTTAGGCATAGACGATATATTTTTCCATGAATATGATGTTATAAATTTTAGCTTTTACTGAGTAAGATCATTAGTGCATAAATTTGGGTTATCTAATAATTTATATGCATTTAGAATTCAGAAAGATAGTTACACGGCATTATTAGTGCGTATTGGGTACAATGGTTAAGCGAAAGGTTAATGTCGCAGGCGACATTGATACTGAGTCTGAGAAGCTCGAATCTCCTAGGCCGGGCAAGCATTCGTACACATACTACTTGTAAGTTAGTAATTCATTGTTGATATTTTTGTTGTCTACAGTTTGTAATGATTTTAGTGTAATACAACTAGAATTTAAGTTGGCAAACAAGAAATTGATATTAGTTTTTTCCACAGCAAAATAGAATCCCAAAAGTTGAAGGAAGAAGGTGTGAAGGTGGATGAAACAGTTCGTAGACCACGATTCTGTATTACGTCGTAGTTAATGATAATTTGACGGATGTTTGATGAATGGATATTTTTTGTGGGTGTAGGTTAAGAGGCATATACGTGATAAATGGTTAAAACTCAGCTCAAAGGAGAAAATGGAATTCGTGAAGAGTTATAATAAAAATGCAGAAGTTAACACGAAAGGGGCTAGTGGATTGTTAGACGAATCAATTCCAACAGCAGAGAACAATGCTGATAAGGGTAATCCCCTATCTCGATGTGGTGTTTTGCGGTTTTCCAATATCGTATCTTCTCTATCTGTTGAGCAACAGAATGCTGTGAGAGAAATTGGATTCGGAAGCTTGCTAGATATAAGATGTGGGCGACTTAGGCAAGATTTATGTCGAATGTTAGTCAAGCAATGTAATGTTGATCGGCGGTCCATAACAGTACATGGAAGGGAATATAAGCTAACCTCAAAAACTTTTACAAGTGTGATGGGTGTTGAAGACGGAGGAATGCCAATTGTGCTTAGTGGAGAAGATAGCGAGATAAGTGAGTTACGGGCGAAGTACTGCACGGTAAAGAAAGGCATCCCAATAGGTGTCGTAGTTGAAAAATTAAAGAGAAGCACTTCTGCAGATGAGGATTTCTGTATTTTGTTTAGTCTTTTTGCAATTGGAACTATTTTGTGTCCCACTCCAGCCACATACATAAACCCATTATACTTGCATTCTTTAAAAGATGTAAGTAATATTCGCGGCAAAGATTGGGCTACTTGGTCTTTCAACTTCTTGTGGGAAGGAGTTTTAAAGGTCAACGGAAATCAAGTTTTGTCCATAAGCGGATGCGTTATATTTTTATTGGTATGGCCTGTTGAATATGGGTGTTCAGTATATTTGTATTGTTGTTGGTTAAACGATTATGATACTATTGATTATTATTTTCGTAGTAACCAATGTTGTTGTGGCTTGGCAGCTATTTTACATGTCCTCAACAAAGTTTCAACTATCTTATGATGCCAGGAATGGATGTCCTCTTAGTGCATGGACTGATAGTGAAATAAAAAAATTTCTCAAGTGGCAACAAAACTTTGGTGATTTTGCGAGCAATGCGGTATGTTTCTTTGAATATGTTAAATGTTGTTTTATAGTTATATTAGTTAACGAAAAAGATTATTTATGGTTTTAATGGTTTATGCAGGTTCCGATGCGAGAAATCAGTTGTGGCACATCAGTTGATGCAAGTGGGGGACAAACTGTAAGTGGTAATACAGCAACACAACATTCCTTCCAGGCCGTATTGGCAGCAGTGAATAGAATGGATGACCATATGAGAAGAAATAACGATTTGCTGCAAAATATGGTCTCGAAATTGGACAGTCTCACTGAAAAGGTAGAAAAGTTGGAACGAGCATACTTTGGTAAGGAAGGACAGCACGTTGCTGACGAAAGTCAATCACGTCCTTGCTATAATGGTGCGGAGGGTATTGATGGTTCAATGTTTTCCTCTCCGAAGACGAAGAAGCATCCATCTAGCCCTGCGGTTGTCACACTTTCATCTCTAGTGCGTGAAAAGAGTAAGCCTGTCGAAGTCCAAGAGCAAAAACCAGTGTATCTCAGCACATCCACCGATGAAGAGGCTATCCTAAAGCAAAAGCTAGCAAGAGTACTGGATAACGTGATGAAGCCTAAATTGGTACCGGAACTTCAAGACGAGGTATACATACACTAATGGTTTGTTAACCTTTGTTGAAATGGCTTGACATAATTCGAAATGAGTTAGGCGCAATGGTATCTTTCTTCTTTGTTTGTCTTTAATAAATATGCAGTCTTCGGCGCAACAAGTGAAAAGTTATCCACGGACCGAAGATTTTAATCCGCTGTCTTTAGTTCCTCCTCGACCATGTAGAAATCAAAAGCCAGGGAGGTACCAACTATCCCCATATGATCAAGTCTCACGCGGTCCAAAGCCAAAATACCGCGCGGGAGTTTTTTTTGTGAATGAGCCAGTGACCCTCGATCAATTGAAGATGCTCTAGTATGGATTCGACAAAAGTGCTAGCCTAGAGTAAGAATGCCCTCATACGTCCACATCAACTTGTTTCCAAATTTGTTTTAGTTATTCGGCTCTCTTAATATATCATCTACTTTCCTTGTAGTGAGATTATTGTACGATCGAGTCACGAAGATATCACTCGTCGAGGCTTATTATCACTTTTGCTTGATGCATCACTTGACGAGGAGGTTTGTTCCTTATTTTACTTTATTGATGAAATTTTAGATCATTAAATGACTTATAATTACTCTTATGGATAGATTATTTGTATGATGAGTGATTACCTTACACGACGCGAGTCCTGCAAAAGCCACAGCGAACCAATCAGCGGGTTCCTCCCAACCAGATATGCAGTGAGTGTTTCCTTGTGCTACATTTGTTATTTTTCACATCCTTTTACTTATGAGTAACTTCACATATTTAACTATTATTTGATATGAATTTCATATTATACACATGCAGCAATTTGCTTCAATGCCTAATGCACACTTAGATGGTTTCAAGGCTGCTTCCCAATACCGCAAACGTTATATGTATGACTTGCACTGTTGCCAGCAGGTAGTGTGTGCAGATGTGTTTTAATTATTATGTTATTTATGCGTATTGTGTGGTATAATTGATGAATGTTATCGAATAGATCTTTGTTCCCATGCATGATGGTGGGCACCATTGGTTCCTACTATTGGTCAAAATGGGAGAAAAACAGGCTAAGATTTAGGATCCACTACCAGATGCGCGAAGGACACGAGATTGTGAAATCCAAGTTAATACCATTGTAAGTATGATCATCTGTTGCTTAAAGCCATTTTGACTTTTGTGTGTATTATGTTGTTAATCTACCAAGTTGCTTTATCTTCAAATTAGTTACACTCGTTAGATGCTATTCTTCGTGGCGTCGTGGATTCTACATATCAAGTATCTTTGAGTTTCTTGTCATTTACAGTGACACATGCTGTGGGAGTTCCTCGGCAACCTAATGGTTTTGATTGTGGAGTTTATGTTATCTAATTTATGGATACTCCTGCAATGATTACCAACAAATCGTATGTAGTATGGTTTGTAACTCTGATGTACAAATAGCTTTGTGGATGTTACTAATGATGTAGGACCGTTAACATGCTGACATTGTATGCTTATTTCGGCAGCATGACTCACAGCATGTTCGCGCTCAGCTTGCGTTACATCTGATGGACTCTCTGTTCAACGAACAACGGGAGCAATTGTTGACGTTGGCTAATGCAAAGTACACTAATGCAGCTAATTATGTACATGATGCGAAGTTGGTATCAACTATCAAAAGCCGTAATGTTTCCACCAGAAAAGGCCATAAGAACACTTCTAGAAAAGGTCGTGCAAGGCGACAACGGTGATAACTCTTGCCAAATCATGAACTAACATGTTAACTTGTCTTACATAATTGGTTATAGTGTGCAACTTTTTGCGTCCAACTGGACAGAAAATTGCAGTTCAATGAACATTTTTGTTATGGCCATAAAGTACAATCATGAATGGTCGTTAGCTTTATAATTGGTCTTTGTACTGTTAGATTGCTGAGAAGACATTAAGGATGTTAGAAGTTGTTATTGCGTGCTTTTCGCGTGCTTTTCCACTTCAAACTAGGAACACCCAAAATTTTTGGCCGGTTAGTAGTGCTGTTTTTTTGGCATCGGTTCGCATACATAACCTTTGACAAACACAAGATAAAACATGTATCTTTCGTAATGATGTTAATTACTTTATGTTCGCAGTAAGATAAGTACTATCATTTTTGTTTATCATCAAGTACACATGATGTTAAACAATTGCTAGCATTGTTCATTTCATACGTCAAAATGCACACGCAATAATTCGTAAATGGGTCATTCTCCCACTGTGGCCAGCGTGTCTCGTCTCACCACCTCTAAAGCGATGTACCATCTCTAACTAAGCACAATAATAGTCGAAGTTAGTTAAACAACAGTGCAAAGTAATTTCAGCAACGTCAAATAAGAAGCAGATAACTTACAGGTTATAATGAGGCCACCAATTATAGTTCGTGCTACCATCAGTTTCAGAGGTTATTCCATGGGCACTACTATCTGCGTAATGGCCATCAGTTTCTTCTGAAATGTCATGTATGGATGGACAACCTGTCGTAAAGGCAAATCCTGTCAACCCTGCTGCGGCGGATGCCATTGACTCCGTTGGCGTTAACATAATGGGTCCGGATACGTCATTCGCTAGAGAATCTCTACCGCGAACCATCAAGTGACCGTGATTTAGTTGTACAAACATTGATGGATATACTTGGCAAGTCCGTTTTGTATGCCCAGGCTGAAAACATTTACTGTATTTCTGATTATTTGGCCCATCACGTTTAACGGTTTTGGCGGAACCTTTGCTGGTCACCATTACAGGGTCTTTCAACTTCAACCCTGTTTGAAGTCCGCATTTCTTGGCTCACTTCACTGTTTCATGTTCGGCTTGCATTTTTTCATAGCGAAGAGTTAGCCGTTGAATCTCCTCGAATGCTAGCATATAACTTTCGTCGTTCATGGCGGCGATTCGACAAAGATTGTTACACGATGCAGAGAGTGAGGCAAACTTTACAGTTTCAGACGCTTCTTGATCGATATGTGAGGCGGCAGCTGTCATTTTTATCGCCTTATCTACCTTCGCTGATTTGGTCCATCGACCCATAATCAAAGTTGCAGGCATACGAACTAATTGCTCTAACTTCATGACGTGAAATATGTGCCTACACGGAATACCTACAGATTCCATCATCTTGCATGAACAACTAAAATCAACTACTTTGTTATAAAACACCACTATCCATCTTTGTTCCGGGTGCTGAAATTTTATGAGGGTATACACATGGGAATCACTTGTCTTCGCACAGTCAAGCATAATCAGTGTGGCTTCACCAAGGATCTCTGTCCGAACCCAGTGAAATACATTCCTTGTATATATTTCGGATGTATATTTTTCAATGCTGTGGAGATGTGTGGTAAGAACAGAGGCTGTGTGGTTTGTGTCAAACTCATCTTGAACTTCTTTGTGCCTTATGCAATACATTGCACGATGAATTTGTCTAATAAAATCATATAATTTTAGCTTCTATTGAACAAACCGACGCAAGTATGAATTCAAGCTCTCGCACCTTTGTGTGGTCCACATCCCAGTAAAAAATATTCCTTTCAAATATGCCTCTGCCCATTTGGCCCGTTTTGCATACATTTTCTGAATCCAAAGATTTTGGTCCAGTCCCATTTCGTACACTACAGAGAACCATAACCGTTCAAACTCTTCCGGGGTCATTGGATTAAGCATTAACTGTCGAAATTTTGAAGCGAACTCTTCGTTCTTCACATTTGCTTGTGCATTCCTCTCAAGATGCAAAGCACAGAGTCGATGCACACATCCACACATTATTGTTTTAATAGCTTTTGACATGGTTTTATCACCGTCAGTTATGACATTTGTAGGTTTTTTTTGTTGCATCGTTGATAAAAAAGTCTGTAGCAGCAATACATACGATTGAACAGTTTCATCAATGAGTAATGTGAATCCAAAAACAGTGGTTCTCTTATGATGGTTTACACCAACGAATGCGACCAACGGTTTGTTGTACGCATTTTTCTTGTATGTTGCATCAAAAGCTAAAACATCACCAAATTGTTCGTAGTCATACCGAGCCACTGTGTCAGTCCAGAACAAGTTACGCAGTCTGTTTTCCTCATCCAGTGTATACTCAAAGAACACTCCAACATCATATTCAACTCTCCCATATAAGTACGCGATGGCAGCTTCTGTATCAGTGTCAATTATTTGGGCACGTTGGCTCGCGTCTATTCTGTTCTGCATGTCTTTACCCAGATACCCAACATAATGGAATCCTCCAGCTTGGTCAGATTTATAATCTATGAACTGGCACATTTTAACCCCAACTTGTCGCAGCGCCTTTACGTGTGCCAGATCAGCATCAGTCACAACTCGGTGCGAACGAAGAAATTGTGTCTCATGTGATTGAACCAACTTGTGAGTGTGGTCAACAACTAATTTAGTTACCATGTACTTCCCTTTCAACTTGTCGAACTTCACTCGAAGTTGAGCATGGCAGCCGTTACGAGTTATGCCCCTCGGTTCCCTCATTCTGTCTGTATTTTCTATCTATTTTTTTAACCTATATCCTTCACCTGAGCAAACCCATCTCCGACTAGCAACCTCACCAGTTTTGCTGTCACAACGGAGCTCGTCTTTTCTGACCGAGAATCCGACAGACTTAGCATACTTTTTATACCATAAATGTGCGTCATTTACGGTATCAAAATATGATCCTACACCCACTGAAGTTGGTTGACTGTCTATGGGAACAGTTTCCCTTGTATGGGATGCTGATATTGTCTCAGATATGTCTCCAAGATACTGATCACTGCACACAACCATTTCCTCCGGTACTGACGTACAAATGCTTCGAACTTCCGATCTGTCTGCCATGATGGAAATCAATATGGAATGAATACTCTACCAACCAAAGCACTTAAACATCAAGTTGGTTCCTATCACATCGTTTTTCCTGCTTTGCGGGGTTTCGTTTGTGGACGCATTTAATGTCATTAATAAATTATTCCATTTGGTTTGGTGCGTGGTTGGTTGTCAAATTTAATTAGTTAGACCAATACCATTAATAACTTTAAGTCACCAACTTTTCGTAGTCTGGTTAGCCGATTTAGTTCAAACGGTCTTCCGGAATCGATAGGGTACTGAAAAAAGGATAACCGGCTGGCCGTTCGTTTTTGAAACGGCTAGCCGAATTATTAATGGAGCTAACTGAACCTTTAATGGCTAGCCGAATATTGTGTATTCGGCTAGCCGACATCGCGGCGAATTTATTTTTACGTAACCGGCTAGCCGTTTAATTTAAAAAGGGTAGCCGAATTCGGTCGGGAACTTTCTTCACATAAACCGGTTAGCCATTTTTGAAGACCAAGCAGCCAAAAAATTTGGGAAACTTACTGGAGAGAAAACGGCTAGCCGTTCGTTTATAAAAGGGCTAGCCGGTTTCAGTTGTGAACTTACTGGACACAAAACGGCTAGTCGATTTTTGTAAAACGGCTAGCCGTTGTAAGTGGGAAACTTACAGGATACAAAACGGCTAGCCGTTTTAGGTGGGGAACTTACTGGATACAAAACGGCTAGCCGGTCCCCACAGAAAACGGCTAGCCGTTATAAGTGGGGAACTTACTAGATACAAAACGGCTAGCCGGTAATAAGAAAACCGACTAGCCGTTTTAAGTGGGGAACTGACTGGATACAAAACGGCTAGCCGGTCATAAGAAAACCGGATAGCCATTTTAAGTAGGGAACTTACTGGATACAAAACGGCTAGCCAGTCATAAGAAAAACGGCTAGCCGTTTTCTTTATGAACTTACTGGATACAAAACGGCTAGCCGGTCATATCGAAACCAGCTAGCCGGTTTTTGTCAGAAACTTACTGGAGAGAAAACGGCTGGCTGTTCGTTTACAAAACGGGTAGCCGGTTTCTGTGGGGAACTTACTGGACACAAAACGGCTAGCCGTGTATTTAGAAAACGGCTAGCCGATTTTCCTGGGGAACTTACTCGACACAAAACGGCTTCCCTCTTGTTTACAAACGGATACCCGAATTTATGGGATAACTTACTGGGCATAATTCGGGTAGCCGTTAATTTTAGAAACGGTTAGCCGAAGTCGTTAAGGAACTGAATCGGCATGTAACGGTTAACCGCTTATCTGAAAATGGATAGCCGGTTGAAAAGTGTTTGTCTCTGGAACATAAACGGATAACCGGATAAAAGTAAACGGCTAGACAGTTAGTGTAACATATAAAAGGCTGTTCATCTTCTTCCTCATAATTCGGTAAACCACTTCTCTCTCTAAAAATCGTTTCGCACCAATCGCGTTCTAACTCTTCGAAATCAACCATTTTAATGTAATTTTAGCGGCATTTGCAACGAAATTGTTAATCCCCATTGTTTGTTTATCTGTAAAAACCTTCCAATAAATCATTATAGTTTTCTGAACCTAAAAATCTCAAAACGTGGGTTTGCATTTAGGGTTTGAGCAAGCTGGTAATTTCACTGTCTGGGCTAGTCTAAATACATACAATTTGCAACCCTCTCCATCATGTCAACTTCGAAGCGAACCAAAGGGAAAGGGAAAGGGAAGGAAATCTAAGCTGCGCACCATCGAAAAATTGACCATGACGCGGAAGCGCACTCGCTGGCGAGCGGCCTGATTTTGAATCAAGACACTTCCCTGACAAGCGTTTGACCAAGCGTTTTTCCGAAAGATTCATGACGCGCACGGTACTTCCTACCTTTTATATCTTGCCTGATTGGCTTCGTAGTCTTAGTATTAGCAATAGAAATTTGTTACAGTTATTAGAGGAAGTTGGTTGGATTAGTGTGCTTATGGTTAATGAGGTTGTGTATCCCGACTTGGTGCGAGTTTTTTACTCGAATATGGATACTTCCGCGAAGAAAGAGAATCGAGTAATCACCAATGTTGGAGGAGTTTTTATTGAATTTGATGATGCGGAGTTGAACTCTATCCTAGGAACATCGGACTTTGGGTTAGAAATCTTTTTGACTAGGAAAGCCCTTGAGATTGATCACTTTAATCATGTTGATGGTGTTATAAACATATGTAGGCACACTGATGTTTCTGATGAGGTTTGTAATCTCCATTTCAGAGCTCAGTGTCTATGCCTCCAATCCCGCATTTTACATCGGTTTATTCAGACTATTGTCCTTCCTAAGTCAGGGCACTTAGACGAGGTTTCCTACATGGATGTTGCTTTAATTGATTGTATCCTAAGGCATCGTAAGGTTAAAATTGGGTACACAATTGTACGCAACATGCTTTCTATACCTAACTTGATTAACCGTTTCCTTCCATATGGTGACTTCATCACTCAGATCCTTAAATACTTTAGGGTACTCATTAATGAACCATCTTGTAAACCCTCTAAGAGTATAGGGGACGAAGCCGTGTGTGCCTTAGGATTTGAGTGGCGTAATGGAGCATGGGTGAAGATTAGTGGGAATAAGTACACATTGTATGCTCCGAGCGATGATCGTTCTCTAAATGAGGTGGTTCTTGCTGATCAGCTGCCTGATTTTTCGCTTCCTTTTAGGGGTTGGCATGGACGTCATGACCCTCATGTTCGGCATCCTGTTGATGATGCTTCTACGTCTGCTGTACCACCTGCACAACCTGATGAGTCCGGAGATGTCACTCTTCGGCAGCTTATGGACGAGGTGAGGACACTTTCCTTGCAGCAGACCAGCTTTGAGCAGCTGATTCTCCATGAGCACGAGCGTATCTCCCAACAGCATCAGCAGATCGTTCAAGGCCAGCGCCTCCTGTTCGAGTACTTTGGGATTCCTTATCCGTTTCCACCACCATCTCTGCCGCCACCTCAGTAGTTTTTTGCTATTTTTGCTATCTTCGTGTCTTTCTATGTTGTTATTGTTGTTTTAAGTTTTTTTGTGATTTCGGCACCATGATATGTAGCTTGTTTTCGCACCGCTTCTTACTATCAAATTTTCTTTAATCTAATTTTTTTCCCAAACTTTGTGAACTTTGTAGCAATAATAGTTTACTGATATTGGCCCTTCATTAACTTCTTTTTCATGTAATTTTTTCCCGTCTTCTCTCAATTATTCCCCGTACATAACATGTACATGTTGCCAATTTTACAACAATGAATTTTTGTTAATCTTACTCAGAGAACTTGTTATCAATTTGTTTGTAACCATGAAAATTATGCAATTTATGCACCAATACACATGAAACACACACCATTACCATCATACCAGACCATTAAATGTGAAACTATAGGAACGTGAAACTTAGTTCAATAAACGTGAAATCAAAAATCATTAAGTACCAACCACGAAAATCATGCAATTGATGGACCAATAAACGTGAAACTCTTACCATTAACATGATACCGATGCCATTAAACATGAAACTATAGGTACATGAAACTTAATTCAATAAACGTGAAATCCAAAATCATTAACTCGCAACCACGAAAATATGCAATTGATGGACCAATAAACCTGCAACGCACACCATTAACATGATACCGAGGCCATTAAACATGAAACTATAGGAACGTGAAACTTTGTTCAATAAACGTGAAACTTAGTTCAATAAACGTGAACTCGAAAATCATTAACTAGCAACCACGACAATATGCAATTGATGGACCAATAAACCTGAAACTCTTACCATTAACATGATACCGAGGCCATTCAACATGAAACTACAGGAACGTGAAACTTAATTCAATAAACGTGAAATCTGGAATCATTAACGTGCAACCATGCGATCATTAACTCGCAACCACGAAAAGCATGCAATTGACGGACCAATAAACCTGCAATGCTCACCATTAACATGATACCAAGGCCATTATACATGAAACTATCGGAACATGAAACGTAGTTCAATAAACATGAAATCGAAAATCAATAACTAGCAACCACGGCAATATGCAATTGATGGACTAATAAACCTGAAACTCTTACCATTAACATAATACCGAGGCCATTCAACATGAAACTACAGGAACGTGAAACTTAATTCAATAAACTTGAAATCTAGAATCATTAACGTGCAACCATGCGATCATTAACTCGCAACCACGAAAAGCATGCAATTGACGGACCAATAAACCTGCAACGCTCACCATTAACATGATGCCAAGGCCATTATACATGAAACTATCGGAACGTGAAACGTAGTTCAATAAACATGAAATCGAAAATCATTCACTAGCAACCACAAAAATATGCATTTGATGGACCAATAAACCTACAACGCTCACCATTAACATGATACCGAGGCCATTAAACATGAAACTATAGGAACGTGAAACTTAATTCAATAAACGTGAAATCCCGAATCATTAACGTGCAACCATACGATCATTAAACTCGCAACCACGAAAATCATGCAATTGACGGACCAATAAACCTGCAACACTCACCATTAACACCATACCGAGACCATTAAACATGAAACTATATGAACGTGAAACTTAGGTCAATAAACATGACATCCGGATTCATTAACGTGCAACTTTGCGATCATTAACGTGCAACCACAAAAATCATGCAATTCATGGACCAATAAACCTGAAACTCTTACCATTAACATGATAACAAGGCCATTCAACGTGAAACTATAGGAACGTGAAAATTAATTCAATAAACATGAAACGTAGAATCATTAACGTGCAACCATGCGATCATTAACTTGAAACCACAAAAATCATGCAAGGAATAAACAAATAAACATGAAACAATCAGCATTAACGTGATATATTGACCATTATACTTGAAACCAAAAGAACATGAAACCCTTCACAATGAACATGAAACCTATGATCATTAACTTGCAACCATAAAGATTATGTGATTTATGGACCAATAAACATGAGATGCCTACCATTAATGTGATATCAGAACCATTAAACCTGAAACTAAATTTTTTTTATTATAATAATATTATTTTTTATGTGTCCTTTCTTATTAAAATAATCATTTTTTAAATATTATTAAATTTATTTATTATATTATATTATATTTTTTTATTCATTCAAGGAGCAACCGGTTGCTCCAAAATTTTTTTTTTTTTGGTGTTTGGCCGCCACTTGGCAGCCAAACAATGGTACTAAAATAATTATTATTTTATTTCATGTTTGTATGTAATACAAACATGTATTGTAGTTGCCCCCTATTCTTCTTAATAATAATTTAAAAATTTTTTGATATGTTTTATGGGTGATTATATAATTTTTTAAACATATTTATCACTACTTAATTTTCTAATTTCATTGTGGGTGATTTTATGATTTTAATGCTATATAATTATTATTTTATATTATATCGTTGGCCATTTACTAAGTCTAACATTTTTCAAAATGCCTTAAAACAAAAAGCTATCATTCATGGGCGGTATCAATAACTTTATAATTCAATTAGAGTTGGGAAAAAAAGGGGTCCGTCCCGAATCCAGACCACACCTAGCATTTGATTCAGGTAAAACCAAGTCCAAATTTATAAATAAAACAATCCTGAATATTGAAAATAAATTGCTAATTATTTTCAGCCATGTGTCCGAGCGTGACCCAAATAACCCAAAACCTGAATTCATGTCCCGTTATACTTTTTAGTTTTAAAAAATAAAAAAATAAAATTATATATAAATAACCCCTTTACTCATTTACAAAAGAAAGCTGCTATTCAGCCAAAAGGAAAGCAGAATCACGATTGAAATGCTAGCATGTGCTGCCGTTTATGTCCTTCTCTCTCTCCTGCTCGTAGCCCATTCTGTCCTTCTCTTTTCTGTTCATGGCCCACAATGAATTTAAAGAAACAAATAAAAAATGATAGAAATTTTATTTTAATGATAAAAATGGGACACAAAAACTTTTGTGAGGCAAAGTTGTTGTCTAAATAGCACAACTCAACCAATGGCAATAGATCTGTAAATGGAGGAAGCTTGATAAAAATATTGTTGATTAATTGGTAAGTTGGTCTCACCTATTACATACAAATAAAATTAGTTTTGGTTGTGTTCTATATATTTTAATTGTTAATTTTTTAATTTAAATTGCTGGAAATAATGAAATAAATTATAAAAATTTGTCTATGTGTTTTATATATTTAAATTGTTAGGATTTTTTTAATTTAAATTGCTAGAAATAATGGAATAAATTCATACAAATTTGTGAATGTGTTTTATATATTTAACTTGTTAGGATTTTTTTAATTTAAGTTGCCGAAAATAATGGAATAAATTTATAAAAATTTGTGGAAGTGTTTTATATATCTAAGTTGTTAGGATTTTTTTAATTTAAATTGCTAGAATAATGGAATAAATATATATACAAAAATTGTGGATGTGTTTTATATATTTAAATTGTTAGGATTTTTTGCTACTGGACAAAAATGTTGTAAAAGTTTTTAATTACTTATTCTTAATGCAAATGTTAATCATTTTGTAGAAATGGAGAATTTGGAAAATAAGTATGGATTTGAAGAGTTACAAGAAACAAGAGCCAACAATGTAGTTGAAATTGTGCAACCGAAAAAATATGAGCCAACTCTTAAAATATTATTTGATAGTCATGAAGAAATATTTGTATTTTACAAAGGTTATGGTAAACAAGAGAGGTTTCTCGTGAAGGTTTGAACTACTAAAAAAGGAACTGATGGGATTGTAAAATATGCAACATTTGCATGTGGCCGTAGTGGCAATTTAGAAAGCAAATCTATTGATGAATTGAAGCCACAACCTATTGTGAAAATGGTTGTGATGCAAAAATGGGAATTTAGCTAAATGAAGATGGAAAATGGGTTATTTGAATTTTAAATCTTCAACACAACCATAGATTGAGTCTAAACAAAGCTAGATATTTCCCTTATAATTGCAGAATTAGTGCAAGTGTGAAAAACCGAATTGAAATGAATGATTGTGAAGGAATTAGAATTGCCTAAAATTTTAATTCCATTTTTGTTGAAGCTGATGAGCATGAAAATGTCTCATTCTTGGAAAAAGATTGCTAAACTTTTGTTGACAAAACAAGGTGAATACAGCTTGGGGAAGGAGATGCTATGGGCTTTTAAAGTACTTCTAGAAAAAAAAACAAGCAAAATGTAAAAGGTTTTTTTTTAGCATTGATTTGGATGAGTAAGATCGATTAAAGAATGAATTTTGGGCAGATCCATGGAGTAGGGCAACATACAAATATTATGGAGATGCCATCACATTTGATACAACATATCTAACCAACAAGTATGACATGTCATTCGCTCCCTTTTTCGGAGTTAATCACCATGGCCAGTCTATTTTGTTATGATACAAATTGATTTCGCGTGAGAATACAAAGATATTTACGTGGTTATTTAAGTCATGGTTGTCACGCAAGTCTGATTCTCCTCTTTTTGGTATCATTACAAACCAAAACAAGGCAATGCAAAAGGCAATTGAAAATGTTTTTCCTACTACTAGGCATCGATGGTATTTATGACATATAATGAAAAAGGTACCTAAAAAGTTAGGGGCTTTTAAAGAACGTGAAGGTATTATTTCTTCGCTGCTTTTTGTTGTTTATGATTCACTGAGTTTTGTTGCGTTCAAGGAAGCTTGGCATGACATGATTACAAAATATGATTTATGGGATAATAATTTGTTGAATGGCTTATATTATGAGAGACATTGTTAGATTCAATGCTTTTTAAAAGGCTGCTTTTGGGCAGGAATGTCTAACTACTCAACAAAGTAAAAGTATGAATGCATTTTTTGATGGGTTTGTTAACTCAAAAATAAATCTGAAGCAGTTTGTAAAGCAATATGAAAATGCATTGAGAAGGAAAGCTAAATTAAAATGGCAAGCAGATACCAAGTGTTTCAGTAAAAAGACATTATGTGTAACAAGATATGAAATGGAGAAGCAAGTTGAAAAGGTGTATGTGTAACAAGATATGAGATGGAGAAGCAAGTTGAAAAGATGTACACCATTGTCAAGTTTAAAGAATTTCAACAAGAGTTAACTGCATTAATGTATTGTGATATATTGGATTTTGTGGGATCAATATATAAAATAAGTGAATCATATGGGCAAGGTAAGAAAAAAATCTTTGAGGTTGTTTTCGAAGAAGTTAAATGTGAAATTAATTATATTTGTTCAAAATTCCAGTTTAAGGGGATTCTTTGTAGATATGCCCTTGTAGTGCTAATACGTAACTCAATTGAATTACTTCTAGAAATTTACATTTTATCAAGGTGGAGGAAAGATGTGAGGAGATGCTATAGTAAGGTGAAAGGTAGTTATGGTGTGCAAAATTTGTCCATTCAGCAAGAAAGATATGAAAAAATGTGTTGCGCTTTCAGTGAGGTTGTAGACATAGTCTCTGATCATGAAAATAGTTACAAAATGGTATTAGATTGGATTGAGAAAGCAACGCAAGATCTACCCAAGTAAATTCGCAATAGAAGTATGGAAAAAAACTATTACGAGTAAAGCAAATTGTAGTAGCAACAAACAAATTCACAGTGAAAGTGTCGAAAGAAATGTTATTAGCGAAGTAAGTTATAATAGCAACAATGTTCAAGCTGTACTAAATGATCCAGTAGTGACACGCCGTAAAGGCTGTCCACCTTGCCTAAGGAAAAAATCTTCAATTCGTAAGAAATTTGTTCAAAAGAACAAGGTTGCATAGAAAAATAAGGTTTGTTTAAATACAAATATATCTTTTGTAATTCATTTAATTTTAGTTTAATTGTCTTTAATAATCTTGTAGCATTTACAAGAAAATGTTCCAGCGTCTTATCATGTACGTAATGAAATCTCAACACAAGAGAGCAACATGTCCATGGTAAGTTTTATGAATTTTTATTTTAAACTTTTCTTATTTCGAAGATATATAACTAAGTATAAAATTGAACATATGTAGACGTTACAAGAACGAGTTATTGTTCATGGAAATCTAAACCAATACGGCACTATAGGCTACTACAATGTAAGAATTAAATTATTTAAATTTTAGTTTTAAGATTTTTATATGAATTTTATATATATTCTATTATTTGATTAAGTACCTATGTACCCATCCCAATTTGGTGGAGGTAATATTTATCAGTCATTTTCTTATAATTGGTATATAGTAAGTTGTTAATGTATAAGTATATTTTAATATTTCTGAAATATAATATGATGTTTATTTTTGTGTATTACAGCAACCAGTCCTACCGTACATTTTGCAATTGCATTATTCTTTGCCCTCTACGACCTATTAAGGATCTCAAAATGAAAATTTCCAACAATTACTATAGCAACAGTGTAATGAAGATAACAATCATGATGTTTGATTTGTATCTTGTTTAGTCTTTTTTCTCTACCATTTTGGTTAGACTTGACTTTAAATTTTTGAAATTGTAGTGATGGATTAATGATGGATTAATGGATTATATTACTCATGTGTTACCTGATAAGCATAAGCAAATGAAGAGAAGGTTTGTGAAAATTTTAAAAAAAAAAAATCACCTACCAAGCAACTATTACTTTTGACCTAATTACAGTTATGTAATGTATGTATACGTGGCGCTTTTGTTTTGCTATGAAAACAATGTTGCCCCACAATTGGTTTTTATTACAAATTAGCTAATTTGTTGCAATGATCAATTCAGTCCAAGGCATAAAATTCTTCATGTGGGAAATATAATTTATTGTACTATTGAATCTATTATAGTAGTTAAACATCTATTTGAAGTTTAGTGGGTATAAATATAGTTGCAATTTTAAATAACACACAACACAAATCACTAGGGGTGTTCACAAATCGGATTTTACAGATTGGACATCAATCCATATCCAATCCACGATTTTGCAGATTATAAATTTTCAATCCAATCAAATCCATGGATTGGTAAAACTCAATCCAAATACAATCCATACATCTGCGGATCGGGTGCAGATTTGATTTAATCCATATCCAATCTGTAATTTTGCAGATTAAAATTTTTTAATTATTTCTAATCTATGAACTAACTAAATAAAAAAAATTAATATAAAAATAACTTTACTACCGATCAAATTCATAATTAAATAAAAGTTAAACAATTAATTATTTGAATAAAACTAGAAAAAATACATTAGAAGTTTTAAATTATAAAACACAAAAAAAAAACTCATTTGTTTAGATTAGTACATGAAAATTAACTGTTTAGGAAGTTATATTTGTTTATTTAATTATTTTTTATTTTATATTATTATCAGATAAGATATAATATGGTGTTAATTTAACTACATTTTAACTTATTTATTTCTTAGTAAGTACCAATGCCATATTTACAAGTTTAATTTTTTAATTAAATAAATATTTTTTATTTTTTTGCGGATTCACGGATTTTTGCAGATTTAAATCCATATCCAATCCATCGATTAGGGATTTTCAAATTTTCAATCTAAATCCAATCCACCAATTCACAGATTGGATTTTTGCGAATCAGATTTCTACGGATCAGACGAATTGAGTGGATCGGATTGGATTCTGAACACCCCTACAAATCATAATGGAAATAACAATATTTTTATTTACATATTGCAATTCATACATAACAATGGGTGCAATCTCTCCATTTTTGCAAAATATATATTGCAATAATTATTCCTAAAATACAACATACATTAGATAAAACAGGCAAAATACTACAATTATTTCTTACTTTATCAGTTCATAGAACTTTGTCACATGTAGACATTATAGTTTGAACCCCCTTTTCGCATGTTTACATGATACATCTTGTAATTTCTACCGTATTAGATGTCTTTGGCAATTTTTCAGACATGCCCTTGTACTTATTGTACATTGTTTTAGCATCCAATAAAGAGTTATAACATTGATAAACATTACCTTTGAATCCATTTACTTGCTTTTGGTATTCAGTCCAAGAATCGTATATACCATGTTTTCGTCCTTTGAAAACAACATGATAGGTTTGAGTACGCATTTGGTTTCTACATTGAAAAAAACTCAAATCAAATAATACGCAACAACCCAAAATAGACATGTTAATTGATTTTTTTCACGATCTAGTAGAAATACATAACTATTACATCTACTAGAAATACATAACTACTACACCCAATATTCTATAAACCCACTATGCATCACTATATATAAATTTGCATACAACTAACTCCTAGTCTCCTAGCGCTATTCCCATCCAAATAAACACAACAGTAAGCAGGCTTATATAAATTTGCATACAACTAACTCCTAGTCTCCTAGCGCTATTCCCATCCAAATAAACACAACAGTAAGCAGGCTATCCAAATTCACCCTCCAGCTTAGTTCTTCTATACTGCTGCATTTCAAATTTACAGGGATTTTAATCAAATTCAATTAAATAATAATTTCCCATGCTACTGTATTTACAATTTATAGAAATTTTAATCAAATTCAAATAAATAAGAATTTTCCATCCTACTGTGTTTATAATTTACAAGAATTTTAATCAAATTCAAATAAATAAGAATTTTCCATGCTATTGGAATTTTAATTAAATTCAAATAAATAAGAATTTTTCATGCTATTGGAATTTTAATCAAATTCAAATAAATAAGAATTTCCCAT
Organism: Luvunga scandens; assembly: GCA_030449905.1. Taxonomy (NCBI): domain Eukaryota; kingdom Viridiplantae; phylum Streptophyta; class Magnoliopsida; order Sapindales; family Rutaceae; genus Luvunga; species Luvunga scandens. The sequence continues at coordinate 408,996 of JASUUG010000193.1, read as the reverse complement.
GCTACTGTGTTTCCAATTTACAGAAATTTTAATTAAATTCAAATAAATAAGAATTTCCCATGCTATTGTATTTTAAATTTCCAAGAATTTTAATCAAATTCAATTAAATAAAAATATGAAACAAAATCAAACTTCCATAGAAGGAAACTTGGAGGGAGAGAGTATGTACGAGTGAGAGGTGATGGCAAAAGGAAACCTGCAAAATCTGTAATCTGTTGGCTCTGTGATGTGTCAGTCAGCAAAAGAAAATCTATAAGGTTGGAGCATCTGCAAAATTTGCAATATGTTGGCTCCATGATGCATTGACGGCAAAAGAAAATCTACAAGGTTGGATGGCATGGTGACGGGAAAAGAAAACCTGCAAGAATAGCGTGGTGACTGCAAACAAATCGTTTGCTTGGATCAAAAAATAACCAGCATTGTTGTGGGTGGTAAGAGGAGAGATAAGGGATAAGTTAGGCGTGATCAGAGTATGGTTCATATAAGAGATAAGCTAGAAAAAGTGATAAAAGTTTTCGATTCTTCTCTTTTTTATCTTGTTTAGTTTAGTTTTTTTTTAAATATTTAACTTTTTTATAATTATTGTGGGCCCAAAACATGAAAAAAAAATAGGCCAGAACATGGAAAAAGGAGGACATGAAACCGCAGCATGAGCTGCCATTTCTTTCTATTGCGATTCTGTCGCTTTTACGGCCATCTACCATTTTCATTTACAAAAACAAAACCTAAACTCTCTTCATAACACAATAACTCAACACACATTGCTGCCAGCTCCAGCTCTACAAAGCAGTCGTAACCCATCGACCACCTTGTGCCGCACCTCTATGGCTCCACAACCCATCAAGCACCACACCTTCAGCATAGCACGTCCGTATGTCCGCAAGTCCAGCTCCAGTCGCCGCACCGTACTGCACACACCGCGCCACATGCATTGCACCGCTGACATTGCTGGCCTTAGCGCACCGCACCTGGATCCGTCCCTATCGCCATTGTTCCACAATCATAGTCGTGGACCACAGTTTTTTGACTTTTTAATTATTTTTATTTTCATTTGGATATTTTAAACAGTTATGCGCAAGCAGAGTTTTACACGAAAGAAGTGCTTTTACATATAAAATTGATAGAGCAAGCCTCGAGTGATGATTAGGCAGCAATAGTGATTCAAGAAATGTCTGATGTTGAAGTGCAGGGGTCTCTATATAAGCTTACATTTGCTTGTATTTGAGTTTATAGCTAGACACTTCTTGAATCATTATTTTTATTAGTAGGTGTTATGTATATTTTGTTCGAATTACAATTGGGCGTTCAGGTTGGGTTGTCTCAAACTAAATTTATTCGGTTTTTGGCTGAGTTTGGGTTAATCCTAAAACCTGAATGGATTACATCTTCGAAATCGATCGCGTTTAACGCAAAAAAGGAAGAAAAAATTTCACAAAACATTTTGAAAAAACAAAACCCCAAACACAATGGTCATCACATGATCCCTAACCCCAAATTCAAACCCTAATAGCCACATCTTCTCTCATTCGGTCATCCCTCTTGCTGGCAGTTCCTCCACAACACACCAAGTCCCATCGTATTCCACGACTTCGATCCCCAAATTCTCGATTTCATAAAATAAAACAGCCCCTAACAGCCACAACCTCTCTCATCTGGTCATCCCTCTCGGTTCGGCGGTTCCTCAACGCATCTACCAGTCAGCACAGCTCGCCACCGCAGCCAACGACTTCAGCTCACAACTTTATTTCTCTCTTTTTCTCTCTCTCAAATCATCATCGTAGTTATCAGAAGCACACCATTTAGCTTCACCCCAAGTCTCGAAGCCGAGTAATCCTGGAGCAGCGGTTTGGTATTTTTGTTTTTAACTTTTTTTTAGTTAATTAGATTTTCAACTTAATATTTATTATCGGTTAATTTTTATAATTTTATTAGTTGTTAGAGTTAATTGATGGGTGTTTTACTTGTGGGCAATTTGACTGAGACCCGGAGAGATAGAGTCTTTAATCAAAATTTAAAATTTAATTAAAAATGGGTGAGATGGTTGAATTTGTTAATTATATGGACACTTTTGTCATCCTAATCTGTGAAATTAAATTTTTTTGGATGATAATTAAGGGCAATAGATTTCTTAGTTATTCTGGTACTTTGCAAATTTGCAGATTGCTTATTGTGTATTAAAAGGGTGAGTAAACTTTAACCATAAAACTTGACGGTAGATTTTGTAGCACATTGAATTGTTGTTACTTTGAATAATGAGATGGTTCAATGGTAACCCGAATTATTAATCCAAACCCTATTGCAGCTCCAATTGAATTATGGAAACGAACCAAAATATTTTTTCAATCCGTTTGGGTTGAATTGTTAAACCCAAACAATTTGTAAACCGAATTGAAAATTGGAAAAATCAAATTAAAAACCGAAATGTCCACCTTGTTTTGAATATTTATAAATTATAAATTTATAATTTATTATGTAATTTATTTTTATTTGTTATGTAATATTTATAATTATGTAATATTTAAGTTTTTGATAGAGAATGAATGAACGTAGGCATTAGATTGTTGTTTAGTTTAAATTTAATGATACAATTCCTTTTTAAAATTCATTATATCCGGGCAGCTAGGGTCCGGACTAGAAAATCGTGCCTGGGGGTGCCGAGCTTGACCTGGCCAGTATGTGTAAAATCCAGGCATAAACCCAGATCCGGGCATTTGTTGTAACAATCCAGGTCGGACTTGGGGACGACCAAACCCGGGCTGGACTTGGTGTTTCGCCAACTGTAATTCAATTCTTAAGTTGAGAGATATTTTTGAAGTGTATAATTCATACAAAATTTATATGTTTATATTTTACATTTTCAAGACTAGTTGTAAATGACAGAATAAAATGTGCATTTAAATAATGCACATATAAAATGCACCTAATTAAAATTCTTATGTCATAATTTTATAATGACTTGATGTACACTGTATATACACTCATTTTAAAAAATGCAATTTTATTTTTATTTTTATCTTTTACCGTGAATCAGTGATTGAAAAATTATATAAAACAATTATTTGCAATAATAGGATATAAAATAGACTTAAATTAAATTAAGAATAATTAAAAAACTATAATTAAAACAACTAACAATTATTTCTTAAAGTTAAATTAGGAGTGGAGATGATTTATTTTAAATCAAATGGTCCATAATAATCCACTATTGATACCGTAATATTTTTAACAGCATCACAATAGATCCTAAATAAATCCTTGTTATCTCATTTTTTTTCACAAGCAACAAAAGGTTCAAAATTTAAGTGAGAATTAAAATCCATTATCATGTATATATAAAAGATAATTGTAGAAGAACAAAGCACTTATTGTAATGAAAATAAATCAATAATTCCTAATACTAATAATAAAAATAAAATCCAGAAAGATGCTATCTATTTTTTTGAGGCCTGCGCACACTAAGAATAGCAAAATGCACCATGATTTCGCTTATCCCTCCAAGTGTCAGGGCCGTTAGACATTGGAGAGACTATGAACAAGTCTCTCATTTAACTAAGAAATTAAGCATGTGAGAAAGAAATGCTCTTCTTACTTCTAGAGCCATGAAATTTTCCTAGTTTCGCTTAACCTAGCTCACAAAGGACACATATTCCACTTGTATCGTGATTGAATGAACAAACCCTGTGTAAAAGATAGCACAATCTTTAGAATTGAAGAAATTAAAAAATTGAGATGCAAAAGGATTCGACTAAAACGCTAACGTTTGTTTGGTTCCAAAAGAGAAACGGCACTTTTTGGTTCAATCGCCCTTTTCGCTTTGTTCACATAAACTGAAAAAAAAAACAACAGAGAGCGAAGAAAGATTGAAAGATACATTTGACCGTTACGTGGTTGCTGCATTGTCGAAACATTTTGTTTTAAAGCACAGATATCCTTAATTAGTTTATGCAAAAATCACTTTGATTGATTGAAGCCAATATTCTTTAATTTGTTATGCTGTTATCAAAAATTTGCTTGAAGGGGGCATGGCATATTGTTAACGCGGAAACAAAGATAGTAAAGAAGTACAATGAGCAAAGAACAGAGCAGCGTGGCGAAGGCATGGGAGGCTACGATACGCAAAACACAAGCAGCAAGACGGCGAGCAAACAGCATATTTGGGACAATGTCTATAGCCCATGCGGACGATGACAATGAAGTAGATCCTGAACACCACAACAACAACAAGCCTGCCTCCTTAGGAGAGACATACCTTGCTGATAAAATTTTGCCTAATGGAGATTATTACACGGGACAATGGTACGAAAATTTTCCTCATGGACTTGGAAAATATTTATGGACGGATGGGTGTATGTACGTAGGTGAATGGCATCGTGGCAAAACGATGGGAAAAGGAAGGTTTAGTTGGCCATCTGGGGCTACGTACGAAGGCGAGTTCAAAAGTGGATTCATGGATGGTATAGGCACTTATACAGGATCTAATGGGGATACTTATAGGGGGCAATGGGTAATGAACTTGAAACATGGACATGGTGTAAAAAGTTATGGCAATGGAGATTATTACGATGGAGAATGGAGATGTGGGATGCAAGAAGGGCAAGGGAAATATAATTGGAAAAACGGGAATTATTATATTGGGGAATGGAGAAAAGGAGCGATTTGTGGGAAGGGTACATTTGTTTGGAGTAATGGGAATACATATGATGGGTATTGGGAAGATGGTATGCCTAAAGGAAATGGAACTTTTAAATGGCCAGATGATAGTTTTTATGTGGGGAATTGGAGCAAGGATCCTAATGAACAAAATGGGACTTACTTTCCATCGGAGACGTCACCGGAGGAGAATCAAGATTGGGATCCCCAGAGTGTTTATGATGTTGATTTATCAGGTTGTGAGGTAAATGATGTGGATGGAGAGAAACTGTCAGTATTGCCATCACAGAAAAGACTTGCTATGTGGTCTTCTTCCAAAAATGATGACAAGGCTAGGAGAATGTCAGTTGATGGGAGAGTGAGTGTGGGTATTGAAAGGCCATTTGACAAGTTGCAAATATGGGATAATGCTGCGGCAGGCGCTGGCACCGGCGATGGTTGTGATGTTAATGTTGTTGGTGATCGGGAGAACATAGGGAGAATTTCGGATGGTGGTGATTTGTTAGGATCAGTTGATGATGGAAATCCCAAATGGAGTCCTTTGCAACCATTAAAGCTACCAAGGCCTGGGAAAAGGCAAGGAGAAACAATAAGTAAAGATCATAAAAACTATGAGCTTATGCTTAATCTACAATTGGGAATCAGGTACTACATCAAAATTTATTAACCCATTCTATGATTCAATTTTAGGTGGCCAGCTTAAAAATATACTGCTTAAAAACTACTTGTAAGGACTCTTTACAATGTTAACGAGTTTTTAATTTTCTCTCAAGATTTTTCAACAAACAATCAAAGCGCGTTTAGGATTTGATAGCTTTTAATTCAGATATGTTGATTAAATTTATACACCTGTCAAATATATGTTGTGTTAATCTTTGCACAACCATGTTTGGTGCACTATATTTGAAAATTTTGAGGCCTCTCTCAACCTCTAGATTTCTGAAAAGAAATATATACACAGACACACGCACATATAAATAAAAATCTCATCCTGAGATTTGATTATATAAAAGTCAGGTATAAATTAATAGACAAAAATTTTAATTTCATTACAGTGTATTTTATTTTATAATATAATATATTAAAATTTATGATTTTTATCTTTTAACTTATCCTTAACTTTAACATGATAAAGGATAACTATAACTATAACTATAACTATAACTATAACTATCTTTATATATATATATATATATATATATATATAGTGGACCTTCATTCCTTACATAATGATGTAAGTTATAGTAATTACAAAGTTATACCAATCAAGCTAAGTGTTGTTTACTTGATACAACTCTATGCATGTCTAGTGTAAATTCTGTGATTGATATAACTTGTATCATTGTGTAAGAGATCTCTTGTAATATATATATTTGAAAATTTCAATTATCCGCGCTTGTGCAGAAATACTATTACATCATATATGATGTAATAGTGTAACAGGCTATATATATACATATATATATATATATATATATATATATATGAGATTTAGAGAAGTCAATAAGTTGAGAAGTAGAATTTTGACATAATTAACAATATTAAAAAATTATATGGTATTTTAACATATTTTAATTGTTTCAAGTTGTCAGTCATTTTCTAAATGTTATTAAGTCATTTTATTTGGTCCAAAATGCAAATCCCTTTAATTTACACAGGCATTCAGTGGGAAGACCTGGTCCAGCTGCGGCTTTTGATCTGAAGGCTTCAGCATTTGATCCCAAGGAAAAGGTATGGACAAAATTTCCACCAGAAGGATCCAAACATACTCCGCCACACCCATCCGGTGAATTTAAATGGAAGGATTACTGCCCATTAGTTTTCAGGTAATTGATTAACTAAATAAATATTAATTTAAATAGAATTTGTAATCTTCATAGTCCATTAAAGTTCTAATTAATTAATTTATATTTGTTCGATTAGGACCTTAAGAAAATTGTTCAAGGTAGATTCAGCTGATTACATGTTATCTATATGCGGGAACGATGCACTTAGAGAGCTTTCATCTCCTGGTAAAAGCGGTAGTTTCTTTTACTTGACCAATGACGATCGCTACATGATTAAAACTATTAAGAAGTCTGAAGTCAAAGTGAGTATGCACCAAATATTAAATATACTTTCCAAGCTAATTAACCAGTGCCAGCTACCCTTTAACTTTTATTTGCATTGGTTAATCATCAGTTAATTATTTGTACCACATGGTCAGGTTCTTATAAGGATGCTTCCGGCTTATTATAATCATGTTCGAGCCCATGAGAACACTCTGGTGATAAAATTTTTTGGTCTACACTGTGTCAAATTAACCGGCCCAATTCAGAGGAAGGTATGTATAAAGAAAACGTGCATGCAAAGGATAAAATTAATTCTATGAGCATTACTCTTAATATTCTAATTTTAATAAGAAAATTACAAAATTACCTGCCATATAAATTATTACTAAGTACAATTTATTATAATTTAATATTATATAATTACATAGTATACCTATATAGTTCACTTATTATTCAATGCATAATTTACATCTCTTAAGCCCTAAAACTTTTATTTCCAGCATCTTAATCAATATATAGATGAATAAAGAAGAAATCTTTTATTTTCAAAAAAATTTTATTACAAAATATGTGTAATTGTTTTTATTTTTCAAAAATAAAATAAACATAAGTACTGTGAAATAGCCAACTTTTTTTTCTTTTTGTTTTTTGGCCATTCTTCTTCTTCTTCTTTTGCATCTCTTCTACTCTTTTTTTGATTATTTACATAAAATTTTTTATTATTATCTTCTCATTGCAAGTTGTTTCAAATGCAAAGTTCAATATTTCACATAAATAAATAAACTTAACAACTAAAATAATGTTAAATCACTTTTCTACAACTTAACTTGATTTTATTATCGTAAATGTAAGTTAAATTTTTTAATTTTGGTTTATTGAATTTTTTTTATTGGTTTGTTAATTAGTAAATACAATTAATTGATTTAAATAGTTAAGTAAGGATTTTTTTAAAAAAGTTTAATGAGTTTACGAAGTAAAACTTATTTTTTAAAAATTAATATATGAGTTAAGGATGGCAATAGGCACTACCCACTGCCAGTTTGCCATTGCCAAACTAACACATGCAAAAAATATAAAATTATCAAACTCGCCCAAAATCTGTAACAAATTTTTATTTTTTAAAAAACCTACCCACTATAGATTTTAATAATTACCAAACCCACCTGCACTATCAGCAATTTTGTTTTTGCGAGTTTTCTCATTTAAAATCAAAAATATTAAAAAAATACTTTTAATAATACATAAAAACTTAAATTGTATAATTCAAACAATAAATTTGTAACGCTACCCTAAAAAGTCCGCAAAAGAATACTCAATTCCAAAATTTATGAATCTTAATAAGAAATTAAAAATTCAACATTAAAAGAAATACGTAAAATATATTAGTCCAACACAAAAACATTTCTACTATAGGCAAATCATCATCACTAATATCAATGCATTGCTCCATCTTTTAATCAATATACAAGTATTATCAACAAAATTAATAAGTAATTTTTATAAAGCTACTGTTAACAATTAATTAAACAAATAAAAACCCAACTTTAGTAAACAATCATTACGTTCAAGTCATTAAAGCATAGGATGACATTTCGTTCAAGTCATTAAAGCATAGGATGACATTTTAACCTGGCCCAAATTTTGGTCTGGTTGACCTAGCCTAAATTTTTTATATTTTGGCCCGAATTTTTAAGTTTCAAGTAGGGCTTGGGCCAAAAAAATTAACGCCTAATTAAAATTCGGGTCAAGGTCGAGCCTTATCCAACCCGACCCAACCCTAAATTGAAAAATAATATGAAAAATTATGAATTTTTAGTTTTATGGAGGATATATATACATGCTTCTATATATAAAAGAGTAATTTTGGGTGCAATGCAAATGAGAAAAATAATGGATTTTTTTTTTTATGTTGAGTTGTGGAATTGTGTGTTTTTATTTGTATAAGATATTAATTTTTTTTTATTTATGAAAAATTATGGATATATAATGGTTCTCAAACAAAGCAATTTTGTTTTACATCATTGACAACAAAGTAAAATTGGACAAAACAAAGTAAAATCAGACAAAATAGAGCAAAATTTTTAAGGTGAAAGAGAAAGCATTGTGCAGGCTTTCAAAAAGCCCGACTCGACCCTAACTTGACTCAAAATATAGATAATTGGGTTTTTTTTGAGTTGGTCCTTCAATTTTAGTGGTTGGGTCAGGATCCGGCTTGGCCATCCCTATAAAGCAAAGCGAACAAAAAAATCAAATTAAAATTAAATATCAACAATACTAAACTTGAAAATTATAAAATTTCTACTTCTTAAAAATTTATTGTGTCTATCTTGATACATATGCATATGTTTGTGTGTGTATGTGTGTGCGCGCGCACGAGCATGTGTATATGTGCGCGCGCGTGTGAGATAGGTTAGGTTTAGGAATAAGGAACTTTAACTTACATATACTTATGATTATATTTTTTAATGTAATTTTTATGATTAAAATTAAAAATATAAATAATTAAAATGAAGAATATGGGTTGGCGTATACCTATTGGTACCCTGCGGTTTCTTCCTCAATACCAAATCCACTAGCAATTCGCAACGGGGCTTACTCATAGTGGGCTGGTTTTATAGGCGGGTTCGCGAGTTGGCTAATAATTTTGTCATCCCTAACATAGGTGCATGAAGTAATAAACTATTTAAAGTAACTGTAGAGTACAAATAGCCCAACCCTAACTCTATTAGTTTGAAATTGATAGAAGCGTCCGACTAGTATTGCGTGTTTGGTTAAGTTTTAATTGAATCAAACCAAGTTTCTTTTTTGGGTTTAAGTTCGATTTGTAATTGTCAAGTTAAACAGATTTAGGTTTTAGTTGGGTGCAATTATTTTGAAAAATGAATCAAAATCAATGAAAAATACAAATAGACCGATTTATTGAACCAAATCAAAATTTTGGGTTCAGTTCAATGCTCACTCCTTGATTCTACTGGCGTATGTATATAATAACCATAACAGTTTTTCACTTTATACTCATATTGAGTTTTTTTATTATTGATGTTAAGGTTGATGTTACAGCAGATGTTCAATAACACACTGTTTGCCCGTACATAAATTGTACATAAAACTTAAAGATTGTTCCCAATACCAAAAATGTGATAAATGTTTCTTGTTGATGCTGCGACCTTATCACACCGTAGGTTAACGAGTGTGTTAATTATTTTCTTAATTTGCTTTTTCTGCTGTAGGTGCGCTTCATCATAATGGGAAATCTCTTTTGCTCGGAGTTTACGATTCATAGACGTTACGACTTGAAAGGATCGTCTCTTGGTAGACTAACAGACAAGCCTGAGGCAGAAATTGATGAAACCACTATTCTGAAAGATCTTGATCTCAATTTCACATTTAAGCTACAAAAGTCTTGGTTTCAAGAATTTTGCAGGTCTATATATCAATAATTACATATATGGTTAATAAATGGTACTCAGGTTTGAATGTTCGGATTTTTTGGATTTGAACTAAAATTAGAGTTGTATAGCGATGCAAAGTTACCTTTACAACTCAGATTCTGATTCAATTAGAATTTATAAAATCCGAACATCCAAACTTGAACATGACTATATGGTTAGTAAAATCCCTTTGTTTACATGTTGGAAGTTAGTTGATTGTTTTGCTTGTTTGTTTCAGGCAAATAGATAGAGATTGCGATTTTCTTGAGCAAGAGAGGATTATGGACTATAGTCTTCTTGTGGGTCTTCACTTTAGACAAGTTTCTGAAGACAGAGAATTGATTCCTTGTGGTGCTGACCCAGGTTAGTGTTAATTAATTAATTAATTAGTTAACATCACTCACTTTGATTTAATAATGTATTATAGACTTTCTCGCTGAAATTATACCTAACTACATATAATTTTGTGCAGGGGACTCTGAGATTGTCACCGTTCCTCAACTATCTAGAGTGGATATGGATCATCTACTTCTCGACCCAGATAGGTAATATACACATCTTTTAATCTTTTACAATTAATGCTATATCACTAGACTATCTGTACAAATTATTTGTGGGGAAATGATTGATTTACCCTTTCGTTCTCAAAAGTATCTGAAACACAACTCAAGTTCTAAAATCCTCCCCGTGTTGAAGTTTTAACAGGTCAATCACTATTTCTAATTATGGGGCAATTCTATTTTTAAAAAATTTAATTTGACAATTTCTAATAAAATATAATTTTTTCAAGTTTCAAAGACAAAATTACCTTTAGAAAAATGATTTGAAATTTAATCTTTTAACTTTGGATGTCAATGAATTTTAAAATTTGAAGAGATTTTGATAATTTTTAAAAACTAAGAAAGGAAGTTTTAATTATTTTCTCACTCTTATCTATATACACTTACATACATAATTTGTGTCATAAATAATGTGACATGACATATCATTAAGTGGTTAATAAAATATACCAACCATATAACCTAACTGGCACCATATTATTTTTTAATTAAATTAAAGTAGTATGACTATTATTGTTGTGTCTCTATAATTTTTAAATAATAATTTCTTGGAAGAGTATGTGGTCTTAGAATTAGTGAAAAAGTGGAGAATATTAATTAATAAACAATACATTGCAGAAGGGATAGTATTAGATTGGGCGGGAACATGCCAGCTCGTGTCGAAAGAACAGTGAGAAGAGGTGAATTTGAGCTGCAACTCATAGGAGAACCAACTGGAGAATGTTATGAAGTTATAATGTTCTTTGGAATTATCGACATACTTCAAGACTATGACATTACCAAGAAGCTTGAGCATGCTTATAAATCTATTCAATATGATCCCACGTCAATATCAGCCGTCGATCCAAGGCAGTATTCAAAGCGGTTTCGTGATTTCGTTTTCAATGTCTTCTCTGAAGATATTCAACTTTAAACCGACACCCAGCAGCAAGCTTTTGAAGCAGAATGCATGACATATACCACACTAGAGATTGAGTCCCAATGAAATGATTGGAAATTATTTTTATTTCTTGATTTATTGTGGAGTTCTACATGATTATCTAATATGTTAGCGAAGTCAATTTGTCAAAATTTATAGAAGTTGTTGTAGCCTGGAGCTAGTGTCTACCATAATACAAATGTAAAACTGAACTATATGTAGTACTAGAATGAATCATTTATGTGATCATTATTTCGTCTCGGGAGAAGGAGAAGCGTCCCTGGGAACTTTTGTCATTTTTTGTTGAATTCAAGTATATATGCAGGAAATATATGTGGTTACCAACTAATGGAGTTGGATAAATCTATTTTGCTGAAGAAATGAGCTCTGGTTTTTATATAAAAAATTTGTATTTGTTTGTGAGAAAGTTTAGGTATTTGCTTGGACCAATAAACTATTGACCCATGGAAATAAAAAGTCAATAAGAAGAAAAGTCAACATCATTGACCAGACACGAGGACAGCTCAGACAGACAAGAGATATGATCCTCATAGAAGGACATTTGCAGTAAAATTCCCTCTTGAGGGGCATAATTGGAACTCAAATGTGGTAGCTACAGCTCACATGTGGGTAGAAGCACAATATCAGAAATTAATAAAAATATATTAGGCTACAAACAAGAGCACAATGGATGAATGGAGGAAAGGGCTTCGCTAAGCAAAGTAATAAGAGAGAGCCACGTCAGTAATCCTCAGTTGTCTCTTGAAAACTAGTAGGACACTACACCAGTGTCTGCCTTGTGGCAAGAGGCAAAGGCTGAATGAGCGCGAAAGGCTTGCTTGCTCTTAAAACTCATAAAAATCACCATCAAGTGAGCTAAGTGAAAAGAAGAAAATAGCTCCATCTGTGGCGGCCAGGCCAATGAGAAAACTCTTGGTATCTGGATTTATTAAAAAAGAAAAATACCAGGCATACTTCGATATAAAGCTCGTAGGTTTTCTACGTTGGGTAACTTCATCATCTTTAACATTTGAATCTTGCTACACTTGCCATTAATAAAGCTTTAGGGTTTCACATCCCTCAAGCTATATTGAAATATCAACGAAAACTTGAAGGGTTTTAGAAGTTAAACGATCCAAGCTTTGTTCCTCACTCTACTCACCTTCTTTCACTGTCAAACTCACCTGGTTAACCGAATCAAATATACTTATGCTGCTACACTCTCTAATACAAATTAATTTATTTAATCAGATTTGGCCAAAATTCGGTTAAAAGAATAAGCACTGTCTGATTGGGGAGTGCGACGAAAAGCCTCCACAGGTGGTTGCCAAGTTGGTTTTGATTTGTGTTTGAACAAAATGGAAGAAGATCGATTCTCTAGTGACAACAATCTCACCATCAAAGGGTTCGAGGAACATGAGCATGACCACACAACTGAGATAGTAAATAAGATAACAAAGAACAAGAAGAGGACATCTGTGAAGATTGGTTGATGAGTTTGCCGACAAAATTTACGGTGTAATTGGTTTGCAATCACCATGTCTAGAAGTTGGTCTGAGCAAACATGCTAACCCACAATCTCCTAGGGACAACCAAGATGGCCAACGACTAGAGGCACCTAAGGGGAGCAAATAGGCTAACTTTTCAGCAACTAAATCAAAGTTACACTAGGCATGTTCCAAAAATGAGTCATCAATTGCCATTACTAGATCTGTGGGGAGTATGGGATGAAAGCATAGAATAAACATGATAAAAAACATGAGGGATAAACTTAATGCTAAGACATCTCCCCAAAATAAACGTGCTTCCTCTAGAAACTAGGGTGTGCTTTAAGAGATCCTAGACAACATGCCTTTCTTAAAGGATCAAGTGCATAAACTCTACAAGAAAGATAGCTTCATCACTAAAGATCAAGCACCAATCGTTTGCCAATTGTCATTTACCATGAAAATTCACAAAGCCATTCTCCCACTGATTTCAACATGCCTCAGATCCCATAATTTGGGTGTAACTCTAACGCTTTTGAGCATGCTAATTTACATCGGGACTAAATACTCATCAAAAGGAGTGGAAGAAAAGGCTATATGCCTCATAATCAGACATACTCTCATAAGGCTAGCCAAGTCATGCTTTAGAGCTCTGAAGCCTGGCAATATAGCCACTATGGATCAAATTCTCACTGAGTTTTTTGGGAGTTTTGCTACACATCTGACCAGGAGAAATCTTTTTCCGGCTTTGCCTTCATCAGACAAGGAGAATTTAAGCCAGTAGTGTCTTTTGTAAATCATTTTCATTAAAGGTTCTAAGTATTGATGGTTTTGGACGAGAAGAAATAACTTTTGGGGAGAGAAATTGTGGATTTTATTTCAAAAGGCTGAACCATTAACATTTGGAGAAGTTAGAACCAGGGCTTCACAGCAGATTGAATATGAGGAAAAGTGTTATTTGAAGCACGAAGAAGATAGGATCATCTCAAGGAATGGTAGGGAACAATCCCGAAATCCTAATACGCCCCTAGGTTAGGGAGAATTATGGGGTCATACCTTGAGATTGGCGAGTTTGCTAATATTTACAGTGCTCGGTCGACTATGAAATCTTAAGCTGTTGCAACTTCCTAGTGGAATTCAGCAATGACTCAGGTGAAGAAGAAACTCTAGGAGAACTAAGTAAGTACCTAACTGAGGTTCTTAGAAAAATTCACCAATCACTCAGGTGAAGAAGGAACTCTAGGAGAGCTAAGCAAGTACGCAAATAATTCTGGGAATTTTTTGTGGATTGATCGTTAACTTTATATGGAATGGAACAATGCTAAGAAAATACTACCAGTACTCCGTTGGGACATTCTTCTTTATCTTTTTTGTTTACTTCTTATATATGTTTGTAATAATGTATACAGGACTAGTGCATGCCTTAGCGATTCACCATAATAGTTAGTTGTTCCTTTTAGTCCTTAGAAGTCTTTATGAAAAAATTAAGAGGCCTATGAGCCTCAACTTACTCAGGTTCACTTATGCCATGTTATATAATAACCAGAGCTATTGTTACCTAGAGGAAATTTATCTATAACTGCATGATTTTTTCCTCTCATATTGAGCGCATCTCTTTTAAGTCTCTTTATGGTGTGAATGAATGCTTAACCTCTGATTATAAATGCCACTGGGTTAACTGAGAATAGCCTAATAATTGATGACTTACTCATTTTCGTATGATTGATCACGTATAGATAATCTCCACTACTATTTGCAACATTTGATATTTTGGAACTTTTTTAACTCAGCATAGTGTTAGAGATTAATATTATCATGATATTTTAACGAGGAGAACATTTGGAACACCTGACCTGAACCTGCTGAAAAGATCAACTCCAGGTCAAGAATGGCGCATATGAACACAATAAAATATATATAAAAAAATAATGAAGAACGCAGCATTTCAGACAAGATCTGAGAATATTGCAACTTTGAGGTGAGGTGAAAGTCATAAAAGACCTAAGAATGAATTGAAATTGCCATCATGCAAGAACTTGTGAAAGGTACACTCCACCAAGTTGATCACAAGCCAGTTGGCTAAAAATTTATTTAAGCAGTCACCAACTTTGATAGATATGAAGGTGTATACGAGTTAACAATCAAGTTAGCTAACCAAGAAAAGTAACTAGAGTTGAAAGAAGAAAACAAGCGCAATTAAAATTAGATCTAGTTTAGGAAAACTGACACTAAATTTTTAGAACTAAAATAGAAGCCAAAGTGCTTCCACATAAGATGATAGGGATTAGGAGAACCCTAAGAGTTGGCATAACTCTAATATTTTGAAAGGCATTGCCTATGATTAATTTATTCACTATTTTTTTCTGGATTTTTCTATTTGAGCATATTAAATACTTTAAATCACTACAAATATGCATTGAAAGTGCCATGAGAGAAGCTGAGCTCCCAAATATTTGTAAGATGGGTAGAAAGTGTTAGAACTTTGAGTTGGTATTTTAAATTACCAATATCCCACATTGCTTACAGAGAAGAGCATAAATTGATTTATTTATAGATACTAAATATATTGCTGTAATCAGCCAATTTAGCAATTTAAAGAAGATTCACATGTACAAAACCAAACCCAAAAGAAGAGGTTATTTTGAAATTTTATTTTTTGGATCCTAATATTTAATATTTTATGTACATGGGCTTAGCTTATAATTTGAATTAAAGAGAAAAAGGGCTAATTTGATTTAAAAGGCTATTAACCAATTGGTAAATCTCAATTGGATTTTTGATTCCGGAGATTTGAAAACCTTAAGATGAGTTAAGATCGGCTTAAAATTGAGCTTTTATAAGGAAAGTTGACTTTTTCTATTGACCGAGCATTGATTGGTTGATAAAATAGACTTCACTTTTAATAACTATTAATTTTGACTAAATCTCAATAGTTCCGTTGAATCTTGATTTTGTAACGGTTATGTAACCCGCCAAATCTCAATTGTTTTTGGATGCATCGCTTATGATGGATATGGTTCACTTTTAAATTTTGACCAACCAACCGTTGAATAAAAATGTAATGGATTATGAATTTATTTCTCTATAAATAGAGCCTCATTTTTTTGTTTTTAATCATCTCTCTTCTTCCCAAATTCTTTCAATCTACTTATAATCTTGTTTTCCAAGCGTGTTTTAATATTTTGCATAATTACTTTTATAAATAAATTTAGTTTTATATTCAATTTTAGTTCTTTTAATTCCTTTTAATTATGAGTAATTTAATTTTAATAATTATTTTTATTTCTATTTCAATTATACTTAGTTAAATAATAATAGTTAGGGTAAGGTGAAACTCTTAGGAAATAAATAAGATTTAATTAAATTCTATTTTTAATTATATAAATTAAATTATTTTCTATTTAATTTTATACATATTTTATATTTTGAAATTTTGATTTATTGTTGACAAATAATAGAGTTTGGCACAATAAATTCTTCATATCTTAATATACAGTGTGGTAAAATGGTATTTTGATTTATTGTAGACAAATTAAATTTTGACACAATAAATACTTAATCCATAATAAAATTAATGAAAAAATAATGATAATTTATATAATTAATCTTTTGGGCAATAAATCTAAATAAAAATATCAAAAAGAATTTGTTAAATTCTATTTACTACTAAGAGTGGATCTATAACCTTAACTAATTCAATTTCATAGTTTCTGTAACATATGCACCGAAATTATTTAATTGAGTGCAATGTTACTTTTAATTTTCATCGCAAATTGTTTTTAACGTCCGATTGTTAAAATCGTTACGAGAAATCGGTCGCAATTATTAAAATTGATCGCGCTCGAAATTATTTAAATTTGTCGCGACATACAATTGAGACAGTTCAAACGCGATTCTATACTCGTGTAATCGGATTTGTATTTCGGCACTCGGGTCCGAATTTAGTTTAAAAAAAAAAAAAAAAAAAAAATTTATCTCTTACTATAAATGGAAAGTCGTGAGAGAGAGAGAGGGATTTTAAATTAACAAAAATATAAAGAAAAAGAGAGAGAAAGGGAAAGAAAGAGAGAGGAACCGCGACCCGCAATCCGTGCCCGACCCGCGACCAAGACGCGGCCGGATCTCAGGTTTCCGGCCACCATTTCGGTCGAGCTTGGTACCGACGTGAAGCTTGTGAGCCGACCGACGTATTCTCGCCGACATCGTCACGGAAATCGACTTAACGCCGAATCAACTCGAAAACCGCGCTCAACCCGTTTTGCTCGCCGTCGATCTAGCTGACTGGGCCGATCCACCGCTTGGATCTTGTTCCTCAACTTACCCTCATCGTTTCCCGACCAACCCCGTGACCTGAAACGGCGGATTGCCACGATCGACGCCGAAAGCTCACCGTTTTGGGGGAGTTAGATCCGCCGTTACCGTAGCGCGTGGGGGAGGTCACCGCACATTGGACTCACCGAGGCCAGATCTAGTAGACCTGAGCTTCCCGTCGCCGTTGAAGGAGTTCCGGTCACCGTTGACCGTTAGGGCAAATTGGTAAATTCATAAACTTTTGGGGCATTTCTGTAATTTTAAAATCAGTGGACATTTTGGTAATTTTAGTTGAGGACAGTTAGGTAATTTAAGATTTCGGTGAGAATTCAGTAATTTACGTCGTTAGGGGCGTTTTGGTAATTTTACAGTTTTTCGAGGGTAATTTTGTAAATTCAAACTTGTGGATATTTTTGTAATCGGAATTGAGGATAGTTTGATAATATGTGATTCCGAGGATAATTTGATGAATTTTGATGTCGAGGGTATTTTAGTAATTTTATGAATTCGAGAATATTTTATTACAGATAAATACCGTTTCGAGTATATTAGTTCTAATTCGTGATTATGATTAGTAATTATGTTATTTCCTCAAATTAGGAGGATCCGCGAACGAGAATCAACCCGTGGACGTTGCCGATACTGAGTTCGGACACCGTCACTGTGAGTGGAATATACAAAACCTACTTTCATTGTGGTTTATTATGATTTAAAAATATGGTAAAGCATGTTTATGAGATTGGTTTTAAAGGCATCGATTTAATGATTTTATATAAATGGATTTTATCTGTGTTTTGGTATTTATTACAAGAAATGTATTTGATTCATGATTTTGGTTATTGATTTTGAATATGCATGGTAATATTTTAAAGAAAAGAAAAGCAGATTTAAGAGATGTTAAATGAAAAAGGAAATAAGATTTCGAATGTGATTTTGGATGAGATTTTGGATGAGATTTCGAATGTGATTTTGGATGAGATTTCTGATGAGATTATATGTTTATGTATATGTGTACGAAGGTATATGAATATGAGCATAATGATTGTTTTTAAAATCATTAGACAAAGACTCTCCCCTTCGTACAAATCTGATGATACATACGAGATGAGATATGTATGTGGTATGATGAATGCAAAAATACGATAATGAGATACGAGATGAGATACAAGCTTTTGGGGCTGTCCGAGTACACACACAGAGGCTTTGGGCGTGTACTCGGGCGACTTTGTCTTTTGGGGACGAGATTATGCATGCACGATACATATGATGAGATATGAGATGATATGTTCCGATCTATCCGTGTAGCTCCGGGCGTGGCGGTACCCGATAAGACGTCATTGCCTGTCCGTTGAGGTCCTGGATATGATGAGATATGATATGGCTTTTCCCCTGTCTATCCGTGTAGCTCGGGGCGTGATTGTACCCGTGATAAGACGTCATTGCCCGTCCGTCGAGGTCCGGATATGATGAGATTATTTTCCCTGGGTACTTGTTTGGTGATAGTTTTTGGTATTTCGATATTGATGTTATAAGTATGATGAATTTTCATTGATTTATGCAGTATATTTGCGATATCGTTATTTGAGTACATGGATTTGATTTAATAAGTTATTTAAGTTTTTTCGATATTTTAATGAGTTGGTATTTTGATATGATTTATTAATTTATAGTGAAGTTATGTTGAAAAACTACTATCCACTCACTGAGCTCACTGAGTTTTATACTCATCTATTTTTTTTATTATATTTTTCCCCCCCCCTCAACAGGAGATTCGCAGGTACAACAGTCGACCCAGCCACAATAGTCATTTTCGAATTTATGGTCACGTTGTGATGTTAGGAGTTGTTGATTGATTTATCGAAATATTTTGGGATTGTAATTTGTTACATTTCGGAGATTGTGGTTAGCATATGTATTTTATTTGATATTGAATAATTGAGTGATTTGGTATTTATGGGTTGAGATAATTGATTGATGAAGTTGGTTGTATTCAGAATTATTTGGGAGTGCATGATTTATAATTTTGTAGATTTGGTGGTGTAATAATATAAGAGAGACTCTGCCGAATATTTGGTAGAACCATGATTATTTTATGGATATTAGGCAGATTCGCCCTAGAAGTTCGGGGCGGGTCGTGTCAAGTTGGTATCAGAGCATGGTTTTAGATTCTGTAGACTTTATTGTCGTATTTAGAATAAGTTTTACAGTTATTAAGTGGAAATTATTATTTTGTAGGCATCATCATGCTCCGTCGTAGCAATAGGCGTGGTCGAGGTCGTGGCAGTGGTCGTACTAGGCTAGTAGCTGGATTGACTCCAGGCGTTGTACCTGCGGGGGAAAATGAACCCGTGAACGAGGGCATAGTTGAGTCCTCAACGCATGAGGTGGCACAACAGCACCGTGAGAAATGTGCCAACATTGAGCGATCATTTGATAGGCTAACACAGATTATGACCGCAGCAGGGTACGAATCGGACTCATGCGCATACTGGTCATGCTAATACTATAGAGCGGGTGAGAAGTTTGGGAGCCAAAAGTTTTAATGGTTCTGAAGATCCACCCGAGGCAGAGTCGTGGTTTGTTAAGTTAGAACGTATTTTCGATGTAATGAAATGCTCAGAAGATGATAGACTTTCTTTTGCCACTTTTCTACTTGAGGATAGAGCATACCATTGGTGGCAGACAGTGGAACGTCGATATCAAGGACATGATGCAATTACTTGGGTTATATTTCGTAAGGAATTTTACGATCATTATTTTCCAGTCGTATACCAAGATATTAAACGCAGTGAATTCCTCCGATTGGTTCAGGGATCCATGTCTGTCGAGGAGTATGAGAAGAAATTTATGGACCTCTCTAGATTTGCTACATCTGCAGTGGGTGATGAAAGGGAGAGATGCAGACGATTTGAAGAGGGTCTCCGATTTGAGATCCGCACGACTGTGACTGCATCGCGATATAATGAGTTTACTGAGGTAGTTAAGGCATCAAAGAGAGTAGAACATAGTATCTCGGAGGGACGTAGAATTCAAGCCCTTAAACAAAAACGTAGTCAGAGTTTGACAGAGGGTGGCTCTAGTAGTAGGCCGCCTAAGAGAGGAGGGACTCATGCTAACTACTCTGACAACATTCACAGGAGTCAGAGTACGGGTTTCAGGGGAGATTCGAGACAGATCATAGTCACGATTCAATTCAGTCTGGCAAGAATCCGTAGGGAGTAATGTGAGGACTCAGGGACAGTATGATAGGAGTAGCGGAGGACACCGAGGTGATCGGTCGAGGAATATGCAGCAGATTTCTTGCCCTTCATGTGGCAAGAATCATCAGGGCCAGTGTCGTGTTGGAGACAAGGTTTGCTATCTCTGTGGACAGCCTGGCCATATTAAGAGATTCTGCCCTAATTTGTCTCAAGGTGATAGTTCTGCTCGAGGGACAGCTCCACAATATCACTCTCACTCCCACCAACCGTAGTCGAGAGATGTGTGCAGACACGGGGTTCTACATCTACATTTCGAGCCGGCATAAATGCCCCGAGTCGAGAGGTCAACCTGGTCGGCCTCATACTCAGGGTCGAGTTTTTGCATTGACACAGCAAGAGGCTCATGCTACCCCAGAAATCATTATGGGTACGTTATCTATTTTTGGCCGCGAGGCCCATATTCTTATTGATCCTGGATCCACACATTCTTTTGTTTCTCGTATGTTTGCCACGCATATAGAGCGAGAGCCTGAACCACTGGATTGTGGATTAGTTGTTAGTACACCTACTGGGGGTTCACTACTTGCTGAGAGTGTGTATCGAGGTTGTGTGATTAGTTTGGGTGAGCATGATTTTGAGGCAAATTTGATTATTTTAGACATTCAAGATTTCGATGCTATTTTGGGTATGGATTGGCTTACATTTCATCATGCTACTGTGGATTGTTTCAAAAAAGAAGTTGTGTTTAAAAAGCCAGGAAAAACCGAGGTGAAATTCTGTGGAGAGCGTAAATTATTACCTTCATGTGTCATATCGGCTATTAGTGCAAGACGATTGTTACGAAAAGGATGCTCAGCTTATCTTGCATTTGTGGTAGATATAGAAGCTAAAGAGTTGAGATTAGAGGATATCCTAGTAGTCCAAGAGTTTCCAGATGTATTTCCAGATGACCTTCCGGGGATGCCACCTGACAGAGAAATTGAGTTTTCTATCGATTTAATCCCTGGGATGGCTCCTATATCTATAGCACCATACAGGATGGCTCTAGCGGAATTAAAGGAACTTAAAGTTCAGCTACAAGATTTGGTGGATAAAGGATTTATTAGACCTAGTGTATCTCCGTGGGGAGCTCCAGTTTTATTTGTTAAGAAAAAGGATGGTACTCTTAGACTCTGCATTGATTATAGGCAGTTGAACAAAGTTACTGTACGCAATAAGTACCCCCTTCCGCGTATTGATGACTTGTTTGATCAACTTCAAGGAGCTAAGGTGTTTTCTAAGATCGACTTGCGCTCAGGATATCATCAGCTTAGGATCAAAGAGTCTGACATTCCTAAAACAGCATTCAGAACTCGTTATGGACACTATGAATTTCTCGTAATGCCATTCGGGTTGACTAATGCTCCAGCAGCTTTTATGGATCTCATGAATAGGGTATTTCGCCCTTATCTAGATCGGTTTGTGATTGTGTTCATTGATGATATTTTGGTGTATTCTCGGAGTCAGGAGGAACATGTAGAACATTTGCGGATTGTTTTGCAGACTTTAAGACAAAAGCAGCTTTATGCCAAGTTCAACAAGTGTGAGTTCTGGTTGGATAAAGTAGTATTTTTGGGCCATGTGATATCAGCTGAAGGTATTTATGTTGATCCTCAAAAGATCGAAGCTGTTGTAAAATGGGAACAGCCTACAAATGTCACTGAGGTTCGGAGTTTCCTTGGATTAGCTGGTTACTATCGTAGATTTGTGGAAGGATTCTCCAAGATTGCCATTCCCTTGACACGGCTAACTAGGAAAAATGCTAAGTTCCAGTGGGATGATGACTGTGAAAAGAGTTTTCAAGAACTTAAGACCGTCTCACATCGGCACCGCTCTTACACTTCCATCCTGAACGAAGGATTTTGGTATACGATGATGCATCTAAGCATGGATTAGGTTGTGTGTTAATGCAACATGGAAAAGTGGTGGCTTATGCATCCAGACAACTTAAGAAGCATGAGCAAAATTACCCAACACATGATTTAGAGTTAGCCGCTGTGGTGTTTGCACTCAAAACATGGAGGCATTACTTATATGGGGTCACATGTCAGATTTTCACTGATCATAAGAGTTTAAAGTATTTGTTTACTCAGAAAGAGCTAAATTTGAGACAGAGGAGGTGGATTGAGCTAATTAAGGATTACGATTGCACTATTGATTATCATCCAGGCAAAGCAAATGTGGTAGGCGATGCACTAAGTAGAAAAAATCCTCCACTCTATATCTCACTTAAGGGTGTCATATATGCCTTTGTTGATTGAGTTGAGATCTTTGGGAGCCGAGTTGGAAGTTGATAATTTGAGTTTTGATAGCTAATTTTCGAGTTAGGCCAACTTTGATTGACAAAGTCCACCGGATGCGGGATCGGGACCCGATTAATGAAGTTGAGAGAGAAACGTGCAAAAAGGCCTACGAACCGACTTTTTGAGTGAGAGATGATGGAGTCTTAATTATGGGTAATAGACTTTGTGTACCGATATTAAGGAGTTAAAAAAGAGATCATGGAAGAAGCTCATTGTTCAAATTTTACGCGATGCATCCTGGTAGTACGAAGATGTATCGTACTTTGAGAGATCATTATTGGTGGCGGGGCATGAAAAGAGAGATAAGCGAGAATTTGTTTCTGGTGTTTGTTTGCCAAATAGATTAAGGCCGAACATCGAGACTGCAGGGTGTTCTCAGCCGCTTCCTATTCCCGAGTGGAAGTGGGAGCATATCACTATGGACTTTGTAGTGGGACTTCCACGTACCCAGAGTGGACATGATAGTGTTTGGGTGGTTGTTGATCGACTTACAAAATCTGCTCACTTTTTATCATTTAAGACCACCTATTCGATGGACAAGTTGGCAAGTATTTATGTGGCTGAGATAGTTCGACTTCATGGAGTACCGGTGTCTATTGTTTCAGATAGAGATTCTCGATTTACTTCTAAATTCTGGACCAGCTTGCAAAAGGCTTTAGGCACTAAGTTGAACTTCAGTACAGCTTTTCATCCACAGACTGATGGTCAGTCAGAGCGTACTATTCAAACCTTGGAGGATATGTTGCGAGCTTGTGTATTGGAGTTTAAGGGTAATTGGGATATTTATTTGCCCTTGATGGAATTTGCTTACAATAATAGTTTCCAAGCTAGTATCGAGATGGCACCGTATGAGGCTTTATATGGTAGGAAATGCAGAACTCCAGTATGTTGGGATGAGGTCGGTGAGCGGAAGTTATTTGGTCCTGAATTAGTTCAGGATACTAATGAGAAGGTACAGCTTATTCGGGATAGATTAAAAGTGGCCCAAAACAGACAAAAGAGCTATGCAGATAAGCGTAGGCGGGAACTTGAGTTTGAAGTTGGTGATAGAGTTTTCATATGGATTTCTCCTTGGAAAGGAGTACTTCGATTTGGGAAGCGCGGGAAGCTAAGCCCACGCTACATTGGACCGTATGAGATTGTAGAGCGTATTGGTCCATTGGCTTATCGATTAGCTCTACCACCTGAGTTATCCAAAATTCATGATGTGTTTCATGTCTCGATGCTTCGAAAGTACATGTATGATCCGAGTCATGTGTTATCGAGGCAACCAATTGAGTTGAAAGAGGATTTGACTTATGAGGAAGAACCGGTGCAGATATTGGAAAGGAAACACCAAGTCTTACGTTCCAGAACTATTCCTTTAGTAAAAGTGCTATGGAGGAATCATGCAAAAGAGGAGGCTACATGGGAACATGAGGATTTAATGAGAGCTCAGTATCCTCACCTGTTCTCATCCGATGTGTAAATTTCGAGGACGAAATTTTTATAAGGAGGGAGGATTGTAACATATGCACCGAAATTATTTAATTGAGTGCAATGTTATTTTTAATTTTCATCGCAAATTGTTTTTAACGTCCGATTGTTAAAATCGTTACGAAAATCGGTCGCATTATTAAAATTGATCGCTCTAAATTATTTAAATTTGTCGCGACATACAATTGAGACAGTTCAAACGCGATTCTATACTCGTGTAATCGGTATTTGTATTTCTAAGACTCGGTCCGAATTTAGTTTAAAAAAAAAAAAAAAAAAAACTCTCTTACTATAAAATGGAAAGTCGTGAGAGAGAGAGAGGATTGTTACTTTCCAAAAATAAAGAAAAAAAAGAGAGAAAGGAAAGAAAGAGAGAGAACCGCGACCCGCAATCCGTGCCCGACCCGCGACCAAGACGCGGCGGATCTCGGTTTCCGCCACCATTTCGGTCGAGCTTGGTACCGACGCGTGAAGCTTGTGAGCCGACCGACGTATTCTGCCGACATCGTCACGAAATCGACTTAACGCCGCAAAACCGAACTCGAAAAACCGCGGCTCAACCCGCTTTTGCTCGCCGTCGATCTAGCTGAGGTGGGCGATCCACCGCTGATCTTGTTCCTCAACTTACCCTCATCGTTTCCCGACCAACCCCGTGACTGAAACGGCCGGATTGCCGCCGATCGACGCCGAAAGCTCACCGTTTTGGGAGTTAGATCCGCCGTTACCGTAGCGCGTGGGAGGTCGCCGCCGGCAAGATTGGGACTCACCGAGGCCAGATCTAGTGACTGAGCTTCCCGTCGCCGTTGAAGGAGTTCCGTCACCGTTGGCCGTTAGGGCAAATTGGTAAATTCATAAACTTTTGGGGCATTTACGTAATTTTAAAATCAGTGGACATTTTGGTAATTTTAGTTGAGGACAGTTAGGTAATTTAAGATTTCGGTGAGAATTGATAAATTTACGTCGTTAGGGGCGTTTTGGTAAATTTACAGTTTTTAGAGGGTAATTTTGTAAATTAAAAAATGTTGATATTTTTGTAATAGGAAATTAGGATAGTTTGATAATATTTGATTACGAGGATAATTTTATTAATTTTTATTTAGAGGGTATTTTAGTAATTTTATGAATTCGAGAATATTTTATTACAGATAAATACCGTTTCGAGTATATTAGTTCTAATTCGTGATTATGATTAGTAATTATGTTATTTCCTCAAATTAGGAGGATCCGCAAACGAGAATCAACCCGTGGACGTTGCCGATACCGAATTCGGACACCGTCACTGTGAGTGGAATATACAAAACCTACTTTCATTGTGGTTTATTATGATTTAAAAATATGGTAAAGCATGTTTATGAGATTGGTTTTAAAGGCATCGATTTAATGATTTTATATAAATGGATTTTATCTGTGTTTTGGTATTTATTACAAGAAATGTATTTGATTCATGATTTTGGTTATTGATTTTGAATATGCATGGTAATATTTTAAAGAAAAGAAAAGCAGATTTAAGAGATGTTAAATGAAAAAGGAAATAAGATTTCGAATGTGATTTTGGATGAGATTTTGGATGAGATTTCGAATGTGATTTTGGATGAGATTTCTGATGAGATTATATGTTTATGTATATGTGTACGAAGGTATATGAATATGAGCATAATGATTGTTTTTAAAATCATTAGACAAAGACTCCTCCCCTTCGTATCTGATGATACATATGAGATGAGATATGTATGTGGTATGATGAATGCAAAAATACGATAATGAGATACGAGATGAGATACGAGGCTTTTTGGGCCCGTCCGAGTACACACAGGCTTTGGGCCGTGTACTCGGGCGACTTTGTCTTTTGGGGGCGAGATTATGCATGCACGATATGATGAGATATGAGATGATATGTTCCGATCTATCCGTGTAGCTCGGGCGTGGCGGTACCCGATAAGCGTCATTGCTTATTGTCCGTTGAGGTCCTGGATATGATGAGATATGATATGGCTTTTCCCTGTCTATCCGTGTAGCTCGGGCGGGCGTGATTGTACCGATAAGACGTCATTGTCATTGCCCGTCCGTCGAGGTCCGGATATGATGAGATTATTTTCCCTGGGTACTTGTTTGGTGATAGTTTTTGGTATTTCGATATTGATGTTATAAGTATGATGAATTTTCATTGATTTATGCAGTATATTTGCGATATCGTTATTTGAGTACATGGATTTGATTTAATAAGTTATTTAAGTTTTTCGATATTTTAATGAGTTGGTATTTTGATATGATTTATTAATTTATAGTAAAGTTATGTTGAAAAACTACTATCCACTCACCGGCTCACTGAGTTTTATACTCATCTATTTTTTTTATTATATTTTTCCCCCCCCTCAACAGGAGATTCGCAGGTACAACAGTCGACCCAGCCACAATAGTCATTTTCGAATTTATGGTCACGTTGTGATGTTAGGAGTTGTTGATTGATTTATCGAAATATTTTGGGATTGTAATTTGTTACATTTCGGAGATTGTGGTTAGCATATGTATTTTATTTGATATTGAATAATTGAGTGATTTGGTATTTATGGGTTGAGATAATTGATTGATGAAGTTGGTTGTATTCAGAATTATTTGGGAGTGCATGATTTATAATTTTGTAGATTTGGTGGTGTAATAATATAGGAGAGACTCTGCCGAATATTTTTTTGGTAGAATCCTGATTATTTGGATTACGTCAGATTAGTTATATGGATATTAGGCAGATTCGCCCTAGAAGTTCGGGGCGGGTCGTGTCAGTTTCACTTAAATTAAGTTGCATATATTCAATTCTTATTTTTATTTTTAGATAAAATAAAATAAAAAAATTAAATCTTTTTTCTGTGAATTGACCTCAGATTCACCGAGCTATACTATAATAAGACACTCTTATATTTGGGAGTTAGAAATCACTTTTAAGTCATGTCAAGTTTTTGGCATCGTTGCCGGGAAAAGGTATTTATTTTGTTCTATTTTTTTCCCTTTTTGTTGTAAATTTTCGTTTACCCCCTTTTTCTTTTCTTAAATTTTATTCTATGCACAAAAGTCTTCAAAATTTCATTTTTACCCAAAAAAATTGGTTCCAACTCATTCTTCTTATAATTGCAATTTGACCAAAAACTTCTAAAAGGTTTAAAAGAAGTCCCTTGCCGAAATTTTCCATAATAATCAAATTTGCACTTATAACTTGAATTTCTTTGGACTATCCTTGGACTTAATTGGACCTTATTTGGACTCAATAAACTAAACATTGACTTTAAATATTACAACAAAGGCCTAATAATTTGAATTAATCATTTAATTAATTAGTAATTTTTAAAATTAAAAAAAAGAAAAAGAAAAAAAGTCTACACCTTGAGGTAAGTATTCTTTCTTGTTTCTTTTAATTTTTGCAATTTAATTTTCACATTTATTTTATTTTTGATTGTTGGTTCAACCGTCTGAATTACTATTTTTTTTATGTTTAATTAATTTATTTATATAGACAGTTCAACTGCCCGAATTGTTAATATTTCATTATTTTTTTATTTAAGTTTAATTACTTTATAAGGACAATTCAACTGCCTAAATTGTTAATACATTGTTATTTTTTTAAGTATAATTACTTTATTTATATAACTGGTTTAATCGCCTATTTAGTTATTTTAATTTTAGTTAATTAATTTTCAGTTTATTTATTTTTATTTCGTATTTTTTTCTTGTACATTTTTCTTGTTATTTAATTTTCAGTTTATCTTTATTTTTAATTTCGTATTTGTTCGTGTATAATCTTTACAATATAATTTCATACACACACATCATTATCATCATTGTATGAGATGTTGGTCTTGAACTTCAAGTGGTAGATTAATTCATAGATCTCAATCATTGCCACCAATCATGGATGAGATCAAAGACGAAAACCTTTTGGGCTAACTTAATCCTCAACTTGATTAGGGAGATAACCACTCTCGATATAATGCAAATGATTAGAATCAAACCACTCTCGACATAATGCAAATGATTAGAATCAACCAAGAACCTTGAAAGACTAAATGAATCCAACCAGAACCGAAGCCCCCTCATGTATAATATTCCCTCCAGAAACATCACGATTCAATTTCAAACTAGGTATTATCCAACTTTTACTGACATTTCATGGTTTGAAATCTGAGAATCTAGACTTGCATCTAAGAGATTTTGAGGAGGTTTGTAATACATACATAGACCAAAATTGTAGCATGAACATAATTAGATTAAAGCTTTTTCCTTTTTCATTAAAAGATAAAGCTAAAACTTGGTTACAAAACCTTAGATATGGATCAATAAGAACTTGGAATAACATGCAAGAAAAGTTTTTGAAAAAATTCTTCCCACCTCATAGAACCAATTCTTTTAAAAAGCAAATCACTTCTTTTCATTCAAAAAAATGGACAAACATTATACTAATGTTGGGATAGATTTAAAAGAATTGCTTAACATATTCCACACCATAGTTTTGAAACTTAGCAATTGGTCACTTATTTCTACAAGGGCTTAACAACCCAAAGTAGACAAGTTGTAGAAATAATGTGTAATGGTGAATTTAGAGATAAAAATTCTGTAACGCATCTTTACCAATTAGCTGAAAATGCACAACATTGGGATACTGTTGGACCTTTGAATTGACAAATAAACCACAACCATCTCCATCTAGTGGAGAAATCCATAACCTTAGAGAAGATCATGATTTACAAGTAAAATTTACATCCCTAGTTCGGAAAGTTGAAGCTTTAGAGAATAAAAAAAGTGATCAAGTGAAATCTATTTAAGAAATTGCATGTAATGTTTGTAGTTCTAATGATCATTTCACTCAAAATTGTCCCACTCTGCCTGCACTTAAAGAATGTCTATATGATCAAGCTAATGCCATTAACACTTTTAATAAGCTAAACCCATATTCATAGACTTATAATCATGGTTAGAGAAATTATTTAAATTTTAGTTGGAGGAATAATAATAATGCACAATCTTCACAAGCACCACCTCCACAAAAATTTTCAAAATGCTCACCCTTATGCATTATATGTTCCACCACTATGGAAAAATTTAAAAGATACAATGCATTCATTCATTAGGAAGCAAGATGCCATTAACAATCAAAATACACAAACCTTTTCTGATTTGAAATATACTCTTGCTAAAATTGCCTCTGCATTCACAATTTAAGAAAAAAGGTAAATTTCCAACCCAACTACAATCAAATCCCAAGATTCAGCAAAATCCACCTATGGGCCAAGTCAAGTCAATTATAACTCTTCATAGTGGTAAGGTTATAGATAGACTTCTTCCTAACCCTTGTGAAGATGAAACTTTAAAGGGTAAGGAGGAACTAAATAAGCTTATACTTGATGAAGAAATAACCATTGTTTCATCTGAACCACCATTTCTGCAAGCATTGAATAAACCAAGAAAATCAAACCATTCTTATGAAGTTTATGAAATCTTCAGGCAAGTGAAATTTAACATTCCTTTGTTAGATGTAATCAAGTAGGTATCTTTATATGCCAAATTTTTAAAAGATTTATGCACTGTCAAGAAAAAATTGAAAGTAAAAAAGAGTGGTTTCATGGCCGAACAAGTAAGTACAATTTTTTCTACTAATACTAAGTTGAAATATAAAAATCTTGGTTGTCTTACTATTTCTTGTATTATTGGTGACCACAAAATTGAGCATGCTTTACCAGACCTCAGTGCTAGTGTTAATTTACTTCCATATTCAGTTTATCTTCAACTTAATCTTAGTAAGTTAAAATCAACTTCAGCTACACTTTTGCTTGCCGACAGATCAGTTAAAGTACCAAAAGGAATAGTGGAAGATGTTTTAGTGCAAGTTGATAGATTTATATACCCTATAGATTTTATTGCTTTAGAAACTAAACTTGTTGTAAATAATTATAAACCAATTCTTATAATTTGGGGGTGACTACTTGGAATAAATGTAGGAATGGTTTAATGAATTTGTCATTCATAAATATGACTTTAGAGTTGTATGTTTTTAACATGTGTAGGCAATCTAATGAAGAAAGTAAGAATGAAGATGATACTGATGAACAAAAGAAATTTGTTAAATCTTGTATAGAGAAAAATATTAAAAAAATGAATTTTTTTAAACTTAGTGATGCTTGTTTGGTTAATTCAATTGAATTAAATAAGCAACTTTAAAATAATACTTCTAATATAAATTTGTTGCTTGACTTTGCTCAGACTTTACAAAATGATGATGAGAAACTAAAATTTGATGAGCTTTAAGTTATTGAAAAGACTAAATAATAAGAAGCACCTAAACTGGAATTGAAACTTTTGTCGAAGGGATTGAAGTATGCTTATCTTAGGGAAGAACAAACTTATCCTGTTGTGATTTCTTCTACTTTATCAAACGGCTAAGAAGGTAAGTTACCATCTATTCTTAAAAAATATAAAAAGTAATTGGATGGACTTTAAATGATATTAAAGGTATTAATCCTTTAATTTGCACACATAAAATCTGTTTGGAAGAAAATGCTAAAACATGTCAACAACCTCAAAGAAGATTAAACCCACACATGAAAGAAGTAGTAAAAACAAAAGTCCTTAAATTGCTTAATACATGAATTATCTATCCTATCTCTGATAGTAAGTAAGTAAGCCCTACACAAGTAGTGCTTAAAAATCTAGTATCACTGTTGTCAAGCATGAAAAAAGTGAATTAATCCCAACACGAATTACACCTAGTTGGCGCATGTGCATTGATTATAAAACGTTAAATGAAGCCACTAGAAAAGATTATTTTTCCTTACCATTTCTTAACCAAACTTAAAAAGGGGTAGCTGGACGTTCTTACTACTATTTTTTAGATGGATATTCTAGTTATTATCAAATTTGTATAGCACTTAAGGATCAAGAAAAGACCACATTTACTGGTCTTTTTAGAACATTTGCATTTTAAAAAATGTTATTTGGACTTTGTAATGCTCCTGCAATATTTCAAAGATGCATGTTAAGTATTTTTAACGATATAGTTGAACATTGTTTAGAGGTCTTTATAGATGATTTGACTGTGTTTGGGAATTCTTTTGATGATTGCCTTGATAATTTGGAAAAATTCTTAAAATAGTGTGTTGAAAAAGAACTTATGCTGAATTTAGAAAATTGTCATTACATGGTTACTTCTAGAATTGTTTTAGGTCATGTTGTATTTGTTAAAGGAATTGAAGTTGACAAAGCAAAAATTGAAGTCACATCCAAATTGCCACCACAAAAAATAATTAGAGATGTGAAATCCTTTTTAGGACATGTAGGATTTTATAGAAAATTTATAAAAGACTTTAGTGCCATATCTAAAACATTTTGTAACCTTTTATTAAAAGATGCACCATTTGAATGAGCTGATGATTGTAAAAAAAATTTTGAGAAAATAATTTTTCTTTTAACAATTGCACCCAATATGCAATCTTCTGATTGGTTTTTTCCTTTTAAATTAATGTGTGATGCAAGTGATTTTGCTGTTGGTGATGTTTTAGCTCAAAGAAGGAATGGTTAGCCTTTTATGATATACTATGCAAGTAAGACTTTGATAATACTCAAATAAATTATTTGACAACTGAATAAGAATTACTTGTTACGGCATTTGCAGTAAACAAATTTCGCTCATATTTGCTTGGTTTTAAATTCATTGTTTTTACTGACCAAGTTATTGTGAGATATATGATGACTAAACAAAATGTTAAACCAAGACTAATTCGTTGGAGTTACTTCAAGAATTTGACCTCACCATCAAGGATAAAAAGGGTGTCAAAAATGTCATTACTAATCATTTATCAAGACTCTCATCTAAAATCTACACTGACATAACATCTATCAATGATTCTTTCCCTAATGAATTTTTATTTTCTGTTACTTCAATTCCATGGTATACTAATATTGTTAATTTCCTTGTTATTGGTAAAATGCCTTTACAATGGAATACTCAAGAGAAGAAGAAATTTTTTGTTGAAGTAAAAAAATTTTATTGGGATGATCCTTGTTCAAGTATTGCCCTGATCAAATTTTTTGGCGCTGCATTCCTGATAATGAGGTAAGTAGTGTCATTAAGTTTTTTCATTCTAAAGCATGTAGTGGACACTTTTCTTTAAGAAAAACTACGTCTAAAATTTTACAATGTTGATTTTATTGGCCTACCATATTCATGGAAACATATGAATTTTGTAAAACTTATGAAAATTGTCAAAAATTGGGATCAATTACTAAAAAAAACATGATGCCTTTAAATCCCATATTTGAGATCAAAATATTTGACTGTTAGGGAATTGATTTCATGGGCATATATCCACCATCTTTTGGATTTGTGTATATATTAGTTGGAGTTGATTATGTCTCAAAATGGATTGAAGCAATTTCTTGTTGAAATAATGATTGCAAAACTATTGTTAAATTTTAAAGAGAAAATCTTTTAAGTCGATTTGAAATCCCTCAAGCCATTATCAATAATGGAGGTAAGCATTTTTATAATAAGTCATTTGAGTCTTTAATGAAGAAATACAGAATTAAACATAAAGTTGTTACCCTTTATCATCCTCAAATAAATGGTCAAGTTGAATTAGGAAATAGGGAGATAAAATAAATTTTAGAAAAGACGTTCAACCTAACCTACAAAGATTGGTCCGTTCGATTGACTCATACACTCTGGGCCTATCGTACTTCATTTAAGAAGTCTTTAGGAATGTCACTCTATCAGCTAGTTTAATGTAAACCTTGTCACTTACCTGTTGAACTTGAGCATAAATCATTTTGGGCTATTAAAGTTTTTAATTCAAATTTGGATGATGCTGGTAATGTGCGAAAATTACGATTAAATGAACTTGAGGAATTGAGGAATGATGCATATGAAAATTCAAGAATTATTAAGGCAAGAACAAAAGTTTTTCATGATAAAAAAATTTTTCAGAGAACATTTGAGATTGGTCAAAAAGTTTCGCTTTATAATTCGCATCTTCATTTGTTTCCAGAAAAGTTTAAGTCAAAGTGGAGTGACCTATTTGTTATGAAAAATGTATATCCATATAGGGTTATAGAAATTGAGAATCCAAAGAGCAGTGTCACATTTAAAGTTAATGAAAAAAGATTAAAACCTTATTTAGAATACTAACCATGTGAAGAAAGCACCGAAATAAATTTGAGTGACCCAACAAATTTTGATTAAGCTTTTTTTTTGTTTTTGGTAAATGATTTAACTTTTCACTGTCACTTTACCGATTGAATTGCTTAACTTTTTTTTATGCGTTATTATGCTTAAGTGTGTTTAATTATTGAATTTCCTTTTCTCATTGTACATCATAAGAACCTTAATAAGAAAATTCCTTTTCAAACGTCTTGGAGAACTTTACGAGTAAAATTTCACTTAAGACCCCTGATACAAAGTTGTAAATCACATCAAATTTGAGATCAATGACCACCAACATTGGTGTCCTATGTTGAAGATTTTAAAAGACAACTCAAGGAAATAGAGGATGACATATATGACTTCCAAATGGAGCTTGAGGTTAACTCAATAAGAGGACGATTGTAAGTCCATTTTTCTTTTTACATCTTGTGTTTTCTTGTTTTGTTCGCTTTCACGTTTAATTCGATTTTGCAGATTTGATTCTATTCATTTTGTTTTGTTTTGATTTATTTTTCGGTATAAATAGTGGATAACTGTACTCCGTGACTTTTTAAGTTGGTATTTTCAATTTCCCACAATAACTAAAACCCCAAAATTAGACATAGAAGAAATACAACATAAATTGCATAAGCACTTCCCTTTTCTCCCTTAAAATGCCCTAAAAAAAATTTACAAAGCTCATTGTAAATGATTGCATTTGTTAATGATCAATAGAATTCCTACTGATATTCATTGGTTAATTAAAGCAAAGGTTTGATTGGCTGGTTAGCTTTTTAATCCATTTATTTCTTATATGCTTGGTTTTGATAAAAGCACATTTACTAAAAAAAGAAAAGTTAAAAGACTTAGCTCTGACTGCAATAACTGTGTAAGACTTCGTTGCAAGTGAAAAGCTTGTAATTCTTTAGGAATGGTTTCTAATAGTCGAGAAGATAAAATTAAATTCGTTAAAAATGGCCTAAATAAATAATCGTTGGATGATATCTTACTATCTTTTGAGACGTATGGAAGCAGATATGTGCAACATGAGATTCATAACTTATAGGGATTATTCCAAAAAGAAAGTGTACAGTTTAGTCTTGGGAATCTGACTCAAAAAGACCCTATTTGTCAGTTTATAAGAAAATTAGATGGGAAGCCTATCCTCAACCCATAGAGGAAGTTTAACCTATTACTGGACATAAAACCAGAGGAAGATGTGAGTCACAATCACAACTATTAGTACATATTCTTTTATTTTGTTGTTCTTTTATCATTTGCATTATTGTAGTTAGTGGTGTGATTTTATATTTAATTATTGTATGTTTTCTTTTACTGTTTGTTTTTAGTCACTGTTTATTTTTTTTTTTATTGTTTTTGCTTTTAAATTATCGAGCCACGAGCTTTACGCGTCATTTGACAAATACACCAACTCATTTATATCTGTATATCATTATGTCTATCATCAAGATTTTTATATATAAGATCTTTTTTCAAATACTCGCAACTTGTTTTTGAAGATTATTCCAATGGCATCATCTTCGAGTAGACAATTCAAAAATATTTATGTGCTTTCTAGATTTCATTATAGAAAATACAAGGAGTTTGTTGAGGCTGCTATAGATCTTGGTCATATCATGGCTGAAAGAAACTACACCTTGTATATGGAGGAGGTGACTGAGGGTTATCAAAACTTGTTTCAGAAGCTGTTTTTACTAGAGGAAACCAAATGCTAAGCATTTTTCTAGAAGCCTTGAAACCTCTAGCATGCATACCCGACCCACCAATTGGAGAAGAATTAGTTTTCTCAGGTATACAGGAGAGAATAACTTAAATGTTAAATCATGTTGACGTTTTTATTTTCTTACCAGGAGATTTTACAACTCTAAAGGCATTGATTACATTTACATCTTGGGCCAGTTTGAACATCCATAAAAAACCCATCTGTTTGTTAAATGTGAATAACTTTTATAATAGTTTACTAACATTTATTAACCATACAATTAATAATCATTTTATTCTAATTTCTATGAAAAAACTTTTTATTTGTGCCTCTACTACTAATGAGTTACTCAATCTTTTACAAGCTTACAAACCAGCAATGTGTCATTGTCATCGAGATATACAGACTTTAAATATGAAGGCAAGAATTTTAATTCTAATATTGGTGGAGACTCCACAGAAGGTACCGAAGGTTTAACTTCCCTATTTAATAGATCTAAAGATTCAAAATATTTATCTGCTTCGAATAGTTACTTCTCTCCTAGCCATGCTATGTCGACTATGTCAGCATCCCCATCATCAAATGCCACAACATCAAATTGCATGTTACTATAGCAACTATATACCTGTTTAGCTACAACAGGATATACAAAACTAATAAAATTGTAATCCCCAATCTCATCGGGACCCTTTATTATAACTAACACATTGAATGTAACTTACTAGTCATTAACCCTTATTGTTAATTCTCCTTCTTGCACATCAATGAGAGTCTTTCCCATGGCCAAGAAAGGTCTTCCTAAGATGATTAGTACCTCTTTAACTGCCTTAAAGTCCAACACAATAAAATCCACTAGAAAAATGAATTTATCTACATTCACCAATACATCTTCAATCTTCCCTTTTGGATAAACATGAGATATGTCTACAAGTTGTAAAGTCATTGTTGTCGATCTATATTCACCAACCCCTTAATTGTTTAGATACCAATAACGGTATAAGTTTGATATTATCCTCTAGGTCAAAAAGTGTCTTCCTACTATATTTAGTTCCTATAGAAAAAGAAATTATGAAGCTTCCTAAATCTTTTAGTTTTTGAGGTATTTTACTTTGAAGTATATGGCTGTACTTTTGTGTTAAAGCAATAGTTTCAAATTCTCCTAGCCTTCTTTTTCTTGCCAAAATGTCTTTTAAGAATTTTACATAATTAAGCATTTGTTCCATAACTTCTACAAATAATATGTTGACTTTAACAACTCTAGAAATTTGTTGAATTGTTGATTTTTTGCTTTTGAAATCGCTAATGGAATGGTGGTGGATATTTAAACTGCTTTGCTGTAGTAGGCTGTACAATTTAATTTTCACTTGCTCTACTTGGTTCTACTGCAGTTGATGCTGCTACATCACTCTTAATAGGTGATGAATCATCTATTGCTATAAGTGTTGAAACTCTGCTGCTCACACTAGTATGTTGATTAGTAAAATTAATAGGCTCTTTTTCATTATGAACTTCTTCTTGAATTGGAATAGGCTCACTTCTCTTCTTTCGCGTGCCTATTGAAATGTGTACATCCTTTGTAGATCTCAGATTGATCATCTTGCATTGTTTTTTTCCTTCTCTTTTTAAATCCTTTGTATTGTTAAGTAGACTTCCCTAGGGTCTGTTGCTAAGGGCTATAGCAAGCTGTCCAACTTAATTCTCTAAATTTCTTAATAACAAGGCTTGGCTTTGGACAACTGTTTTATTCTTCACAATATACTCCTTAATTAGGGCTTCAAAAAATCCGATCTGGTCATTACTGATGTTTTTTTTACCTTGATTTTGCTGGTGAAATCTAGGTGGTTGAACAGGTCTTTTTTGTCCTCTAGTTGCTACAGCATGATGGTTCTGATTGCTCTATGAAAATTTGGGTGTTGCCTCCATCTAAGATTGTAAGTGCTCGAGTATGGGTTGCTTTGATTCTGTCTGCTGAAATTTTCTTCATAATTTACTGAGGTTAAATTCTCAATGCAATTATCAAATAAATGACCTTCTCCGCAATAGACACATGAACTTCAGTAACTTGGTTAACTGTTGCTGGAACAGTGGTAAGAGCCTTTACCATATTTGTCAATAAGGTTACTTATGCTGATAGGGTTGTTAGTGTATCCACATTGTGGACTCCAGCTGCAGCTTGCCTAGTTGATGGCTACTGATAATTGTTATTAGTTATTCTCTCTAAAATCTCATAAGCTTCATTATAGAATTTAGATAACCAAGCTCTATTTACTGAGGCATCCACCATTAGTCTTGTACTTGGGTTAAAACTATTGTAAAAGGTTTCTAGTTGTATACAATAAGAAATACCATGATGTGGACATTGTCTTAATAGCTTTTTAAATCATTCCTGTACATCACACAAGCTCTCATCTTCCAATTGATGGAAAGATGTGATCTCATTTTTCAATTTTGCATCTTAGTAGGTGGGAAATACTTCATCAAAAACTTATCAGCCAAGTCATTCCATATTGTGATGGAATCTGGTAGTAAAAAATTCAGCAATGCCTATACTCGATCTTTTAATGAAAATGAAAAAAGTATGAGTCTCACTGCTTTATATGATGCTCCAGCAATCTTAAAAGTATCACTTACCTCTAAAAAAAACTTGAGATAAAAGTAAGAATCTTCTAATAACAATCCATTAAACTGACCCCACGATTTGTAACATCTGAAACATCACTAGCTTTAACTTAAAATTATCTGCTTGGACTAGCAACAAGTTGGTTGCTTAATTTGCTAGGGACTAGCAACAAGCTGGTTGGGGGGTGTGTTGAGTACTAGAAAGTGTGTGTATATAGTGGAGAAAATCATCATTTTACACTTCAAGTCTCACTAACATCCCTATTTTTATGTCTTTAAGTCCCTTATAATTTAATTATGTATGTTTTATTTTAATTAAGTATTTTATATATTTTAGGGGATATCATGGTCATTTTACAATAAACGACAGATCAGATGAAAAAACGGACAGCACTTTTGAACTCAGGACAGTTGAAAACCTTAGGAGGAGCATAAAAAGAAAAATGGTTCTGTTCACATATACGATCGCATACCCGCCTTTGTTCACCTATATCTTTGTATCTTTGGCGTGGCACTGTACGATGACGTGGCACTATACGATGACGTGGCAGCATTTGATTGGACCAATGATGTGTCATTGACCGCTTATGTGGCATTGACTGATGATGTGGCGTTGACTGATGACGTGTCACGATCTTATTGGACCAAAAATGTTGACCAGTGATGTTGCGAAATGTTAGTGGACCGCAAAACGTGTGTATGCGGTACATGCATATACACAGAATAACAGCCCTGATGATGTGTTCCATCCAATAGGAACTTGCCACGTGGCGCAATCCTGAGCGTCCAAATTGTTTTAATCCGATGGCCATGATTTACTCAGTGTATCTATAAAACGGGGGCTCCCCCCCTAATTTGACACCCCTGAATCCATTTTTGAGCTCAAATTTCTGTAATTCCATCTCCATCTTGTATTTTCTACGTATTTTAATAAAATTCCCATTTTACCCCTAGTTCAAATATGAGTGGCTAATTTCCTTTCAAGCTTGGGTTGAAGGTGAAGTCTCAACATGCTCCATGGGCTTAATGTGGTAAATTTACTTTTCCTTCCCCTTTAATTTATGTGGTTGTTTTGACTTTTCGTAGACAGATAGTAATAATTTTGTCTGGATATCGGCTGGAATAACCGCCTCCCTAGGCAAGGTTATTACTATTTGGCACGGGAAGCCCTTAGCACCATATCTATTAGAGTGTGGTTCATGAGGAGTGGAAAATCCCCTTTCATGATTTCATTGGTACTAATAATGAATATTAAGCCGATGGTGCATGTTGAGTACAGATCCGGAGATCCAAACATTTCATTTTAATAGTTTATTCCAACAGCGTTAAGTTAAATATTGCCTACATCATTTTCATTATAAATCCAATCATCCACTAAGAAAATTAATTCTACAAGCAATTAAAATCAACCTCCTCGTGGGATCGACACTCATCACCATTGATCTATTCTACAATAGATTCGTGCACTTGCGAGTTCAATAAAATTTGCACAACAAGTTTTTGGCGCCATTGCCGGGGAGGTAAGTTATTTTAATTTGTAGAATTTTTTTTTCTTCTTTATTTATTTATTTTATTTGTTTCCTTGTAATATTTTTTTTATTTATTAGTATTAAAAAAAAGTGAATTTACATTTTGAAGTAGATATTATTTTCTTCTCTTTTCTTCTCTTTTCTTCTCTTCTTTAAATTTTTGTAATTTAATTTTCATGTTATTTTTTTAACGGCAGGTTCAACCGCCTATTAATTGATTGTAATTTGTTTCACGTATTTTCTTTTCTATATATAGCGCTTGAGTTATTTTCATAAAAAATTGAATAAACAGAATACTCTAGTTAAGATCATAATTTCTCCCTCTTCTTTATTTTTATTAATTTTGTTACCATTTTTTTTCTTTATTTGCATGCATGGTCGTAGGTCACAATTACCTAATCTTGAGCCTATAGACTTTGAATTAGAAAAACCACTTCGCACACACAAGCACGTTACAATTAAAAATAAATTTGAAATGGATTTGCAATTAGCACTACAAGAGAGGCCATTTAAGGACTACTTCAGTCCCTTAGCTAACTTGAGCACCTCATGCATACGATACCCAAATGTAGCTGCTAGGAGTTTTGAATTAAAACTTAGTGTGCTAAATTGTCTCCCAACATTCTATGGCCTAGAAAATGAAGATCCATATAATCATCTGAATGATTTCCATGCTATTTGTCAAACTTTTAAATATGAGAATTTTTTAGATGATGATGTTAAACTTATATTATTTCCATTTTCTTTAAAGGATAGAGCTCGTTCATGGTTCAATGCATTGCCTGCTAATAGCATTACATCATGGGAACAAATGGTAACAAAATTTTTAAAT
This sequence comes from Luvunga scandens, assembly GCA_030449905.1. NCBI lineage: Eukaryota > Viridiplantae > Streptophyta > Magnoliopsida > Sapindales > Rutaceae > Luvunga > Luvunga scandens. The sequence goes on along the minus strand of JASUUG010000193.1, from coordinate 368,709 downwards.
AAATATTTCCCAGTACATAAAACCAATGTTATTCGCAGGGAAATTTCAGAGTTTACCCAAAGAGAAGACGAGCAATTTTTTGAAGCATGGGAGCGATTCAATGGGCTACTCCTAAAGTGTCCACATCATGGATATGAAAAATGGCACCAATGCCAATACTTTTTGGAGGGATTATTGCCGAATGTGCAAGAATGGCTAATGGCAACAAGTGGAGGAGAGCTAATGTCAAAAAGTGCATCAGAGATTTGGGATTTCTTCCAACGACAAGCGGATAATTCCCAACAACGAAGTCGTTCGCTCAGGAGTACTAGAAGAGTTAAGGGAGTGAATGAGGTTCACATTAGAGAGTCAAGTTCAAAAATTAAAGAAGTCAAAGACATAGTTGAAGGTCTTTCCCGTCAAATAATATCGTTAACAGCTGCTAAATTAACGGAACCACATGACCAGGACTCATACTCAGATCAAGCCAATGCCATAGGTGTAATGAGAAAGCCATCAAACTACAACCCTTACTCCAACACATATAATCCTGGATGGAGAGACCACCCTAATTTTTCATGGTCTCAAGGATTCCAACAGAATGGACCAACAGCTCCAGCTCTAGCTCCACCAATGCAACCAATTCCTAAAAATCCTCAAGCCTCTCAACCACCATTTAGACCATACAATCAGAACCCAAACTATTCTCAACCTAGACCATGGGATGATGCGTTTCAGAATTTCAAGAATCTTACTTACTCCAAAATCGAGCAACAAAATCGCACCATTGATGAACTGCGAAATGAGATGAGAGCGGGTTTCAACTCACAAACCCAATCAGTTTCAAACCTTGAAAAAATGGTGAGACAACTTGCTTCTTCAGTTCAAACCTTGGCAATGACTGTTGAGAAAGGAAAATTCCTAAGTCAACCAGTGCCTAATCCTAAAGGAGTGCATGAAGTAAGTACCAGTTCACCTCAGCAGCATGGAGAGGTCAAAGCCGTCATGACCTTGCGAAAAGGAAAAGAAGTGGACAACAAAGTGGAGATGCCGGTACCAAAAACAACTCAAATTGTACCGGTAAATGAAGAAGACTCATCATCAGAGGAGAAAGAAGAAACCAACCCACGAGAATACGTTCCAAAAGCTCCATTTCCCCAGAGGTTAGCTAAAGTAAAGAAAGGAAAATCTACAAGTGAGATTTTTGAAATCTTTAAACAGGTAAGTGTTAACATCCCTTTGCTTGATGCTATAAAACAAGTGCCATCTTATGCCAAGTTTCTTAAAGACCTTTGTACTAAAAAGAGAAACATTCATGTTCAAAAGAAGGCATTTTGAACAGAAAACGTGAGCTCTATACTCCAACAATTGAGAATGTAGTATAGGGAACCACACAATTGAGAATGCTTTGTTGGACTTAGGAGCTAGTGTAAATCTGTTACCTTACTTAGTATTTGTTAAACTTGGACTGAGAGAATTACACCCAACTCCAGTGGTGTTACAGCTTGCAGATCAATCCATGAAAAAATCTCGTGGTATTGTGGAGGACGTGCTTATACAGGTAAATAAGTTTTATTTTCTTGTTGATTTCATTGTAATTGACACTCAACCAGTCCAAGATTCAAGGAAGCAGATTCCCATTATCTTCGGACGACCTTTCTTGGCAACTGCCGATGCTCACATTCAATGCAGGACTGGAAATATGCAGTTGTCCTTTGGCAATATGATGATGGAGCTAAATATCTTCAACATTGCCAAACAACCTCACAATGCAGATGATGAAATTGTTGATGTGGATTGGATAGAAGAATTAATTGATAATGCTTTTCTTTTAAACCTCAGTGATGACCCTTTACAAACATGTTTAACTCACTTTGGTTTGGATTTTGATATTGACATATCAGTAGATGAGGTTAACGTCTTACTTGATTCAGCACCATCCATGGACACTAACAAATGGAAGTCAAGAGTGGAACAACTAGCACCATTAGAGAAAAAACTCAGTACGTCATTAGAATCACCACCACAACCCGAGCTCAAACCATTACCCGACACTTTGAAATATGCATTTTTGGGAGAAGAAAGCACTCTGCCAGTAATCATTTCATCATCCCTGAATAAAGAACAAAAAGGTAAGTTGTTGGAATTTTTGAAGGTGCACAAAGGAGTATTAGGATGGACCATAGCCGACATAAAAGGTATAAACCCAGTGGACTGTATGCATTACATTCACCTTGATGAAAATGCTAAACCTACCAAGGAAATACAACGTCGGTTAAACCCTAACATGAAAGAAGTTGTTAGAACTGAAGTCCTTAAACTATTAGACGCAGGTATCATTTACCCTATTTCTGATAGTTCATGGGTCAGTCTTGTGCAAGTTGTCCCTAAAAAGTCAGGAGTCACAGTAGTTACTAATGCTGATAATGAATTAATACCTACTAGAGTAACTACAGGATGGCGTGTATGCATTGATTATAGAAAGTTGAATTCTGTCACACGTAAAGATCATTTTCCTCTACCATTTATTGATCAAATGCTTGATAAATTAGCAGGTCATGAATTTTATTGCTTTCTAGATTGCTACTCAGGATATAATCAGATTCCCATAGCACCAAAAGATCAAGAGAAAACCACTTTCACTTTCCCTTTTGGCACTTTTGCATATAGGAGAATGCCATTTGGATTATGTAATGCACCTGCTACATTTCAACGATGCATGTTAAGCATTTTTTTTTATATGGTTGAATGATTCCTTGAAGTTTTTATGGATGATTTTTCTGTTTTTGGTGATTCATTTGATCAATGTTTACATCATCTAACACTAGTTCTGCAGAGATGCATAGAGAAGAATTTGATCTTAAATTGGGAGAAATGCCATTTTATGGTAAAACAAGGTATTGTTCTCGGTCGCATCATTTCTAGCGAAGGTATTGAGGTTGATAAGGCCAAGGTGGATCTCATTTCCAATTTTCCTCCACCTAAAACAGTCAGAGAAGTAAGATCTTTCCTTGGGCATGCAGGTTTTTACAGACGTTTCATTAAAGATTTTAGCAAAGTTTCTAGACCTTTATGCAATTTACTTGCTAAGGATGTACCTTTTGTCTTTAATGATTCCTGTCTTGTGGCATTTGAGAAACTAAAGCAGTTATTGACATCATCACCCATCATTCAGCCTCCAAACTGGAACTTACCATTTGAACTTATGTATGATGCATCTGATTATGCAGTAGGAGCAGTATTAGGACAAAGAGTTGATCGAATTCCCCATGTCATTTACTATACTAGTATGACATTAAATGATGCACAGTTGAACTATTCAACTACTGAAAAAGAAATGTTAGCAGTGGTGTTTGCATTAGAGAAATTTCGATCTTATCTCATTGGTTGTAAAATAATTATTTTCACAGATCATGTTGCTCTTAAATATCTTCTCACAAAGAAAGATACAAAAGCTAGACTAATTCGTTGGGTGTTACTTTTGCAGGAATTTGACTTTGAAATCACAGATAAGAAGGGCACAGAAAATGTTGTTGCAGACCATTTCTCGTGTCTAAATTTTGATACAATTACAGAACCATTTCCATTAAATGAATCATTTCTAGATGAACAACTAATGAGTGTGGAAGTCTTACCATGGTATGCTAATATAGTTAACTATCTTGTTACAGGTAAACTTCCGGAGCATTGGAATAAGTAGGACAAGGCCAAATTTTTTGCAGAAATAAAGAATTTCTTCTGGGATGACCCCTATCTGTTCAAGTATTGTGCAGATCAAATTATCAGACGATGTGTCCCAGAAAATGAATTTCACAATATCATTTCATTCTGCCATGAACAAGCGTGTGGAGGCCATTTCGGTCTTTAGAAAACAAATTCTTAAAATATTACAATGTGGTTTCTATTGGCCAACTATATTTCGAGATGCTTACATTTTTTGTTCTTCATGTGATAGGTGTCAACGAATGGGGAGCATTACACGAAGGAACATGATGCCACTAAACCCAATTTTAGTGGTTGAGATTTTTTATGTTTGGGGTATCGACTTCATGGGACCCTTTCCTCCTTCTTTTGGCCATCAATACATATTGGTCGCTGTTGACTACGTATCGAAATGGGTAGAAACAGTTCTGTGTAGAACCAATGATCACAAGGTGGTGATCAGATTTTCGAAAAGCAACATTGTTTCACGCTTTGGATTCCCTCGAGCAATAATCAGTGATGGTGGAGCCCACTTTTGTAACAAATCATTCAAAGCTCTTTTGACAAAGTATTCCATTACTCACAAAGTGACGACCCCATATCATCCGCAAACCAGTGGCCTAGTTAAGATCTCTAATCGAGAGATAAAGCACATATTAGAAAAAACGGTGAGACCATACAGAAAAGATTGGTCATTAAGACTAGATGATGCATTATAGGCATATAGAACAGCTTTCAAGACCCCGATTGGGATGCCACCCTATAGGCTAGTAAATGGAAAAGCTTGACACCTACCTGTGGAACTCGAGCATCGTGTATACTGGGCCATTAAGAAATTCAACTTTGACATGCAGCAAGCTAGCTCAGAAAGAAGATTACAGCTGGCAGAACTTGAAGAAATTCGTAATGATGCATACGAAAATGCCAAAATTTACAAACAGCGAATGAAAGTCTTTCATGACAAGCACATTATGAGAAAATCTTTCACCCTAGGTTAGAAAGTACTTTTATTCAATTCTCGCTTGCACCTATTCCCAGGTAAGTTACGCTCTCGATGGACTGGTCCTTTTATAGTTCATACTATTTTTCCACATGGCGCAATTGAAATTAAGGATCCAAAGAACGGTGTAACTTTTAAGGTTAATGGTCAAAGATTAAAGTCATATCTAGAGTACCAACCACATGAAAATGACACTGAAATCGATTTGAGTGACCCGTCAAACTTGAATTGAGACTTTTTCTTATTTATTTCTTCTTTTTGATGATTTAAATTTATGTGAAATTGTGTTTATTTAATCATTCAGTTTTCTTTTATCACTTCTAATCATGTATGCCTTAATTAAACAGATCCTCTTGAAACATCTCAGACAACTTCAACGTGTACGATCTCATCTGAGAAGCCAGATACGATTTTGTAAAACACATCGTATTTGGAAGCTACAACCTCCAGAGTTGGTATCCCACGTTGAAGATCTAGAAAGACAACTCAGAGGAATAGAAGATGGGATATATAACTTTCAATTAGAGCTTGAGGTTAACTCAATAAGAGGACGAATGTAAGTTCATTTTTCTTTTTTTTGTGTTTTCTTATTTTGTTCACTTTCGTGTTTGATTCGATTTTACAGATTTGATTTTCTTTATTTAGTGTGTTTTGATTTATTTTCCCGTATAAGTGGCGGATAACGGTACTCCGTGACCATTAAAGTCGGTTACTTTAGTTTCCCATAATAACTAATATTCTGAGAAGAAGGTATAGACAAAAACGCGATTCTAGCAAAACTTCACAAGCGATTTCCTTCACTTCCTTAGAAGGCCCTCCTTACGATCTATAAAGCTCGGTCCAAACGAATGCGATTGCTCATGAGAAATAACATCCCTACTGACATCCGTTGGTTAATCGAAGCCAAAGTACGATTGGCCGGTGAGTTGCCTCCTAAATTTATTGCATACATGCCTGGTTGTGGTAAAGGAAATTACTCGAGAAAACGAAGAGTTGAAAAACTTCATGTTGATTGTCATAAGTGTGCCAGGATGAAATGCGATAAAAATCCTTGTTCTTTCGGAATGATGTCTGATAACAGGGAAGATAAGATTCAATTCATTAGGGATGGCTTGAATAAAGAGTCATTGGATGATGTCCTTTTGTTTCTTGAAACGCATCCCAGTGGATACGTACAAAGAGCAATTCTCTAGTTATGGCCATTATTTCAGAAAGAGCAGGTACGATATAGTCTTGGGAATCTGACTATAAACGACCCTGTTTGCCAGTTTATAAGAAAACTGGATGGGAAGCCTATCCTCGACCCATAGAGGGCGTTCAAGCCATTTCTAGACGTAAAACCAGAGGAAGATGTGAGCCACAATCACAACTACCTGTAAATATCCTTTTACTGTTGTTTTATTTTACTGTTGTTTTATTTCACTGTTGCTTTATCAATTGCATTATTGTCTTTAATAATTGAGTGCTTTTTCTTTTACTATTTTCTTTTTGACTCTCGAGCCATGTGCTTTACACGTTAATTGACATAGACATACTACCTCCTATACATCTGTAAATCATTGTCACCAAGATCCTTGATATATGATCATTTTCTTTTAGACTCACAAATTGTTTTTGAGAAGCATCCCAATGGCAGCTACTCCCAATAAACAATTCAAGAACATTTGTGTGCTCTCTGGATTTAACTATGGCAAACATAAAGAGTTCATTGAGGCAGCCATCGATCTTGGTCAACACATAGCAGAAAGAAATTTGCATCTAGTTTATGGAGGAGGTGACCGAGGGTTATCAAAACTAGTCTCAGAAGCTGTTTATCTCAAAGGGAGCCAAGTGTTAGGCATCATCCCAAGAAGCCTCAAACCGTTGGCCTGTATGTCTGACTCACCAACTAGAGAAGAGTTAGTTGTCTCAGGTATGCAAGAAAGAATAACTGAAATGCTAAATCATGCTGATGCTTTTATTTTCCTACCAGGAGATCTTGTAACTCTAGAGGCACTAATCACATTAGCATCTTGGGCCCATCTGAACACTCATCAGAAACCTATCGGTTTGTTAAATGTCAATAACTTTTATGATGGCTTCATCGCATTTCTTAACCATGCAATAAAAAACCACTTCATCCCTTTCACGAGAAAAAATCTTTATTTGTGCTCATCTCGCTAACGAGTTACTTGATCTTGCAAGCACTTATGCACTGAGCCGATCCCAAGACCCTTGTGTTGGAATGGCCAACTAATGATGGTAACAAAAGATGGCCGTAGTAAGTGAAAATTAGATTTAACTCTCCGCTTGTAAATATTTTCTTCTGTGATACAGCACTCAGGTGATGTCTTCTAAACCCTATTTTCTTTCAAACATTGAGGACAATGTTCCATTCAAGTTAGGGGGAAGGAATAATTGACAATTGTGGATTATCTCAATCTTGGTGTAGTGGCTAATTTTTAAAACTAACTGTGGCTAAATTTTTGAGTCGAAGATGGCTGAATATGGAGTGTAGTGACTCTAGAAACGCATCTTCTTATTAAAAAAAAAAAGAACATTTTGTGTGTGATCTTTTTCATAATTAGATGACATGATAACTTTCAAATTTTAGTATTTGTATTATCTTTGGTCTTTAGTTATGTTACACCATATTTACTACTCTACATGTTGATGTTGGAGACAACTATACGTTGCTTGAAAGAATGCACATGTCATAATAATTTCCAAGTGAGTTTTTGAGCCTGTTATTTTTCTTGGAGAGTAACCCCTTTTTGCCCATTCTTCATTCAACTTAGCAGTTTATTGCTTTATACATTATCTCCAAATTTCTGTAAAAAAAAAAATAAAATAAATAAATAAATAAAGTGTGTGTTGCCACATCTGAAGGTCCATCTAACTAGTAGATATGGAAGATTATTTAGAACCCTAAAACATGACAGAAAGGCCATCTTTGGTCCGTTTGAACCTTTTTAGCCAACTCTATTAATATGTATCCATAATTAACCCCTTTGAGCCTTAAAAAAAATTAATAATAAAATAAAAATAAAGACTTTTTTTTTTGCAACCTATTATCTTGTCCCACTCCAATGTGGAGTATCACCTTATATTTTGTATTTCCCATCACCCATTTATGTTTGAAAATAGAGATAATTTTGCATTAAAAAAAAAGGTGTTAAAAAAAAAGAGAGAAAAAGAAACAAAAGAAAAAACATATGTATACAAATAAATAAATAAATAAAAATCAAGTGAAAAGCACCTTACAATCTCCAAAGTTCTCTATTTTTCAAACATATATTTTGTTTTTCCTATTATCCTTTCTTTGTTAGCCACGTCCCTAGCCTACGTTACGTCCTAATAAAAGTCCTTCTTGATTTTAGGGAACTAGTTATATGGGTTGAAAAGATGTGGCAATGCATACTAGAAAAAAAAAAGGATGATGAATGTATTGGTTTGATTAGCATTAAAACCGTACTATTTCTAAGCTGAAGGCATATTTTTGTCACCTTGGTGAGAGTGTGTGATATTATTTCTTTATTATTTTTACTCAATTTACCATTCACTAGAGTGATTACTTTTGGGTTTAATTTCTTTGTGAGAGTATCATTACTACCGGTGAGATTTTGGGGTTTGATATATCATTCTTGAAAGTGACTCGATTACTAAAGTTGTGACAAAGTTTTCTAAACTGATTCATGTGGAGAGTTGATGTGGGAATGATATTTCTTTAGACTGTAGATAATACTTATACTTTTATTTGATCGTTAACATTAGTCTGATTGAATAAATACCACAGTTAAAAAAAATGACTTTGTTTTCGCTTAATTTGCTAGGGACTAGCAACAAGCTGGTTGGGGGGTGTGTTGAGTATTAGAAAGTGTGTATTTATAGTGGAGAAAATCATCATTTTACACTTCAAGTCTCACTAACATCCCTATTTTTATGTCTTTAAGTCCCTTATAATTTAATTATGTATGTTTTATTTTAATTAAGTATTTTATGTATTTTAGGGGATATCATGGTCATTTAACAATAAACGAGCGGATCGGATGAAAAAAGACAAAGACTTTTGAACTCGGGACGATCGAAAACCTTAGGAGGAGCATAAAAAGAAAAATGGTTACTTTCACATATACTGATCATACACTGCATTGTTCACCTATATCAGATCTTTGACGTGGCATCGCGATGACGTGGCACTATACGACGACGTGGCAGCATTTGATTGGACCAATGATGTGTCATTGACCGCTTATGTGGCATTGACTGATGATGTGGCGTTGACTGATGACGTGTCACGATCTTATTGGACCAAAAATGTTGACCGGTGATGTTGCAGAATGTTAGTGGACCGCAAAAACGTGTGTACGGTACATGCATATACACAGAATAACAGCCCTGATGATGTGTTCCATCCAATAGGAACTTGCCACGTGGCGCAATCCTGAGCGTCCAAATTGTTTTAATCCGATGGCCATGATTTACTCAGTGTATCTATAAAACGGGGGCTCCCCCCCTAATTTGACACCCCTGAATCCATTTTTGAGCTCAAATTTCTGTAATTCCATCTCCATCTTGTATTTTCTTCGTATTTTAATAAAATTTCCATTTTACCCCTAGTTCAAATATGAGTGGCTAATTTCCTTTCAAGCTTGGGTTGAAGGTGAAGTCTCAACATGCTCCATGGGCTTAATGTGGTAAATTTACTTTTCCTTCCCCTTTAATTTATGTGGTTGTTTTGACTTTTCGTAGACAGATAGTAATAATCTTGTCTGGATATCGGCTGGAATAACCGCCTCCCTAGGCAAGGTTATTACTATTTGGCACGGGAAGCCCTTAGCACCATATCTATTAGAGTGTGGTTTATGAGGAGTGGAAAATCCCCCTTCATGATTTAATTGGTACTAATAATGAATATTAAGCCGATGGTGCATGTTGAATACAGATCCGGAGATCCAAGCATTTCATTTTAATAGTTTATTCCAACAGCGTTAAGTTAAATATTGCCTATATCATTTTCATTATAAATCCAATCATCCACTAAGAAAATTAATTCTACAAGCAATTAAAATCAACCTCCTCGTGGGATCGACATTCGTCACCATTGATCTATTCTACAATAGATTCGTGCACTTGCGAGATCAATAAAATTTGCACAACACATACTGTAAGTGTTAATATTTAAACTATTGACCCAAGATGATACTTGCCTTTAATTTTGATATAAAAGACATTAAACAGGCAATTGTTTTTTAAGGCATCAAAATCATGAAGACTTGTGATGGTCTCATGTTATTACAAGAATATTATGCTGAAATGTTGTGGAAAAGATTTAGGTATTATGACTGCAAATTAGTTTCCACTCCACATGATGGAAATACCCATCGTAAGAAGTATGTTGAACATAGTGTAAATCAAGTGATAGATGCTCAAATTATTGGTAGCCTATTATACTTAATAAATAGTAAAAGGCCTGACATCGCTTATATTGTAAGTAGATTGATTAGGTTTAATCTGAATCTAAATAAGGATCATCGGATTATAGTAGACAGACAAGTAAAATATTTTGAGAGGCGGCATCAATTATGGGCTTAAATATGGTAGATCTTTACCACTACTTGAAGGATATAATAATGCAAATTGAATCTTAGAATCAAATGAGATCAAATACATTGGTAATTATGTTTTATCCTTGGTGGAGGTGCGGTGTCTTGGATATCATCCAAGAGACATGTATAGCTTATTCTATCATAAAGTTCAAGCTAATTGCTTTAAAAATGTTCTAAGCTAAAGTGGTTGCAAAACTTCTCAATAGATCTTCTCATTTTTGCTCACATCTATTATGATTAACAAGCCACATCTTCATTTTCTATCTCCAAAATTAATCTAACATTCATCATTATAGCAATCTATTAAAAATTCCATACATTTTCTTTTGTGAATTTTTCTACTTTCTATTTCAGTTAGGATTATCTCCCATTATCTAAAATCAATTAACCATTTTTTTATAGTTAATAAAAACATAAACAAAATCCATTTTTCTAACGGCATTGAAGAATAAAGTGGGTTGTAAAGAAAGATTTTCTTTTATAGAATAATTTATAAGATGAAAATTATAAACATTAAATAATGGAGTTTTATAAGATATATAAAGCAGTTTGACTAGCTCAACTATATATATATATATATATATTATAAATTGGGGGAGGATTAAACTTATAAGAAAAGGTAGGACATGAACCCATGGCCTTAAATATTTTAAGGGCATGGGTTATCAATAGCTTTATTTGAAACGAAACTTGAACGTATAATATGAGATGACATCGAAATTTTCCAATCTCCATGTTCTTAATAAAGTATTTGTCATATTATAAGAAATCATGGGATTTTTGTTGAGTGCTAGAGAGTGAATGTTTATAAATAGTAAAATTATCATTTACACTTCAAGTCTCACTAACATCTATACTTTTATGTATTTAAGTCACTTGAACTTTGATTATGTGTGCTTTGTCATAATTTGACTATTTTATGTATTTTAGGGGTGTTTTGATCATTTCATAATTAACAAGAAATCAAATTGCAAAATAGATAGTATTTTTTAGCTCATAGTAGCTAAAAACCTTAGGAAGGGCATTAAGTGCAAAATCGCAATTTTAGTATGCATGTTAATTTTTGTGGGGTCTAGTTGACGTGGCATTGATCGATAATGTGACAGCTTCCTATTTGATCTACATACGCATTTACTATTGATTGATGATGTGACACAATATTATTGGATTAAAAAATGCACGTACATTATATGCAATACATTAAATCAAAGCTTGTTGACTTTTACATTGATCGATGATGTAGCAGCATATTATTAGATAAAAAAACACACGTATGTTACATGCAATACTTTGAATCATAGCCCTAATGACGTGTTCTTTCCAATCAAAGCTTACCACATGGTGCAATCCTATGTGCTCGAATTATTTTCATTTGATGGTCATAATTTACCTGTTATTCTATAAATAAGAGGCTTCCCCACTTAATTCGATAAATATGAATCTATATTTGAGCTTTGTTTTGTTTAATTATCACTTTATCTTGTATTTTATATATTTTAATATTAAATTATCATTTTACCTTTAGTTCAAATATGAGTGGCCAATTTAATTTTAAGCTTAGGTCGATAATGAAGCCTCAACATGATCTATAAGCTCAATTTGGTAAGTTTTTTCACCCTCTCTCTCTAATTTATGTGGATTGTTTTGACTCATCATTGATAGATAGTAAATCTTGTCTAGATTTTATATGGTATCTCAACTCCTTAGTTGAAAATCATTACTGTTTGGCATGATGAGCACCTCAAGCTTTATTTTTTAAGAAAAAAAACTCCCTCATAATACTTGTGGTTCATCTTGACTTAGTATTGATAAAGAGTGTATCTAAGTTGTATAGTAGACGGTCTTACTACATTATCGATAGAAAGATTGTTATCATTTGGCACAACGTGTACTTGACACCACATCTATTTTTGCCTAACACAAAGAGTGCTCGATATCATATTTACTAGGATGAGACTTATGTGGAGTGAAAATACCCTATCATAAATTAATTGGAACTAAAAAAGAATATTATGCCCATGGTAAAATGTTGAGTGTGAATTTAGAGTCTCAAGTACACCATTTGCAGTATTTTATCCTTAGTTTATTTCCCACCATTGTTTTAGTATTGCTTAAAAAATCATATCAAGCAAATTTATAGACAAACTTGAAAAATTAACCCCACACATGATTGAATTTACCTTCTTGTGAGAATGACACTCATCACCATACATCTATACTACAATAAATTTATGTGTTTGTGAGTACAATAAAATTTTGACAATAAGTTTTTGACGCCATTGCCAAAAGTCATTTTAATTTGTAGAGTCAATTTTTTTGTGTAAATATTGTACATATAACTTTGTGTGTAGGTTTTGAAAGTGTTTCCGTAGTAAGTGTGCAATAACATGATAAGGCCAATATCTTAAATTCTCCTTTATCTTTATTTTCATTAGTCTTGTTTCTGTAGACTTTGAACTACAAAAGACACTTCGCACATTTAGACAAATTGCATTACAAAGTAAAATTGCAGATAACATTAAAATGGATTTAGTGCAACAACCACCGTAAGCACCACAATAGAGGTCGTTTAAGTACAACTTCAGTCCATTAGCTAATTTGACCACGTCATGTATAAGATATCCAAATGTAGCTGCTAAGAGTTTTGAGTTAAAACCTAGTGCGCTAAATTGTCTCCGATTATTCTATGCCCTAGAAAATGAAGACCTATACAATTATTTAAATGATTTTCATATTGTTTTCCAAACTTTTAGACATGAAATTTTTTAGATGAAGATGATAAACTTAGATTATTTCCATTTTCTTTGAAAGATAAAGTTTGATCTTGGTTTAATACATTATTCGCTAATAGTATCACATCTTTGGGAACAAATGATAACTAATTTTTTAAATAAATACTTCATAGTGCATAAAACCAATGCTATTCACAAGAAAATTTTAGAGTTTATCCAGATAAAAAATGAGCAATTTTTTTAAGTATAGAAGTGATTGAACATGCTACTCTTGAAGTATCCACATCATGGGTACAAATTTCTTGGACGGACTATTGCCACATATGCAAGAATGGCTAATGGCAATAATGGAGGCGAGCTAATGTTTAAAAGCACATAAAAAATTTAGGATTTCTTCTGGCGATAAGTGGATAATTCTTAATAGTGAAGAAGATTATTTTAAGAATATGAAAAAAAATCAAGGGCGTAAATGAGGTCCATGTTGGCGAAACAAGATTAGACATAAAAAAAAGTCAAGGAAATAGTCGAAGGACTTTGTCACCAAATAACATCATTAACGGCTACCAGATCAATAAAGCTACATGCTTAAAATCAATTTGACTATGATTCACACTCAAATCAAGCTAGTGCCGCAAATGTGATTAGAAAGAAGTCAAACTAAAATCCTTACTCTGATACTTACAATCTTGCATGGAGAGATCATCCTAATTTTTCATGGTCTCAAAGATTCCAATGGAATGAAATAGCAGCTCTACCTCCACTAATATAACTATTTTATCAAGCTCTTTAACCACTATTTAGACAGTACAATCAAAATCAAAACTACTCACAACCTAGACTATGGGAAGTAGCATTCCAAAATAAATATATCTTTGATTATTGATTAAATATTGGCATTCTCCAATTTAATAACACCGGAGTTACTAAAATTATTGGGTTTTAATACAAATTAAGGAAATTCAGAATTAGGAAAAATAAATATTCCAAAATTTGGTTTTATAAAATTTAGATTTAAGGTTTAATTTTTTGTATATTCGGTTAAAAAGAGATTTAAGGCCGATGGCAACAATAGCCACCGACATTAATGATGTTAAACAAGCAAGGCAAAGACAGCTCTATGCAAGCTACGGCTACTTAAAAGGAAAGCAACAGCACCGCCGCATCAAGAATTAAAAAAAAATGGTAGCTGTTTTCTAGCAGGAAAAGATGGCCATGCAACCAACCAACTACAACAATAAACAAGTAGCAGCCAGGAAAAGAAAAAAAAAGGGAAAATTTAGGGTTCTTCAAAGGGTTAGTTCAAATCCAATTCAAGTCAACCCAAATCGGTTCAGTCTTAAACCAGTCAATGGTTTGGACGACCAACTATTGACGGTCAAATCATTGACTGCTGACCAATTTTTGACTCTTTTATTTTTTATTTTTTATTTTTTGTAATTTTTGGTGTAATTTTAAATTCAAATATTGTTATGGTTATATATATTTTAAGATGAATTAATTGAAGCAGCATGTCACTAAAATGACTTCTCTTATAAAAATTAATTTATTTGTAATTTTTGTAAATATAGATCGACCTAAAAGAATATTCATATTTAATAGAATTGCATGTGCACTTGTAATAATAAACACGTGATGATTATTCAATTTTACATGAGAACAATAAATCTATCCAAAGGAAGATTCATTATTTGATATGTTCTTATTATCAGTGTTTGATTACTACACCAAGATATCACTTACAAGTTAGTATTTTTTCCAAAGTTGAAATATTAATGAAGTGTCTGGTATTTTGAGATAGGGATTACCCTTATTTGAATTTAATTTTATTTCAAGATTAATATGAGCTTGTTTTGTTTGTTTATTATTCTCTGTTCAGTTATGTCTTCTACTAATATTACTACTGATATCAATTCTATTCCTATGCTAAATAACTCTAACTTCAAATCATGGTGAGAAAACCTCTTAATAGTTCTCGCAGTCATAGATCTTGATCTTACGTGAAGGATTGATTCTCCCCTACGTTTAACGAATGAGAGTATCCTTAATGATAAAAGGAAAATACAAAGGTCTTGACATGCCTAATTTCAATAAAGTATATGGGTAAAGGCAATATCAAAGAGTACATCGTAGAGATGTCTGATCTTGCTTCTAAGTAAAGAGCACTAAAGCTTGAACTCACTGAGGACGTACTAGCGCATTTGGTTTTAATATTCTTACCAACACAATTTAATCAGTTTAAGGTGAGCTATAATTGTTAGAAAAAGACTTTGTCTCAAAATAAGCTCATATAACATTATATTTAGGAAGAGGATATACTGAAGACAATAAGGTAGAAAACGCTCACCCAGTCTCTACCTCTAAGGGCAAGGACAAGGGCAAGAAAAGGAATAAGGATAAGAAAGCTGCAAATACAGCACCTTAAAAGAAACCAGATGATTTAGAAGGTATTGGTTGCTTCTTTTGCAGAGCTGCAAGGTATAATTTGGTCTATTCTGAGGCTAATTTAACTTCAAAACCTAGACAAACGTCGTGGATGAATTATGGTGCAAAAACTCACACTAGTGTATCTATGCAGGGTTGTTTGAATTATTGAAAGTCCGGTGATAATGAAGATACATCTATGTAGGCAATGGCAAAACAGTTAAAGTTGAAGCAATTCAGAAATTTAGATTATTGTTAAAGACTAGATTTTATTTGGATTTCAATAGAACATTTATTATTCCATCTTTTAGACATAATTTGATTTCCATTTCCGTTTTGGACAAATCTAGTTATTCTTGTTTATTTAAAAATAGAAAATTCAGTTTGTTTCATGATTCAAAACTAGTTGTTTTCGGTTCTTAGTCAAGCAATAATAATCTTTATGTGTTTGACACAATTGCTTCCTTTAATGAATCCCTGTAATTAAATACACAGGGTTTAAAGAGAAAATTATCGAATAAGAATTCATTTGCATTGTGGCACAAAAGATTGGGTCATATCTCCAAACAAAAAATAGAGAGACTTGCACCAAATAAAATTCTCGACCTTTAAAATTTCATAGATTTTGATATTTGTGTTAACTGTATCAAAAGCAAACACACTAAGAAAAAGAGATTTAAAGCCAACAGGACTTCGAATGTCTTAGAACTCATACATACGAGCATTTGTAGGCTATTTCTTGCAGTTATTTAAAATGATCAATAATATTTTATGACATTCATAGATGATTTTTCTAGATATGGCTACATATACCTCTTCCATGAAAAGTCACAATCCTTAGATATGTTCAAAAAATTTTAAGACTGATGTTGAGAACCAACTCAACAAAAGAATCAAAAGCATTAAATCTACTAGTAGTGATGAGTACTATAGTAGATATGAAGGTTTAAGTGAACAACGTCCAAGACCATTTACTAAATTCCTAGAGAAATTCAGTATCATCTCATAATACACTATGTCGGGTTCGCCCACTATTAATAGTGTTGTTAAAGGAAAAAATAAGACACTTATAGATATGGTGAGGAGTATGATTTGTCATTCTACTTTACCATAGTCACTTTAAGGAGAAGCACTTAAGATTGCAGTGTATATATCCTTAATGGGTCCAACTAAAGCGACTACTAAAATCCTTTACGAACTTCAAATAAGTAAAAAGCCTAGTCTAAAACATTTGCACGTTTGGCGATGTCCAACTACGGCAAGACCTTATAAGCCTAATAAGAAAAAACTAAACTCAAGGATGGTGAATTGCTATTTTATTAGATACTCTAAACAATTCAAAGGGTACAAGCTTTTATGATCCCACGACTAAGTTGATTTTTAAGTCGGGACATGATTAGCTCTTTGACAATGTCGAGTTTGTAGGGACGAATATAGTTAGGAACTTTATCTTTGAAGAGGAATATGTTGATATTCTCATAAGTGTTACTGACATTCATTAGGGTCTCATTCTGACTTTGTTCAAGACACAACATATCAAAATAGTGTTGGAGAACCCCCTATACAGAAAGTTGTTCTAGAAGAACAAATACTACTACCTCAAGAACCTATGCTGTTAAGGAGATCCGCTAGAGAAATGCGAAGTGTAGTGCTAAATGACTACATTATGTTACTCCAAAAGAATGAGGCAGACACTGGCGTGATGGAAAATAATTCAATTATTTCTGGCAAGTGATGGTATCTTGTCCTATTGCTAAAAAGTCAAAATATATTAGCTGCAAATGAATATTTAAGACCAAGAAAGATTCAAAAGATAATATGAAGAGGTACAAGACATGTCTAGTCGCAAAGGGCTTTACACATAAAGAAAATATCGATTATAAAAAGACTTTTCTTTGGTTTCTTTAAAAGACTCTTTTAGAATTATAATGCCATTGGTGGCGCATTTCAATCTTGAGTTATATCAGATGGATGTTAAGATAGCGTTTTTCAATGGTGATATTGATGAGATGATTTTTATAGTGCAGCTAGAAAACTTTATGTTAGAAAACCTAAAAAATATAATTTTCAAACCTACTTAATTCAATTATGGTCTTAAACAAGCATCTCGACAATAGTATTTCAAGTTTCATCAAATAATCATCTCATTTAGTTTGGAGATGAATTTGGTTGAAGATTGCATATATCATAAATTCTGTGAAAGCAAGTATATTTTTCTTGTTTTATATATTAATGATATTTTGCTTGCCAACAGCGATATAGGCTTATTGCACAAAACCAAGAGATATCTAGCTAAGAATTTTGAGATGAAAGATCTTGATGACGCCTTTTTTGTATTAGGCATGCATATACACCAGGATCACTCTTAAGATATTTTAGGATTGTCACAAAAGAGGTATATCAAAACAGTTCTCAAGAGATATAGCATGTAAGATTTCAAACCAAGTGATACCCTTATTGCTAAGTGAGACAAGTTTAGTCTCAATCAATGTCCTAAGAATGATTTTGAGGAAATCGAAATACAGAAGATTCTTTATGTGTCAATAATGGGAAATCTAATGTATGCTCAAGTTTGAACACGACCGGATATTGCGTATGTTGGGCAGGTGTTTAAGTAATTTAGGAGTAGACTATTGGAAAAGAGTCAAACAGGTTTTACAACACTTATAGAAAATAAAAAACTGCAGGCTCATATATTAGAGATCATATAAGCTTAAGATCGTTGGGTATACTGACTCCAATTTTATTGGATGCCAAGATAGTATGAAATCTAGTTCAGGTTACATCTATCTACTAACTGGAAGTGTTGTCTCTTGGAAAAGTGCTAAAAATTCTCTTATAGCCTCTTCTACGATGGCAGCAGAGTTCATAGCATATTATGAAGCATCTAATCATGGAATATGGCTGTGAAATTTTGTCACATGACTACGTATAATAGATGGTGTTGATAGACCACTTAAGTTATTTTGTGATAATTGTTGAGTACTAGAAAGTGTGTATTTATAATGGAGAAAATCATCATTTTACACTTCAAGTCTCACTAACATCCCTATTTTTATGTCTTTAAGTCCCTTGTAATTTAATTATGTATGTTTTATTTTAATTAAGTATTTTATGTATTTTAGGGGATATCATGGTCATTTCACAATAAACGAGAGATCAGATGGAAAAACGGACAAAGACTTTTGAACTCGAAATGGAAAACCTTAGGAGGAGCATAAAAAGAAAAATAAGATCTTCATAACTCTTCGTTCGCATATACATGCGGTTGATATATACGTTCTTCGCGATTAATATTAAAAAATTTATTCACATCTTTGTATCTTTGACGTGGCACTCGCATTTGCGATGGCGTGGCACTATACGATGACGTGGCGGCATTTGATTGGACGAATGATGTGGCATTGACCGACCGCTTGTGGCGTTGATTGATGATGGGCGTTGGCTGATGACGTGTCATGATCCTATTGAACCAAAAATGTTGACCGGTGACGTGGCGGATATTAGTGGATCGAAAAAACGTGTGTACGGTACATGCATATACACAGAATGCCCTGATGATGTGTTCCATCCAATAGGAACTTGCCACGTGGCGCAATCCTGAACGTCTAAATTGTTTTGATCCGATGGCCATGATTTACTCAGTGTATCTATAAAAAGGGGGCTCTCCCCCTAATTTGACACCCCGAATCCATTTTTGGACTCCATTTTCTGTAATTCCATCTCCATCTTGTATTTTCTAATTTTAATAAAATTCCCATTTTACCCCTAGTTCAAATGAGTGGGCTAATTTCCTTTCAAAAGGTGAAGTCTCAACATGCTCCATGGGCTTAATTTGGTAAATTTACTTTTTCTTCCCCTTTAATTTATGTGGTTGTTTTGACTTTTCGTAGACAGGATAGTAATAATCTTATCCTATCTACCGAATAACCGCCTCCCTAGGCAAGGTTATTACTATTTGGCAAAGCCCTTAGCGCCATATCTATTAGAGTGTGGTTCATGATGAGTGGAAGTTCCCCCTTCATGATTTAATTGGTACTAATAATGAATGTTAAGAATCATGTTGAGACATCCTAGAATCCAAGCATTTCATCCAAATAGTTTATTCCTACAGCTTTAATTTAAATTAATATATTGCCTACTTCATTGTCATTATAAATCCAATCATCCACTTAGAAAATTAATTCTACAAGCAATTAAAATCCACCTCCTCGTGGGATCGACACTCGTCACCATTAATCTATTCTACAATAGATTCGTGCACTTTCGAGTTCAATAAAATTTGCACAACAATAATAAGTCAGCATTGTTGTATTCTAATAACAATAGAAGCTCGACGAAATTGAAGTATATAGACATTAAGTTCTTAGTTGTTAAAAAAAAGTTTAAAATGGACAGTTGTCTATAAAGCACATCAGTATAGATTCCGTGATTATGGATCTGCTTACTAAGGGATTGCCATCCAAGCTGTTTCGTGAGTACACTGCTTGTATGGGTGTCTGTCATTAAAAGATATTCAGTTTTAGTGGGAGTTTACGATCTTAGATGCCCTTATGTTACAAACAATTTTAGTTATTTCAATTTATGAATATTTAAGGTTATTTCAACCAAAATAAAGTTTTATTTTATTCACATTTTGATTTTCTTATGATTTGAACTCAATAAAGATTTGAGGTAAACCAATTAGAAATAAGCATGTTAGAATCACATTACATGAAATTTTCTTGCTACACATCTACATTATGATCCATGTTATTCAGTTATGTTGGTATGGTGACCACTAATGGGTCGAGTTACGATAGTTGAACGAAGGCTGCTTTGATCCTATGTTGGTACGATTGATAGACCGGATTAGTTGTAGACACATTTCGATAATGACGGTAAGGTTAAGCTCATGCGATTATTTTTTCAAAGCATAATTTTAAGGTTACATATATAGCTCAAGTGGGAGATGGTTGGATTTTTTAATCTAACATTGTTAGATCCTTTATCCAACGTTGGGCTTATATGTGAATAATTATGTGTTACAGACTGTCATACAAGGTTAAGCCCAATTAAAAGTGATCTATTAATGTTTTTGATATTATGGGCTTTAATGTATCTAATAAGGTGTGGCCTTTTAATGTGTAGCGACCTAATGGTATTCTAATTCTATGATGAACAGAATTAAAAATATCTAATGACAACAAGAAAAGGTTATTTATATAAGTAGTTGTGGTCCCCAGGTCACACGTATCTTTCTATTTTTTCTGACATTCTATCATCAGAGAGAGAGCATAAAAAAAATTAAGGAATTCTTCAGGAGAATATGTAGATCTGGAAGACCAACGGCACAACTCCAAAGAGCAATTCAGCAATGTGGATTAAGGTACGTTTCTGCATATTTTGTTATTGATTATTAGTGATACAACATGAATATTCTTGAATTATAGGTGATGGTTTTTACCAAAGGACTTCTTGTTCTAACATATAATTGATCAATGAATAGTAAAAGTGAGAAATAATAGTGTAGTCAATGACACAAAACAGTAATTTTGTTATTTCAATACCTTTCAAAATGTTTCATCCACAAAGCATTTGTGTATCAATGATGGTTAACATGCAAGAAGGCCTAATAAAAGTTATAGTATATGTGCACAATACAGGGCAGAAGTAATTATAATTTCAATCATCAGAAGAATTATGACAAAATAATTGATTGGGTGCAATTCATTGATGTAGTGTCAGTAATTGTAGCATTCGATATGAATTTTTTTTTTTATCTCACTGGCTGAAGTTTTTTATTTCTCATTTTGTGAACTTTCTTTATCTATGGACAAAAAAATCGTAAGTGTTATGATATCGAGTTTGAATCATCTGTTTCAGATAGGGTTGTACCAAGGAAATCCAAGACAGATAGCATGAACCAAAATGTTTCTTTTCTAAAGGACAATCAAGGGAAGAGAAAGATCAATCGGTGTTTAATGCAGACAATGGAGTATAATGAAAGCTATTTAGAGAGCTGTGACAGTCATCGCTAATGTTAGAAGGATTAAGGAGGATAAAAGTTAAAAAATGGGGAGTGTGAGGTGGAAATGGAGGCAGAAAATGACATATCAATCGTACGGTACAATTTGGACTTTAGTAAGTCTGTTGAGGAGACTAAATCTGATGGGGAGGGTTTGAGATCAAAGTGCTTAGAAATTTACCCCGACTCAGACAGTGATGCACTATTTGAACTTTTAGGAAAAGTAATAGATAAGCTAGAAGATGCATTATCAGAGATGGCTCCCCAAAAGGAAAACTTTTATGTATGAAAGAATTGAAGCTGCTGAGAGAGATAGTGATATTGACTTGTTTCCACATACAAGCAACGATGAGGAAAAATTGGAGGAATGTGATTATGACAATGACAGTGATGCTTTTGATTAGTCCTTCTTTACGGACCAGGCTGTGATAAAGGGTAGAAGTGTAGCGTTTAATGACAACCGATGATAACAAGTTCAACCGCCAATAAACTGCTATTGCTGAAAGGTATGGATTTAACATGTGCCCAATGATAAACACGGGGCAGTGCATTGCTACGGAATGTTTAGACATTCACTGTAAGTGGGAGATTGAAGCATGGAAAATTGATAGAGGTCTATTGTTCCAAATCAGCAAGTATATATATTCCTATCCATAAATTTTCGGTAAATTTGAGAAACATTAAAGGGACGTCAAAATCGATAGCATATTACTTTCCACACAAATGGAAGGAAGATCCAAAAATGGCGATTAAGCTTGTAGGGGATGAAATTCATCAGATTTCTAGCATGAAATGACCTAATTGGAAGTTAAAGAATGCACAGCGGTTAGGCCTAGAGATTCTTAGCTTTGACCGTCGGGAGGCTTATAATCAGCATCACAAATTCACATCAGCATTTCAAGATTTCGAGACATCCCACAAGGCTATACTTGAAACGGAAGCAAAATGAATATATGGGAAAGCAGAGTCTGGGGTTTATTTATTTACTTTCGGCAATCAGTTTTAGCGTTTAAATCATTGTTGAGGCCTTTCATCTCAGTAGGAGGTTGGTAATTAGGCGGGAAATACCATGTTGACAGCAGTCGGGCTCGATGCAAATAAAGTGATTTGGCCTGTTGTAGGGCATAAGGTTGAAATTGAATTAAGAAGACATGGATTGCAGTCTTTGCGAAACTTAGAGAAGTATTGAGGTTGGATAAAGGGGAAGGTACTTGCATCATGCATGATGGGGAGAACGGAGTTACTGAAGCTACAGAGTTAGTATTCTATAGAGCAAAAGAATGATTATCTGATTTAAAAATGTTTCAACGTACGAAACAAGTGTTCCCAATTGCTCGTTTAGCATAAATTTTCTAGCGTGCTTGCAGGTGCACAAGCGAAAATGTCTTCAAAGAAAGAATAGATGAAATAAAGGTACTTAAAGTACAATACCATCCATGGCTGCTGGAATCTGGTTGGGAGAAATGGACACTTCATTGCATCCTCCTTGGGCAAGATCCACGGACGTCAAAAATGAAATGAGCATGAAATTCAGAGTGTGGATGCATAACTACCTTGCACAGACTATAACAAAAAGATGTGAGGGATTGGCTAGGAAACGAAAGTTAATTGGTGATAACCGCTACGCAGATGCATGGAATTGTAGAGACAAATTGACCCTTGTAGTCAAGTGAAAAGTGATGCTGGCCAATCAAACAGCACAAGAAATGGCAGTTAAGACAGCAAGTGGGATACTAATAATGTGCTACAAAAGGGAGAGAAAATGGTTTTGTTGATATGGACCAGCAGAAATGCTCCTATGACAGGTGGCGGCTATGGGATTCCTTGTGCTCATGCATCCAAATATATTCTGTAATTAGGCGGAAAGGTTGAGGATTATGTTGGTCCGTTACTAACTAGAGAGAAAAGTTGAGATTTTTTTGCAATAAGAGTAGAACAGATGCCAAAGATTCACATTTCCAATTCAAGGAACAAACAATTAATACTCCCTCCATGCGGCAAGTATCTGAACATACAATTTTCATCAACATATTCGAAAGCTTATGTGAGATCACAAATTACTTACAATTTATATTACTTAAATTTTCCTTCAATTCTATTGACCGTTTCACATTTCATTTTCCATGTTTTCCAGGATTATGGAGTAAATGAAACTCAACTTCTGCAGGAGAGTATGAGGACATTAATCTACAGTGCTACTGAGACTGCAATGGCAATAAGAATGATCAATACACAAAAACTTAATTAATGCATTACCAAGTTCACATATGCGTTGCGATATCATGTAATTACATATATGCTAGCTGAAAGGGAAAGTAATGCGTGGAACCCTAATACTAAGGCATTTCATTTTTTTTTCCAGGTTCTGAATTATGAAGAACAATACGGAACTACAGTGCATGAATGGAAAAGGGGTTTATGGAAACTCATAATAGGCCATGAGTTGGAAATGTCAAACAGTAATACATAGGATTTTGTTTTCTAATGAACACTTTATCTGAAGTTAAAAAAAAAACATTTTCGATAATAATGTTTGGATAAATAATAACAATAGTTATTTTTTATGGCCATATGATATGTTGCATATATTCCGAATGAAAATTATATTTTCAGTAGTTATTTGTATACCTATAACCAAGTACGAAATGGATGTTCGTGTATTATATAATAGGTTTCATTTCCACTGGAAACGACTATGAACTAAAAGTGGAGGCACATGCAATATACTCTGTACATATTGTCATGTCTCTTTAGTCTTTTTGTATTGGCCTAGTATCAGGGCCCAATAAGATGTGAATGCAAACTAAGCCCAATATTTGGCCCAATAGTGTCTGTATGCGAACTCATACGACGGCGGTATCCTTGATTTTTCCTAAAATAATCCGAGTTACTTAATAATTCATATTAAAGATTGGCAAATTTGTTGGGTTGACAGGAAAATAACTATGTTATTTTCCTTATGATGAGATTTATGTATGTTAAATGGATGTTAAAATATAATTAACTTTTCAGTAACTCACACATAACTTATGAGTAAAATTGTTTCTTAATAAATTATTTAAGAAACTTTGGAATATTGACATAAATTAAAGCGAGGCCATTTGTACTCTCAAGAACACTTTGAACTCAAGAGAACTTTTAACACCCATATTTTTATAAAATTATTTATTACAAAAATACGTAAAAATAAATTACCACTAAGGATGCGTTTAGGATTGAGATATTATAGCTTAAAAACTACAACTACTATAAAAAAAATCTTTAACTGTGAAACAAAAGATAGTAATATGTAATAAATAAAATTTTAAATAATAATTTTGACAAAATTATTAAAGATATATTAGATTTTCCATCATATAAGTGAAAAATCATGTCAGCGTAGCTTCCAAGGTACAGCAGTTAGTGTTTACAAAATATTTTAATATTATAACTTTTAAATTATAACCACCCAACCTCAATCCCCAACATATCCTAAGAATAATATATTATAAACAAATATAAAAAATTGCTTTTAACACTCATTTTACACACTCATCCGATATCTAATACTCTTACCATCAAGCTCTCAGACAACATTAGTTGACTAATTTTATCTAGTCATTTCTTAGGGGTGGCCTCATTTTTAAGAAGGCCTCATTTTTTTAGTATTTTATTAATAAATCTCTAATTAATAACGATTTTAAAAAATCATGCATGGTAGTAAAGCCTATATTACACATCTCTCTAATTAAAAAATCTATGTTTGATAATCTTATGTCAAAGAGATATAATTAATAATTTTATCTAACCATCAATTCATTTATTATTAGTTTTGCTAAGAAAAATAAATAAATTTTTTACCTTTTCATTTTTTGAAAAAAACTTAATTATTTAACATTGTAATCTCTAATTTTGAGTATTTCTTTTAATTTCTGTTAAGAACCTCATAATCTAAAAATCATAGATGAAAAACATTTCTTACTCTCTTCTCTATAAAGAAAATTATTACATGTATTAGTTCATTTGAAAAAACTAAAAGAATAGTTTCTTCAAATACGAAGTCCATATTCATTATCTAATAATCAATTTATCATCTCAACTTTGTATGTGCTACCATTATAAATATTCTATTTGAAAATAGTATTTTTTTCATTTATTGATTTGTTTACTTTTGTAAAAACTATAAAGGAACCAAATTTTAGGTTTTTTTTTCGAAATTTTTTAAGATCTTCTTCATTATTTGTTGAAACTAAAGAACTATAAATGAAATAAATTTTGAGTTCTTATATATATATTTTTAGTGTTAAAGTTGCTGAATAAAAAGAGGCCTCATAAAATAAATTTACCTAAAACCCTAGATGCTCTAAAGTTGGCCTCGTCATTCCTTATTGATTTAAGATACTCCTTCTAGTCAGCCAACTAATGCATTTGCCAAGCATGCTCTTGGCTTATGTATCTGATTTTCTGGCTTGGGTGAAGGAAATTTCATGTCATTTCACTTGATTTCTTTCATGATTAGGATTCTAATGCAATTCAATTTTTATATGAAAAGAAAGAAAGAAAATTGATGTTGGTATGTAGTGAAAGAAACCCAAAAAAAGGATAGCGAATAGAAAATTAACAAGTATTAACTTATTAAAAGAAAGAACAATAAATATAAAAAAATAAGATGAATTAGTTTTCTTGTTTAGTTTTTTTAGAATTGATTTTCTTACTGAACAAAGTTTAATATAAAAAAATTAGAGTTCGGAGTTTTTTTTTTTGGGGAAAAAGAAGGGTTTAATACAATAGTTCATTTTATCTTTACTTTTTAAACAATAGCTTATTTTATCTTTATTTTTCAAACAATAGTCTAAAATACCCTTCTGTAAATTTACAATTAATATATTCTATAATTCATTGAGGGCAAAATATAATTTTTAATTAAATAAATACAAACTGTTTTAAAATAAGAATCTTAAGAACAATTAAATAACATCTAACTTTCTACATAAATTTAAAATTTAAGAAAAATTTAATGAAACAAAAATAACACTAAAGAATATACTATATATGTATACACATAGGTGTGCTCATTAAAATTTTTTAATGAAATCAACTAAATTTTTTATTGAATATTTAATAACAATAATAATAATAATAGTAATAACAACAACAACAATAACAAGAACAATAATAGTAATAATAATAACAATAATAATAATAATTTTCTAATTAGGAATCATTGTCCATATTAAGGTCAAGGATAAGTTAAAAGATTAAGAAAATACACTATAATGCAATATATTTTATTCCATAGTATTTTTAAATATGTGATTTATGTCTTTAGTGTGTATTTTTTTAAGCAAATGAAGGAGTATGTATTTACTTTTGGTAGAATAACAGTAATAATTGATTATTTATTTTATTTATCTTCACCATATTAAAGTCAAGGACAAGCTAAAGGATTTAAAAAAAAAAAACTCAAACTCTAGTGCCTAGGAAATCTATGATTTTTTTAATTTATCCAAAATATATATTTTACATATTATTTAATGTTATTATTACTAAGTTATCCTTAATTCCAAACTTATGCAGAAAGGCAAATGTTTTTAATTGTATTTGAGAGTTTATTTTAAAATAATTTATCATTATTTAGAAATCATACTTTGCCCTCAATAAATTATACAGTATACTAAGAGTAAATTAATGAAAGGATATATTGGGCTATTATTTAAAAAGTACGATGAAATGAGTTATTACTTAAATAGTAAGAATAAAATGGACTATTATATTAAACCTTATGGGTGAAGAGGGCATTTCCTTCCCTTTTTTATGCATGTAGATTAGTTACTGCATATAATTAGTTTAAAAGATTTAAATGAGGACTTTTTTAGTATTTATGGAGTGAACAATGTAATAGTCAATTTTTAATGTAGTAGATGAGTGTACAATGTAATAAATTGTTCTAAGTATTTTTTTGGAGTGCAAGTAGCCCCACCTCATCGATGATCAAAATTCATAATAGAGTTAATAAAAATATTCTATAAACCATCGTATTACAATTAATATTTTTTTCATGGGTTTTCTTCTAAATATGTTATAAAAAATTTTATATTTTTGAGAATATATTTTTAATAACACCAATCAAGTGAAAATTACTTAAAATTGTTTCGATCTAATTTACTAAAATCCATAATTCTCGTTGTATATAATTTCGAATAGCATTAAACTAGGAGTACAAATATAGGATTTTGTAAGGATTTTAGAAGTGTCGAAACAATACTGTGTAATCATATGTAATCCATCAGAAGCCTGAAAATGCACACTAGGCCGCAACAAAATCAGTTCTGGCCCATTAAAATTTATAAGGCCGCTCACCATCACACGCGCCAATTTATAATTCAAACGTACAATTTCAAATTTTCGTCTAATGGTATGTTCCAGAAGATACGGTAACATCACCATTTTGCCAAGAGTAACCAAAATACTGTTAAACAGAAAACGAAAAAATATAAACGAACAGTAATGCATCGGCCACCAGAATTTTGGATTACGACATAAGTTATTGCTCCAAGATCCTGCCAGTTCATTCAATCACCACAGATTCGCAGAAGCAATTGCGAACAGGCGGCAACTTTTTTATCTGTTAGTATTGGAGATTCCTAAACCCTCAATCTCTTAGTTAAATTGGTTACGGTTTTGTTAAATGAAGAAGTTATTGTTTCCACAGAAACTATTATGAATGTCGCTATATAAACCCTCAAAACTAGGTTTCTTCACTCGCCTGCATACTTCTGTAGTAACTAATAATTGTGGAAGCAAGCATCTGTATAGAGGCGCTTACTTTGATTTATGCCTTCTGGCTTCTCATTATTTTGATGAAACAATTTCAGAAATATAAATTTTTTACGAAATTTGATTTTTTTTTTGTCATTTTTCAGAAATTGACTGAAAATTTTTTTGATACCCAAGTCAAGTCCTTTGCGCGAGTGAATGTGACCGTCTTCTAATAACTTACTAAAAAACAAGCCGTTGCCGTAGTCGATTCACAAGTTCAATCACCAATAAAAATGCTGAAGTCTCAACCGAGAATTTCACAGGTCTTTGTTTGCAACATGTGCTTTAACGAAAATTAATTTTATTTAACAATGTTCATTATGACAATAGTAGAAAAACACAAATTTTTATGGTGACTGCTCCAACATCTAATTGTTCTGAATTTTAAATGGTTCTTATTCCTGTCGAAAAATTTATTCTTTCAAGAACCTTTACTCATATTTGCATAACGGAAAATGGAATAGTTTTCATTCCCACAAATGTTGCAACTACAAAAGATAACTATACTATGAATTGAATTATAATTTTCTTTTTGGTTAGTTCCTTCAAATAGAATTCACCTGCTAAATTGATTCTGCAGACAATTGTGAATAAACTCAATTGTTTAATCTTGCTTGGAGAATGGTCAAGAACCACTTCAAATCTTTCCAACATGAACTGCAATCTTATTTTCAAGAAAAAGGATTTTTCACAGACACTTCCCAGTGCAAATATTAACAAAACTTCAATGACTACAATGCCTGCAACTCTGAAAATGAAGGAGATCATGTTAGGTGTTCTTAATCCCATTTAGAATCTTGCAAGTAAAAATACTAAACAAATAATAAATAGAAAATAAATAGAGAATAAAACTAATCATACAATATAAGAATTTATGTGAAAAATTCCTACATCAAAGAAAAACCACGACCGTAAGGATGATGAGAGAAACCAAACCCTAGTATCTTCCTTACATCCAAACCCCTAATAAAATTAATCTTTAGATAACTCTACTGTTTTTTTCACATTAGAAACTGTCTATTTATAAAAAAAACTTATTATTGTATTATACAAAAGGTAAACTCAACCTCCTTATATAGTGATTATTTCTTGTAAGAGACATTCTTTTCCTTATACAAGTTGTACTCCTCCTTAAATAAGTTAAGTTCCGAAGGAAAAATTACTTATTTCTTAAATAGGAATCTTAAAAAATAAGAAAAATATCACAGAAAATTGTTATTGAAAAATGATATATATTTCCTAACAATCTTCACTTTAGAGCATCTTCAATTGGCAATAGAACGTGATCCACCGTGTATCCACACAACCATGTCATCTCTACCTTTGTTGTTCCACTAAAACCACAATTATTTAGGACTTATGAGAAGCAATGTATCATGGGTAAAACTTTGTCCTTTATCCAATAACCATAATTCTCTACACTAAGAATTATCATACTCCATCTTATTTAGAGTTGACATATTCAACTCATATCGATTACCCTATTAAAAAATACCCTCTCATCAGATATCAACATAAAACTTCTAATACGCACCTTGTATAAATACCAAACCATACCTTACGTGCAAATCTTGAGGGCCACCATTGGTTATGAGTAACACATCCTTTTTCCATAGAGTGCCAAAACAGATAAATCAATCTCTTATGGAGAAAAGAGACATATCACTAGCTAAAGTTATTAGTATCTCTATTATGACTAAAGTTATTTGCTGAACTGGCTCTATCCCAGCAATCTTCTTTAAGGTGCTTTAATTATCTACACACCTTCAAGAGTTTCCACCAGTGGGTATAGGGTTTATATCATCGTTGCTTTCCTTATGTAACATAGATTGGATCAACATATATCCTTGACTTCAATTTATCCCAAGCCAAAAATTTATTCTCCTATTAAACTTTTCTATTTCTATTTTTACAAGTTTTGAAAACCTCACTACGAACATATTTGCTTTGCATTGCAAGCTTAACTTTAATACCACTTGTTAGGAAATTTTAATTTCACTCAAAATTTTACAAGTAAAAAATCAAACAAATAACAAATAGAAAATATATAGAGAATAAAATCAATCACATAACACAAGAATTTATATGGACAACTCCTACACCAAAGAAAAACCATAGCAGTCAGGACAATGAGAGAAAAATCTACCATGTGAAAAATTGTTACAATCAATCAAGTATTTTTCTCATACAAAAAACCCTAATAACACTCAATCTCTTAATAGATCGGCAAACTAAAGAAGAAGATCTAAGCAATATACAATCTCCAACTCAAACTCATAACATATTTGATGATTTAACAAATGCCTTTAATTATGGAGTTACAATTTGTGTACGGGAGGGAATTTCTAACCACTGAATAGGTAGAAGAATTGCACTTTAACTATACAAGTACAAAAGGTTTTAGGGTGAGGTAAGATATCAAAAGGCAATACACAGATGGCAAAGTGAAGTCCAGGAGATGGGTTTGCAACAAAGAGGGTTTTAAACTGTAGAAATTCTTGTAAAATTAAAAAAAAAAAAAAAAGAGCTTTAAGGTTATTGAGATAAACTTGAATCAAGGTAGTATTTTGTGTTTCATTTAATTCTCGTATAGGATGCTGGTTTGCAAATTTGTTTGAACGAAATCACAATCAAAACTTAATACCACCACAATAAGTTCATTATATTCAATCATCAAAAGGTGTCTTGTAACACCCCAAATCTCACATATGCAAAGCATGCGATGAAGGAGGTTACATACAAATAAAAAATCTTTACACAAAAATCTCAAACTGAAACACTTCAAGTTTCTAATCAAATAAAACCAAAAATCCATATATCTAACACTAAATAATTTCTCCCGAAGACTTAAATATAATAAAAGTCTCAAAACTCTGTAATTACAAGCTCATAAAATAAATAACCTTAAAAGAAACACAAGTTTATCCTTCTCTTATTTAACTAGCAAAAGGAAATGAATCTTTAACTCCAATGATATGCACACCTCTCAACAAGGTACTTAATCTGCAAAAAGTAATGACAAGGGGTCAACTCAGTAAGTAAAATTATTCCCAGCACACTAAGCTTATTGGTACCCAAAATATTACAGGCCTTCTTTTTATCAAAACATATATTATAATTCATAAATTTCATAAAATGACATATCACAATAAGATGGTATGAATTCCTAATAATTTAAAGTATAAAAAACATAGTTAATTATGACCTTAAATCGTATAACCTATATACAATAAACGAAAATTAGCTCATGTCATACAGTGTCACCTATAGTCTCAATGATCCGGCCAGAAACAAAATCAGAATCAAAATATCGTGTACACACTCAAAATAGAAACCTAATACTGGTCCAGAACATATATGTATTGTATTATACGATTATAATCAAAATCAGAGTAACTATGGACAATAAGGCAAAATGTTTAAATTAGTTTTTCATATATAAAACTTGTATGTGACATTTTACATTGAATCTGCTATTTCGCAGCGCTCTGGCCCTTGAGAGGTGACCTCCATATAGTCTTAAAAGGTGGCCTCCGTACAATCATAAATAATTTAAATCATACATGGGCACAAAACATTAGTATTAGATTCATAAATGTCCATAACAATAATTTAGGCTTTCAAAATATTTTATAGACAAAATCATGAAAGGTAATGATGTAA
The DNA here is from genome assembly GCA_030449905.1 of Luvunga scandens. NCBI lineage: Eukaryota > Viridiplantae > Streptophyta > Magnoliopsida > Sapindales > Rutaceae > Luvunga > Luvunga scandens. The sequence goes on along the minus strand of JASUUG010000193.1, from coordinate 336,819 downwards.
CAAAATAAATTACATAGTTAAAAGTATTTATAATATTTTGTTAAAAATATAAAATGTTAATTTTTTTCTTTTGAGATTTGAAAACATTTACAAAAGCCTAATTTTATTATGAAAATCAATTAAGTAGTATAAAAACACTTATACTTATAATAATATCAAAATAATCATACATATTCAGTACATTAGAAATGAAGTTACTTACCTCAATAAAAGAATTGATCTAACACACCTCTAAGCTACTCAAACACCTCCAACACCTTAAACAAATACAAGATATAACTATTAAGAACTTATTCTAAGGACCTGATTTCTAATTCATACTCGTACAAATCTCATTTTTTGAATTTTAACTCTTAATCTAAAAATCAGAATGACATATTATTTTACAGAGCTCTTCTAGACGTCCATGGGTATCTCATTTAAAATTTTCAAGATTTGATGCCAAAATGATTTTCAAAACTATTTGTCTCTCGACAATTTTGAAACTATTTCATAGTGCATTAAATGAACAGAATGGTCCAACATTTTTGTAAAATCAAAAATTAATAAAAAATTATGAAATTAAAACTTCGAATAGTAGACACATATTTTAATCTTTGTTTAAAATTTTAAAATTTTTTGCATTTAGTTGGTATTAGAAATAATTTTGTAAAATTTGTCATTGTGCTAAAGTCACAGTTTTATAATGTAGTAGTATCTGTTCCGAAAATACATATAAAATTGAACAAAATCAAATCTTATGAAACAAAATTTATTCAATAAGCCCTACATGTCTAGTTTTCAGAAAGATAAGGTTCTTCTTAAGAATCATTCATAAAATATATGTTTAATTTCGAGATATTGATGTTATCTAGAATTGTTTAGTGTGTTTATTGTATCAAGAATTAATTAACAAGACTAGAAAATAAATCAAAGTCCTAAACACAACTTAAACACTTCCTTAATCATGTATAATGGTATGTAACAATCTAAAACTGTGCTAATAAAACCCTTAATAGAGTGATAGGAAAACCTATAGAGAATAGGGAAAGCAAAACTTATTAACCGTTAAGATTCTCTCCTAAGTAAGGGTTTGAATCTTAGGGTATAAGTAAGAGAGTAATAAGCAGCAGAGAAAATAGAAAAAAATATTGTGGACTTAAAGTTATGAAAGAGGAAAAAGTATAAATTTATAGAGAGTATTAAGTTTGGAAAAAAAATATTTTCTAAAATTACCTTATGAATAATCCTTATTAATAAGGGCAATAATACCACTTATAAATTCTAATAAAACAAAATTTTCGTAATTTAAAATCATGGAAATTTTGCATTACATGTCTAAACTTAGTTTGGTAGCAAGGCCATTGCAAATACATGATATGTGGTGGAAAGATTAAGGAGTTATGGTGCAGTTAGATGCTTAAGAAAAGATATGCAGAATGACATTAGTCCACTTGGAAGGAAAAAACAAAAAGACTTAAACTCTGAATCATGATCTGCATATTGAGGAAAAAAAAAAGAGAGAAGTTTAGACCAATCCTTCCATTACAAATACACAATAAATGTGGAACACAAATTGAGTGACATTTTTTGGTGCAATGGGGGCTCAAGGGCAGATTATGCATTAATTTTAGATGTCACAGTTTTAAGGCCATTGACAAGACAAATGCTTACCATAAACCATTTGTTGTTATTATAGGAATCAACCAACATCTGCAAACAACCATTTTTGTGTTTTGCTTTATCGCATGCAGAAATTGAACATACCTATGCATGGTTGTTAAAATCCTTTTTGCATATATTTGCATGTAATGGATAGAAAGTGACCACTAATAGTCGTAGCAAACTATGATAAAGCTATAAGAAAAGCAATTTTGAAAACTTTTCATCATATGATTCATAAGTTATCTTGTTGGCACCTCAAGTAAAATGCCCAAACAAAAATAAAAAAATACGAAATTCAATACTAACTTCAAAAGTCTGATTTTCAAAGGAAATAGGATGCCCTCATTAATAAATTTAAAGTTAAGATAAATAAGCAGGTCAATAAAATATGCCTGAAAGACACTTATGGGCTGAGATATACCTTTTGGGAAATCCTTTTAAAGGGATGAAAAGCACACAAAGATATAAGAGCTTTGTATACATGCTTGAACCAATAAGTTAAGCTACGATTGATAGATTTTGTTGATCAAATAGTGAGACTGATGGACAGACAACACTAAATCAAATGCAAGGGTGATTTTGATAAGTTTGATAAAAGCCCTATTTTGGCCACCCATCTTATAAACTACGTAGAGCTAGCTTCCAACCTTTACATAGTTATAGTGTTTGAAGAGATATAATGTGAAATATATAAGAAATAAGTACTTTTTATCAATGAAATTGTGTCAAACATAGTACCAAAACTATTGCATTAGAGAATATAAAAAACTAGATAAAGAATGGCAAGTCATATTCCATCAGCCAAGTCATTTGTCATTCTACGAGTGTAACTTGTTAGAAAGTAAAGGGATACCTTGTTTTTAGTGTTGAAGGCAGAAGACATTAACTTAATTCTAGAAAGTTTGTTGTAATCACACAAAATGATATAGGTAAAAATCAACAAAAAAGGTCCTGATACTAGGCAGCCAACACATCAATAGATAACCCAACAAGTATAGGATTTGTGCATGCAGCTTTTAAAACTTTACAAATTTGTAAGCCACAACCTAGAAGCCTTCAATGAAGTAAAGACAAATATACACAAGATATCACATTATATGATCAAGGTTCCTAATACCCTACAAGGTGAATCCTTATGTCTAGTTCATCACTAGTTTTACATTAGATACGGCCCTATTCAAATTGAGTTAACCTAACTTGAGAAATCTAACCTAAAACCAAGTATTGTTCTAATATGTTCCATTAAAACAGACCCTTTTGTGGCTCTCTCTTAACTAGTATCACTAAATGGGTGGTCAGCCGAAATAGTAAATTAAATTAAGCATTATCAAAATAAAATGTTATATCAATCATGCAGCAACACAATAAATCAGTCAATAAACCATCAAGCTTGTTTATCACTCAACCACAAATAAAATTAATTCATAATTTGTAATAAAACAGAAACAAAAACCATTTCAGCCATCAAATACATCATCATGAATCTAAGAAAACAAACAAAAACAGAGATAAAGGCAAATGATCCTTCTAAGTTCTTGATTTCTTCCATTATACGCCTACAATCTCCTTATTTAGCCTAGAATTTTCTTGTTCTTTGCTATTTTCTTTTTTTTTCTTGTTATTTCTTGTGAATGACGGCTCTCTCCTTTCTTCAGGTGCATGCTTCTTTTATAATGGAAAACTAGGGCAACTAAACGTCTAGGGCACATATCTTTCAGATTTGGAAACTGCATATCACATATTTTTTCTGCAATTCGCACAAAATTTTTTCTTTTGTTGCTCTAAGATTGCTACAGCAACAGTTGCTCAACACTAGTTATAGCATCTGCACTATTTTAGACTCATTTTTACTTTTCTGCAGCCAAATTCTTTCTTCATTCTTGCAAACCCATTGCATAGTATTCCTTCATTGAAAATTGCAATTCCAATTGCCTACAATCAAGCACTAAATCTAAACACATAATTTATTCTAAAATAACCTAATTTATTAAGAATAAACTAAAAATAAATAAATATGTAAAATATAACTAAAATGTAATTAAAACATGCTATTTATTCTCTAAATAATTTTGATTTAAGACCAAAAGTGCTATAAATAACTCTCATTTCATAGAGTTATCACTCTTTATGGTTGCAACTCATTCCTAAATATATGTCTTACCTAACCTTTTCACTGTTATCATAAAAATATAGATACCACATGCATTAAACAATGTTATAGTCTCTAAGAACTTACCTTTCTAGAACCACTACATTAAGGGACAATGATGATTGATTCAATGACAAGTCCTTCAGTCTTGGTATTTCGATGGCCCTAACGAAATTATATTCATCACTAATTTCAAATAAGTTATAAACCTTGTCGACTCATAATAGCCTATAGTACTTACTAGACATTATCAATGGTAAATATATAAAATCCTTCATCATCAAACCCAAGCTTTCAATTATTAAATAAAGTAATTACAAAAGTAATAAAGACTAGTACATTGTGTTTTAAATCAAACCAATATACTATTTTTGTTGGCACACTAACTTTAAATTCTAATCATTCATTACCATCCATGTAATTTTGTATGTTCGATTAAGCTAATATATTATTTTAATGTTAGGGCACCATTTTAACTTTCTAGTAATTCCTTGTAGACACATCTCTTTTACAAAGCACACTTCATGCATGAAATTGTTCAAGAACAAAATTTCAATTTTCAGGAAGGACCACATTTACTCATTTTCCAAATTCATTCATAACATTTTCTAGAGGCATAACTTTTATATCATATAGTGTTATATGAGCTATTATTTCCCAACTTCCAAAATTTTTGTTCACATGCATTCGTATTCCCTAATTCAGTAATTAAAACTTTTAGTATTATAAACTTCTAATCAACATTTGTTGTGCAAATTTTAATATACTTCCAAGCGAATGAGATTGTTAAAGTGTAGACTAGGAATAATGAGGTCGAACCCATAAAACTATCAATATTTAAAAAAGCTTAGTGTAATCTAACCTAATTAAAACTCTATCCTAGAAAAAAAGAAAATATTTTGTTCCAAAAAATTAAAACTAACGATGCAATTAAAATTGAAATGAATCAATTAATATGAGAAATCAATAAATTAAGGCTGACAATGTTTTGAAATCCACCACGGTTTAACCTAACAATTATCTAATTACCAATCAATTCCCAATTTTGGAATGACACCTTGAAATCAATTTATGTCAACTTATGAATATAATAATTAAGTGCAATTAAAACTAATCTTATGTAGGTTCCTTTGATGCTTAATAGTATGATATCTAAGTATCCTACGTAAACAATATTGAATGACAAAGAATCAAAGTTTTCCTAAGCACTCTGCAAAAATAATTTAATGAAAGACATAGAATTAAAGATAATTGTATGCAAACTTTGTAAATCCAAGCATTTGTTCAATTAACTATTAACCTTAACAATCAATAATACATGACAGATTTGGTGAAGGGATTTAATTATATTCAACCAAACATGTGAAACAAGAATCATAAACTTTAAAGCACTCAAATAAGGAATTAATTGAATAAAAATTGATTTATTTTATTGAATAGGGCTTCATCCTTAACCTGAGTATATAAAGACTTGGTTACACATAGTTGAATTAAGAATAAAAGAATAGATAAAACTAGTCATATGTCGACCAAAAATAGATTATTGCAATCAAAATAATGTGCCAACTAGGCACGAATTGTCACCATCTGAGTAGATGTACGGGTAATTACAGGATGTTCCTTCTGAGAGTGTGTAAGTATGCACAAACCATATTTTCATTTGAAAGAAGTAAAAATAAACGCTTCTGATTAGTTTCTAGGCAAATGTTCAAGAAAGCACAAATTATACTGCCTTCCAAGCAATGTGATGCTTCTAATTACTTTCTAGGCAAATGTTCAAGTAAGCACAAATTATACTGCCTTCCAAGCAATGTGAAGTAAGTATGACCACATTGTCGTATGTCCAAAGTGCAAATAATCATGAATTATTGCCGTCTAGCCAACGTGCAGATAATCGTGAATTATTGCCATCTAAGTAAACATATGGATAATTGTAAGTCTTCCGACCTAAACAAAAGTGCAAACAAACATAAATAACTCACATCTAAATAAGGTAAGCAAGAATTATTGTCATCTAAGCAAGAAGTGCAAATAAGCATGCAAAGTACAAATGAAGATGACTAATCACCATTGTAATAATGTGCCAACTAGGCAAGAGTTGTTGCAAACACACATAAATAACGTGCTAATTAAGTACAAATCACTGTCATCAAAATGATGTGCAAATAGCATAATTAATTGGCATCAGAATAATGTGCTGGCTTGGCACAAATTATTACAATTAGAATAACGAGTTGATTAAGCACAAATTATCGCCATCAGAATAATGTCCAACTAAGTATGAACTACTACAATTAGAATAATGTGCTAATTGAGCATGAATCGTCACCATCAAAATGAAATGCAGATTAAGTGCAAATATCATTATCAAAATAATGTGTTTGCTAGGCATGAGTTATTGCAATCAGAATGACATACTGATTAGGCACAAATTATCACCTTTAGAATAATGTGTGGGTTAAATATGAATTGTCATCATTAGAATAACGTGATGACTAAGTATTAATTATCACCATCAGAATAACATGCCAATTAAGCACAAACTATCACCATTAAAATAGTGCAGATGAAGCAAAAGTTATCGCCATTGAAACAAAGTATAGATAAAGCACGAATTATCACAATTGAAACAAAGTGCATTCAAGCACAAATAATTACCAATTACGCAAAATTCCATTCAAGCAAGATTGCGAGTATGCAATTTTAAGTAGGTAATTCCCACCTCTCCAGAAAGAAAACATATATAAGTCACTCAAGTGATCATACATTGATGCTATGCACAAAATGTGTGCTAAGGCATATTGCAATAACCATTTAATTTTGCCATGAGAAATATAAAAGTCATTTAGGCAATTTAACTTACCTCAAGACAAGGCTATGCAGTTACCAATGGAAAAGTGCCACTAGGGGAAAAATAATTAACAAGAAACAAGTGTGCTTATAAACTATTACAAGTGTGAAGAATTGCTCAACAAGGAAGAATATATTGAAGTTGTACAATCAGTCTTTGTAAATCAGATCGCCAAAACGAACAACAAGGCAAGGGTAAAAGTTATAAAATGAAAATGACCTAGATAATGGGTATAAACATCTTCATTTAGAGAGGAAACATAAAAATATGCTTCAAAGTGATTTTTTCCCTAGACTCAATAAAAATTGTTGATTAAAAAGCGTCCAAGTAAGGGTACAACAATATTATCACTACAAGAAAAAAGAGATATGACAACAGGATTTTAGCAACGTGCATGTAATGTATGTTATAAAATCTAACTTTTAGCAACATTTAAAGATCTCGTGTTGTTAAAAGTTAAAAAAAAATTTACCTTCAACAACATGCTTTAGGGTGTATTGTGAAACACATTATCGCAACAGTTGCTAATTATGGTGAATTTTATAGGCCAAATGACAATGCGCAATTTAAGCACATTGCTAAACATCTCATCTTTAGCAACATTTTGAAAGACATGTTGTTAATAAGATTGTAGCACAACATGCTCTTGCTCATTGTCATTTGTATCCAACTGGGATATATTTTACTATAACTAACAAATGCTTATATTTATCTTTTTTTTTTGTCTATATAATCACAAAGTCCATTTTTTAAAAAAAGTAATGCTAGCAAAGCAAGTGATTTCAAATAAAAAGTAATTTTTATATGATAATTGAATTTATCAAAGTAGCGGATTATTTATTTTTATTTAAATTTAAATAAGGAAAATTATCCACTGACCATCTAATTTTTTTCACTTTTTCAAAAATATAAAATGCCTTTTTTTTTTTGCCTGAATTACACTTGAAGTTATAATTTTTTTTCACTTTTCCACTTCTGTTTGTTGACCGTTAAGATTCCGTTAGTTTTTTTTAACAAAATGATGATTTTGCCCCCTAAATGTAAAATTATAATTTCATCCTATAGCATTAATTTTGGGGGGCAAAATAGTCATTTTATTAAAAAAACTAATGAAATCTTAACGGTCAACAGACGGAAGTGGAAAAATACAAAGAATTGTAACTTCAGGTGTAATTCAGGCAAAAAAAAAAGGGAATTGTATATTTTTGAAAAAATCCGAAACATTAGGTGGTCGGTGAATAATTTCTCTTTAAATAATATACTATCTACCACAAGTAATTTATTTTTAAATAACATATAAAATAAATACATTCAAATCTATCTATTTTTCTTTATTCTATTCATTATTTTAAATTCATAAAAAAATTCATTATCTATATAAAAAACTTAATTGTTAATATTGCATGAAACTCTGTCATTTCATGTGTTATGACTACAACATCTAATAAATTATCAACATTGTATAAAAATTTGCTCAAAAGTGTTGAAAATTTTAAACCCAAACACTCACTATCCTCACAATCCTTGCAGCCGCAGATGAAGATGAAGACAAAGACCTACCAGAGTAGCCATTGATGTTGTGTAGTGGAAGCTGAGATAGCTCAGCCGTTGAAACCCCAACTTCATTTCACACCTTTTTCGAAATCACCTCTCTCTCTAACACCCCGTCAAAGTCCGTAACCGACATGGACATCAAGGAAAGGAGAAAGCTTGGTTGTGGTAATTTACAAATCTTTTCCTCTTCATTCATTTAAGTTTTTTTTTTCAATAAAAAATCTAGTAACCCTAGATTTGAACTCAATCTTGTTTCTTTTCTTAAAAATACTCAGTTATTGAAACAATAGATTTAAACTCAATCTCTTTTTCTTTTATGATTTATTAGTTTGATGCTTTAGTTGATGTCATGAGTTAATTGTTTATATGTCGTGATTTAATTGATTTTTATTTGGGTTTCTTGATACATAATTTAGATCGATGTCTTCACTTTGGTGTGAATTAATTTAGAAAATGAAATTGGAATTTATTAAAAGCCAATCTTGTTTTGCTAAACTGCTAAAATAATAACATTAATCTGGTTGTTGTTTTTGCTACAAAATTACAGAAAAATTTAAATCTTTTTGCCAAAAATTGTAAAAGCAGCAAGCACATTTGTGTTGCTTTTTCTACTGTTCAAAAGTGCACAAACAACTACTATTTCTGCTATTCAAAAATGCAGAAAGAACTGCTGTTTTTGTTGTTCCTCCCGTTCAAAAGTGTAAAAACAGTGGTTGTTTTTACTGTTTTGAATACTAGAAATAGTTGTTGTTTCTACTATTTTGTGCATAAAACTGTAGAAACAATACATGCTTTTGCAGATTTCAGCATTAAACAGCAGAAACGAAGGCACATCTTGCTGATAAATAATTACAATTCCATGACATAAGGAAATAATTTTAAAAATCCATTAATCTCTCTAGTTACGCAAACATGCTCAACATAAAAAAAATGTTAATTAGTTTCATAAGTGTGGTCGTGAATTATATTATTAAGGCTAAACCAAATCCATGATGTTTTAATGCATAAAAGTTATCAATCCCTAAAAATCAAAACAAACAAACAAAAATTCCATTTGTTCTTTATCATGTTTTAAAAGTGAAGTGAACAAATCAAAAGACCATTATCATATTTTATAAGTAAACTTAAGAAATTCACAGATCTAAAACAAAAAAAAAAAATCAATCTTTTTTATTTATGCATGCATACATGTGAAGTGAGGTGAAGTGAAATCGAAAGATACAAAACAAATTGAAGATTATAGCTCAAAAAAGTCACACACAGAGAGTTTCAGCCAAGAGTTTTATAGCTTCCTTCTTCAATTTTCATACTTCAATTTTCAATTTTCGATTCTAGTTTCATTTGGTTGTCGTTTCACATTTTTAACTTCAATCTTCTTTTTCCTTCTAATTTGGTGAGTTTCTTTATGATTTAATTTGTAGTTAGGTGGGTTTTGTTTGATTTGCTTAGGGTTTGACTAAACACAGAAAATTTGTTAAGAAAGGGAAGTTGTAGAGCTACAATTTTTTAACGATTTAATTTGTATTACTTGATTTTAGACCCAAACGACACTGTAAAAAATTAGTGGGTGTAGCACTATAGAATTAGTATATATTTATTTCAGTGGGATGGAATTGGTAAATATTGAGTTTAGAATTCAACAATCTCCTTTGATAATTTTTAATGTAAATCTTGTGACACTTTTTGGTATAAGTTATGTTTTACTTTAATTTCTTAAGAAATTGTACCATAATTTTTAATGAATTTAGGTTTTGCTTGTGCAAGTAATGCGACAATTTGAAGTTTATTGCAAATGTTTTTGTGGACCTTAAAGGATTGGATTTGGTTAAGTTTTTGCTAATATTTTTTATTATCTTTGAGAAAGGAAGGGATTAATTAATGTAAGAAAATTTATTTTGTGTTATTAATTTCTAGTAGATTTTACTTGTTAAGAATGGTATATTGACAATTACTATACATTAAAATGTTACTTAATTCTTTGTATATTAATATATTATTATTTTTTTATAGCTAATATGTGCTAAGTTTTTTATTACAGAGCTTGTCACCAGGTGATGTTTTCTAAACTCTACTCCTTCCTTCTACGACATTGAGGATAATATCCCCTTCAGGTTGAGGAGAGGGAATATTTGATAATAGTGAAATATTTCAATCTTGGTACTGTTTTTACCAGTCTTTTGCTGTAAAAACTAACTTTGGATAAAAATTTGACTCGAAGATGGCTGAATAAAGAGTATAGTGACTCTAAAAAAACATCTTCTTAGTTTTAGAGTTTTGTTTCTTAAAAAAAAAAAGAATTTGCTTTCTAATTTTTTTCTTTTTCTCTTAATCATCTCCTTTAAGTTTTTGAAATTAGTTCTAACTTCTTTTATTATGTCTTCTTTAATTTGAAAAAACAACAAAAAAAAATTATTGAGGAAGTTTTGTTTTTTACTATGTTTTCTGTAAACTTAAAAAAAATTGTGATCTTTTAACATTGGATAACATGATGACTTCCAAATTTTAGTATTTGCATTATTTTTAGCCTTAAGTTATGCTACACTATGTTTTCACTTTGCATGTTGAAATGTAAATTGAGAAATTTGAGGAGTGACATTCATTAAACCATTTGAAGGAATGAACATGTTATGTTCGGTTCAAGTAAGTTTTGAGCCTACTATCCTTAGAGAGTAACCCTATTTGCCTATTCAGCTTCATAGCATATTATACAAGATCCTATATTTTTCTTCAAATAAAAAATCGAAAAAGTGAAAAAAAAAATATGCAATTGTATCTGAAAGCTCATTAAACTAGTGGATATGAAAGATTATTCAGAGCCCTAAAAGATGACAGAAATACCATTCTTGGTCCGTTTGAGCCTTTTCAACCATCCGTATTATAAAGTATCCATAATTAACCCCTTTGAGCCCTTATAAAAATTTATAAAAAAACTTTTTTTTCTTTGATAACCTATCATCTTGTCCCACTCTAATATAGAGTATTACCTTATGTTTTATATTTTTCACCATCCAATTAAGTTTGAAAATAAAGACGATTATGCATTCGTAAAAATGGTGCTATGAAAAAATTAATAATAAATAATATAAAAAAAGAAGAACAAGAAAATAAGAAAATAAGAAAATAAGAAGAAAAAAATCCAAGTGAAAATCACCTTGTGATCTTCAAACTCTTTTATTTTTCAAACATATATTTTATTTTTCTTATTATCCTTTTTTTGCTAACCATGTCCCTAGCATACGTTACGTCCCAGTAAAAGTCCTTCATTTTAGGGAATTATAATCTGAAGTAGAAGCTGATAATATAGACTAAAAGATGTGGTCATGTATAAAAATATAAATAAATTACTTTGGTTAGTAATTCCCTTGACTTGAGATCATTTTATTTCTAAGCTATGGGCATTATTCTTTCATCTTGAGGAAGGCGTGTGATACTGTTTTACTATTCTTTCAATCTATCACTTCTTAGAGTAACTATTTTTTTAGGCTTTACTTTTTTCTCAAGGGAGTTACTGTCAACTGTGAGGTTTTAGAATTTAACATGTTACTCTCCAAAGTGGTTTGATTAATGTAGCTTTGATAATTGATCATTTTACATAATTTTACTCAACTAATTTGTGTAAGTGTGATTTTCTTTAGACCATATATAATACTTATATTTTTATTTGATTGTTTTCATTAATTTGATGAAAGAAATAAACTTAATTTTTTAAAAAAAAATAATTTGGGAGTTTGAAATTTTGTTAAATTTTTATCGCTTAAATTACTAAGGCCTAGCAATAAGCTAGTTGGGGGTGTAATTAACAATAAAAATTGTACATTTAAAAAGTTTAAAATTATCAATTTTTACTTACAGTGTTAACTAATGCGCTCATTATTCCTAAATTATTTTAATGCTCCCTTAATAATTTTTTATATTAAAATTAATTTACAATATGTTAATTTTTTATATTGTAAATATTTTAAGAATAAAGAGGAAATTGGAACTGAAAGTAGGAATAAAAAAGAATTACTAGAGCCATTGGAATACATTATTAAGAAGATGTAAAAAATAAAAAAATTAAAAAAATAATTAAAAAATGAGTCATAATGGTGTGATGGTCAGGTGAAAAAAAGTAGAGAGGTAGGATTGAAATGAGAGTTGAGAGTGAGATAAGCTAAGGAAATCTTTTTTTTTTTTTTCTTGTGTAATCAATTCCATTGTAATATATTTTAGAAGTTTCTTAAATAAAATGAGTGTTTCATTTTATTATGAATGACTAATTTTCTAAGTTGAGGTAAAAGGTAAAGCAGAAAAATTCAAATTATTGATTAAACTACTCTCTCAAGTGAGTTTTAAAGTTTATTTATTTGTTATATTTTTTTCCTCTTTAGTAGTTTCTTTTATGTCATGTTAATTTACAGATTTAGATCTTTCCTGATTTATATGGTATTTTAACATAATGTCAACACTTCAATATAATTGTGGCATATTAGGTATTTAGTCCCATATTTATCACATTAATAGTTAATCAAGAATTAAATGACATAATAATTATCTGGTAAGATAAATACAAAATAAAAATATGAGAGAGTTGTCATAATCATAATTTGAAATCCAAAAGTAGATCCTGTAACCTTAGTATATTTTTATATTGATTCCTATCAATTTCTTTTTCTACAGTTAATTTTCTTTGTTACAACAAATTAACTACTAAATTTTAAATTTCCTATGGTACAACCCTGGACTCACCAGGTTATATTACAACTAGACGTTCTTATACTTTGGAGTAATAACACTTTTGTGTCATGTCATAGTGTATTTGAGAAAATGATTGAGCTACCTAAGCACAAAAGCACACCACTTAAGCATACCTACAAGCCATCTAGTGTATTGATGATTGGCAAAAGACTACACCAAATGCAACTTGCCTCTAGAGTACTACAACTGATGTTGTCTCTGTTGGAGGAATGTACTCTTGTAGAGAATTACAGTAATAATGGTAGAACTTTATTGTGTAAAGTAAAATGTGTTTACAACTCTGTATGTAAGAAGAAATAGGTAAACTGTAGAAAAATAATGTGTACTTCAAGACACGTTAAAAATGTCGCTTTCCTTAAGATGTTATTTGCCCCTACCAATTGAGTGATGCACATGGGTTAAGCAAATACGCCTCTACAATACAATAAAACACTTAATTGTTTGCTTGCATTGTGCATTGATGAAAGCAAACCAGAATACGCTTGAATATTACAAGCGTGCCAAAAAAATAATATATTGGATGTTTAATGCACAAAAACTAAAGATAAAATTTGTTTTAGGAAAGAGGGGTGAGAAAAGAGCTGTGTGGGATCATTATTTTCATGTCTAAAAAGCCTAAACATGGCTTCTATTTATAGACATGCTTGTGCTTTTTCACTTTGGTTGTCATTTTTTATGATACCCCTTCATTTATGGCCATTAGATTAAGATTTAATTTTAATCAATGGTCCAAATTGAATCATCACCATTTCAAATGAAATGTTACTATGAAAGGATGTATCTTTAAATGAAAATATACATCTTCTATAAGATATAATTAAATAGACATGTCTTTATAATAAGACGCCTCTTCTATAAGGCACAATTAAATGGACATGTCTTTAAAAGAGGACACTATTTATTTTAAAAATTGTTCCAACAGTCTCATCATAAAAAGGCTATGTCATATGCAACTTGACTTCATCATACCTCATCACTCGCTCTTAAACAACAAAACTTCTAATATCACCATCAAAGTAATTCATCTTATTGAGAAGTGGCTACAATCAATATCTTCAAAGACGCTATAACTTAACAAGCTTGACTGAATGTTGAAACAGACTCTATAATGCTTCAAAATCTCCTAAAACTAACTCAAGTTCAAGCAATAAAGAATGTCTCTCCTATTAGACATGAAAGGTACAAAGGAAGAATTGTGAAAAACAAAATGACATCGTGAAAATGAATGTAGGCATGTATTTATTACTTAGTTAATAAAAAAGACTTTTGAATTTTAAAAACTCTTTTCATGAACTAGGAGTAAAAGTTGACTTGAAAATTTGTCATTTGTACTACCTTAAAATAGTTAAAATCTCTAAGGGAGAAATTTGGATCCTTTAAAGGTAGGAACAAAGATAACCAAGTAAGAATTAATGACCCTTTTAGATAAGAAACAAGGAACTTTTGATCGAGGCTTGAATTCATCAAAGACACTAAGCTGACAATATAAAAACATAAGACAGGGCTTATTAATAGAAGAGAATCACAAAATCATGATAAAAATGGATGAAGAAGTTGACTACCAAACTATCAAGTGCACAAAAGTGGCAGCACGACACCTATTTTTAAAAACATGCTCCACTTTCTTTTTAAAGTGATCCTAAGGGTCAAATTATGTCATCTATGCCATCATCCCATAATCTCTTAAAATACAAAAGGTCAAGTCAATAACTCCTCACATTCACAAAAATAAAGGAACTATTCTCCTAAAAATATAGTATATTATAAATACTCCATTACTCTCTCAAAAAGAGGTAAGTTCATTATAACTCCAATTTTATTATTCAACTTGAATTGTCCAACCACTGACTTAAGCATCAAAGTTAGATTCCTAGAAACCTCATTATTTGCCCTATTTTACCACTTTTTGTTTATTACTATGTGTGTAGGTATACCTTCATCTATTGCACTTAGTTAGACCCAAGGTGGGAAAAAAACAATTATCAACAGGAAAGATAGTTCACAGTGCTTAAAAAGAAGAAAACATGAAAGTTGTTTGATGCCATTAAAAAGCATGAATAAGAACAAAAGAAGTAAGAGAATTAAGTTAAGCAGAAGGGTTAATTTTTTCATCACGAGAGGTTGGCTCAATGAAGTAGGGGATTAGCATTCGAAAAAGTCTTCTTGCTTAAATTTGGAGTGTGCTATGAGCCTCCTACAATACCTCCCTTGGTCACTTTCTCTTCTTCTATTAAAGCAAAATATCATTGTTTACCATGAACGACTTCAAGTATGAGGCCTCAAGTTGAGGAGTTTAATTGCTTGAGCTTGTTGATCACTTTGCTTCTAAGCCTCTTTAGTAATCCTCATCTTTAAACATAGCTCGTCTTCCAACTCCTTTTTCTCTAATGTAAACATCACAAAGATTAGTAAGACCCTATTTACAATGAGGTTCTTTTGCCAAGAATCATTATAATTCAAATTCAAATGACTATAAAATAAAAATAAAAACCAATGGTATAAGAAATATATGGTTAACGCCACACTTAAGAAAAGAGGGAAGATTGTGGGTGATAAGTTAAGAAAGAATGCCATAAGATGAAATCTTGATAAGTTTTAAAAATTCTTTAAAGAACCAAGAAGAAAAACTCTCACTACTATTACAAACTCTCATATATAATTCCCAACAGGGTTACATGGGTTTATATAGTTGAATTTTACTAACGGAATAAGGTTTTCCTTATTAAAAAGGAAATAAAATATCTTACTTCCAAAAAAAATTAGGAAAAAAAGATTTTGCCTGATTTGTTTCTTTTTAATTTCCTAATGCCTTGTTTGTTCTTTATCTAAGTCACTCACAATCATAATTAGAAGCTTGAATAATATTGATAAAGTATTAATTATCTTGAATACTTATTTTAGGTAGACTAATGTCGTGGGTAAGACATGAATTTTATATGTGCTCAATTAATTCAATTAATGTTTCTTTCATTTTCTTGGTTCTTACCTTTATCATTAGACCTCCATGGATACTAAGTGGATCTTATGAAGCTTTATCAATATGGTTTTCATCATTCTTAGCCTTCTACTTTCCTTATGGGATTCCATCAAGGAGTGCACCTCCCCTAGTCACTCCTCTCATCATTTATCCGCACGCTAATGCTCCCTTTAGAGTTAAGCCACCTGCTCTTTGTATTTAGCATATATTGAGAGAATAATAAAAGATTCCTTGGCCAAGTCATAGTTTTTTTCTTAGCATAAAGATAGCCTAAAAACAAAAGAAAGATTAGCTCTGTGGAACAAGGAAATAAGAGAGGAGTACACCCAACAAAACTAGCAATAAAGGAAAACTTACATCTTAACAGGCTTCGATGCTCTGGTGGCATTGTCCAAAGAGACTTTATTTGTTCATTGTGGTGTCAGCTTTGGAAGTCAAGTGTTCATTTATGAACAAGAGAAACCTTATAAAATGAGGAGGTTCGTTGCCCAATGCTAGATCTAAATCCACAAATTTTTGAATACCCGAAAATAAAAATAGCTTAAGATGCTTCTTCTTTTATAGTAATCTCAAAAGGTTTCTTAAAGTCGATCATCAAAGAGCGCTGATATGTGGTCATCCTACTGGGGGCAAGAGGATAACTCCTTTATTAAAAAAACTTACATTTTGTTTCTTGTTAGTTGACTTCGACATAAAGTTGACAAAGGCTTGCTTGTTCAAAGCCTTTTGCTTACTCTTACTAGAACCGAAAGGGTATTCAACGATTGTAAAGCATGAAGACAACTATTAGCCATTAAGTAAACTAATAAGGAAAAAAAGATAAAGTAAAAAGAAAAAAGAGAAAAAAAGAAAGAAAAAAAGTCTTAAAAAGATAATTGAAGTACTCATCATAGATCTGACATGTCCATTATATAGAGGGCACTCCTTAATAAGCCTAGACTTAATAAACCCCTTTTTACTCAGTCCATCTTCCCTTTTATTAAGATTAGTAAATCTTACTTTTTGAGAAATCATAAAATCTTGCAATTCTTTCCTTAGGAAGTCCCTTTTACTCCATATAATCTCTACAAGGGCAAAAGGGTAGTTTAAATCAATTCTCAAGTGTAAGAGGTAACTAAAACAACAAGAACGAAAATTTAAAATAGGACATCTAGTTTTAAAGTTTAAAGCAGTCTTGACATGGCTCACTTTACCCTTGTGTTTATAACAAAGCCCCAATCCTTTCTTACTATAAACTGGCCATATATAAAGCCTTTCTTTAAAGTAAGAATATGAGGCACTAGATTGTTGCCTGCTGTCCAAGGATAGAGGTATATTGAGCTAGATAAAGGTAGCTTCTTGAGCTAGTAAAGTCTATTAATATCATCTAAAGCAATCTTTTCATTGAACAACTCTCTCCAATACACAAAGCACCTAATAATACTTCTCTACATAGAGAAAGTAAGTTAGACATGAGAAATGTCAAGACAAACAATCAACTTCTTAATAAACAATTGAAAGGGTAATCTAAGGTCAAAGTGAAAAAGGTCAATGTAAAAGAAAACTCAAATCTATGATACATTAGGCTTTTCATCCTCACTAAGAGCCCTTAGCCTAAACGAAGAAAGGATATAGTTCCTCACAACTTAGTCCAAATCCTCTTGGGATGCCGTAAAACAAATGTCAGTTGGTAGGGAATTTTTTGTTGAGTAATAAGAGGAACTCAAGCTTGGAGATGTGGAAATGCCTTTCTCTTTGGAGTTACAGTCACACATAAGAGTATTGCCTTTCTTCTTGGTTTTATGGAAGGTAGAATTCTACATAGATCAAGAGCCACAACACTCTCAATATCCCTCTCAAAGTCCTCTCGAAAATCGCTCTTGGACTCAATCTCTTGTTCTTCCCCCTCCTCTTGTAGGTTCTTTAGATTTACATTTATCACCCTCACCACTTCATGTATGAGGATAACTATACCTAAGTGCAGTCTTAAAATAGAAAAACTCACCACTATCTCTACTCGAGTTATCATTGTCCTCTAAAAACAAGTCATCGACTTTCCTTATTATGACTATCACAAATCTATTGAGCTACACCCTCAACACAACCCCAACGCAAAGCCAAAAAAAAAAG
Source organism: Luvunga scandens (assembly GCA_030449905.1). Lineage (NCBI taxonomy): Eukaryota > Viridiplantae > Streptophyta > Magnoliopsida > Sapindales > Rutaceae > Luvunga > Luvunga scandens. The sequence goes on along the minus strand of JASUUG010000193.1, from coordinate 318,798 downwards.
GTTGTAGAAGGTAACCAATCAAGCCAAGAAATTTGATAAAAAGTAGAATATATTCAAAAGAATGAAAAAGAAAAGAGTAAGAAACCAAGTAGTAAACTCCTAAGAAAAGGAAAAAATGTTGGGGGGGGGGGTATGATAACATGTAAGAGAAAAAGGAAAAACAAAAACAAAAGAGAGAGAAAAATTAAATATAGATGTAAAACACCAGCAAAAAGGTTACAACAAGGTAACAAACACTAAGTCCTACACCGTAATGGCTTTGATCAAAATATATAATTGTGAGATGGAGCAAACCTTACAAAGGAGAGAAGAAGGAGAAGTGAGACTCACTGGAAAGGTCAACTTCAAAATGCCCAAAACAAGAAAATTTTTTTCTTTTTCATAAACGAGAGCTTCAAGCTTATAAGAGATTGAGAAAATACAGCCAATTGCAATAGATATACCATGATACTTTGAAAATTGTTTTAATACCCTAAAAATAAAATTTGTCAAAATTTTTATCAATACCCTCTACAAATTTACGTGAAATTACTAAACTATCCTCATTTTAAAACACTTACACAACTCAAACGTTAACATTACTCAACAAACACTATACATGCTAAATTAGAAATCAAACACAAGCAAATCGAGCTTGAGAATGGTAAGTTGTCGTAACTGAGAAAGAGAAGCCTGGTTCATCACTACACAATCGCCGACAAGAGCTGATCCTTTGCTGTAAAATTGGCAGAATCTAACTTCTTTAAGTAAGTAATTCCTTGTAATTAGGGAAAAATCAAAAATTAAGGTTTTATATTAAAAAGTAGATTAAATTAGCTGTGGGTCTCTCAAAATAAATTGAAAAACAAATTTCTAGCTATTTTGCTCCATGCAAATGGTGAAAATTTGATGGATTGTGCAGATTATAATTCTGATTGTGTAAGATCATGTAACACAAGATTTAAGGTTGTATAACACATATGAGTTCTTGTAATGCATGACCTTTAGTCGTATATGAAATGATTTTGTAATATTATGCGATCTTCAATCATGTAGTACTAGACCTTCACGACCTTTAGTTGTGTATTACATGATTACATGACATTCATCTATAACAGAACCTTCATATATTACACAACCTTAGAATTACATGAGTTTTTCCATTGCTGTTAATTCATTAGAATAATTTAGTTCTTTAAAGACTTTATTTGTGCTAAGAATTGATATTTATTGCTATGCAGAAAATGTCAACGAAAATTATTTAGCAAAAAAAGCAACGCGGCAAATTGAAAGTGAAAATTACTAATTTGTCATTGTTCGACCCAATAAGAATGATAAAAAAGAAACTTAATGATAAACAAGTGGAGATTTTTTGGAAATCATGTTTTGGGCACTTTTTAGACTTAAATGAATTTTAGTTTTGTGCTTAGTTATTGCACAAGTTGATATTAAGACACATGTATTCAGTCAATAAGGCAATGTATTTTAAGATAGGGAAGAAAGTTTGTTGATTTTCAATATTTGAATTTGTATTAGTCATTAGATTAAATTGTGAAGAAATTTATAAACTTAACTTAGACATAGTTGACAATGGTAGTTGTTTATATGATGTTTTGTTGGGCAGTTGCACAAAGTTCACCAATATTATTCTAGGTCAAACATTCAAAGCAACTAAGTTCAAGGATGATATGAAAATGGTTAAATTTGTCATGTTGTACTTTTTGGAAGTTGTATTACTTAGAGAAGAGTATAGATCATCTATAATTATAGATCACATCATAATTATGTATTACTTTTTGGAGGTTGTATTACTGAAATTGATTTACATTTGAAAGTAACATAAAGCGGGCTTCTAAACGCCATTCCACTCGCTACTTCCTCTAAGAAAAACTTCACATCATCGTTAGTTTGAATTGTAACTAGTGGCATAAGATCATATGTCTAAAGCTTGAATTTCATTGTGATTTCAAATTCTGAAGTATTTATATCAATAATTTGAGCTACCTTCTCCACTAATTTCGCATATGTTGTTGATTGTCGTATCATTATCCCTTTAGCCTTGGAATCTTTGAACCTATACTCACCATTTTGTTCAATCCATTCACTATTGAAGAAAATAGGCACACGTACCAAAACCATACTGTTGATACAATAAAAATAATAATATCAAATTTTATTTATAAGTAACTATATGACCTATATGACTTAAATAATTTACATGATTGCATGACCTATATGACTTCACAACCTACACAACCTAGACGACTACATTACTTACAGAACAAGCACGACCTACACCACCTACACGACTACATTACTTACAGAACAAACACGACCAACACCACCTAAATTAATATACGACCGAAACATTTTCGCCATAAATAAGGTATCTTGCTGAAAAAAATAATTAAACAACCTATATTGCATATATTTCAACATATATTTTGACATATAAGGAAAAATAATGAAAATAATTGAAAATAAAACATTATAACGTGAGGAAAATTTGTAAATTTTTCTAAAAAAATATAAAACTTAAAACCCAACAACATTAACGTACCTTATTGGGTTGTTTAATGAGCAATGCACTTTCTTTCAATTGAAAAAAGTGCGGGGGTTAAATAAGTGAGTACATAGCTGTATTTGTGTAAAATGTTATAAGAGATTTTGAGAGAATTTCGGTAGGAAGAGATTTGAGTGTAAGAACTAAGAAGAGAGTGAAAAGCAGTGAATTTGATGCATTCGTTAAGGGCATTTTAGACTTTATATACATTTGTTAGGGCATCCATGAAAATAAAAAAGGGAAGGGGTATTTAAATAATTTCACAATTATTGAAGGGTATTTAATAAAAAACCCTAAAAAAATATAAAAGTAAACTGGAAAAAAAAAAAGAGAATAGGATTAGTTTTATAAGAAAAACCATATAGCATAAGGCATTCAGCCATGTGTAAGGGGGAGATTATCCCTTACTCAAAAAAGTTTTAACCTAACGAATAGGAGGTGATGGCAACTAAAAAGGCAGTCAAAGGAATACGAAAAGGCAGGAAAAAAATCTAGGCCATAGATTAAATTTAACGGCCAAGAGCTCACTACTTGTCAATAGTCAAAGGGAGTACAACTAAAAGAAGCAGCATGAGTAGTGAGGGTAGCAATAAAGGTGTGCCACGTGGACCAACTGTCAAAATATATAAAACCCACTAATCCACTTCCTAGATTTAAACAAAAGGCCCATGTAGGCCATGTCGTTAAGCTGAGTAAGTGGGGGATTTTTCAACTACACCCCAAAGTTTAGCAGAATGTCAATACTATCCCTATCATAAAATATCAATAAGGTCCCTTCATTTTGCTCAATGTCTAGAAGGTGAAGCAAGCTCTGCACTTGTCAACACCCATCAATTTCTCCTTAAAGTTTCTTGTGTTTCAAACTTTTTAACACAAAAAAGCAAGAGGGATCTTATTTAGGGCAAAATCTAGATGTTGACATGAGTTACTAACTTAGTGCGTGGCAAGTAAATTCAACCTAGAGAAGTTGATTTGTTTGCCTGGAAGTTAGGATAGTTCATAAAGAACTAAGAGATAAACTCTACAAAAAAAAGAACAATTTTGGTAATATACTCAACATTAAAGGGTATTATTAGAACTTAAATTTTGGTGATTATGGCCAATGCTTGAATAGTAAATGCCATCACAATAAAGAATGAAATATTTCTTTTTTAGCTAAGAGAAAGGAGCAAATAAGAATGAAAATTCCTTAGCTAAGTAATGAGAGAAAACCACTTCAATTGTCCTTTATTGTCCCTGAAAAGCAACAAGACCACAAAATTGAGAGGCTACTGCATGCTTCAACCGTGGAAGCAAAAAGGTGGTTGAAGGTTTCCTTGTCTCTCAATTTTATGGGTGTCACCATTGAGAGATCATAAGGTAAATTACTCAAATAACCTCATAGGAGGGAGGTCAGCCAGGAAATGAACACCACATATCTAAATAGACCAAATTAGTTCTCAAAATAATCCTCAGGCACACTCCACAAAATGTTAAGGGTTTCTCTAAAAAACTGGTAACTTCTTTATTCAAAAGAATGGACTCAACTTCTTCTTCCTAAGAGCAAAAAATAATATCGGTAAAGCTTCAAGGTCTCTTAAACCTTGAGGCTACCATTTCGTCATCCAAAATCTAACTTGAGCATTAGAATTTGATCGGCGATCACCACCAACTTCACTTTTAACCTCAGCTTGCTCGTTTTACTAGTTTTCTTAGCTCAAAATCTAATGATTTATACTCTATTTTCATCCTATTTCCATCCCATTGATAACTACTCAACTCAACCAACTAGCCTCCACCATCTTGTGAGAACACACCTCAAGCTTGGCAAAACAGTCGCATCCCTCCTTAAACAAATTTATTGGTTTTAACTGGATCCATCAAAATCCGGTTAAAATATTAATATTTTAATATATATTTGAAGAGTAGTTGTTCAAGAGTGCATGCCACAGGCCATCCGTGTAAAAGGAGGCCGAGGAATGGAAGAAGATGAAGTGTGGGTTCATTATGTGGATCAAGTTGATTCGGTGAAGATGAGGCGGCATGGCGAAAACACTTTTTGGGACCCACCAGCTCTAAGTTAGAGTTGAACTTGAGAGTTGGGACTTGGCTTTTAGAATGTTGCAAAAGTCGATGTCTTTTCATCAGGCCTAATGAATATAAATAAAATGATGACACGTAGTGTTAGTAACGCACTTTTCTTATTCTTTATTTTGAGAGGTCAACAACATTTCTTAATATTATTTTATTTTAATGGAAGAAAATATCAAATTTGTCTCTATATATTTATATACACCAAACGAATTTCATAATGATTCATCATTCATGCATCTAATTGTGACAAAGTTAGCGGCTACTTGCTCTCACTCGAAACTTTAATTGTTGTTTGGTCTCTTCTAATAATAATAATAATAAAAGGAAATCAAAAGTTCAATTGAATCAATTCTAAGAGGATATGATTTGCGAATGGAGTGGAGTATGTCGCTCTTCCCGGTTGGCTTTGGCCCCATCATAGAAAGTTCCTATATTTATGTTAAATCTACTACTTTATATTTAAAAAGATATAAATTCTTAATTTATTATACATTTATTAATTTTTTTATTACTTAATAATTATCTTTTCTTAAATAAATTATCAAAATCCCTACAAATTCTCTTTAGAATTAATAGTTTTAATCCCTATAAAATCTTCATGTAAGTTAAATTAAAAAATTTCAATTAAGATATTGTTTATTCTTTTTAAACCTCTGTTTAAAAAATAAAATCCTACGTAAGTGAACTTTTCCATTAACAACATTTTCTCCTAAAATAATGACAAAATAAATGCAATAATATAAAAAAGAATCAGTAGTTTATCTTTTATACTTTCCGTAGCCATTGATCACTGCTTAAAGCCTCAAATCATCAAACTTAATTTGTGGTTTCATATCAAATTTTCAAGCTTTATCTTCCTAATTTAGTCTTAAATAGTTTTACTATTTAGTTGTCTTATTTATTTATGAAAATGTTGTTGTGTTAATCTGGTGTTGGCTTTAAGTTCTACAATAATTGTAGGCTTGTTCATCTGTTGTTGTTTCTAACACTGGTACTAATTAAAAAAAATTAATTATTTATTTTTTCTTCTTTTCCTAGTCATTGGTTAATGCTTAAACCCTAAACCTTCAAAGTTAATTTACGATTTCAACTCAAATTTTCAGGTTTTATCTTTAAATTCTCCTCTTGATTAGTTTGTTATTTAGTTGTGTTATTTCCTTTTGAAAAATATTATTGTCTTCATTGGCCATTGTTTTTATCTTTCTAAAATAATTGTGAGTTTTGATCATAGTAAGTTGTCTATAATATTTATAATAGTACTTGTGCAAAAAGAAGTTTTTCAAAATTAAATTGACAAAAATTTATTTAAGATAATGCTATATTATGTTATCATTTGAGAAAGGTATGTTAGTAAAATTAGAAAAAAAAATTAATTAATAATTTTATATATTAGAAAAAATAGAAAAATTGACCTTAAGTGATTAATTTTTATAATAAAGTTCACACATATATTTTTCCTTAAACTTTTAAGAAGGCCTCATAAAGAGTTGAGTCTCCTCTGGCCAATATATAGTGATTGTCAAGAAAACTTGGAAAACAAACACAACATTTAGACTTGTACTTAAAAATAATATAATTATTTATCATAGGACAATATACTAAGAATAATTCATTATTGTCTTTAAAGGAATATAATTTTAATTGAAAGACAAATAAAGTAAACAAGTTAATGAAAACAATTCATGACTGAATTTTTCAATATATAATAGGCCTACTATATTGGTTATGTGAAATGTGTATACATATAGATTCCCTTGAATTTTTCTAGTCAATTGATCAACCACTCTCACAAACGATTTGTTTAATTATTTTGAATATAGAAAACAAAACATGACAAAACCTATAGTGGCATATGGAGTAGTTGATAACGAGGTACTTAGTTACTAGCTCACTATGAAAAATAATATGGAGGAAGTCTAATACAATAGTTTAAAAAATCCTATTTTTATAAAAAAGTTTCTAGTTAATTTAATTCAATTCATCCAACTTAATTTGTAGGTCTATTTTTAGAAATTACAATGTGAATTTATTAATCCAAAACTTATGTATTTTTTAAAATAAAATTTAGAATTAAAAGCTTCTTATATATCTTACTGGGCTCGCCTATGTTGGCACGTTGTAACAGTTTTTTATTTTTTTATAGTTTAATTACATTAGGGTCCCTTATATTTTTTATAAAATAAAATAAGTAACAAATTTTATAAATATTTACATATAAGTCCTTTTTTAGATCTATTTTTATTATTTAAATTTATTATTAATTAAATTTAATTATTATTTTATTAGTTATTAATATATAAATATAATATGATATAATAAAATAATGTTCTAATATAATTTATTTTTGTATTATAATATTTACATATAAGTCCTTTTTTTTATAAAATGACATTTGAAAAGAATTTTAATAGTTGTTGTTGTTGTTATTATTATTATTATTATTATTATTATTATTGCTATTAAAGTTTTTTATTTTAGTTATTATTATTAATAAAATTTATTACTTTTATTATTTTAATTGTTATTATACCGTAATTAATTTATTATTATTAGTATTAATATTTCTATTATTAAAGTATATTAACTGTATTATTTTAATTACTATTAATTATTATTATTATTATTATTTTCAAATGTCATTTTATTATATTAGAACATCATTTTATTATATCATATTATATTTATATATTAATAACTAATAAAATAATAATTAAATATAATTAATAATAAATTTAAATAATGAAAATAGATCTAAAAAGGACTTATATATAAATATTTATAAAATATTCTGATTATTTTATTTTATAAAAAGTATAAAGGACCCTAATGTAATTAAATTATAAAAAAATAAAAAACGGTTGCAACGTGCCGCTGTTGCAACATAAACGAGCCCTATCTTACTGGCCGTTGTATGTTACAAGATCAAAAAATTTTAATACAAAATAAAAATTTATTGAAAATTTTTAAATTTTTGAAACATTTTTATTGTCCTGTAAATTTTGTAAAAGTAAAATTTTGAGCTAATCTCAACAGATTTTTGGGTAGTAGATTTCAGAGATTTCAAATTTTACTACATGCCTATGTATCTAAAGTTCTAATAAATTTCATAATTTATATTAAAATTTATTATATATATATGTGTGTGCGTGTGGGGCCAAAACTACGAATTTCAGTAAATTTTATATTATGCTTGTAATAATATCTAAAAAAAATTAAAAATAAAAATATAAGGTTACCAAGCAGTTGGCGTTTTGTGTGTCGAAAGAAGCCAGACGAGGAGAGATTCTCGCTGTTTCCGTGAACTGTCACTCAAGTGATTTTCAAATGTCAGTGAAGTGAAACCACAAACACAAAAAGTCTCTCCACTTTAAGTGAAAGATGGAATGGCTTATTCATCAGCACGTGGCTCACTTACCGACTGCCAAGCATTTTGTTGGCTTACATGCAAAACCGGAGAAGATCGGTCGAATTCCAAATTTACTGGCACAATGGCAATTGTCCGTTTCTGACTTTCTGTTTTTCTAATGTCAATTACTGTATCTACGATGCGATCAAACGAGACAGCATTTTTGTTTGTGTCAGTCGTTGGAAATCACGGCGTTAATTTTGAAACCGACGGTTGATTGGACGGACTTAAAAAATTAGAGTATTGTTTATTATTATATTTTTTAATACATCAGATTAATATTCAGATTACAACTCACATATTGTGAAATTATAATTCATATTTACAAATGAGATAATTATTGAGATTAGAATTACAAATCTTTTAAATTTTAATCATTTTTAATATTTGAGAGACACTTACTCCACTCACATTACGAAAAAAAATAAATTATTTTTACTCAAATTATTAAAAAAGAAAATTTAAACCCACATAATACGTTGTGGGAGTTCGAACTCAAACCCTCACAATTGTGAGGGCTAGAGTTCTCACCACTGGGTTTTATTTTCGTGTGTTGTGACACATGTAATTTAGAATTAATGTGGGCCCACTTTAGAGGACATTCGTATTCGTATACGTACTCTATTTATGGTGATTTTATGGAGGACTAAATTAAAGGCAATAAAGTGCATGATTAACAATATGTTGGAAGCTTGGAGCATCAACCAATTTTTTTAACAATTTTTTGTTTATGGGCATATAATTAATAATTATAGTAGAATCTCAAAAAAGTAATAGTTTTAAGATTATGAAAGATTTATTAATTTAATGGATATTAATTTGTTAATTTATAAAGATAATATTATATTTATAACAAGAATTTTTATGAAGTATAGAGGTAGTTTGATTAGAGAATGTAATGATTCTATTAAATTGTATGATAAAATTCTAATTTGATCTTAATTGAGTGAGTTGGTCACTTAATAATTCTTTGATTGAATTGTATGGCTGGATTGTGATTAGATATTAACTTATTAGAAAAGATTTTTGGAAGCAACATATTAAATTGATTCTTTGTCTAATTTCTCTTAAAATATCACATAGAATACAATATGACTTCTTATTTGGAAGCTATAAAGAAAGCAATAATAATCAATAAAATGTGTAAAGCATCCTATTAGTATAACAAAGAAAATCATAGATATATCACATGTATTTAATTTTTAATTTGTTAATTATTAATTTATGTATTATTTAGGTCCTATAAAAAAAAGATTTTTTTTAAAAGTTATTACCTAATAAATTTATTAAGTTATTAATTTACCACGTTGGTTTAAGTAAGGATTGACAAAAACTATTATTTAATAAATTATCAATTTATCGATTATTATTTTATCGAGCTTTTATTGTGTTCATAACAAAAAAAAAAATTGATAACAAATTAATTGTATGGCTGCTACTTAGGGGCTATTTGCTTTTTTTTTTTTTACTTAACTAACTTAATTTTAATCAATTAAGTCATTAACCCAATCTTTTGAACTTTTTCTCAATCTAAATAGTCTGAATGATATCATTAGAAGATATTTTTTAAAATATCCTTATCCAATTAATTAATTTTCATCCTTACCTAAATAAAGTTTAATAACTAGCATTATTATTTATCTTTATAACTTGTGATAATATAGTGCATTGATAGAATTGATAGACTATTATGATTGTTATCTTTTTATTTTCTTCAAATTAGCACTATTTATCTTCATAATTTTTTATAAATATTTTTCATATAAAACCATCATAAACTACAATAAAATTAATTAACATATACTAATTTAGAATATTAAAGGGTTGTACAACTGAATATGATTTATGTTATGATAATATATTGTCTTATTTATATTCTTTGATTTGTTTATCATTTATTTAATATTTATAATTTGTAAGGGCATAAATATAAAAGTATTAGTTTTTAGATTTTTTAAGTTTAATAACAAACAACTTAATATTTATTTTAATGATTCAAATAAAAAAAATATTTCATTTAGATTAAGATATTTATCTCTATCTAAAATTCAAATTAATTCATATTTATTCATATTTCAGACAACAAAAAAAATGCCATCTTAGTAAATAATGCACCATATTACGATCCAAAATAAAAAAATTATGAGAAGTTTTTCACTTATTGAAATTTAGAAACATTTTAAAGTCATAAATCAAATTTAAACCAAATCAAGTTGTCCTAATGTCACTAACAACACAACATTTTTCATACTCTATCAAAGTATCAACTACGCACACATTCACAAATTTGATAACACTCGGATTAACTATGTAGATAAATAAATGCTAATAACTTCTATACATAGGTGAGTATTGGACAAAATTCAAATTAATTTTTTAAGCTATACCTTCGATTCAAACTCTAAGTATGGATCAAATAAATATGGTTAAAAGTCATTGGACTAAACCCATTTTCTTTTCTTAATTGGCATAATATGACTTCAGGTTACTCTATTATAAACTATATTTTCAATATTAGGGATTATATAGATATTTCTTCAAATAACTGTTGAGTAAAGTTGTTTTGTCACATGTGTTAGTGATGACCAATGTGGCTTAAAACCACGTTGTTAAACAACAAGTCTAACCAGGGCCCAATTGTCTAATTAGAAGAAATCCAATCGAATGGAGGAGATCAAGGGTCCATTCGTATTGTTTTTGGAAAGTAAAAAAAATGATTTTAAAAATTAAAAGTTAATTTTAGTATTTAATTTTTTAAAAAAATTATTTTTAGTAAAACTATCCTATTTTTTAGTAGATTTTAAAAAATAGAGAAGGGATAATTTTTCAAAATTTAATTTTAAAAACCAGTTTTATACTTATTATAACTCCAAAACATCCTCATATATATTATAAAAATATAAAATTATGCTTATTCAATAAAGAAATAAAATCAAGAAATTTGAAGGATTAATATCATTATCAAAAATAATGAGATTACAAAATAAAAATATTTATTTTAATTATCAATTAATATATATGCACAATAAAAAAATTTATATATGTTTATTATAACTCCAAAACATCCTCATATATATTATAAAAATGTAAAATTATGCTTATTCAATAAGGAAATAAAATCAAGAAATTTGAAGGATTAATATCATTGTCAATAATAATGAGATTACAAAATAAAAATATATATTTTAATTATCAATTAATATATATGCACAATAGAAAAATTTATATATGTTTATAAATGTCTAAATAAATTTTATTTAATATTAAATCTACTTTATGTTCGTTTCAATCATTTGTATTTTTACAATAATTTAACAATATGATTTATTAAACACATGATATTTTTAAAACCTACAACACATTTGAAAATAAATTTTATTAAACATTTAACTAATTCTTTTGAGAACTAATTACACAATTAACTGTAATTATTTTAAAACTTACAATAAATTTGAAAATAAATTTTATTAAACATTTAATTAATTTTTTTAAGAACTAATTGCACAATTAACTGTAATTATTTTAAAAACTATTATATTACTACACTGATTTAAAAAACTATTATATTGCTAAACTGAAAGAAATTACTAACAAGGATAAGGTAGAAGGAAACGCTTAGAGAGTCAGAGTCAAAATGAAATATATATTCGTATATGACACATCAATCAATTATAAAAAATAATACACAGATAAAGAAAGGAGAAAAAGCAAAGACGAAGAAGTAGAGGCCAGAGAAGAGGCGCGGGTGGTTGTGGTTGTATTTCCGGTCATTTTATCTTCTCTCAAATCCACATTTAGTTTCCTCCTCTTATTTCTTTCGCTGCTATTATTTTATATCACACTTTTTCTTCAACCAAACATGGCCTTGCAATCATCAATCTCACCCATCATTGCTCATCTCAGCGCTGCTACAAAGCCGAGTTCGGTTCTTTCATCAAACAAAAACTTGCTCTTTGTTGATTTTGGTGGTCACTATTGTCAATCCAAGAGAATCAGACGGAGAATCGGCGTTTCTTGTAATCAAACAGTATTTTCTCGTTTGGTGAATAAGAAAACGTGGTCGTCTGTTAAAGCTGTACATGATCTTGAGCATACCACTTCTGCTCCTCAATCTGATTCCAAGCCAAAGGTTCATGTGAATGCTTAATTTGGAAACAGTCGATCATAGTGCGTCGTTTTTATTTCTTAAAATTAAACACAGTTGAAAAATAAAAAACAGAAGGACGTATCTCCTGGGTTTCTTTAATGTTCTTTTCTTATCATTCCTTTATTGTTCGGCTTCTATGATTATTATAAAATGATGCATTTCATTTGTTTTATACGTGAAATTCTGCCTGCTTAAACTGCAACTGTTGTTCTGAGCATGCATTGTGCATTATGAGATATTTGTATTTCTTGAAATGAACTAAAACGCTGTTTGGTTATCATTCTGACGGAAGAATGCTTTTATTTGATTTTAGAAGTAAGAATCTCTGTTACAGAATAATACTACACTATGTTTAGATATTGAAATTAATTATTTTATTTTATTTTTTAGATAGCCAACATGAGCAGAGCAAGTAGTTTTGAATAACTAACTAAAGTAATTTAGTTGGAAAAAAAAAATAAAATCAAGAAATTTAAGCCAGCGGTCCTAACAGAAATTGAATATGATGATGTGCTTTTTTTTTATTTTCCTTTTTATATATTATGAATTTCATTCTGGTTTAATATTATCAAACAAGATTGGGCATAATGTTAGGAACTAGAAAATGGTTATGAAATTCTTTTGAGGGACTGCTGTGAGCAAAGGAAAGCAATTCACCGGAGTTTTGATGCGATGTTATGCGCAGAGGAAATGGTTGAAGACGTAAAATTTGTTTCTTTTATGATGTTACTGGTTTAATTGTCTCATGCTGCATTGACTGTTAGCCAGGTTTGTGATATTTGATGTTTACATTAATGAAATTTAAGTGCATTTTAACCAATTTTAGTATCTGAGACGTTGGCATGATGGGGAATAAGGTTTTGGTAGAACAAGAAATGGCAGTGCAGTTAAAAGTGGTAATTGGGTGGGCTATCTGGTGTCATTTAACAGAAAATGGATAAATTCCATTTAATGCTGTAAAAAGAAGTTAAGGTTCTGGTTTCTTAAGGACACTGTTCTGTTGGATTGCTATTTGCTCCTCAATTTTCTTGATCTTTCTGTATTTTATATAATTAATTTTTTGTATTTTTTGACTTTAATAATTTTTTATGCTTTTATTTAGCTTTTGTGTTTGTGCATGTACTTATTGTGCTAGTACTGTGCTCTTGCTTTTCAGCATATTCTGAATCTTTATTACTTATTAGATGCAAAAGAGAAAAATCTATTAGCATCTCTGATGTCTTGCGCATAATTCATTTTATTGTTTGATCCTTGAGTAAGATATGCAAACTTTGAATTTTCATACTGACAATAAGCCATTACTACCGGATTATGTTTGTTTCTGGACAAAGTATCTTGGATAGAGGTATAACCCTTGTACTTTTTTTGTAACATTGTCTTTTGCTTTTACTATAAATAACGTGTTCTTATGCACTCATTCTAATTATATGTTGTCTTTATTTCTTTTATTGGATATTTTCCCTTTTCACCCCTATTGTGGTTCTCTGGCAATAGCCCATAGTCTCTGTTTTGATATTATTTGATGTTTTATTCATTTGTTAAGCTTTGAAATCAACTATTTCATGTGCTTATAATATGAAAATTATGATCAGAAGGTTGCCACCTTGGAGGACATAATTTCAGAAAGAGGAGCATGTGGCGTTGGTTTTATTGCCCATTTGGAAAACAAAGCATCTTATGAAATTGTTAAGGATGCTCTTACAGCTCTTGGCTGCATGGAACATCGCGGGGGCTGTGGAGCAGATAATGATTCTGGTGATGGTTCAGGATTGATGACTTCAATTCCATGGGATCTTTTTAACAATTGGGCTGAAAATGAAGGGATTGCTTCCTTTGATAAGTTGCGCACTGGTGTGGGAATGGTTTTCTTTCCCAAAGATGATGATCTTATGAAGAAAGCCAAAGAAGGTGATTGTTCATTTTATCTAATTTTCTTTCCTTGTGATTGCATTGATCGAGTGCGCATGAATTGTTATTTGAGGCAAAACAATTTTGTTTTTCACAGTTCTGCATCATTTTCTATTTGTTATTACCGACGTGAGCACATTGCACATCAACGGTTATTTGATGCTTCCTTTTGCATTTTCTATAGGTTCTGCATGAGGTTTATGCATTCTATGTTAGCTTAAATATCCTAAATGATATTTGGTTTCAATTAAGGAGGATAGAGGTTCATTCTATGTGCAGTGCTAGTATCCATATTGACCTTTGGATGGAGTTGATTATCACTATTTGGGGAGAGTAGAAATCTGAAGATCATACACTGCGCCTTCTTGAAGCCCATGCTAACAAAGTGGCACTGCTTGAGTCAAGAAAATTCTTGTTATTTCAGAGGTCTACATTAGTTTCAGAATCCTGATGAACATGCTCTCCTGTGCCACATTTGTGTGGAACGTTCAAAAAAGATTGAGGACCTGAAGATCACAGTTTGTGATCCGTTTGAGTGCTTAACTAATGGAAAGTTTGTTAAGAATTGAGAGTTTTACAACTTATAAAAGCAGGTTTGTGGACTTCTCCACAGATACTAGAATGTCTGGAGTTAGTCTTTTTCGTCTCTTTATAGATACTAGAATTTCTGGACTTCTTGATATTGCTGTTGATAATAATCATATGCATGCTCCTATATTGGCTACTTGAAGTAACCTGCTTATTTTTTATAAAAAAGGGAAAATTATAGTCTTCTGTAGCCTATAGTTGTATTAATTTCATGGAAGCTTATTAGCTGGATCATAGGAGATTCAGAGATGTGCTCAAACTCTATCTGATATTAGTCAATGCACAGTACATTTTTTTAGTAAGCTGCTGAAACATGGAATTATGCAGCTGTGCGATTTAAGTATTGAAGCCAGTTTAGTGTTAATTCTTCAGAAAAATGCTGTAATGTTCAGCTTAGACAAGAATAAATTAACAATGTGAATGGTTTTGCTATAAGAAGTTAATATATTGGGAGATGTAAATGGTATACCTCCTGGAATTGAACTTGTTTGTACCTCAGTTTTGTTCTTTTTGCGTGCAGTGTTGTAATGGAACCTTGTACCATTTATTCTGCCATCTTCTTAGTAATTGTAGTTTCCTTAGTTTATTTTTGTTTGGATTGAGGTTGCTCTTTGCTTCTTGTCTTTAGGACTTGTTCGAGACTAGTAGTTTTTACCATACACCAATGCACATATGATTAACTGTTAGTGAGAGTTTCCGTTTCTGCTGTTATTAGAAATAATGATACAACTTAGAGTTGAGGTAGCATGAATCTTCAAAGCATTGATCTTTATCTAGCCCTGTACATTAATTGTATTAATGAGCTGTACATTCTGTGTGAATCTCTCTATATGGAGTATTCAGTTGTTTAAATTCCTAATCTGTTGTTTGACCACACACTTTATTTGCTTCTGTAGTTATTGTAAATACTTTTAGACAAGAGGGCCTTGAGGTGCTTGGATGGAGGCCTGTTCCTGTGAATACATCAGTAGTTGGTTATTACGCAAAAGAAACAATGCCCAATATACAGCAGGTGTTTGTTAAAGTTGTGAAAGAAGAGAGCGTTGATGACATTGAACGCGAACTGTACATCTGCAGGAAATTGATAGAAAGAGCAGCAGCATTGGAAAGTTGGGGGAATGAGCTTTATTTCTGCTCTTTGTCAAACCAAACAGTTGTTTACAAGGGCATGCTTCGTTCTGAAGTTCTTGGGTTGTTTTATGGTGACTTGCAGAATGAGCTCTATAAAACCTCTTTTGCTATATATCACCGGAGGTATAGTACAAATACTAGCCCCAGATGGCC
The DNA here is from genome assembly GCA_030449905.1 of Luvunga scandens. Lineage (NCBI taxonomy): Eukaryota > Viridiplantae > Streptophyta > Magnoliopsida > Sapindales > Rutaceae > Luvunga > Luvunga scandens. The sequence continues at coordinate 302,850 of JASUUG010000193.1, read as the reverse complement.
TCTTGCCCAACCCATGAGGTTGCTTGGTCATAATGGAGAGATCAATACTATACAGGTATGATTTCTTGAAGTATCTTTGCTGAAAGAATATGCTGTAGATTTCATATGGTAGCAGGTCTATTTATATAAATTGCTGAAATATAAATGTAGGGAAATTTGAACTGGATGCAATCTCGCGAAGCCTCATTGAAGTCTCCTGTTTGGCGTGGTCGTGAAAATGAAATTCGTCCTTTCGGCAACCCGAAGGCCTCAGACTCTGCAAATCTTGATAGTACAGCAGAAGTACGCATCGTTTTAAGTTTCATACATTTGCAAAGAGTTTGTTTTAGTAGTTTTTGTTAACGATGAGTCATTTGAAACATATAACTGCAACAAAGATATGAAAAAAAAAAGTTCATAATGTGTTGAGAATCTGTGTTTTTTTTTCCCTTTTTTGGGCAGAGTCCCTAATATTTTACAGTTTCTTTCTTAAAGCTAATAAAACTTTTCTAATACGAACACAGGAGAAAACTATCATTTATTTGATCTCTCTAAATTTAGATGTAAATAGTTGTTCTCACTCGTTTGATTTCTTTAGGGGACTCTTGGACTATGCCATATTCTTAATGAGATGATTTAGCCTTTCAGGCAGCTTTCATGGAACTGTCTGCTAGTCTTTGTTCCCATTCATTTCTTTTTTGGGGTCTACCCGTGTAGTTGACTGTCACCATTAAAAATTCACTCAAATGGAGTTTTTCTAGTATTCCAGGATCTCATTTAAAATTGCCATCCACAGTTTATGTTTTCCCTTCATGAATTTAACCAGAGAAGCTTGATATATACCCTTTCAAGGACTCCATGTATTGAATTTAAGCAGACTAAGACTAATATGGTGGAAGATTTGAGAATCAGTGAGGGCTCCAAATTAGACACGTATAGCGGTTTGTATTAGCTGGTTTTTCTATTATTTCCTGAAGATCACTACTGTGATTAGGATAGGATTAGTTTCCTTATTTGTCCTGATTTGAAAAACTTTCTTGTCCCTTTTAAGGCCTTGTACTGATTCAGAGAATAGCACCTGCATGCATAGTATAACTCCTCAAACCTAAATTCCTTCAAAAGTTACCCACAAGATGCACCACCACTCTCTCACAGGCCCTACCTAAAATTTTCAATTCAACCAGCCACATCAACAGCATTGTCTCTCTTGTGCACATGAATGGTTCTAAGAAGGTGAGAAAGAAGGAACCCCTAGAAATTCAGGAACAAAAGCTTGTTGCAAATACACCGGTTTTTTCTTGTTGTAAAAGATCCATTTAATATCTTGCTAAACTATCAGTCCCTGGACTGGTTCTTCGAAGAGCATGGTTTTGAATATGATCCATGCTAAATATGTTCTTTCCTTTCACCTTTCAGTGCTTGTAGCAAGTCCTTGACTGAACACCTGTATTTTTGGTTGGTTCAATTGTGCCCACATGATTATTCAATTTCTCATAAAATTTAACTAGTTTCATTCATTTTTGTGTTCAGTTGTTACTAAGAAGTGGTCGTATTCCTGAGGAGGCTTTAATGATTCTTGTCCCAGAGGCATACAAAAATCATCCAACTTTGTCAATAAAATATCCCGAGGTATTTTCTTTTGATGATTTGAAGTTTTATATGCTTCTAAGATTCTGACTTTTGAAAATATCTTCTATTTTAGTGCATTGCTGATTTCTTCATTTTTAACTTAAAATTGACTAACTTTTTGGGTTACAACTGATTGGTGCATTACAAAATATATTCATTGCTTATTGCTAGAAACAACCAATTGAATGAAGTCTTGATCCTGACCATCTGGTCTTATATAAATGAATTCTTCTGACCTGACAGCTCCACTTGGGTCTTAAAATTTGTCCTATTGTACACCATCATGTTTGTGTAGTCGCTACAATCAACTTTTTGTTATCATTCCTCTTTCCCCCTTCATATTGTGCTTATAACAATTTTTATCTTGAATCAGTGGCATGGACTCAATTGTTCTAATACCTTCATACTGTGGTTCTAACAACTTTTATCTTGAATCAGTGGCTTGCAATCAATTGTTCTAATACCTTCATATTGTGCTTATAACAACTTTTATCTTGAATTAGTGGCATGCACTCAATTGTTCTAATCTAACTTTCTCACCTTCCGATTTTAAAAGTAATGTAATTTTATTTTATGCTAGACATGACCAACAATGCTCTTTTTCACTTCTCCTTAGGTGATTGATTTTTACGACTATTACAAAGGTCAGATGGAAGCTTGGGATGGGCCTGCATTACTCTTATTCAGGTATCGTAACTTTTATCATTTGTTAGCCTCTCCTAATTAAACACTTGTTTGGTATTGGGGTGTTGTGGTCCTCTGGAAAAAAAAAAGCTGTATCTATGAGATAAACATTGATAGTGTTAAGTATATATGACTTGGAATAATAATTTGACAACAATAGTAAAGACATCATCGGTTTTCCATCATACATGTGTGGGATAAAATCAACTTAGCTTGCAAACGCCAATTGCAAGAGTTTAAGCTACTACTACTTAACCACAATACCTAACAAAGCCCAAGTATTGGAAATTTATAAATAATTCAATCACTGACAAATATGCGGATTTGTGTCATTGTCATTATTTGGTTAAAGGAATAACTGTGGACAATAAGAAAAAAGGCACAATTTGGAACTTGCTTTGAAAGGAGTTCAATCAAGACTAGCCAGTGCAAAAAGAACAGTGCAGTCATTCTGTATGCATCGATTATGACTAAAGTTGACAAATGTACAGTAATGGCCATACAAGAATTTCAGACACTAATTTTCTATCTGATGGTAGTAAAGCTATAGTAGATTTCACAAAGTTCTAATCTGCTATGTGAAATGAACTGTTGTAGATATGCTGCTGGCTGGAAAGTCTACAAATAACATATATCAGTGTTATCTAGTTTATGTGTGCGAAGGCATTATGAAACTAAAAGTAAAAGATTTTTATGAACTATTCTCCATTATACGATACTATCTTGGACTTTGAATTAATTTTGATCAATGAAAATTTGCTAGTGCTTGAGCTTCCTTAAAGACTTTCAATGACCAAAACCTTTTTACCAATAATCTAGAATACCAATCATTCTTGTGAACACTTCTATCTCTTTCATGCATTTTAGTTCACTTTTGCAGTGCCTTTTTTTCCCCTTGATTCCCATCCCTTCCAGATTGATTTCCTTCTTTCTAATAGTTGGTTTTAATTCATTTGCACAGTGATGGAAAAACTGTTGGAGCTTGTCTTGATAGGAATGGTCTTCGCCCGGCTAGGTATTGGCGGACAATTGACAATGTGGTCTATGTTGCTTCTGAGGTGCATTCTATATCTTCTTTTATTTGCAATAACCAATTATTTGTGAATTGACTTGGGGGTTGAGTGGTTAGTTCGCAACTCTGCCAAGCTGTGCTCTTGACTTATTGGCTCTGGAAACTTGTGTTCTACTGTTTAACATATAGCGGGCTAACAGCTGCACATCCCATGGGAAAAGCTAAATAATTCTTTCATTAAAAGGAAAGACATCAAAATTGGCTAATGACATTATGGTAAAAAAGAGAGAGGTTCAAATTACATGCACATTTCAAAGTACTACATATATAATTTATGGCTTTGGGAAAGTCAAAAGGTTAAATGGTTAGTCTTGGAACAAAATATAAATGGAAGGGAAGAGAAAAGACGTTTTATTTCTCTGCTTATCTCATTTACAGAAATTACATGAATATATATATATAGATTAACTTAACTACCAACACCCAGATATTAATTAATCTAACCACTATCTACTGACACTCAACCACTAATAGTCGTTAATTAACATCTGTTTACTAATTGTAACTAGAGAACAATTATTATTTTCTCCAGTTCCTAACATAGCACTTTCCAACAAGTATGATGTTAAATTACTAAAAGCTTGATATCCCGATGACTTCACTCTTGAAGGGAAATAGCTACATGTGAAAAGAGGCCATATTAGCAAATTACTTACACTTGTTCTATACAATTTAAGTCGTATTTGGTTTGAAAGCAGTTGCATCATTTAGTTTTATTTTTTTTTAAAAAAGAGGTGTTTTATTTGGTGGTGGGGAGCAAGCCCAAATTGATTTCTTAGCCTTTACCATCCCTAGGGCTTGAACTTGGGTGGCCAGCTAAAAAAAGCTGCTTGAAAACCACTCCAAGCATCAGTTGTTTCATTAATTGTTATGCCATATATAATTAACATGGTTGATTGATTGTTCTGTGTTAAATGTTTTGAAACTGTGGTGATTTTGGAATCATAGTAAATGAGGTACCAATTATTCCATTTCTCCAATCTAGGTTGGTGTTTTACCGATTGATGATGCAAAAGTTACCATGAAAGGCCGTCTAGGTCCTGGAATGATGATAGCGGTGGATCTGCAGAGTGGCCAGGTTTGTGCAGCAGTTTCATTTTGTTTTGCTTGGAGCATTTACACTTTTTGTAAAGGAAGTAGTTGTGTTTTCGAAAACTATTAAATATCATTTACCAATATCATCCACCTTGAAGAACTTCTGAAGTGTTTAATTTAACTTCTATTTTCTCTTGAAGTCCACATATCGGTTAATGAAGTTTTCTTTTGGTGTTTGTAAAGGACTCTCAAATTGTTAATTATTTTGTTGCCTTCTGCCTTTTTATGTGTATTGTCATTGGTGGCATACATCCTTCATTCTTTTACTTTTTAAGATATATTTCATATCTGGGAATATTGGGATAACTAATGGTGTCCTTTGCGAATCAGAAGTTTCATCACATGAAAGTCAACTCTAAATCTTTAACATACAATGTTAACTAGCTGGGTTTGGAAAATTTAGAGTAAAATTGACCATGATTTTCCAGGTTGAATGCTCTGTAGGGTAGTTGACATGCATTTTATGGGGACTATCTATTGGCTCAAAACAAACTTCAGAGCTGTCAAGTGTTGTTCGTGCGTTCCAATAGTAAGAAACTTTTGATTAATGGGTATAGTTATTTAATTTCTTTCCTTTGGTGATCCTAGGGTTATCATATTTTATGAAAGAAAATGAAGCTGTGCTCTGTTTGTTGTAAATGCACTTTTCATTCCTACCTTACTTCCTAAACATTTGTTTATGAAGGATTTTAATTTTTTGGTTTCTCCTCTTCATTTGCTTTCAGCAAATGATGGCATTTGATTCTGAAAGAATGCAAGAAGTTTCAGGGTTACACAGTGTTAAAATTTAATTTTGTTTCCGAAACATTCATTTCATAGGTTTTTGAGAATACAGAGGTCAAAAAGCGAGTAGCTGCTTCAAATCCCTATGGAAAGTGGGTTGGTGAAAACCTGCGAACCTTGAAGCCTGTAAACTTCTTCTCAGCTACAGCTATGGACAATGAAGCAATCTTAAGACACCAACAGTAAGTTAAGACTTTTTTGGCTGACTTAAGATGTGGTACAGATCATAGCATTGTTCTAATAAGAGATGATTGCCTTAGGATTTTTCTTACTCTTGTGAACTGTGTTCGAAGCTTTCTAGCTGGGGTTCCTTTGACAATGCATAGAATTTCCCTTTTTAATTTCTGTCTGCGTTCTGCAATAGCAAGTTAGTTTTATTTTTTCCTTTTCTTTTTGCTTATTGATTTTAGTTTTATTTTTTCCTTTTCTTTTTGCTTATTGATTTTAGTTTTATTTTTTCCTTTTCTTTTTGCTTATTGATTTTTAAGGTTCTTCTCATGTACGCTAACCGTGTAGGTCTGTTGTCATATATTTGATGTATGATGGGTTTATTACTTAGAGGGGAGATGAAAGACCGTGAATGTAATGTGCATACATGCTGCTTGAAGTGCCCTCATATAAAGATTATGACGAATTAAAATCCAAGTTGTCTGGGAGTAAATTAAGCTGAGATAAGGATGAACTTGGTTGAAGTTTTGTCAAGGTTTAAAATATACTGATGGTCTTTTTTCTTATCAGCTTCAACTTTTAGAATTAATTACGTCTCAACATGTTATAGGGATGATCAAGAGGTTTTGTTTTGGAATCCCTTTCTTAAGTTAATTATATGGTAGCACAAAGCAAAGTTAGACTTGTGTTTGGATCCATGTATGTGTTTGTATGTTTTTAGATTCTTGCTGGGCCTTTTGTTTTTCTGGTGTTCAATTCTAAAAATTTGATGAACTCATGATGATAGGACTGTTTTGTAAATCTTTGGGTCATTCTTTAAATATTTATGCACACACACACACACACACACACATAAAGAAAACTACTTGTAGGTGGTATTTGTTGGCAAGCTTAATAGTGTAACACATTTTGGAGCTCTGGATAAACTAGCATGGAAAGTGTCCTATTGTTTTTGTGTAATTTGTGGCAAATAGAACTGGGTTTATATATCCCTATTGATGCATTCTTGATCAGGGATGATGTGAAAAGGCGTACTCTTATTTTATGAAATAATTCACCTCTTGAATGGTTCATATCATTTTGCACTTTGATGGACCAGGGCATTTGGATATTCTAGTGAGGATGTGCAAATGGTTATTGAGACTATGGCTGCACAAGGGAAGGAGCCTACATTTTGCATGGGGGATGATATTCCGTTGGCAGTTTTGTCACAGAAGCCACATATGCTTTACGATTATTTTAAGCAACGGTTTGCTCAGGTTTGCTCAAAACAATATTATTCTGGATGAATTCTAGCGACTGGAACCTTTTCCTTTAATTGATTGTTATTTGGTGTTCAGCTTTTTGCGATTCAAAATTAGAATTTTTGCCCTTTTTTCTGTATGATGTTAGCTGGTGCTTAGTTTTGTCACTGCATTTTTAATTTTCTGTTTGAATTACCACATATAGCAGCAGCTTTTCACTGAATTCAATATGGAGATATAGATGAGTTTTTGGAGCTCATGTTTTAACTAATGAGAATGTTTTCAAATTTCGTATTGAATGGTTAATGTTATAAATTTGATCTTAGAAGTATGTATTTCTGACTAGAATTAGAAGTACGTATTTATTGTTACACATTCTCATTAATAATACATACTGAATGTCAGATATAAATAGTATCTGTAACGAATTGCGAATTTTTTGAGTAACAATTTACTAGTATTATAGTTTTGTAAATTTAAGTTTCGCACTTATTTATTAGACATTTTGATTTTATTTCTTAATTTTTGCCATACCTTGTCATTAATTCTGTGTATGTAAAATAATATGCCCCCCCTTTTCTTTTCCTGCAAGCTAATTGCTCTGCCCCATGTATGTGCAGGTTACTAATCCGGCTATTGACCCTCTAAGAGAAGGATTAGTTATGTCTCTCGAAGTAAACATTGGGAGACGAGGCAACATTTTAGAGGTGGGACCTGAAAATGCTTCCCAGGTTTGTTGGCATGTTCTTTCTGCCTTGCAGTCTACTGGTGTTTATTATGCTTTGCTGAATTTCACAAAAATTGCTGTTTAAAAGTTTATTCATCAGGGAGTTTCTTGTTTCTTTTGATATTTAAATTAGGTTATTCTGTCTAGTCCTGTACTGAATGAAGGAGAATTGGAGTCATTGCTCAAGGATCCACTCTTGAAACCTCAAGTCTTACCTACATTTTTTGATATACGTAAAGGAATTGAAGGTTCCTTGGAGAAGACACTTTATAAACTATGCGAAGCTGCTGATGATGCTGTTCGAAATGGTTCCCAACTGCTTGTTCTGTCTGACCGTGCTGATGAGCTGGTAAGTTTCTTTAGTTTTATTTGTGTATTCATATGGAACTTTTACTTTCCAGTCCTCACCTATTTAGGACTCACTGGTGCTGTGAGAATCAGCTACTGTTTCATTATATTGTCGCTGATCACTCTATAAGACACGATTTTAGTGTATTGTTCCTATTAATTTTTATGTCATCAGAATGTCGTAAGGATGCTGCCAACTTTGCTTGTTTCTCCGTAATTGCATCATTGCATCATTGATTGTGCTAGAGTAAAGTTTTGTATGCTTTTAAAAGCTAAAGTTATAGTTTGACCTTTTCTTTTTTCAATTTCCAATTTTCCACCTAAACAGTGGTTCACTCCTTTTTCTTGTATGTAGACACATGCTTACATGAGTGCATCACATACCTACTTGTGTTTTTTTGTGCAGTTTATCACATTGTTATATTCTCTCTTTGATGCTTAGGTTGATCTACTGAGTTTGATGCTTCTATTATTGTCTGTTATTTAATGTGGTCTGCTATACCTTTTTAGCTTTATTATTTTTATTTTTATGTCTTCTTTTTTCCATGCATGTCTTATTTATTCTGTTTTTCGGCCAGGAACCAACTCGTCCTGCAATCCCTATACTTCTTGCTGTAGGAGCTGTACACCAGCATCTTATTCAGAATGGTTTGCGAATGTCAGCTTCCATTGTAGCAGACACTGCTCAGTGCTTTAGCACACATCAGTTTGCCAGTTTGATAGGATATGGAGCAAGGTTAATTCTTTTTCTTTGTTTGAACCCTTATTAAACATTTTGAGGTGCACTTTTGGTTCTCACTTTTTGTCCTTTTATAACAGCATCTCAATTATTTAAGACAGCTAAAAGATGCATCCTGGCCCTTACGCAATTGAAGCCTATAAAGATTCCCCAAAAGCTGCACTCTTTTCCCAATACAATTCACGTTCTCCTCCTTCTCCGTCTTCAATGATTGTTCTATCTCTTTCTTGACCCACTAACCCAAAACAATGCCATCACACAGTACTTGTGTAGAGCGAAAATTTTATCAACTTCGCCAAAATCCTGACAATCCCCAAATATACAGGGTTGGCAAAATCTCGGGCTCGGGCATGTCCTTTGTTGGGCTGGGCTTTTTTTGAGCCAAGATTAAAACCCGAATTTATATGTTACATTTTAATTTAATTAAAATAAATCAATATACACCTTTTGAATTTTTTTTCATTATATTTTGCAAACTTATAATACATAAAATTTTGTATTTATTAGATTAGGCTTTTAAAAGTTAGCTAAAAGGTTTTAAAACTTTAAATATATGTTATGGGTGGGTTAAATAGATATTAAGAGGTGTATTTTAATTAATATAAAATGTATTTCTTTTAATTTTATAGGCATTTATCGGGCCTTGGGAGGGCTCGGTCTTTTTTGGCGGAGCATGAGCCCAGCCCTGCAAGTTTAGAAAATATGGCTGGGTCGGGCCAGGCTCAGGTTGGGCAGGCTTTTTCTGCCATCCCTACAAATATAGAGATAGGAGAATTTGAACCGTGCAAGAGATTCTAATTTTGTTGAAGAGCTTCAAACTGCAATTTAAAGCAATTCAGCAAATAGTGAAATACTACTTTTTCAATGGTTCTCTCTTTGTGTTTAAGAGAAAAAAAATATTCGACACATGTCAAGTGTGGAGTTTATGCAGTCAGGAATCTCTAGAGTTATATTCAATTTATAACTTTTTCATATCTATTGCATGGAATGACCTTGAAGGGTTTTATATCCATTGAAACTTAAGTTGCTGAAGTTTGTCGAACTTCTTTTTTGGTGTCATGTTACTTGAATTGATTATAATGTTAGTTTTAATATGCTTGAAATCATTTTTTCTTTTGGGAGTTTTTAACCTGAGTATGCATTAGTTTCTGTCCCTAAAATCATCTTTTCAGTGCTGTGTGTCCATACTTGGCACTAGAGACTTGTCGACAGTGGCGTCTGAGCAGTAAAACTGTGAACTTGATGCGAAATGGGAAAATGCCTTCTGTGACAATCGAACAGGCTCAAATGAACTTTTGTAAGGTCAGTATACCTCTGATAGGTTGATTCATTTGTGAAGCCTTATCTTATTTATTTATTGTTCAGTAGTGATAGGTGCACAAAAAGTAGCACACCAGCACTACAGGACAAAACAATTTCACTGTAAGACAAACCTTTTTTACGTCTCTTATAGTTTTTGTGCTAATTTTTTTTCACTCTTTTTGCTACGCACGTAATTATTCTTATTTTCTTTTTCAGTATAGTTGTTCTGACAAGTAACAATTGTAGTTTCTCATGGGTTATGGGGTTGGGGCGGCCGCCTGACCCCTAGTTTAAGGCATGACGGGGCCTTACCATGGTCCGAGTCATTGTGGGAGTCTGGGTTATCAAAAAAAAAAAAAAATTAGTTCTTTATTTTCCAATTACAAGTCTCTTTACAGTCTAATCCTGTAAGTGTATTTGGTCAACATTACTCGTGTAGTTTTCCAAGCCATACAAAAGCACCATGAACACTCCTCAAGACGATTAGCTACAAGATTTTCTAATTTTTAATAATTTCAAGTATGTATGTTTAGGAGCCAGCCACTATAATGTAAAGTGTAAATGAAATGCAGCAACTGAAAGTTGTTTCGATGCATGAAAGGGTCTCAAACTATTGTGGTGTCCGTAATGAGGCCAACTGAGAGAGGGAGCTCTATTTAAAAAGGGAGAGAGGTTCAGATTTGTAAGGGCAGTGGGCCTCTTGTTCATTTTCTTTGCAAAGATCTTTGCCATTTCTTTGGAAATGGAATCACTACACATTAAGCAGTTGAGAATTCATTTTCTTTTGAAAGACTGTTTTAATGCATTTTGACCTGAGTCCCACGTCACCAGCCACCTATGATTGTTCTGATTGAATTAGTTTTTGTTTTTTTGGGTTTATTCTATATGTTAATTTAATCTAAAACGGCTTATGACTATTCCAGGCAGTTAAATCTGGGCTTCTCAAAATTCTTTCTAAAATGGGCATTTCATTGCTTTCAAGGTAGAAGATCTGACCAAATATTTATTTTCTTTATTACTCTATATTTTACATACATTGACAGTTTACTTACTAGTGCTTGGTATTCAGTTACTGTGGTGCACAGATATTTGAGATATATGGATTAGGGAAGGACGTCGTTGATCTTGCATTTTCTGGGAGCGTATCAAATATCGGTGGATTAACTTTTGATGAGGTTAGAATGCATCAAAACTAAAGCGAATCTTCTTCTTCTTCCACCTTTTTCTTAATTTTTTTTTTTTAAATTGGTTCTGCATGATACAAACATACCTTATGCAATTATATCTACAAGCTTTGATCTATAATTAACTTGAGATCATGTGAAAAGTTTATGTTTAACATGTATCTTAGATTTGTCCATTCTGAGAATACTCGGGGTTTAAGTTTTAACCCAGATTAAGAGTAAAATTATTTGCAAAGGAAGACTCAAAAATTCTTTCATTTGTGATAAAATTAATTTCTCATGTGTTCTTATTTTGATCAGCTAATTGATTTGTTCTTCCAAATTTCTGTAATTGTGGTTTCTCTGTTTTTTCTGGATTGTCTTGCTGGTTGATTTATTATTCTAAATTTCTGTAATAGTGATTTCCCTGTTTTTTCTGGATTGTCTTGCTGGTAGTTAACTGCAGATTTTGGAAACTGTTGTTCTGGTTGCTTTGCAGGGGAGATTTGATTATCAGATTGATAATACTGCCAACCTTAAAAAATTTTCTTCCTACTTTCATCTCAAACATGTACCATTTTATTGTTGACTTCTTTGTCTGTTCAATTTTGTTACTGAAATCTTATTTTATTGCAGCTGGCAAGGGAGTCGTTGTCTTTCTGGGTGAAGGCTTTCTCCGGAGATACAGCAAAAAGATTAGAAAATTATGGATTTATACAATTTAGACCTGGAGGTATAACTTCCCGTAAAACATGATTAAATTCTACATGCTCTTATGAAATTAGCTGTTGTCTGAACCAAAACCTAGAAAAAAGTTAAAATTCTAGGTAAATTTTCTTAGCAATGAGCAAATTAATTCTTGCTTTAGTTTAATCTGATACGGATTAGTTATAGTGTAATGAAATCTTGCCTGTCCAGTTGAAAATTTAAATATTGCTTGTAGTTAACAGAACTTAATTATTCTTGTTTATCTATAATGTTATGAAGACTGTTTTAACGTATTTTCTAATACTCTTTTATATTTTTCAATATTGCTTTGAAGGTGAGTATCATGGAAATAACCCAGAAATGTCGAAATTGCTTCATAAAGCTGTTCGTCAAAAGAGTGAAAATGCATTTTCAATTTATCAGCAGCATTTGGCTAACCGGCCTGTGAATGTGAGTATTGATTTTATGTTTTATATTGTTCTTTTTGGTTTGGGTTCTGATAACCAACTTTTTTTAATTATTTGAAATCTACATATTATTTATCTTTCAACTTTATTTGTAGGTTCTTCGTGACCTTCTTGAGTTCAAAAGTGATCGTGCTCCTATTCCTGTCGGAAGGGTTGAACCTGCTGCTACTATTGTTCAAAGGTTTTGTACCGGTGGAATGTCACTGGGTGCAATTTCAAGAGAAACTCATGAAGCCATTGCCATTGCCATGAATAGACTAGGAGGGAAATCTAATTCAGGAGAAGGTGGAGAGGTAGTTTGTTCACATTTTATGAGTAAAATGACGCACAATTATCATAAAAACTCTCACTTTCGTCGAAGTTTGCTTATATTTTGGCAACCATGAAACATCAGGAAAAATGCTTTGATGCTAATGCTTACTTTTTATTTTTTATTTAACTTTTAGATTGTTTTAATCCAGGATCCTATTCGCTGGAGCCCACTTACTGATGTTGTTGATGGGTACTCTCCAACTCTACCGCATCTTAAAGGTCTTCAAAATGGAGATACTGCTACTAGTGCTATTAAACAGGTCCTGATGCTCCTACTCTCAAAAGATTATATAAAAATATTCTATTTCATAATTTTTCATTCTTTCCTAAGACACTTACTATAGCTCTTAAGTAAATATTTATTTTTTAAAAAACTTACAAGATGCAATAGTGTTCTTAATCTCATGGAAGTGCATGTTAACAGTGATGGTCGTTATCGGGGAGAAGTTTATCAGTTTTTGTCTTTCAAAAGAGAAAGATGATAGAACTTTTATTTTTAGCTCGTGTCCCTCTTTATAGTCAATTTCTTAATTAAAGACTCCTATTTCATCTTCTTCAGGTTGCTTCAGGCCGGTTTGGTGTAACTCCAACATTCTTGGCCAATGCTGATCAGTTGGAAATCAAAATTGCACAAGGTGCAAAGCCGGGGGAAGGAGGCCAGTTGCCTGGGAAAAAAGTTAGTGCATACATTGCAAGGTTGAGAAATTCTAAACCTGGTGTTCCACTTATATCTCCACCTCCGCATCACGACATTTATTCGATTGAGGATCTTGCCCAATTGATCTATGACCTTCATCAGGTAGTCCTCTGCTGCATCTTGAATCTCTTAAGTAACATTTATATATCCCAGACAACTAAGAGAGATCTCTGACATCTGCTAAACAAAAAGGTTAACCCTAAAGCTAAGGTGTCTGTAAAGCTTGTGGGAGAAGCTGGAATTGGAACAGTTGCTTCTGGGGTTGCCAAGGGTAATGCTGATATTATACAGGTATTCACCCATAATCTTCTGTTCACCTGAGTCAAGCATTGTATCTTTAAGTTGTTTGGAAACAACTTTTCTTGCTTTATTTGTCTATATTTATAACCTCTTAGGAAACAGTGTGCGCAGCAGAATATAGCAAAAATTCTTTGGATCAATATGAACAATAGCGCTGAAATATTACTGCATCCTTATTTGCTTCGAGTGTTCTGGAAGCACAATTTATTTTGAGGACCTTTGTCAATGTGATTTGAGTTGTCATGAATATCAGTAGTTGATAATTTCTGACTTGTTAACCAAGCATTTCATAAAATTCTGAAATATCGTTATCAATTCTTTGTCATCGTTATCACCAAAATCTGGTAACTGAAACCTAAATTTTCTTTAACCAATCTTTAAAAAGTTCACGGTTTGTATAGAACTAAGGTACATTATATCTGTACAATAGGAACCAATCGAATATATATCAATGTAATTTTCCAGATAGCATTTTATTATTGTAAAACTACATTTTTATCATTGACAGTGTCCCAGGAAACACAGTAAAATAACACTCAATAGGCAATTGTTAAAGCCATGGACGGAATTGTTTCTGCAGCATCTGCAAATGTTGTTGTCTGGTTGTTATGCCATGAGAGCAATAAGTGCTACTGTGGCAATAACTTGCTGCACCCATGGCATAACGCCATTCACACTTTAATAATCCTTTGTATCTCATTTTTCTGAGGAGCCATTCATATATTATTTCCTAATGTATCTATATTTTCCCCCTTTTTGCAGATATCTGGGCATGATGGTGGAACTGGCGCCAGCCCTATTAGTTCAATAAAGCATGCTGGTGGTCCTTGGGAACTTGGACTTACGGAAACGCATCAAGTAATTATTTGATGCTGTATTGAATTATGACAATTATTCTTCTTTTATAAGATGCCTTAGGAGCACATTGATTGATGGCAATCTTTTGCAGACTCTCACTGGAAATGGACTGAGAGAAAGAGTAATTCTCAGAGTTGATGGTGGCTTCAAAAGTGGAGTTGATGTCTTAATGGCTGCAGTAATGGGTGCTGATGAATATGGGTTTGGTTCTGTGGCAATGATTGCTACTGGATGTGTTATGGCCCGCATTTGCCATACAAACAATTGCCCAGTTGGTGTTGCCAGTCAAGTGAGAAAGAAAACCCTATTGTTCTATAATGTTTTCGTTTTGATCTTTTTTATTTCGGGGGAGAACTGTGGTGATCTTCATTATTTATTTTTTTTCCCCCACTTTGTCTTCAGAGAGAAGAACTGCGTGCACGATTTCCTGGTGTGCCTGCTGATCTTGTTAATTTTTTCCTTTATGTAGCTGAGGAGGTAATACATCTGCCTACTCTTTCTATTTTTATGGTTTTCAGTTTTTCTTCTTTACTTTGTTCTGTACATATCTCCAGTTCTATTACCTTAATGATTCAACATAAAATGGCATTCACCTTCACTGTATTCTTCAATGCTTTTCTGTACAATGTTGTTTAGGTTAGAGGCATGTTGGCACAACTGGGTTATGAGAAGTTGGATGATGTAATTGGAAGAACTGATTTGTTCAGGCCGCGGGACATCTCTCTAGTGAAAACTCAGCATCTTGATCTCAGTTATATTCTCTCCGTATGTATAATTCATTACTAATTTTCCCACCGTGTGTTTCCTATTGTGGAAATGCCTATGGAATTTACTTGTAATATATTTCTACATTTATTTTCAGAATGTTGGATTACCAAAATGGAGCAGTACGGAAATAAGGAATCAGGATGTTCATACGAATGGGCCTGTACTGGATGAGGTTTTACTTGCAGATCCTGAGGTAACTCATGGCTGATGATTGTGAGCATCGATTTAGTTGTTGATCTAGTGGTCATCTTGGGTGGGCGGTCTTGACCATTCTAAATGATGGACAAGAGAAAAATAAATAAATAAATAAACTTGTATTATTTGTTTTTAATGCAAATTTGTCAAATATGGTTAATAATGATAGAGAAGTATAAGAGGCCTAAAGATAGGTAAATAGCGGTTCTGTGCATTGGCCAAGGCCATACAACTGTAATGAAATCCTGCATTTTTTCTCATATTGAATGTATCTCCTTAGATTTTTCAAATGAACCCTTGATCTGTTGCGTCCACAGCAAGGGGCCAACCACTGGCCTATCCTTTGAAATATTTAAGTGTGCTGTATCACGTCTAACTGCATTCATATCTTATTCATGGGTTTCTATTGTTCCAACAAGTGCTGTCATTTAGAAAAGTTGCCACTGTGTTTGTGGGAGGTTGGGTATGACCCACTCCTGCTGGAACCTCTGGGGTCCACCCAGGTGTTAAATAAACTAGAAAAAGGGCATGTAATTATCTTATATTTTAACCAAAGTATTCTTCCATGTATCCCCCTTTATAGCTTGCATAATACTGGTATTACAGATGCTGAAACTGAGTTTACCTAGTGTTTGAACTAAAGGGACTAATCTTTTACACATGAATTCATAAAATTTCCAATGTGAAATGAGAAGGAAATAAACTATATGTCAACATCATATCTTGCAGTTTGTTGATCCAATGGTTATTATCAAACATGTTGAAAGATAGAATACATCAAATGATGCTACTTAATGTTTAAGATCTCTCCTATGCACTGCACTGATGGCAACTCTTGATCCTATTGTATGATCATCTAGATATCTGATGCAATTGAGAATGAGAAAGTGGTTCACAAAACCTGTAAGATATACAATGTGGACCGAGCTGTTTGTGGGCGTATAGCAGGTGTGATCGCGAAGAAATATGGAGACACTGGTTTTGCTGGGCAGCTAAACATAACGTAAGATGTGGCTTGACCATGGTTTATGTCAACAAAGTGAAAGATGCATAACTTGATAAGTTTTTACTCATTTCAAGCTAAACGAAAAACTTTTTTTTTTTTTCTACAGATTTATTGGGAGTGCTGGGCAGTCATTTGCATGCTTTTTGACACCTGGGATGAGCATTCAACTGATTGGAGAGGCCAATGATTATGTGGGAAAGGTATTCTCTAAACAAATTTTAATCTTCGCATACTATTGCAATTTTAGTGTTACGAAAGTATAACTTGGTTCACCTTGTTTTTTAATTGGTTAGGTCAGGAGCTTATGTTTTCGGAATTTTCCTTAGCTTTCGTTTAAGATGAGAGATTTGACTTCAGTTGGCTGATTTTAAGAATTGTATTTGACAATGAACTCCTACATTTAAGCATTTTTACAAGATTGATAAGTTTGATATTTATTTAATTATTTCATATTAAGATGATTAGCATCTGGACCTTTAGACAAAATTTTGATGTTAATTTTTGTGCTTGAACATAGATTGATTTTTCATATTTTATTTTTAGAAAAATCTGACATGAGCAATGTAAACGTTGTAAGGGAATGGCTGGAGGTGAGGTTGTAGTGACTCCTGGTGAGACCACTGGCTTTTGCCCTGAGGAAGCAGCAATAGTGGGGAATACATGCTTGTATGGAGCAACTGGTGGTCAAATCTTTGTTAGAGGAAAAGCCGGAGAGAGGTTTGCCGTGAGAAACTCACTTGCTCAAGCAGTTGTTGAAGGCACCGGAGATCACTGTTGTGAATACATGACTGGTGGTTGTGTCGTTGTGCTTGGAAAGTGAGTGCTATTTCTTAACCTTCATCAATCATCAATCTAATTTAACGAAATCAATGCTGCAGCAACACGTGTTTTACTTTTGCAGAGTGGGTAGAAATGTTGCTGCTGGAATGACTGGAGGTTTGGCATACATTCTCGATGAGGATGATACTCTTATCCCCAAGGTTTGTGCTGATGGTTTTGATCTCCCCTTCACCATCTGCTTTCTTTTATGCTGGAAGTTTTTTCATATCTATAAAGAAAAATTTGTTCTTTTTAAAACTTCTTGCAGTTGAAATTGCTAACACTTTGTTCTAAACTTGTACATAGCTTGTGCTCATTTTATATTTATGCTGCAAGTCTGCAACTTTATTTAGCTCCCATCTTTCCTTGAATTTTGTAACCCATCTATACTTAGAATCTGAATCTCCTATGTTAGTTTTGAATTTTCTTTCTACTTGATTTTTGGATAATAATCGGCAATACATTAACTGGTTTCTTTTGACTTGTGGAGGATCAAAGTCAACAAACCCAAGCTCTCCATGCCTGAACCGCGTGAAGTCATTAAAACTTTTTGTCTTGAAAAAATGTTTCTCCTTTTCTATTTTATTGCATTTATCTTTCTGCCTGAATGCATTTTTGACAGCTTGACTTTGTGAAGGCACATGTTTGGAGTTATCATCTTTTGTTATTTTCCCTTTTGTCAAGTTCTTTGAGCCAGTTTCATTGTTGTAGCAAGTATTAATTGTTAATATTGTACTGCCTTTTTCTTTAAACTATGCAGTCACTTTCTTTTGTTACTTTTCATTTCTGTAAATTCACTTCAAAATCATAACCAGTAAAATATTGAGCAGGTCAATAAGGAGATAGTGAAGGTCCAGAGGGTGATTGCTCCTGTTGGCCAGATGCAGTTGAAGAGCCTTATTGAAGCTCATGTTGTAAGTGTTCCATATGAACTGCCTGAGCATTTAGCCATTGACACTATGGTCAAACAATGGTGGTGTAGTAAAGTTATGAAATTCTGCCAACTTCAAGTATTTTTCAAGATTTTATGTTTGTATCAGTTTTTTTATTTAATTAAAGACACGCACACTACATGAGACTCAAACCTAAGTCTTAGTATGGCTACCCACTTACTGGTTTAGCTAGGCCTTGGTCTCATGTTTGTGATTAGTTTATATCTAAATCTTTTATGGCATGCATGCTGTCCTTTGGCAATATTTTCCCCTGATATGCACCTTTTGTTTTTTCCCTGATGGAAAACTACTATTAAGATAACCAATTCAAAACAGGCAATCGTATTATTGATTCTTTTGTAATACCCTTTTGGTGAAGGAAAAAACTGGCAGCAGCAAAGGCTCTGCTGTTCTCAAGGAATGGGATACATATCTACCGCTCTTTCGGCAGCTGGTTCCACCTAGTGAAGAAGACACCCCAGAGGCTTGTGCAGAGTATGTAACAACAGCTACTGGGGAGGTGACATTGCAGTCAGCTTAGGACAACAATATGACATTACATGATGGCCTTGAGGCCCGCATGCAAAGCCAGAAAGTTCCAATCACACCTTGTACAGTTCAAACAGAGAGATTGATTTGAAATTGGAATTCTGCATCGAAGAGAGGGAGATTCGAATTTCAGCATGAGAGCAGCTTTGAATATTTATTGGCAAAGAAACATCATATTTGGATTGATCTGTTGGTAAAGAGCATCCTTACCTCAATATTACAGCAGTTGTATAGTGAATTGTGGTAGACTGTAAACGTAAGTTCAGGTTTTCCCGATCTTGTCGAGGCTACATATATGGTTTTGTAATAATTGTAAACCATGTTAGCCTTCTTAAGTCCTGGTCATTGCTATGTATTTGTCCACTTGATTTTCTTATCCCCATTTCTTTGTATTCTAGTTTTCAGTCTTGGTTTGGCTAACAGTCTTGGTTTGGCTAACGGTTGAACTCATGTTTCTTGTTTCAATGAGTAATTCGATCTTTAGATCCGCCAAGGACAGTTGTAATTATCGTTCTACAAGGCTCAATTAGTTTAACCTACATGAATACTTTGTTCTTCTTTTATTTTTTATTTATTTTTGTTTGAATTGTTACAATCTACAGATATTATTGGTATATTTAAAAATTGGCTTTTAAAGAGAATTTTAGGAGGTGCCAATAATAGATTCTTGAGCTAGACATAAATTATTATTTGATTTAAGCGTTATTAGATTATCTTATTTATTTTCTATCAAAAAAGAAAAGTTTATTTATTTATAATGATGATTGCTTAAGTGCATTATTGATTTTTTAATACAGAAAATGCGTTATGTTTTGCAATTAATCTTATCATCAATGCCAATGGGTTTATACCTTAAGGCATGGGTTCGAGTCAGCATCATATGTTAGGACTTGTCTATGTTTTTCTCTTAATTATATAATTAGGAAGAAGTAGACACTTCCATCAATATACGTACATAGAGTCAATATCATTTAGATATCAGTGAGAATAGAATTTTGAACTGTATCAAAATAAACTTGATTTAGGTAGTCTTAATAAATTTTTTATCGTAAATATTAATTATAAATATCATTGTGAAAAAAAAAAAAGCAATAATGTAACATGTTGATTAAAAAAGCATCGTTACAGTTTCTCA
This sequence comes from Luvunga scandens, assembly GCA_030449905.1. Taxonomy (NCBI): domain Eukaryota; kingdom Viridiplantae; phylum Streptophyta; class Magnoliopsida; order Sapindales; family Rutaceae; genus Luvunga; species Luvunga scandens. The sequence continues at coordinate 283,171 of JASUUG010000193.1, read as the reverse complement.
AGAGTCATTAATGCTGATATTTGGGGAATATTTAGATTTCGCTACTTGGACCAAGGATAGATCTAGTGACATGGTAGAAAAAATTATGAAAGCATGGTCCAGAACAGGATGGTAAAAATAGCCCATTTTAAAAAGACAAAAAATGGGGGAAGAAAAACATAGAATATAGAGATCACATGAGATTCCGGCTTCTATTATTTTCAAGGATCAGCAAATATTCATTTCTTTTTTTCTTATTGCAATGATAGGAGGTGGAATAGCTGATGTCAGTCGATTATAGACAGACACGACACAACCACCTTACCGCCTCTATAAAGGAAAATCAAATCTTCACTCTTCACCATTTTTCTGATTGGGAGCAAGTTTTTGGGCTTTTGGCCCTAAACCTCACCTTTTAACTCTCCAATAACCTAGACTAAACCGTAAGGGTGTGGTGGTTAGCCATTATCGGCTATAGCTCTAATTTATTTCTGAATTAACTGTGAAGATATTTAAAGGGTAGATGGGTGGGTAAAAGTCTAAATTAACTTACAACTGTCTATTTTTTTTTTTTTTTTAAGATTTGAATTCCAGTAATCGATTAAATATAACTGCTTAAAACACGTTCAACCATACTCGTAAGCACCAAATCCAAATATTTTTATTAAGATTAATGCTAGTGTGTTTAGGAAAAATTCAGATTTCGCTACTTGGAGTAGTAATTGGGGGACGCATGGAAAAAATAAATGAAGAAGCTTTTTGATTAATTGGATCCTCGCCAGCTCACACAGTACCAAATTAGACATTTTTTTTGTTAAAGACATAATAGTAGAAATAAGCCCATTTTAAAAGACAAAACAGGGGAAAACAACATAGATTTTAGAGATCACACGAGATTCCACCTCCTGTCTTTGACAAGGGTTGACAAATATTCTTTTGGTTTTGTCTTATTATATAAAAGGAGATTAGCGGGGATCAGTCGATTGAAGACAAACATGTCATGAACATCTTAACTATCTCTGTATAGAGGAGAATGAATCTCCATAATGTTGTGCAGATCGCTCGCCAAGGCAGCTTAGGCCCCAAGCTAGCTGGAGATATTTGTTAAAGGGTCAAGAATATAGACTTCTCTCCAAAACGAAATGGACACCTTCAAATAGAGCTGGTAAAATGGGTTGTTATGTCGTGTTTATGTCACGTAAGTTTTATACTTTTATCATATTTAGATCAAATCAAACATGATCCATTTAATAATTATGTCAAAATATTGAGAAACAAACTAAACACGAAAAATAAATAGATTATCTAATAATTCACTTAATATCTATATATTTAACAAAAATTTACATCAATTATTTACGTATTGTTATTTATATATATAATCATTCTCAAGTGTGAGCACCCTTATTTTTTTAATATAGACATGTTGTTAAGCTACAATTTAATATAGGTATTTTTTAGTATAATATAAAACTATACGGTTTAATAGTGTGTCTACACTAACTCTGTTAAGCCGCATAACTTAATAGCATATTTTCATAAAAAGAAAAAATGAGAGCACTTGCACTAAAGAAACTCTCTCTCTCTCTCTCTCTCTCTCTCTCTCTCTCTCTCTCTCTCTCTCTCTCTATATATATATATATATATATATATATATATAAGTTCACCTGTAAAACCTGCAATAAGGATTTCTGCAATGGACTTGTCAGAAGTCCCTGATTAGGTTTTGTAGGCATTAGCCGCCATAGTCTGGCGCTTACCATCCTACTAAAAGCTTAAGCTGGTAGTAGAGGCGCTACCTCATCACTCCTTATACTGTCAATTATGATAGTATATCTTTTAAGGCGCTTACCATTCTACTTGGCTCTGATACCAATTATGTACTTTATAATTGCTAATACCTTATATAATTTCTATAAGGTAATGGGTATCACATATAAGGCGGAACACCATCTTTGACGGATTTTAGTGGGTAAAGACTAAACATTGCCTCTAAGGCGGAACTTTAATTTTGACCATAAGCTATTGATTGGTTTTTAAAGATAAAATGTTTAGTGGGTAAAGCATGCATATTATTTCAAAAAACACACTCCACGATTCCTGGTCTAATTTGACCATAGAACATGGTGAACCCACTGTTCAGATTAAAGCATTCCCTTATAAAATTTATAAAGCCAATAATCTAGATCAAATTTAGATAGCATTATTCAACAGAATAATTTCTGTAATGCTAATCTAAATACTATAGGAAAACAATTGTCTCGAATGGAAAAACAAATCCAACAAACAACTATCATTGTTCCTCCTATTGCCAAACCTGTTCCTACAAAGTCTGATTCCTTGAAAAAGCTTAAAGAGCCTATTTTCAAACCCTTCCAGGTTTCTAAAACTAGTCAAAAGCTTGTTCAAGACTCCAAATCAGATTTTGCTAAAGCTATAAAAGAACAACTCGACAGAATAGAAGCATCCTCTTATTCTGCTTCTACTTCTAGAAACCAAATTGCTCTTGATACCCAATCCAAGTCCATTGGAGTACTGGATCAGGATCAATCTTCTATTGCCTCTTCTGATTTAGAAGCCTTCAAAGAAGAACCAATTTCTAAAGCCAATAAAATACATTGGGAATTAGCACTTCCTGCTAGTTCTCGTTCTCCTCCTGATTTAACAATTGATAATAGGCCCAGTGCAATAAACCAATCACGGTTTAATGCATCTTCTGTCTATGAATGGAACATAGATGGAATGTCTGAGTATAATATTCTTGGCCTATTACAACAAATGACTATGGCTGTTAATGCCTACAAAACCCAATCAGGGACTTCTGACAAGGCCATTGCAGAAATCCTTATTGCAGGTTTTACAGGTCAACTTAAAGGTTGGTGGGATCATCTCCTTACCAAACAGCAACAATTGGACATTTTGAATGCAATTCAAGTAAATGAGGATGGGACACCCAACCTTAATGAATTTACTAACCCCATTCAAGATGCTGTTGCAACTTTAATTTTGACCATTTCCCTTCATTTTATTGGAGACCCTTCTCATTTAAGAGATAAAAATGCTGAGTTACTACATAATTTGAGATGTAGGAAACTTAGTGATTTCCCAACTTACAAAACCACCTTCTTCACTCGACTCTTTCTGAGATATGATGCAAATCATACGACTTGGAAAGAAAAATTTCTTGCTGGATTACCTACCCTACTGGGAGAAAAGATAAGAAATTCCATTAAAGCCTTATATGACAATCGAATTCCTTATGATGAACTCACCTATGGTGAACTAGTCAGTTTCATAAATAAGGAAGGTTTAAAGATTTGCCAAGATTTAAAGTTACAAAAACGTCTAAAATGTGAGCTTAGAAAGTCTAAGCAAGAATTAGGCAGTTTTTGTAAACAATTCAATTATGACCCTTTTAAAGCTTCTACCTCAAAAGACTGTAATGGTAGGTGTTCTTCAAAACCTTACAGAAAACATTACAAGTCAAAAGGGCATAAAAAAGCCCACCTTCTCAAAAAGAAAACATTCTAAGCCCACTTCAAAACCTAAAACCTCTTTCAACTACAAGGAAGCTACTTGCTATAAATGTGGAAAGAAAGGTCATACTGCAAAGTATTGTAGAATGAGCAAAAAACTTCACGAGCTTGGCTTCGAAGAAGAAATTCTTTCTAAAATAGCATCTCTTCTTGTAGAATCTTCTGATTCTGAGTCCTCCATGACTGGAGATAGTGAGCCCCTACAAGTTGATGAGTTAGTTGACTCTGATACTTCTGATTATTCAGATAGTGATTCTGAGTCAGAATCATATCTAAAGAAAATCAATGTTTTGACTAAAGAACAAGAAACATTTCTTGAATTAGTCAAACATATCTCTGACCCGACTCTTCAAAGAGAGTATTTAGATAAACTTCTAAAAACTCTTGAACTCAGTGATAAACCTGAGACTTCCAAAGTCCTTATTGTCAAAAAGCATGCATATGATCTTACTACAATCTTGGATAAAAGGAAAATCAAGCATTTGAGTCATTCTATTCAAGATCTTCAAAAAGAAATCAAAGAAATTAAATCTGAGATTAAAGAATTAAAAGAAAAACAAAAAACTGATTCTGATACTATCCAACTTCTTTTACAAAAACAGTTGGAAAATCACTCTGAAAAAGAATCAGGTTCTGAAGATGGTGATAATCAAAATCTTGAAAACATTGAGTCTTTGCCCAATGATTTTCTTTTTGTCTTAAAACAAATCACCACCAGAAAATATTTGATTAAAGTAACCATAATTTTTTCTAAAGAATTTGAATTTGACACTGTTGCCCTTTTTGACACGGGTGCAGATTTAAATTGCATCAGAGAATACATTGTCCCCAGAAAGTTTCATGAGAAAACAAAAGAAAGACTTTCTGCCGCCAATAATTCAAAATTAAAAGTTAATTTTAAAGTTGATGCATCCGTGCACAATAATGGTTTTGATTTCAGGACTTCCTTTATTTTAACCAATGACATACATCATGCAGTCATTTTAGGAATTCCTTTCATAAATCTCATCACTCTATATACTGTCAATTATGATAGCATATCTTTTAAAGCAAAAAGTGAAAGACTTGTTTTCCCTTTCATTGAAAAGCCTAAAACAAGGAACTTAAATATTGTCAAAGCCTGCTCAGTTTACCAAAGTCAAATTAATGTTTTACTCAAAACAAAACAAAATGACTTGGTATGTTTAAAGAAAGATTTAAACTTACAAAAAATTGAAAATCAACTCCATAATGATTTTCTTAAGAGAAAAATTTCTGGTTTTAAATCCTTAATTGAAAAAGAAATTTGTGCTGATTTACCTTCTGTTTTTTGGGAAAGAAAACAGCACATAGTTGATTTACCATATGAAAATTCCTTTGATGAAAAATAAATTCCTACAAAAGCTCGGCCTATTCAAATGAATATGGAATTAGAGCAACATTGTAGAAACGAGATTAAAGATTTAGAATCTAAAGGTTTAATTGTGAAATCAAGGTCTCCCTGGTCTTGTGCTGCTTTCTATGTCAATAAAAATTCTGAAATAGAAAGAGGGACACCTAGATTGGTGATCAATTATAAACCTTTGAATAAAGCCTTAAAATGGATTAGGTATCCAATACCTAATAAAAAGGATTTACTCCAAAAACTTCATTCTGCATTCATATTTTCAAAATTTGATATGAAATCTGATTTTTGGCAAATCCAAATTCATCCTAAAGACAGTTATAAAATTACTTTTACTGTTCCATTTGGACAGTATGAGTGGACTGTAATGCCATTTGGTTTAAAGAATGCTCCTTCAGAATTTCAAAGAGTCATGAATGATATTTATAACCCTTATTCTGTATTTTGCATTGTCTACATTGATAACGTGTTGATCTTCTCCCAAACGATTGATCAACATTTCAAACATTTAAAAACTTTTTATTTTGCTACTAGAAAAGCTGGTCTAGCTGTTTCTAGTTCAAAGATCTCTTTATTTCAAACAAAGATCAGGTTCCTTGGACATTACATTTCTAAAGGAACCATAACACCCATTGAAAGGGCACTTGCATTTACTGACAAGTTTTCTGACAAAATCTTGGACAAAACCCAATTACAAAGATTTCTTGGAAGTTTAAATTATGTTCTAGATTTCTGTCCAAATATAAATAGGATTGCAAAACCTTTGCATGACAGATTAAAGAAAAAATCTGTTGCATGGACAGAAGAACATACTAAAATTATAAAGTAAATAAAGAGCATTGTTAAAGACATCCCCTGTTTATTTTTTAGCAAATCCTGTATTACCTAAAATAGTTGAAACTGATGCATCAGATTTATGTTATGGAGGAATTTTAAAACAAATTGATAATGGTAAAGAACAAATAGTACAATATGCTTCTGCACATTGGAATGAATGTCAGAAGAATTATTCTACTATAAAAAAAGAAATTTTATCCATTGTTTATGCATTTCTAAATTTCAAAGTGATTTATTAAATAAAAAATTTTTACTTAGAATTGATTGCAAAGCTACAAAACATGTTTTAGAAAAGGATGTTCAAAACATTGCCTCTAAACAAATTTTTACTCGATGGCAAGCAATTTTAAGCATTTTTTATTTCGATATTGAATTTATAAAAGGAGACAGAAATTCTGTTCCTGATTTTCTAACGCGAGAATTTTTGCAAAACAGATAAATGCCAGTAAAAAAGAAACCAAATAAAGGGAAAGGGGTGCTTAAAGACCCTGTGTCCCAAACACCTCCTACTAAAGCCTCCCCTCCTAAAGAGAAATTGCTGTCTTCAACAATCTCATCTGCAAAGCCTATAAAGTCATGGATTGACACAGTTGAAGCTCAAGAGGCCCAAGAGGCCCAGTCTAAAGCCTTGGCATCACAAGAACAGGTAAATGAATGGATGAAATCCATTTCTAAATCCCATGAACTTATGTTAGCATCTCAAACTCTTTCTCAAACTCTTTCTCCGATTCCAGAGAAAGAAGAAAAACAGATTTCTAAAGCATCTCAAAAGCTTCTTATTTCTAAAGAATTTATTTCAAGTGGAAGTTCATCTTCCCAGGTTGTGGTTTCTCAACCAAAGCTTTCTCCAAGATCGGATTGGTATTATAAACCCCATCACCATAACATTTTCACTGTAGAAGATGGATTTTATAATGCTGACCCATTTCAAGCAATTACAAAGATTTTTCCCAAGGGTTGGTTTTTTAAACCATGGGATTTAACAAAACCCCAGTCCTATTACCATGATATTCTGGAATTTACTGAGTCAGTCAAGTTTAAATACTTCTTCCTCAGTGAAGCCCATAAAGAACCGGCTTATTCTACAGCCACCATTCTTAAAGTTATAAGCTCAAATCAATGGGGTGACCAACTCCACAAATCTAAAGCCTTCCCTTTAAATTTCCAAACTAGTTTTGACCATTGCCGAACCTTCTCTTATTGGGATTACCAACAGGCATGGTACAATACATTTTTTATCCAAAATCCAAAGAAAACCCATTCCTGGGGGAGTTGAGGAATCAACCGTGCACACGTGGTCTTGGAGACGATTGCCTACTTAAGATTAAAGTAGCGCCCCTGCTAACAGCTTAAGCTTTTAGCACAATGCGTAAGCGCCTTAAGATGGTATCAGAGCCAGTCACGGGTTCGAGTCCTTGGAAGCTCCAGGCGCTGCGCGAATTAAAAATTCCAAAGAATGTCGGCCAGTGCATCAGGGGCCCCGGTGCGTGGGGCCCACCAGCTAAGGGTCCCCCCAGTGTCCCGGTTGAGGGGGGGGAAGGGAGTTGAGGAATCAACCGTGCACACGTGGTCTTGGGGACGATTGCCTACTTAAGATTAAAGTAGCGCCCCTGCTAACAGCTTAAGCTTTTAGCACAATGGGTAAGCGCCTTAAGATAGTGGACATATAAAGCCCAATATTGAGTCTATTAAAGGAACAGTTAAAGGCATATAGGCTGGAAACCCAGACATTGCTGGAATTGGTATCAGAGCCAAGTTAAATCGTGATTGGTTTATACATTGATTAATTAGATCTGGGAAAGAAAACAGCACATGGTTGATTTACCATATGAAAATTCCTTTAATGAAAAACAAATTCCTACAAAAGCTCGGCCTATTCAAATGAATATGGAATTAGAGCAACATTGTAGAAACGAGATTAAAGATTTAGAATCTAAAGGTTTAATTGTGAAATCAAGGTCTCCCTGGTCTTGTGCTGCTTTCTATGTCAATAAAATTCTGTAACAGTAAATCAAAGGAATTTTCAAGGTCTAAGACTTGATCAATTACACACACTTCATTCTTAGCCTAGGATTGATTTACTGTTTTAAAAGAATTTTTAAGACCTTTAAAGAATTTTCATACATGGATTCTTTACTCCATAGAACATCATATTTCTCTAGCTCTTCCTCCGGGAGGACTAGTGTTTCAAAGAATGTTGTGAATTCTGAGGAATTCATAATTGCAGATTTTGATAAAGCTTAGCACTTATCAGATCTGGGAAAGAAAACATCACAAAAAAAGGATTTACTCCAAAAACTTTATTCTGCATTCATACCACAAAAGCTTTAACCATATACCAGTACTCTCCCTTGGCTCTGATACCAATTAGACCAGGAAATCGCTACTTTAACTTTTTCCATTTTATAAATTCACAACATAACTTTTAATGGTAAAGTTCCTTGTCTCACTTCATCTTGGCATTGGGTAGCATATAACCATCAAAGATGATCAATAGCTTGTGCCATTAACGCAAAATCAAAGTCTTCAAAGAATTTGATTCCGGTTTACCTTCGGGTGCTTAGGTAGCATATGGTCGTAAGTCCTGTCTAGGGAGTTGAGGAATCAACCGTGCACACGTGGTCTTGGGGACGATTGCAGGCGCTTACCATCCTACTAAAAGCTTAAGCTGGTAGTAGAGGTGCTACTTTAATCTTATAAGCACCTTCCCCAGGCCACGTGTGCACGGTTGAACCCCCAACTCCCTAGTAGCGCCCCTGCTAACAGCTTAAGCTTTTAGCACAATGGGTAAGCGCCTTAAGATGGTATCAGAGCCAGTCACGGGTTCGAGTCCTTGGAAGCTCCAGACGCCTGCGAATTAAAAATTCCAGCAATGTCTGGCCAGGTACTGTGGGCCCCCGGTTCGTGGGGCCCACCAGCTAAGGGTCCCCCCAGTGTCCCGATTGGGGGGGGGGGGGAAGGGAGTTGAGTTTTTTCACTCCACAATATTTATAAAATTTTGTTGATATATATATATCAAAATGTTACATATTTACAGCTGTTTAAGTTCTAAATCAATCTAAAATTTTATAAATAAAACACAGTGTATATGCTTACCTTGCAAAAAAATAAAAAAAGAGAATGATGTCTAATATTTTAATTTTGATAATAATTATTTATAAATTAATTTAGAATAGAAAATATAATCGTGCCATTAGTTGGGTAAATGGATTAAGGACGTTAGTCCTAACCCCACATGAAAAAGAAATCGTGTCAGACTAGACCCAATCTATTTAATAATCATATCAAACTTAACCATGTATACTGTTTATTCATGTCGTATAATTAGGTCATATCAAATTTTACAAACTCTACCTTTAGATAATCTCAATTTTCCCGTGAAATATTTTTTCACTGGATTTTTCACGATTTTTTCTCCTCAATGTTTTAGGGTTTTGGGCCCTAGACCTCACCTTTACTCAACAAAATTTGACTAGAGCATATTAGCGTACGGTTGCCAACCACTGCCAGTACTTCTAATCTCATTTTAATTGCTCCATTTTACAGGTTTAAATTTTGTAAGTCATTAGATCACTTTTTTCTTCTATTAGTTATCTCACTGAATCTTTGGTCCCGTCTAAATTCAACTTCCTGTTCAGTATACAATAAATCTATTCCTGTTCACCGCAATATACTATAAATCAATAAATCTAAGTTGTTACACTTAAATCAGTACATATAAATTCTTTGTTGAAGTTGGGTTTCTCGAAAACCTGGTGAAAATAATTAAGCTTCTCGAATTGTACCCCTAATTTTCATTTGAAATGGTGTATAAAATGGCTGTTTGTCATTTATGGTGCAATAAATTTACTTTAAATTTGTAAATTCTACTTGTTGAATGGTTCCACATAAATAAGGGGTTGTGGGCAGCTACAAAATGAAAATTCAATAAAATATAGAATAATGAAATATAAACAAAAACTAATTTTTGAAAATATAGAACAAGTGGGGTTGGTAATACCACTCCGAAGTCCCAAACTTCCTAATATAAAGTCCCAACTCAAGAAAATTAAAAGAAAATCGTGTAACATTATCTACCACACCATTTCTTAGATAAAAATCTAAGATACGAGTTATTATGTCTAACGTTTAATTGTTTATGGAGGCTACACGTCTTCGTATCCTATGAATGGAAAGCAACCGAAAAGGGAAATTAAATAACGCGCTTAGTTAATCCAGATACAGATGTATCTGCAGGCCGAAGAGCCCCATGGTATCAGCAACGCTTATTACTTTGTTTGTCCTTTATTTGTTCGCATGGAAACTTAGCAAGTTGCTGACTGGCTTTATCACCACGTGTACGTGCTCATGCATGTCCGATCTATATCAAATACCGCACCACCTCTTCTTCTCCTACGTGTCTTTCCTCGCTCTCGCCGTCGACACATAACTCTTTTCTTAACTTTGACTTCAAACAAGCATCATTTACTTATTAAAAGAAAAAGGAAAGAATGTACTTCCCCTCTCTTCTGTCTTCGCTTTGTTAATTCTAAAATTTCATGTCCAACATGAAATTATTAACAGTTTATGATTTTAGTTTCATGATTTGCATGCAAAACGAGAGAGGAAGCTTTATATATATGTCAAAATCGTGCAAATTTATTAGATGAAACTTTTCTGCTTCATCTCCTTTCAAAAATTTACAGAATAAGGGTCATGTTATGTTACATCATACGTAACATTCAACGACCATTAAGTTAATTAATATGTGAAATAATTGAATAATTATAGATAAAAAATCATAAATTTATTATATATTGCATATTAAAAAATCATAAATTTATTATATATTGCATATTATATGTAGCATAGTCTAATCCAACATAATAATCATGTCATGTCATGTACATAATCGCGTATTACAAACGTAACGGCCTCTGGAGGTTACTCAGCTGGCCTGTACCCGCAGAGTTCGATAGAAGAGAACATTATATTTTGCATTATGTATTTTTGTTTAGTAATTAAAAAAAAAAAGGGTAAATATAATAATGGGCATGCTCTCAACAAGCATTAGTTCGGTTTTTTTTTTTTTTTCCACCAAAAGTTATAGAATTGGAGTAAATTTCTTCTTAAGATCGGTAGTGAGAGTAGATTTTCAAACTGTATATTCTGGATAGAATAAATGTATGTTTCTGAAGATTTAATATAATCCAAATTATGATAAATCTATAGATTATAACCCCTGACAAAAAAAAAAAAAAAAACACAATTGGAAAATACTGGGGTTATACATGATATTGCAAAGCACTTAACACAAAAACCGTTTCCTGACAAAATTAATTGCTACAAGGAAAAACAACTAACACTAGAGCTAAACTAGCTTACTGATTAAGCATTATACAGAATTGATAAGGTCCATATCAGGCGTTTTGGAGGGCATTAACGCCAAGAAAATGAGTAAAATGATCATCACAACGGGAACACACAGCAGTATCAGCGGCGGTGGCGGCAATGGTGGCAACACCAGAGGCAGCACCAAAACAAAAGCTGTCACCACAGCCATAAGCATGATTGTCCTTCTACTACAATACCTACTGCTGCTGCTGGTGGGAACATAAAAATGCAAACAAAACAAAAACATGCATTTTGAATCAATTCAATGTTATAATGGTCAAACTTAATTTGATTTTCTAAATAAATGAGAAATTAAGAAGGAAAAAAGTAAGATCAAGTACCAGAAGTAGTTCATGCAAATTAAAGAGGAGAATTGTGGGCCGGAGGAGCTAATATGGATCAGACGGTGACCAGAGATTCACAAGAAGCTATAGAGAAGTTTAATTAATTAATTTGAACGTGGTTGTTGGGTCACAGACTTTTGGGTTACAGGCAGTATTTATGGTACGATAATGACGAGTTGATCAAAGAGGAGCGTACGTTACAGAGTCAAGACTCGTCAGCATCATCGCAGAAACATCTTCACTACTGTTACCATGTTTATGTATATGTTGGTTGTCTAATTAGTTCAGCCAATGACAACCGTTTGTGTGCTTCTCAATAAATGACTTGTCTCCATGCCACGCATGTAAACACATGCTTGTGTATTTATATTGACAAAAACTTGCATCAGTTATTAATTGAAGAGTTCGGATAACGTACCCATATTTGATGAGACATTAACAAAGAATACAATTTGTTCATACATAAATGTATAAGGGCTGAGAACCTTCCCGGAAAGAGAAAAAGGAAAAAAAAAAAAAAAAAAGGCGAAGCATGAAAAAAACGTGAGAGATATTTTATGATCTACAACATTCTCTGTACTGATGTTATAAAAATTCTTTAAAAAATAAAAATTAAACCGCGTTAAATATTATTTCTTATCTGTATTTAGGATTGTCATTGTGTTATTTATATTTATATTTCCTTTCACTTTTTGAGAACCTTTCACCCATAGCCACAAGTCATCCCGTAGTTTGATACACTGGTGGGTTTTCCGTCCTCCAAATATTATCTTGTATCTGGTACATTATAAGAATCAGGAATCGGGACTGAGTTAACTAAATGATTAGGTATAAATTTATATTTAATTTCAGAATATATGAATGTATACAAATTAAAATATATTAATGTTCTGCTAATATTTCGTTTAAATATATTACAATGCGGTAAGATAAAACTCCAAGCTAGTTGTTAATCATATCCAACAAAAATTTTAAATATGTATCCACACCCACTGGATATGGATATAGATTTTATCCATATGAATTCAAATATATCCGTAGACATATATATATATATATATGAGATGTTAAAAATACTATCAACTCTATGTTTAATAATCTACACAATACCGCAAATGAAGCAACACGGCAGGACAACGCGCAACATCAGACACAGAGGCACCAACTTTGACAAAAAATTATCAATACCCACCCGTAATTATTTTTTACTAGTAATTTTTTTTTCTTTCAAGTTACGTTGATAGAACTTTTTCACTTTCGCGCATAACAATTTATTTATTTTGTTAGTGTTTATTTTATAGAATTAAAATGTTCTGAACTTAAATCTTAGTAAATGGGTACCTACGCCAGACCAAAAAAGTTACCTGTACCCACCTGTCTTCATATGGTTTCTATATTAAAATATCTTGGATATCCAATATGGGTGGTTTTAGTTGCCGTTCCCATAAGGGAGCCATATTTTCCTATTGATGACCTTTTATTGTTTAGTGAGTTCTCAGCGAGGGCTGGTCGATTTTGATCACTAAGGGGTTTGAGTGATCAAAAGAACAAAATCGACAAGGAGTGCTAACACGGCTTGGCACAAGACTGCAAGCTAAGCCTTGGGATCCGCCACAATGGCCTAGTGCGGTGACATTTGGTCTCAACACTTAGAACAAAATAAAAGGATAGATGACTTTTCAATTAAAATTTGAGTTTTCTTTGATATTTTTTTTTATTAAACGCCGTCGTTTCATTTCTCTAAGAAAAAAAAAAAAGATTTGCCAAACTCATATAGCTGAGGTTAAATTAAAATTTCTATTTTGATTACTTGATGGTCAAACCTCCATCGCAAGATGGACATAAATTTTTAACACTAAAAAATCAATCACTTTTTGTAATCTAATTATGATAGAAAAACTCAGTTACGAGTTTATCAAAATTGCTTGACATGTCTAAAATATATCATGAGTTTGTCGTTTTTGTTATAGTAATCAGTTAGGGCCCAACTCTATATCCACCAACTTCCTTTTCAATCCATAATTTATTTTAAACGTGTGCTAAAATTTCATCTCTCATCGCTTTCTTGAAAGTTAACCGGAAGCCATTTTCATAGAGTGGTTGGCATGAAACAACCACCGCTGTTCTAAAGAGAGTCCTCGATGCTAAGAATCTATGCGTGCGCATGCAACCATTGAAATTATAGCTTCTTGTTCATGCATTTGACTGAGTACAGATTGTTCATGCATATTACTTACTAGGAATCTTATTGGAATTAGAAACAAAAATGTCGAACGTAACCTCTTGCTCTCCATAGAACCATGACTTGAAGAGCCTTTTACATATAGGCATGTCTGCAAGATGTACTAATTGCTCGTGGGTTAAAGATAATAGACCACGTAAAAAGTAGTTGCGTGATTAACAACTCCAACAATGCGATACATGCGTAGATTAACCAGGTGCAGATTGGCTTAAAATTTTAATTACAGAACTAACATATATATATATGACAGCGTAAAGGCTCACCAATTGAGAACGCTTACTAAATTCAAGCGCTAATATAAAATAAAAAATCAGGATACATCGATTAAAATACAAGTGTGCTCTAAGCCTGTAATTGCAAAACCCACGAGCAAAATAGTAATGTTCAATTTGTATGGATAGACCATCGATTAGTCTTTTAAAAAAGTAAAATAAAAAACGTAAGGGAAAAATCTATACTACAAAATCGACGAAAAAAGTGAGTAATGATATTTTACATGTCTTTTGCAAGAGTTAGCATAAATAGAAGGTGCATTTGGGATTAATGTTGGGTAGCCATAGCTTAAAGGTTACAGCACTAAAGTATTTGGTAAACACTAATTGTTGTAACTTGAAAGTTATATTGATTTGATTTTTCACTTGTATGATGGAAAATCTATTATATCTTTAATAATTTTGTCAAAATTATTATTTAAAATTTATATTTTTCTTATATTACTAATTTTTGTTTCATAATCAGAGCTTTTTTTTTTTCCACAGCAGTTGTATCACTTCAATCCCAAATGCATCCAGAGTAATTTGTTGTACTTTAAAAGTTACAACTTCTCAATCCCAAATGTATCCAGAGTAATTTGATTCTACATATGGATTTGTTATTGCAAATTTTCATTGGTATAGGTGCTATATATTAACCAAAAGAATTTTCTATTCAAGCAACGCTTTTTTTTTTTAATTTTCTTGTTAAAAAGTGATTTTTAATAGTTAGCTAGTTGAACAACCACTATCAATTAATTTAAAGTAAATCTTTGTTTAGTCCCTATATTTTAAAATATACCTCAAACGTCCTTATAGTTAAATATATTACATTTTTACCTTTATTTTTCTTTCTTTTTGTAATAATATCCTTCCAACAATATTCTTTACTTTAATTTATTTATTTATAAAAATTTAATTATAAAATTGATCAATAATTACTTATTTGTAAAATAACCAATAAATATGAGTATGAAAGAACTCGTATAATTTGTAATAGTGCGACAATTTTACTAATAACTATTTATAAATAAGTTTACATTAGTCAATTTAAGGCAATGTTTAATATTCTTATAACAATCTTATGTTAATTATTTTATAAAAATTAATCAATTGTTAATTATTTTATAAAAATTAATCAATTGTTAATTATTTTATAAAAATTAATCAAACAAATTAATCCTAAAAGTAAAATAATAATATAAAAGGTTGTGAAAATTTTTAGTAAAATAATAATATAAAAAGTTGTGAAAATTTTTATGTTACTCTTAAGATTAATTTGATAAATTACTTTTCTTAATATTTTCAAGAATATTAATTTAAGGATATCATTGTAAAAAGAAAGAAAAAGCAAGAATAGAATTATAACACATTTAATAATTGGGATGATTTGAATTTTTTTTTAAAATATAAAAATTAAAGAGATAGTTAACACAAAATATAAGGAGTAACGGCATTTACCCATTAATTTATTCTTCTACCATTGACATGTCGGCTGGCGGCTGCATTGCCGTTTTCTTTGAACTACAGACCATAAAGTTTTGAGAATAAATTAACTGACACACGAAATCTCACTTTGACTCTTCCTTAGTTATTTTAAAAGAAAAGAAATTAAACAGGATGATGGTGACGGTAAATTGGTACTAATATTAAACCTTGAGTTTAAAAACAAAACAAAGCCAGCCTTTGAGTTTTACTGTTTACGTTCAAGAAGAAAGCTCGTGTGGGGCTCTCTTCAAGATGGAATCATTTCACTTTTGGAATTTTTTTTTTGTCAGATTCTGATATTTGGAGGATATTGTCACTCGTTGATTCATATCTATGTCCAAGTTATATTTTTACTTTCTTGTTGTGAGATATATTGGAATTTTTCTTGATGATCATTTGAAGTTTCCAAAGCACAATCGTAGAGAATTTCAAGTTGTAGATCAATTTTTATTAGAGATCCATATATAGTGCATATGATCTCTTTGTGGGAGGTATATCATTTGGAATTAACAAAGACGCCCGAAATTTTTCTGATCGTTTAATTGATCGTTTAATCGTTTAATTGAATATTTACTGTAATGATGTCAGGATAAATTCTCATTTATTCCTTATATTTTGAATTAAATGTCTATTTAATTCCTATGTTTAAAAAAAAAACTCAAGACACTCTGTTATTAAATGTATTACACTCCTACCCTTTCTTTTTACTTTTCTTTTATAATAATACTATTGCAAAAATATTCTTGGGGATATTACTAAAAAGAAAAAAAATAATTTATTGAATTAACCTTAAAAAATAATTTATTAATTCATTTTTAGGATTAACTTGGTAAATTAATTTTTATAAAGTAATATTAGTAAGATTGCTGCAAAAATATAAAAAATACTAGTCCTTTCATACTAATATTTATTGGTTAATTTACTAATTAACTGTTTTATAGATAAATTAATAAATTTCATAAATATTATTGAAAGAGTATTATTATAAAAAATAAAAAAAATAAGAGTAAAAATATAATATATTAATTATAGAAATACTTTAAAGTATTTTAAAAATATAAAAATTAAATGGACATTTAAATCAAAATATAAGAAATAAACCAATATTGACCCTCATAATTAATAGAGACTAACGTTTTTTTGTGGATTTCTAATGTATACAATAATGTGGTCCTAGCCCCTTGGTTGAAATAGAATCACAACTTTTTCAGACAATAACAATGATGTAGATGCAGTGCATATTAATTTCCTCATGTGCATTATTGTTTCGTTCAAAACTCGCTTGTGTACCGAACTCTGTCTTAATTTTTTATTCACTGATATTGTCTTTTTCCACTTTATCACTTTCATCGTCATCTTTTCTTTCACCTATTACGCTTTACTAATCTTTAAGATGAAAAATGGTTTCTGCTTTGTTCTCCTATTTTCATCTAAATAAATCGTGAACAAAACATGCATATTAAAACAAACATGTTTAAATAAATGTACATAAAATTATCAAGTGGGAAAACCTCATAACCTACTAACATGGTCAACTTGTGTAAAAGCTTAATTCCATTGTAAAGTTAATTATCAACTTATGGTGTATTTATTAATAAGTAATTGAAATGCAGTAAAATTAGAATAGTGAATGAAAATCAAATTAAAATTATTTACTTTAATTATAAGAACTGCAATTGAAATAAACTGTATTATTATTGATGTACTTACTTTGTCTTGAAATTAGAATGGATTATTGCAAGTTATTAAAATGACCTTATTTTGATTATTGATATTATTTATTATAATAATTGTGATTATTATTCAAAATAATTATTTTTAATAATAATAATAATAGTAATTTTAACAATAATTATTATTGTTGTTGTTAAAATTATTATTATTATTATTAACAATTACAAAAACAAGAATAATAACAGTAATAATATAATATAATATAATATATTTTATTTGAGGATAAAAGTGAAATTATGAAATTTGGGTAAGGTAAAATCGGAATTTAATAAATGGGACAAGATTTTGTGAATAAAATTTCCATTTCCTAATCCAAAAAATACATAAACCTAACATGTTTAATTCTTATTTTCACGTCTATTTTAATAAGTAAATATGATCAACCATTCTCATTACTAATTTTGATTTTCCAATTCAAAAAGTAAACTCACTGTTAATTCGCACAAAATGTACTTCAAGCGGCTAAAACGAATTTTAGAAGATACTAAAAGTTAAAAGCTAACTTTGTATCAAATATGGTAAATACAAAATTGGGCTATTGTGGTGACGATAGGTCCAAGAAAAAGAGGACAGCCATAATCAGAACAGGAACAAGGAGAAGCACTGAAGGCGGTGGTGGCAGCGGCGGCAGCACCAGTGGCAACAATAAAAGTGATACTTCAAAACAATAATTGCCGCAATTGATTTTCTATCTGCAAAAGCGCCGATTATCAAACTTGCATGGCAACACTGAAACGCCTTATGCTATTTTTTTTCTTTTTTGTAGGGCTATAGCTCTAGTGGGGATGACGGTTTAATGTTTATGTAGAACATATAAGAGATAATTAAATGTATGTTATAGACTAATAGTCGTTTTAGGCGTTTCTGGTCGAGTCACCATCAACGCGTAAGCCATACTTTATAATTTTCATGTCCCAATTCAACATACCACAACTTTTACATTATATATTAATTATCTGACCATTGATTTAAAGTTTCCAGGACTGGTTTGGCAAGAGAAAGCTAAAAAGGGTTGCGCAGAATACTAGAGTTAGTATTTAGTGTGAAGCTGATTTTGTGCTTAATAGCCATTAAATCGATGCGGACAAAAACCATCTCGGTATACACTCAATTGTTGTTCCGAATATTATCTGAGACTAAACAAAGATAAAGTAAATTCATTAGCTTATGTTTTGATTCCATTAACACTGATTTTAACACTTGCTATAGCAACTATAGAAAGGAAAGGACATTTTCAGCCATAAATTTTGTGAAAAATTGTTTATAAAATTAGAAGGTTAAATGATTGTTTAGTTCTTATATTTTAATTTAAATATTCACGTAGTCCCTCTTTTTAATAAATACCTTAAGACACTCTTATTATTAAATATGTTATACTCTTACCCTTATTTATTCTTTTTTTTTACAATAATATTCTTGCTACAATATTCTTTGGAATGTTAATGAAAAAAAAATGATAATTTATCAAAGTAGCCATACGAGTAACAAAAAAGTTTACATAAATTTTTATATTATTATTTAAGTTTTAAGATTATTTTGGTAAATGCATTTTTTATAAGATAATGATTAGTAAGATTTTTGCAAGCCTATTAAACATTATTTTAAGTTGGATGATATTAATTTATTTGTAAATAATTATTAGCAAGATTGTTTCAAAAACTACAAAAAAAAAAAATACTAGTTCTTTCATACTGCTATCTATTAGTTGATTTGCTAATAACAATTATACTTTTTTAAAGATAAATTAATTAATGTCAAGAATATTGTTGTAAAGATATTACAGTAAAAGTAAAGAAAAAAAAGTGAGGGTAAGAATATAATATATCTAGTCATAAGGTGTTTTGAGGTTTTTTTCAAAATATAAAAACTGAATGGATACTTAAATCAAAATATAAGGTTTAAATGAGCATTTAGCCAAGTTAAAACCATTGATTTACAAATCTTCTTAACCAAAGAATTTAATGAGTAGTGCTAAATCTTTTTATGGGAGATTAATGGTTGAGCAGCAGTCTAGTTGCATATAGAGTAGCATATATATTTTGTTGTGTTGATAACAAGGTATTGAATGAAAATATTTCAATCAAGTTTAGAATTTTGGTATGCTTGTTATCTATTGAAATTTTTTAAATTATATAACGATGTTGTATTTGGTGGTGGGAAGATAGAGTGTACGAAGGCTACAATGGTATAATCAATCTTTTAGCTTAAGAGTAGGGTAGCCAAAATTCTCTAATCTTAATTGAGATTTAGGATGACGGCCCATTGGGAACGACATTTAGTTTGAAATTTTTATTTTAATTTACTATTTGGGTTGGGATTTGGGATGTTTAAAAATCTCGATTTAGATTCCAAATGTTTTGAAATATGGGTTTTTTAAAATATATGACAAGTTGATTTAATGAATTATATAATTTTAACTTGTCGGTTAATTTATATAATATGTCGTTTGTGACAAAGTTTGCAGTATATACCAAAAATTCATGTCATCCAAGACAACTTGGGATCTTGATGAGGACGGAATTGGACAAATTTTTGTCCGCCATCCTATTGCCAATTCGACTTGAAAGGGGCCAAATAGAAAGAATGTAAATTTAAGTAGGCTATAACATAAAACCTGTAAAATTACAGAGGCTAACGCTAGGATAAAATTTGATATGCTCGACAAAAGATGTCACCGTGGAAATAGTGGATAAACTATAAGATTTAGTAAGCTATACATAACACTTTTAAAAGCAGAAAAAAAGCCCAAAGCTAAAATTTACATAAAATAAGAAATTTTGAAATTAACTTTTTTATGTTTTTTGGATTTTTTTTCTTGCTACGAGTTACCATGTTCTACCCCTATCTGATCAGGAGAGTTGTGCTACTAGCACATTGGTAACAAAAGTTTGGGGAAAAAAAAAGGAATGTGCAATCAAGCATAAAAAGTAACTAAGACAAATGCTATACTCAAATAAGATAGGGAAAATAAAATAAAGACTTTCTAAACTACTTTTTTTTGTATATTTTATCTAATGGTTAAAATTATTTATTTAATATATTTTTTTTTGTTTTTGATGTTGTTTGATTGTATTTTGAGTAGAGCTTTTTGAAATTAAATAATTTATTTTACCTCTATTAGCATAAACTTAAATTTTGAACTTTTATACTTGAGGATGTTGAACCTTTTTAAAAAGTTAAATTGTCTAAAATGCATTTTATTTATTTCACTATTTTATTTTATTCATTTAATAACATAACTTTAAAATAATTGTTTATTAAAGTAATGGAAAATGATAGCTACACCCCAAGATTTGAAGAAATGGTCATGTAGACCCTTAAATTTTCAGTAAGAGATATAAAGACTATTTTTAACCATAATACCCCTAGGATATAGTGCTAAAAACATTGACATTAAATTTTTTAATAAAAAATTAATATAAATAATTTAATTTATCCAGAAGATTAATAATATCAATTTTTTAAATATTGAAAATAATTTTAAAAATTAAAATAGCATTTTATTTTAATCATATATTTGTATTTAGTATAAAATTTTTGAATAAATATTTGGGTCGAATAGATTTTATAATTAATAAAATATTTCTCTTGTATTAATAATATTAAAATTATTTTATATAATTTTCATATTGTATAGATTTATTATAAAATTTACTTTAATATAATAAAATATGTCTAATAGATTGTACAATATTAAAATATTCTTTTAATATTGAAATTGTTTTAAAATGTATATCTTATTGCATTTATTTTAATATAAAATTTATATTTATTATAAAAGATTGGAGTCAATTTTTTAGATTAATAGGGTCAAAGGATATAATAGTTAAAGGGGAGTCTTGGAGTCCTTGATTGAAAATATGGGGTATGCGTCACCATCTTCCCAAATCTTAGGGCTATAATTGTCATTTTCTTAAAATAATTTCATAATTTAAGTGGGGCTATTAATTTGAACCCATCAACTCAGTAAACCCATTTTCTATCATACCAGCATTACAATTTACAAATTATAAATGTAATCAATAACCTTCCATAATTCCGTCACCAGCCCATATATTTCTCAAAAAGGAAAAAAAAAAAAAAAAAAAAAACCCTCTTTCATGTACCTTTACTTTTACTTCCATCACTTCAAATCTTATCATTGAAATACCTGCAGAAAAAGAAGTTTAAAAACTACAAGTTTATGATTACAAGCCAGTGCAGTAATCTATTGTAACCTAAACATTTTAGATTAAAAAGAATCACAGAAAATAAGAAAGACAGATAAACGCATTTGATTAAACTATGAAAAGATTTAAAATTTTGACATTAAAAAACTTTAGGGCTAGCAGTCCCCTTCAATAAAGTTTTTTATTAACTTGAAAACTGTTTTAACCATATTATCGTGGATTCAGCTACTTAGGATTTTCATTTTGTCCATTATCATGAAAACCTACTATTCTCATTATGCATTTATTTATTCTTTTTTCTTATTTTTTAGTAAGTTTATCAACTCATCCTTCTCTGATTGGCAAAAAAAAAAAAAAAAAAGGCTTTTGATTATTAGTTGAAAATTCAGGAATACATTTCTAGGAATTCAATAGGTGAATTTTTGTCTATTATGTTGATAAATATTTTTTTATTCAATTTAATTTTGTCCTTAAAATAATTTTATTTAAAGGTATTTCAGAAATAAAAATGTTTATTTAAATATGAGTGTAGAGAGGAACATAATGGGTCCAATAGTCTCAACCTTATAATTTTTAATAAGAACTCTCATTAATAATTAAATAATTAAAAATTTTTGTTGACAAAAACTATAATAGTAAAAGGTTTATTTAGATAAGCTCTATTTGGAATTTTATATTGAATGGAGCCTTAGTTTGTGTAGTTTCTGTAAATTAACCAGCTCCAGAGATTTTTTTTTTTTTTTTAAGGGGGTACAAATTTTAATTTTTAATTTTTCTTGTTAAATTGTGGCCCCGAAAAGTTATCAAGTCAAATTAATACCTTTACTTAATTTCATCCAGTTGCTGGTAGCTGGATTGCGTATCTTTGAAACAATAGACCATTTGAGAATCAATTAACGACACGCAAAATATCACTTTGAATCTTCTTTTCTGTGCAACAAAAAAAATTAAACATGTTTTCCGAGTTCAATATTTGACCTTATTTTGTTGCCGTTTTGGATCTAAAGAATTCATTGAAACAAGCTCTAAAAAATTCTTATCGCATATCGGCAAAAGGGAGAATATCAATGAAAAATAATATATTACGGTCAAGAATTCAAATTAAAATTGAGGTTCAAATTTTGGAACTCAATTAACCATAACCCTTCCTTTCAGTAATAATATAATAATATGGAGATGCATGCATGTTTACTTTTGTCAGGGCTGCCTAAAGGCAATGTTGTGCCTTCAGGCAAAAATTTCAAATAAATATTGTAAATAAAATTTATTTTGTTTTAGGTAAAAAGCTAGAGATTAATGCTATGTCTAACGATTTACAAAAATAGTGTATGTTGAATTTTATAAGTATAGCTCTGAAAAATGGGGATTAGGAGCAAATTATTTTCTCAATTATTTGTGAGAATATGTTTTTAAGTTAGTACGCCACTGATCTCCGGACTGTATTATAAGTGTATATATCTAAAATTCTAATAAATTTCAGATAATAATATATTTGTACAATTATAACAACTTCCAAATATATATATATAGCATTCTAGAATTTGAAAAATAAAATGAATGGATGATGAGATTGGACAAAAAGTTCGATATTGATATGATTTTTGTACATTTTAAACTTATGTTTTGAATTTTGATGAGCCATTAAAATATATTTTGGAAAGAATTTTATGGGCCTTTATGATATATTGAAAAAGAAAATAAATCTTATTTTACTTCACAATTTTACATTTCAAGTATAAATTAATAAGTAAAAGAATTGATTTATCCAAAATTGAGGCCCTTATTTTAGGTGGGGTCTTAAACAATTGCCTGACTGTGCTAAGAGTTGAGCCGCTACCGCCTGTTGCTGATCATTGTCTCATTCAAAACAGGCTTATGGACCAACGAGCAGTGGTCAAGGGTGGAGAGGACTAGGTTGGGTTACCCTGCCTAGCCCTTAGACTATGATAGGCTAAAAACTTGTAATTAATTAATTACAGTCGGAGAATATTAGATGAAAAAATATAAATAGATATTTAGGAAAAATTAAGAAAAAGAAAAAAAGAAAAAAAGCAGTGTTATAAATAATTGACTTCACCACTTAAGGTTTAAAATCCCACATTGAAAAAGTGTATACTCCTCCTCCCATTTGCAACCTGTAAATGTGGGCATATGTTGCATTATTGGTTAATGAAAATAAAAAAGCCTAAATAAAGGATATTATCAAGGTACTAATTAGTACTTTGTTTAGTTCAAAATTTCTCTTCTATGTATTATTTTACAACTCGTTATCAATACGGTAGCTGATTTGAGATAGGTAGTTTAATTTTAATTGCTTGTTTATTTATGCTTATTTCTTTTATATTTTATAATTATTACATTATTATATTTTTATTTTATTATATTATTAATTTAATTTTTTATTGTTTATGATATTTTTAATGGCTAGTTCTATAATACCGCCTATATTATTTATGATGATTTTAATAGCTGGTGCCTATATTATTATTATCTTGTTAATATGTTATTATTCTATTAATATGGCTTGTCTAATTTAATTGTTTATATGGCTTGTTTTGCCACCTATCAAGTTATTGTAATTTGTTATTGCATATTCTCATTTTTTTGATATTATTGTTGTAGTCTAAAGTTCACAACACAAGTGAGGTGGTGAGAACTTGAAGTTCTAACTTGATCAAAAATCAAAACTTGAAATTCTAAGTTATGATATTAAAAGTTAGAACTTGAAGTTCTAAATTATGGTATTAAAAGTTAGAACTTGAAGTTCTAAATACATGCACAATTTTTCCATATATAGTTAATAATTTTCTTTTTTGTCTATATTTACATATTTTAGATTTATATTGTGATACTTATTTTTTTTTTGGTTATTGTAATAACATTTTTGAAAATTGCTAAATCTCATGAATTTGCAAATTCCTGCTCTTCAAATTTTTTGAAGAAACTACCTTTCTTAGGTGTTAGATGCAAAAATACATCTGTAAGCAATGAGTCTAGAAGGCATAATAGCCAAAGGAAATGAGGCATCTTTGCAAGAAAAATCAAAGGCCATGATTTTCCTTTGCTACTATTTACATGAGAGCCCAGAAGTTCAATATCTAATGGCGAGGATCTACTAACTTTGTAAAGTAACCTCAAGGAAAGATTTGATCATCAGAGCGATATTTTTCTTCCAAATTCCAAACATGAGTGGTTATACCTAAGGTTCTAGGATTATTCAAGAGTCTCTGATTACAACTCTATTCTGTTTGCATCACCTCAGAATTGAAATTGTGTGCTATGGAAATTACTAATAGATATATGCGTCTGCAAACAATGAGCCTAGAAGGCATAATAGTCGAAGGAAATGAGGCATCTTTATAAGAAAAATCAAAGGCCATGATTTTCCATTGCCACTATTTACATGATACAGCGTGGAAGTTCAATATCTAATGGTGAGGATTCGCCAACTATGTAAAGTAACCTCAAGGAAAGATTTGATCACCAGAGGGATATTTTCCTTCCAAATTCTAAACATGAATAGTTATACCTAAAGTTCTAGGATTATACAAGAGTCTCTTATTACAACTCTATTATGTTTACATCACCTCAGAATTAAAATTATGTGCTGTGGAAATTACTAATAGAGATATGCTTGAAAAGACACTCACCACTTTTCATTCATTAAATGTTGTCTGCAACAACAATAACGGGAGCGTCAATACAGCAAATACTTTGAGTTGATAACATCTCTTTTAGTTGTTGAACAAACTAATGAGCTCCTAATGAAAAATCATGATTGGTTCTCTAGCATTTCCAAAAGTGAATGCAAAAATATTTATTAATAATGGACGTAATCAATGAGGTAAAAGAGGCCATGGTTACTACCATCATGGTGGCCACAGTGTCATGGCTTGAGCCTCTTAACCTGGCCTGGCCTAGCCTATGAATGATTCTAGATTCATGTGTGTGTATAGGTATTTCTGTGTAATTAATGTAGGCAGGTGGTATTTGGGCATTAAGAGCCACCCTTTGTGCTATATATATGTGAGGCTCCATTTGGCTAAGACATACAACATAAGAAACACAAGATAGAACAAGCAAGACACAATACACGTAGATTTCTTCGAGCAATAAAAGGGTTCTTTCCTCCCATCTTGAGTGTGCTTGTATGAGTAACACTTATGACTTTCGAAACCAGCAGTGTTTCAAGTGTGACAGGTTGACTTAGGGCCGACTTTCAAAACAAGCAAGAACAAGGGGGTCAGAACAACAAGCATGCAAGATTGTTGAACAATAGAAATGGATGCCATAAGAAGTGGAACGTCTATGAAAGAAAAAAATGATAGACATGATGACAAAGAAATTTGTTATTGATGTAGAGGTAAAAGGTCATTGGTTGTGTACCTGCAG
The DNA here is from genome assembly GCA_030449905.1 of Luvunga scandens. Lineage (NCBI taxonomy): Eukaryota > Viridiplantae > Streptophyta > Magnoliopsida > Sapindales > Rutaceae > Luvunga > Luvunga scandens. Next base: position 257,442 of record JASUUG010000193.1, on the reverse strand, counting down.
TATGAATAAACATTTGGTATACCTTTAGCCTGCATCCAAAAAGGGAAAAAAAAATTGAGAGTAATTTAGTCGATAATTTAGATCCTGTTGATCTGACTCATCTTGATGTGTCTGATTTCTATTAAAACACAGAGGGGAAAAATGGTCGCTTAATTGGTGATAGAAAAATATCTACATTAAATAAGTTTTGGTGATTATGCCATAAGTATTAAGTTCCTAATATGTTAAATTCTATAGTTTTTGTAGTTTTATTAAATATACTTAATATTTATATCTAATTCTGATATCTAATGTGGACTTTTGTTTAATGTAGGATTATGGATTTTATAAATAAATTATCTTTTTTGGAAACAAAAGTAGGGGATGTATGCTTGGATAACAGTGCAACCACTCATATTATTCTTCAAGATAAAAAATATTTCTTAGAGATAAAAATACTTGAAGGAAAAATAAATACTATATCTAGTCCAATAGACCTGATAGAAGGCTCCAGAAAAGTTCTACTCTTGTTGGCAAGTGGTACAAAATTAATAATCTAAAATGCTTTATATTCAGTGAAATCTAAAAGGAATTTGCTGAGCTTTAAAGATATCTATCGAAATGGATATTATATTTAAACTTTAAATAAAAATAATGCAAAATATCTCTGCATTATTACAAATGTATTAAGAAAGAAGTACTAAAAAGCTCGAAGCATTCTCATTAGGATTGTGTTACATAATCATAAATGTGATTGAAAGTCAGTAGCAATGATCCAAAAGTTCATAGATCCAAAAACATTTACGTTGTGGCATGATCACCTTAGATATCTTAGATCTACAATGATGAGTAGTATTATTGAAAATTCTCATGGACATCCATTAAAAAACCAAAAGATTCTATTGTCCAATAAGATTGTTTGTACTGCTTGCTTACAAGGAAAATTTGCGGTTAGACCATCTCCTTGTAAGGCTAGTCATGAATCTTTATCATTTTTGTAAAGAGTTCAAGGAGATGTATGTAGACTAATCTGTCAACCTAATAGACTATTTTATTATTTTATGATTTCGATTAATGCATTGCATGAAGGTCACATGTTTGTTCATTATTTGTCCGCAATGTTGCATTTGCAAGATTTCTTATCCAAATTATAAGATTAAGGGTATAATTTCCAGATTATCTAATTAAAACCATACGTCTGGATAATACTAGTGAGTTTACATTCAAGACATTTGGTGACTGCTGTATGTTAGTAGATATTAATGTTGAGCATTCAATTATACACACACATACACACACACACAAAATGGATTGGCATAATCATTGATTAAATGGTTGTAGATAATTGCAAGAACTTTACTTACAAGTACAAAATTACCTATATCAGTATAGGGTCATGCTATTTTACATTGTGTGGCATTAGCTTGTATTAGACCAACTGCTTATCATTAATATTCTCTATCATAGCTTGTCTTAAACCCACTACTTATCATTTTGGGGATTTATGTGGGTTTTAGCTCACTTTCAATTATCAAATATCTTGAACTCCTAACAAGTAATCGTTTCACTGCATGGTTTGGGAATTGTCACTTTAAAGAACATTTTTCCATCATTGGAGAATGAAAAGCCTCTTGAAGTAAAGTAAGATTTTTTTAAAAAAGTTTCCACTTTGTCTCATTTAGATATTTGTACTAGTCAATGTGATAATGAAGTATAAAGGATGGTACATTTGCAATAAATTACAAAATAATTAGTAGATGCATTTACAGATGTAGCAAAGGTAAGTCACATATTCCTTCTCCTAACACACTAACCCCGATGGTTGGTCTTGCAGAATAATCAAGTGTCAAAGCAGCTAATGAGTTATCTATTACACGTCAGAAATATGGCAGGCCATTTGGTTCTAAAGATAGTGCTTTGTGAAAGAGGAGAATAAAAAATCAAGATCCTATTAAAAATAATGCTCAAGGTATAAATGTATTCACATTACTTAAGTCACCAATTCTAGAAGAAGTAATACTCCCTGAACAGGCACAAGAAGAGATAGTAATTCATAAAGAGTTACAAAAACAAAAATATGAGGACAAGTATACAAATTATACTTATATAAGGGAAACGTGGGATCGTGATAAAATAAATATTGATAGGGTATTTTCATTTATAGTACTTGTTGATATTACAAATGATTTAAGCAAAAAATTGTCGATGAATTTAGGCAAAAGCATGATTGGCCTCAATAGAAAGAAGTAATTCAAGCACAATTGACTTCTTTAGCCAAATGTAATGGTTTTGGACTAGTAGTCCAGAAACCTAAAGATGTCAAACCCATTGGATACAAATGGATATTTGTGAGAAAACATAATGAGCATAATAAAATCACTAGATGCAAAGTGTAACTAATTGCACAAGATTTCTTATAGAGATCTATTATTGATTATGAGAATACATAATCTCTAGTAATGAATAGTATTACATTTTGATATTTGATTGAATTAGTAGTCTCAAAAAGACTTGACATACTTCTCATGGATGTAGTGACTGCATATTTGTATGGATCACTTGGTGCTATTATTTACATAAAAATCTTTGAATGATTCAAAATACCTTAAGCATTTAAATCAAATGATAGTAATCTATGTTCAATCAAACTACAACAATCCTTGTACGGATTAAAACTATCTAAATGCATGTGGTACAATTGTTTAAGTGAATGTTCGACTAAAAGAGGATACAAAAATAATCCTATCTAACCATGGTGTATTCATTAGAAAATCTAAGTTTGGATTTATAATTATAGTAGTTTATGTTCATGACGTGAACTTAATTGGAACTCTTGAAGAGCTCTTGAAAATTGCTGAATATTTAGAAAGAAAATTTGAAATGAAAGATTTCGGGAAACCAAAATATTGTCTTGGCTTGCAGATCGAGTATAAAACAAACAGAGTACTTATCCATCGATTGGTTTATCTTAAAAAAATCTTAAAATGTTTCAATATAGATGATGCTCATTCGCTAAACACTCTTATCATTGTTTGGTCTTTTTATCCTAAAAAGGATCATTTCGCCCCAAAGAGAATGACGAAGAGATACTCGGTCTAGAAGTACCTTATGTTAATACAATCAGTGCTTTATTGTATTTGACTCAATGTACCAATCTAGATATTGCATTCTCTATGAATTTGTTAGCAAGGTTTAGCTTAGTGCGAACACACCAACACTGGAATGGCATCAAACATATCTTTTGATTTTTTCATAGAACGTCAAACTTGGGGTTATTTTGTTCAAGTCAACCAACAAAGAATCATGGTCATATTAATTATGTAGACATATGCTATCTCTCTAATCCCCATGAAGCTCATTTACAAACAAGATATGCTTTCACTTACAATGGCATAGCAATTTTTTGGTGATCTACTAAGCGCACTTTTGTTGCCACCCGTTTTAATTACTAAGAGATCCTTGTATTACATGAAACAAGCATAGAGTGTGTTTGGTTCTAGTCAATTATCCATCATATTTAGAGCACATGCAATTTGACTTCCACAATGGATGTTTCAATGATTACATATGAAGACAATACTGTTTATATTGCTTAAATTAGAGGAGGATACATCAAAGGAGATAGAACTAAGCATATCTCACCTAAATTTTTCCGCACTCCTGACTTATAGCAACACAAGAAGATTGGTGTCAAGAAGATATGCTCCACTAATAATTTTAATGTTCTTTTTACTAAATCTTTGCTTACATCAACGTTTGAGAAGTTAGTCTACAATATTGGCATCCGTCAACTCAACAAATTATTAAATTGATATATGACATTTGAAAAGATATTTCATTAAGGGAGCATATTTTGAAGATAAGAATTTTTTCATCTTTGTTAGAAAAATATGCACCGAACTCTTTTTCCTTTAATAAGATTTTATTCCACTGGATTTTACTAACAAAGTTTTAATGAAGCAGTATTAAGCACATATAATAATACCTTTACATTATAAAATTGTATATAATTAAAGTGTTGAATTCAAAGGGGAGTGCTATAAATAATTGGCTTCAATCTTAAGTTTAAAGTAATATATTGAAAAAGTGTAAAAACCCCCTATTGCAAGCTATAAATATAGGCATATGTTGCATTATTGAGCAATTAAAATAAAAAGGGTAAATAAAGGCCATTAATGAGGTACTAATAAATTTTTTCTTCTATTTATTTATTTTATAACAAGTTTCATTTTTATAGCTAATAAACTAAAAACAATGGATCTAAATGCAATATGGCAACAACTAGCCTAGGCTATACAACTCAAATTAGCTTTGCCATTGATGCTTTGTACAAATATTTTCTTAAAGATAAAATAGGAACAATAATGATCTCTTTGTATTAAATTAAAATGAGCACAAAATTGTGGCTGTCTTGTGATCGCGATGAGGCCAGGTAAAAAAAGAAAGCAATAATCAAAACAAAAACAACGGATAAGCATCAAAGGCATTGGTGGTAGTGGTAGCAAAAATACCAGCAACAAGAAAAGTGATGGTGTCAAGGAAAGTTGGATAATACTTAAAACAGAAACAAGAAGAAGTATTAAAAGCTTTAAAGGTGATGGAAGTAGGGTAGGCAAAAACCCAGGCCAGTCTTAGGTATGGCAATGCTTAGATTCAGTACCAACATGTTTTAAATTGAATACTCTAGTTGGACTTAAAAAGCCTGGGATCAGGCTGAGCTTTCGAATTCAGGTTAAAAAAATCTAGATTTTATATTTTATATATAATATTATATATGTATATTTTTTTTAATTTATTCTATAATTTTATGATTTTTAAATCTTATTTTCATGAAATTGGCTTGAAGATATGAACTTTAAATATTTAAAATTTTAAATATATGTAATAAGTGGGCTAAATAAATATAATTATTTAAATAATATATATTTAATAATTTTTCTTCATAAAATCTAGGTTCCAATCTAGATTTCAGGCTTACCAAGTGAAGCTTGAGTTTGGCTTAGCCTCATCCTTGGGTATTATTTAGCTTACACCGCTCATGCTAGTTTGCATTTGAGTGGTAGTATTGGCAACAATAACAATGATAGTCTTAATACAACTAAGACCATAATTAATTGATGTTGACAGCAAAAACTGGGAGTTTTGTTTTGTGGAAATAAGATTGCAAAATATTTAAGGAATCGAACTATCAATAGTTCATAGAATCAATTTAGATTTTGCTTAATTATCCCTTGGCCTTGTGTAGAAGTCCCTTTAAATAGAGGAGATATTAGAGGTATATTCAAGTCGAGGAAATCCTCTGATTTATTAGAACAACTCTTTAATTCCCTTAACAAGGATGAAGTTTCAAGAAATTTTATTTAGATTAAGATATGTTATCATTGTTGGGCCCTTGGTCTTAAAGATCTATAGAAGAATCTATTAAGTTCTTCGTTGAGTTAGGTTAATTAATAGACTTGTGTATTCTGAGTAATGAAAGACATTATAAAATTTTATCCCAAATGACATAGCATGTGATGTGTCATTCATTAAGTGGTTGTTGATTTTTTATAAATTCTAAGTGGATTGATTGCATATATCTCAGCAACTTATAATGAATGCCATATCATTTTTTATGGAATTTTTAGATGGGTATATATTATTAAGAATTTAGATATATTTTAAATTGTGGAGGCAAATTAAAAACCTAGAAAATTAATTAAATGAAATTAATTAAACTAAATCCAAAGTGCAAATAATGGTCATGATGAATGACCACAACAAACGTTCACGCCCTGTTCACAATATATGTTTATCAGTATAGGTTACATATGTTCATTGGTGCCATGAACGGTCATCGATACATAATGTTGGTGAATGTTTACTATTACCAATGTAATCAAACATGCTAGAAATAGTAAATCACAGATACTAGAACACGCAGATTATTTTTACGTAGTTTGGATGATAATCTTACATCCAAACATTAAGTAATTCACTAAATAATAAAAGATTATAATTTATTAGATTTTTATGTAATTTCAAACTTCCTCTTATTCTTGCTGTCACTTAGTTAAATTTAACTTAGTCAGTTTTACTTAACAATCACTTCTCATCTTCAATTGAGTTTACTACTTCCTTAAGATTCCCTCAACACAACAAACACCATTTCATCCCAAAGGGACGAAAATAATATTCTAAGTATGTCTATTGAAAAACCATTCTATTGAAGATACAAAGAATAAAACATCAAGAAGATATGAAATATCATATGCAGTCAAAGTCTGGTTTCCTTTGACATTTGCTTGTTGGTTGCTTCTTTATATAAAATACAATATGTTTTCGTTCATTTACGATGTGTGAAATACTTTCCTTTATGTAGGTATAGTATTTCACCCAAATTTTTATAGAGGATTAGTAAGATATACTTCTTTAAGAGTCTATATTTTAATAAATACTTAGTGTAGTTGCCAAAGTGGCATCTTTATTTGGAACTCTTTGATGGGTAGTCCCATATTCATGCCACATTGCTTCTTTTGCATCTAGATTAAGCTAAAAAATCTAATCTAATAAATACTCAAGACTAAACCTAACAATATGATGCCAATAATAAATAAATTACTATTGTAATTGTGAACATTCACCATTTATCCCACATTAGGAAATTAAATCCCCCTTATGGCTTTTGTTGTCTATATATATAATACATATGTGTAATTGCTTGGTGTAACAAAATTTGGAAGCTAATCAACAACAAATTTAATAACAAGGTACTCTTTAAGTACTTTGTTTTAGTTTACAAGCTTTATTTATTTATTTATTTTATAACACGTTATTAGCAAGATGACTAATTTGATATGGGTAATTTAATTTTTATTGTTTATATTAATTTCTTTTATGTTTTATCATTATTATTTTGTGAGTTTATTACTCTGTTATTTTTATTGTTTATTGTTCTTAATAATTTTGATGGTTGGTTTAACTACCTATCAAGTTATTTTAACTTTAATAAATTATGATTTGTCTTTGAATATTATTGTTGTAGCCTAAAGTCTTGACATAAATGAGGTGGTGAGAGCTTGAAATTCTAAGATATGACTTTAAGTTAGAACCTGAAGTTCTAAATACCTGCATAAAGTTTCTACATATTCTATAATTACGATTGTTGTTTATATTTTTATATTGTGACACTTATTTTTATTTTTTTTTAATCATTAATAACAAGGTTCCCTGAGAAATGGCAAGTCTCACAAATCTGCAAATCCTTATTCTTGAAGTTTCCGGAGGAAATTACCTTTCTTAGGTATTAGATGCCAAATGCATTTGGAAGCTATAGGCTTGGAAGGCACTGTAGCAGAAGGAAACAAGGCATCTCTCCAGGAAAAATCAAAAGTTATGGTTTTCCTCTGCCACTATATACATGAGAGCTTAGTATTTAACAGTGGAAGATCCCCTAATTTTATGGAATAATCTCAAGGAGAGATTTAACCACCAAAGGGATATTTCCCTACAAAATACTGAAAATGAATGTTAAACTTAAGATTCCAAGATTATGCAAGAGTCTTCGATTATAACTCTGCTCTATTCCACGACACCTCAAAACTGTAATTGTGTGGTGTAAAAATTACAGATAGAGATATGCTTGAAAAGACACTTACTATTTTTCATACATCAAACATTGTCTTACAACAATAATATTGGGAGTGTAGATACAATAAATATTCTGAATTGATAATAACTCTTTTAATTATTAAGAAAACAATCAGCTCCTAATGAAGAACCATGAATTACATCCAATTGGTTCTTAACCATTCCCAAAAGCGAATGTAAGTACACGTACTAATAATGGGCGTAATTGAGAAGGTAAAAGAGGTCGTGGCCATTATCATCATGGTGGTTATAGGCATGAAGGACAATAGAACAATAAAAATAGACGCCACTAGAAGTGGCATGTTTATGAGAGACCTAAATACAATAATACAGGAAAGAATAATGCTAGAAATGAGAATGGAGAAATATGTTATTGATGTGGTAGAAATGAACATTGGTCACGGGTCACGCACTTGTCGAATGAAAAACATTTGGTGGACCTTTACTAGGCATCCAAGAAAGGAAAGGGAAAAATTGAGCCAAATTTTGGTGGATAACTCAGATCTTGTCGATCTAACTCATTTGGATGTCTCTAATTTCTTTAAAGATATAGAGGGGAAAGTAGCCAATTAATCAATAATAGAAATGTCCAGACTTTTGTTATTGTACCCGTTACTAATATATTAACTTTTGTATCTTTTTATAGTTTTATCAGATGTATATGATCTTGATGCCTAACATGAACTTTTGTTTAATAACAAGGCTATGGATTTTAGAAACAAATTTTCTGTTTTGGAATCAAAAGGTGGAGATGTTTGCTTGGCTGATAGTGCAACCACGCACACTATTCTTCAAGATAAAAAATATTTCCTTAAGAAAAAATTACTTGAGGGAAATGTAAATACTATATTTAGTCTTACAAACCTGATAGAAGGCTCAAGATCTATACTCTTGTTAGCAAGCAGAGCAAAACTAATAATTTAGAATGCTTTATATTCAACAAAATCTAAAAGAAATTTGCTAAGCTTTAAAGATATTCGCCAAAATGGGTATCATATTAAGACTTTAAATGAAAATGATGTAGAATTTCTCTGCATTACTAAAAATGTCTTAAGAAAGAAATACATATTAGAAAGGTTTAAAGCATTCTTATCAGGATTGTATTACACAATCATAAATGTAATTGAAAGCTACACAAGGATGAACCAGAAGTTCACAGATCCAAAAATATTTATGTTATGGCATAATAGCCTTGGACATCCTGAATCTTCAATGATGCGTAGAATTATTGAAAATTGTCATAGATATCCATTCAAGAACCAGAAGATTCTATTGTCTAGTGTGATTATTTACACCACTTGCTTAAGAGGAAAATTTATAGTTAGACTATCCTCTTCTAAGGTTAGTTTTGAATCTCCAACGTTTTTGCAAAGAGTTTAAGGAGATATATGTGGTCCAATCCATCTTCTAACAGATCATTTCGTTACTTTATGGTTTTAATTGATGCATCTGCACGGTGGTCACACGTTTTTTTATTATCCACCCATAATGTTGCATTTACAAGATTATTTACCCAAATTATATGGTTAAGGGCACAATTTCCAGACTACCCAATTAAAACTATACGTTTAGATAATGATGGTGAATTTACATCCAAGACATTTGATGATTACTGTACATCAATAAGTATTGACGTTGAGCATCCGGTCCTACATATGCATACACAAAATGGTTTGGTAGAATCGTTAATTAAGCGATTGCAAATAATTGTAAGAACTTTACTTATGCGTACAAAATTACCAATATCTGCATGGGGTCATGTTATTTTACATGCTGCAGCATTGATTTATCTTAGACCTACTATTTATCATCAATATTCTTCATCACAGCTTGTACTTGGTCAACAGCCTGACATTTCCCATTTATGTATTTTTGGTTATGTTATATATGTTCCTATATGACCTGCTCAGCGTATAAAAATAGGACCTTAACGTCGTTTGGGAATTTATGTTGGTTTTAACTCACCTTCAATTATCAGATATCTTGAACTTGTGACGGGTGACTTTTTCACCTTAAGTTTTGTAAATTGTCACTTTGATAAGACAATTTTTCCATTATTAGGAAATAGAAAACCTCCTGAAGTAAGGCATAATTTTTCTTGAAAAGTCCTCACTTTATCTCACTTAGATCCTCGTACCAGTCAATGTGAAAATGAAGTACGAAGGATAGTACATTTGCAACAAATTGCAAATCAATTGGCAGATGTCTTTACAGATGCAGCAAAAGTAACCAAGTCACATATTCCAACTGCTAATACTCTAGCTTGGGTGATTGTTCCTATTGAACAATCAAGTGTAAAAGCAGATAATAAATTATTAATTACACCACAGAAACATGGTAGACCACATGGTTCCAAAGACAGTGCTCCCCGGAAAAGAAAAATGAAAAACTAGGATCCTGTTGAAAATACTCAAGACATAAATGTACCCACATCATTTGAATCACCAAATGAATTGATGATCCCTAAAGAGACACAAGTCCCCAAAGGGACATTAACCCCTGAAGAGGTACGAAAATATAAAAATGAGAAAAAATCTACAAATTATACTTACACAAAGAAAATGTGGGATTGTAATGAAATAAACATCAATAATGTATTTTAATTCACAATAGCTACTGAAATTACAAATGACTTTGAGCCTAAAACTATCAATGAATGTAGACAAAGGTATGATTGGCCTCAATAGAAAGAAGCAATCCAAGCATAATTGACTTCTTTGGCTAAACGTGAAGTTTTTGGACCTATAGTTCAGACACTAGAAGATGTCAAACCTGTTGGATATAAATAGGTGTTTGTAAAGAAGCATAGTGAGCATAATAAAATTACCAGATACAAAGCATGACTAATTGTTTTCTAACAATTATTACATGTCAATAATTTGTTTTTGTACCCATGAATATTTCATGATAGAATACTGATATTAATACTTTAGTGTCAGTAATTAAGATTACTATAGTATCATTAGTACAATCACCCCAATGGAGTTTGTACTTTCTGATAAATTTTTTAGTGTCAATGACTTTTAGTTGAATTTATATTTTGGCATTTTTGTTGTTACTCTATTATTTTCATTGTTATTTTAGTTTTGCCAAGAAAATAATGTTATTTAAAGAAAATATTAAAACTACGCTAAACTACTAAATTGAACAATTAAATATAGGATTCCCAATAAAATTTAGATAATTATCAAATCAAACACTAATACAAATATCTTGGTAAAACAAACATTATAAATATAGTTTGAAAATAACATAGTGAAAATTTATAGAAATCAATCAATTATCCTGAGTACATCAACTCATTAGCTTTCACCTTTCCTACTTACAAATGCAGCATATACAATCAATTAGCTAGTATGCTAATTTTAGGATATTTACAAACAAAAATATGCTTATAATACAATTAACTTTTCAACATATATGGCCCACTTATCGCGATGTTATGAAATATCATCCATAGTGTATTGATCTTAGCCCTCGAACTTCAAAAATAAAGTAAGAAAATGCAAAGATAGATTTTTAAATCTGTGTTGATTAACATAAAAAATGAAGAACATGCAAATAAAGAGTATCACTATAGTAAACAATAATTACTAAAGTTGCCTAATGTTGTATAAATTTTATTGTATTCGCAAGCACACAAATTTATTATAGTATAGATTTTATGATGACAAATGTCGATATCACGGGAAGATAGATTTAATTATGTGTAGGGTTAATTTTCTAAGTGTATGTGTGAGTTGGTTGGAAGTTAATTTTTTTTATTTTAAGATTTAAAATAAAATGGAGAGAATAAATTAAAGATGAAATCAATGCAAATGAATCGCTCGAGTCTCTGGATTCATGCTTAACATTCACCAAGGGCTTAATATTTCCTTTTTAGTTCCAATTAATTCATAAGAGGGGTATTTTCACTCCTCATGATCCTCACTCTAATAAATATTGTGTCAAGCGCTTAGTGTACTAGAGGGTAACAATCGTCCACTAAGTGTAGTATCAAGAACACACTATGCTAGACGATAATAATCCTTCTGTTGACAATGTAGCAAAACTATCCACTAATTAGCTTAGATATTGTTGAGTGCTAGAAAGTGTGTATTTATAAAGGAGAAAATCGTCATTTTACACTTCAAGTCTCACTAACATTCCTACTTTTATGTCTTTTAGTCCCTTGTGATTTAAATATGCATGTTTTATTTTAATTAAGTATTTTATATATTCTAAGGGGCATCATGATCATTTCACAATGAACGAGAGATCATATATCAAAACGGACAGCAATTTTGAATTCAGGATAGTCAAAAACCTTGGGAGAAGCCTAAAAAGTTAAATGACACTGTTCATATATACGGTACTGTTTGCGGCACTGTTCATGTATATTTTATGATGACGTGGCAGTATTTGATTGGACAAATGATGTGGCATTGATTGCTTATGTGGCATTGACTGATGATGTGGTATTGACTGATGATGTGTCATGATTCTATTAGAACAAAATGCTTATATGGGGTTGACCGGTGATGTGGAAATATGTTAGTAGATCAAAAAAACATGCGTACGGTACATGCATATACATGAAATAACAGTCCTGATGATGTGTTCTATCAAATCAGAACTTGTCATGTGTCACGATCTTGAGCATCCAAATTGTTTTAATCTGATGGCCATAATTTATTCATTGTATCTATAAAAAGAGGACTCCCCCTTAATTTGTTACCCCTAAATTTATTTTTTAGCTCAATTTTCTATAATTTCTTCTCTATATTGTATTTTCTATGTATTTTAATAAATTTCTATTTTATCCCTAGTTCAATTATGAGTAGCTAATTTTCTTTCAAGCTTGGGTTGAAGGTGAAGTCTCAACATGCTCCATGGGCTTAATTTGGTAAATTTACTTTTTATTCCCCTTTGATTTATGTGGATGTTTTGACTTTTCGTTGACAGATAATAATAATCTTGTCTAGATATTGGTTGGTATAACTGTCTCCCTAGTGCAAGGTTATTACTATTTGGTACGGTAAGCACTTAGCACTATATCATTACAGTGAGATTCATAAGGAGTGGAAAACCTCCCTTCATGATTTAATTGGCACTAATAATGAATATTAAGCCCATAGTGCATGTTGAGTACAAATATAGAGACCTAAGCACTTCATTTTAATAGTTTATTCCTGCCGATCTAATTTAAATCATAAGATAGCCTACGTCACTTTCATTATAAATCCAATCACCCACTTAGAAAATTAATTTTACACGCAATTAAAATTCACCTCCTCGTGGGATCGACACTCGTCACCGTTGATCTATTCTACAATAAATTTGTGCACTTGCAAGTTCAATAAAATTTACAAAATAAGTTTTGGTGTCGTTGCCAGGGAGGTAAGTTATTTTAATTCGTAGAATAAATTTTTAATTTCTTTATTTATTTTTCTTTTAGTTGTTTTCTTGTAATTTTTATTATTATTAAAAAAAGAAAAAAAGTGAATCTGCATTTTGAGGTAAGTATTTTTTTTCTCTTCTTTAAATTTCTGTAATTTAATTTAATTTTCATGTTTTTTTTTGTTAATTTGGCAGGTTCAACTGCCTATTAATTTATTTTAATTTGTTTCATGTATTTTTTATATATATAACACTTGAGTTTGTTTTCATAGTAAGATTGTAACAGCGTGATAAAGTTAGTATCATAATTTCTCCTTCCTCTTTATTTTTATTTTTTCTCATTTTTTTTGTGTTCTTTGCATGCATGGTCGAAGATCACAATTACATAATCTTGGGCCTATAGATTTTGAATTAGAAAAAAGACTTTGCACACACAAACACGTTGCAATTAAAAATAAAATTGGAATCGATTTGCAATCAACACCAAAGAAAAAGCCATTTAAGGGCTACTTTAGTCATTTAGCTAACTTGAGCATATCATCTAGGAGTGTTGAGTTAAAACCTAGTGTGCTAAATTGTCTCCCAACATTCTATGGCCTAAAAAATAAAGATCCATATAATCATCTGAATGATTTCCATGCTGTATATTAAACTTTTAAATATGAGAATTTTTCAGATGATGATGTTAAACATTGATTATTCCCATTTTCTTTAAAGGATGGAACTCGTTCATGGTTCAATGCATTGCCTGCTAATAACATTACATTATGGGAACAAATGGTAACAAAATTTTTGAATAAATATTTCCCAATACATAAAACTAATGTTATTTATAGGAAAATTTTAGAGTTTACTCAAAGAGAAGACGAGCAGTTTTTCAAAGCATGGGAGCAATTTAATGGGCTACTCCTAAAGTGTCCATATGATGGGTACGAGAAATGGCACCAATGCCGATACTTTTTGGAGAAATTATTGTCGCATGTGCAAGAATGGCTAATGGCAACAAGTAAAGGAGAGCTAATGTCAAAAAGTGCATCATAAATTTAGGATTTCTTTCAACAACAAGTGGATAGTTCCCAACAACGGAGTCATTCACTAAGGAATACTAGAAGAGTTAAGGGAGTGAATGAGGTTCACATTAGCTAGTCAAGTTCAGAAATTAAAGAAGTCAAAGACATAGTTGAAGGTCTTTCCCGATAAATAGCAACGTTAACAGCTGCTAAATTGAGAGAACCACATGACCAGGACTTATACCCAGATCAAGCCAATGCCATAGGTGTAATGAGAAAGCCATCAAACTACAACCCTTACTCCAACACATATAATCCTGGATTGAGAAACCATCCCAATTTTTCATGGTCTCAAGGATTCCAACAGAATAGACTAGTAGCTCTAGCTCTACCAACGTAACCAATTTCTCAAAATCCTCAAGTCTCTCAGCCACCATTTAGACCATAAAATCAAAACCCGAACTACTCTTAACCCAGACCATGGGAGGATGCATTTCAGAATTTCAATAATCTTACTCACTCAACAATCGAGCAACAAAACCACACCATTAATGAACTGCGAAATAAGATGAGAGCAGGCTTCAACTCACAAACCCAATTAATTTCAAACCTCGAAGTTCAAACCTTGGCAATGACTGTTGAGAAAGGAAAATTCCTGAGTCAACCTGTGCCTAATTCTAAATGAGTGCATGAAATAAGTACCAGTTCACCTCAGCAGCATAAGGAGGTCAAAGTCATCATGACCTTGCAAAAACAAAAAGAAGTTAACAACAAAGTGGAGATGCTGGTGTCAAAAACAACTTAAATTGCACCTGTAAATGGAGAAGAGTCATCATCAAAGGAGAAAAAAGAAACCAACCCATAAGAATACGTTCCTAAAACTGCATTTTCCCAAAGGTTAGCTAAAGCAAAGAATGGAAAATTCACAAGTGAGATTTTTGAAATCTTTAAACAGATAAATGTTAGCATCCCTTTGCTTGACGCTATAAAATAAGTATTATCTTATACTAAGTTTCTTAAAGACCTTTGTACTAAAAAGAGAAACATTCACGTTCAAAAGATTACCTTTTTAACAGAAAACATTATCTCTATACTTTAACATAAAATTCCTCTAAAATACAAAGACTCAAGCTACCCGACTATCTCATGTAATATAGAGAACCATACAATTGAGAATGCTTTGTTGAACTTAGGAGCTAGTGTAAATATGTTGCCTTACTCAGTATTTTTGAAAATTGGATTGGGAGAATTACATCCAACTCCAGTGGTGTTATAGCTTGCAGATAAATCCATGAAAAAAACTTGTGGTATTGTGGAGGACGTGCTTATACAGGTAGATAAGTTTTATTTTCCTGTTGATTTCATTGTAATTGACACTCAACCAGTCGAAGATTTAAAGAAGCACATCCCCATTATCCTAGGACGACCTTTCTTGGGAACTGTTAATGCTCATATTCAATGCAGGACTAAAAATATACAGTTGTCCTTTGGCAATATGACTATAGAGCTAAATATCTTCAACAGTGCCAAACAACCTCACAATACAGATGAGGGAATTGTTGATGTGGATTTAATCAAAAAATTAGTTGATAATGTTTTTCTTTCAAACTTTAATGATAACCTTTTACAAACATGTTTAACACACTTTGGTTTTGATTTTGATATTGATAGGTCAATAGATGAGGTTAACGCCTTACTTGATTCAACAACATCTATGGACACTAATAAATGGAAGTCAAGAGTGGAACAACTAGCACCATCAAAGAAGAAACTCAGCCCATCATCAGAATCACCACCAAAACTTGAGCTCAAACCATTACCCGACACTTTGGAAAATGGATTCTTGGGAGAAGAAAGCACTCTGCCAATAATCATTTCATCATCCCTAAATGACAAACAAAAAGGTAAGTTGTTGGAAGTTTTAAAAGTGCACAAAGAAGCATTAGGATGGACCATAGCCTACATAAAAAGTATAAACCCAGTGGATTGTATGCATTACATTCACCTTGATGAAAATACTAAACCTACTAGAGAAATAGAACATCGATTGAACCCTAATATAAAAGAAGTTGATAGAACTAAAGTCCTTAAACTGTTAGATGCATGTATCATTTACCCCATTTCTGATAGTTTATGGGTCAGTCCTGTGCAAGTTGTCCCCAAAAAGTCAGGAGTCACAATAGTAACCAATATTGATAATTAATTAATACCCACTAGAGTGACTACAGAATGGCATATATGTATTGATTACAGAAAGTTGAATTCTGTCATGTGTAAAAACCATTTTCC
Organism: Luvunga scandens; assembly: GCA_030449905.1. Taxonomy (NCBI): domain Eukaryota; kingdom Viridiplantae; phylum Streptophyta; class Magnoliopsida; order Sapindales; family Rutaceae; genus Luvunga; species Luvunga scandens. Next base: position 241,156 of record JASUUG010000193.1, on the reverse strand, counting down.
TTTACCATTTATCGATCAAATGCTTGATAGATTAGCAGGTCATGAATTTTATTGCTTTCTAGGTGGCTACTAAGGATATAATTAGATTCCCATAACACCAAAAGATCAAGAGAAGACCATTTTCACTTGTCCTTTTGGCACTTTCGCATATTGGAGAATGCCATTTACATTATGCAATACACCTGCTACATTTTAACGATGCATGTTAAAAATTTTTCTTATATAGTTGAATGATTCCTTGAAGTCTTTATGGATGATTTTTTTATTTTTGGTGATTCATTCGATTAATGTTTACATCATCTAACATTAGTTATGCAGAGATGTATAGAGAAGAATTTGGTCTTAAATTGGGAGAAGTGCTATGTTATGGTAAAACAAGGTATTGTTCTCGGTCACATCATTTCAAGCAAAAGTATTAAGGTTGATAAAGCCAAGGTGAATCTCATTTTCAATCTTCCTCCACCTAAAATAATCAGAGAAGTAAGATCTTTCCTTAGGCATGCGGGTTTTTATAAACGTTTCATTAAAGATTTTAGCAAAGTTTCTAGACCCTTATGCAATTTACTTGCTAAAAATGTACTTTTTGTCTTTGATGATTCAAGTCTTGTGACTTTTGAAAAACTAAAGCAGTTATTAATATCATCACCCATCGTTCAGCCCCCAAACTAGAACTTACCATTTGAGCTCATGTGTGATGAATCTAATTATGCAGTACGAATAGTATTAGGAAAAATAGTTGATTAAATTCCCCAGTCATTTACTATGCTAGTATGACATTGAATAATGCACAGTTGAATTATTCAACCACTGAAAAAAAAAATGCTAATAGTAATGTTTGCATTAGAGAAATTTCGATTTTATCTCATTGGTTGTAAAATAATTATTTTTACAGATCATGCTTCTCTTAAATATCATCTTATAAAGAAAGATATAAAAGCTAGACTAATTCATTGGGTGTTACTTTTGCAGGAATTTGACTTTGAAATCAAAGATAAAAAAAGCACAAAAAATATTGTGGCAAACAATCTCTCTTGTCTTAATTTTGATACAATTATAGAACCATTACCATTGAATGAATCGTTTCCAAATGAACAATTACTGAGTGTGGAAGTATTACCATAGTATGCTGATATAGTTAACTATCTTATTACAGGTAAACTTCCAGAGCATTGGACTAAGCAGGACAAGGCCAAATTTTTTGCGAAAATAAAGAATTTTTTCTGGGATGACCCATATCTATTCAAATATTGTGCATACCAAATTTTCAAACGATGTGTCCCAGAAAGTGAATTTTAAAATATCCTTTCATTCTGCTATGAACAAGCTTGTGGATGCCATTTCAGCGCTAAGAAAACTGCCACTAAAATTTTACAATATGGTTTTTATTGATCAACTATATTTCGAGATGCTTATATTTTTTGCTCTTCATATGATAGGTGTCAACGAATGGGGACCATTACGCGAAGGAACATAATGCCACTAAACCCAAATTTAGTGATTGAGATTTTTTATGTATTGGATATCAACTTCATAGGACCTTTTCCCCCATCTTTTGGCCATCAATACATATTGGTCGCTATTGACTACATATCGAAATGGGTAGAAGTAATTACATGTAGATCCAATGATCACAATGTGGTGATTGAATTTTTGAAAAGTAACATTGTTTCACACTTTGGATTTCCTCGAGCAATAATTAGTGATGGTGAAGCCCACTTTTGTAACAAATCATTCAAAGCTCTTTTGACAAATTATTACATTACTCATAAAGTGGCGACCCCATATCATCCGCAAACTAGTGGCCAAGTTGAGATCTCCAATCGAGAAATAAAGCACATATTAGAAAAGACGTTGAGACTAGACAGAAAAAATTGGTCATTAAAACTGGATGATGCATTATATGCATATAGAATGGCTTTCAAGACCTCGATTGGGATGTCACCATATAGGCTACTATATGGAAACGTTTGCCTGGGCCATCAAGAAATTCAACTTTGACATGCAGTAAGCTAGCTCAAAAAGAAGATTACAGTTGGCGAAACTTGAAGAAATTCGTAGTGATGCATACGAAAATGCCAAGATTTACAAACAGAGAATGAAAATCTTTCATGCAAGTAAATTATGAGAAAATATTTCACTCTAGGTCAGAAAGTGCTTTTATTCAATTTTCGCTTGCACCTATTCCTAGATAAGTTACGCTCTTGATAGACTGGTCCCTTTATAGTTCACACGGTTTTTCCACATGGAGCAATTGAAATTAAGGATCCAAAGAACGGTGTCAATTTTAAAGTTAATGGTCAAAGATTAAAGCTATATCTAGAGTACCAACTACATGGAGAGGACACTGAAATTGATTTGAGTAACCCGCCAAATTTGAACTGAGATTTATTTTTCTTTTTCCTTTTTTCTTTTCGGTGATTTAAATTTTTGTAAAAGTTTGTTTATTTAACCATTTGGTTTTATTTTATCACTTTTAATCATGTGTGCCTCAACTAGACAGATCCTCCTGAACCATCTTGGACAAATTCAACGTGTATAATCTCATATGAGAAGCCAGATATAATTTTATAAAATACATCGTATTTGGGATCTACAACCTCCAGAGTTGGTATCCCATGTTGAGGATTTAGAAAGACAATTCAAAGAAATTAAGAGAGGTATCAACGACATCCAAATAGAACTTGAGGTAAATTCAATAAGAGGACGATTATGAAATTTTTCTTTCTTTTCTTTTCTTGTCTTCTTTATGTTCTTTAGTTTGTTATTCTGGTTAAGTGGCGGATAATAGTACTTCGTAACAATCAAAGTCGATTACTTCAGTTTTCCATAATAACTGATATTATGAGAAGAAGGTATGGACAAAAATGCAATTCTAGCCAAGCTTTACAATTGATTTCCTTCACTTCTTGAGAATGCCCTCTTTACAATCTATAAAGTTCTATTAGAATGCATGTGATTGCTTATGAGAAATTACATCCCTGCTGACATCCATTGGTTAATCAAGGGCAAAGTACATTTGGCAGTGAGTTGCCTCCTAAATTTATTGCACATGCCTGATTGTGGTAAAAGAAATTACTCAAGAAAATGAAGAGCTCAAAAATTTCATTTTGATTGTCATAAGTGTGCTAGGATGAAATGTGATAAAAATCCTTATTCTTTAGGAATGATGTCTTATAATAGGGAAGATAAAATTCAATTTATTAGGGATGTCTTAAATAAAGAGTCATTGGATGATGTTCTTTTGTCTCTTGAAACGCATCCCAGTGGATATGTACAAAGAACAATTCTCCAATTATAGCTATTATTTCATAAAGAGCTTCTACGATATAGTCTCGGGAATCTTACTATAAACGACCATGTTTTCCAGTTTATAAGAAAACTAGATGGGAAGTTTATTCTCAACCCATAGAATGCGTTTAAGCCGTTTTTGGACGTAAAACTAGAGGAAGATGTGAGCCATAATCACAACTACCTGTAAATATCCTTTTACTGTTGTTTTATCAATTGGATTTTTGTCTTTAATAATTGTTTGATTTTTCTTTTATTATTTCATTTTTGAGTCTCGAGCCATGTGCTTTACGTGTTAATTGACACAGACATGCTACCTCATATACAGTTGTGAACCATTATCACCAAGATCCTTGATATACGATTCTTTTTTTTTATACTCACAAATTATTTTTTAGAAACATCCTAATGGCAGCTACTCCTAATAAACAATTCAAGAATATTTGTATGCTCTCTGGGTTTAACTATGGCAAACATAAAGAGTTCGTTGAGGCAGCCATAGATCTTAGTAGAAGCATAGCAGAAAGAAATTTATATTTGGTATCTGGAGGAGGTGACCGAGGGTTATCAAAACTAGTTTCAGAAGCTGCTTGTATCAGAGGGAGCCCAGTGTTAGGCATAATCCCAAGAAGCTTAAAACCATTAGGCTATTTGTCTGACTTACCAATTGAAGAAGAGTTAGTCGTCTCAGGTATGCAAAAAAGAATAACTGAAATGGTAAATCATTCTGATGCTTTTATTTTCTTAATAGGAGATCTTACAACTCTAGAGGCACTAATCATAATAGCATTTTGGGCCCATCTGAACATTCATTAAAATCCCGTCGGTTTGTTAAATGTCAATAACTTTTATGATGACTTTATCGTATTTCTTAACCATGCAATAAAAGACTATTTCATCCCTTTCATGGCGAAAAGTTTTTTTATTTGTGCTCATATCACTAATGAGTTACTTAATCTGTTACAAACTTATAGACCAGAGCCAAATCACAGGACCCTTGTGTTAAAATGACCAACTAATAATGGTAACAGTAATCGTAGTAAGAAGTGTAAATTAGATTTAACTCTCCGTTTGTAAATATTTTCTTCTGTGATGCAGCACCCATGTGATGTCTTCTAAGCCCTATTTTTTATCTTCTTTCAAACATTGAGAAGAATGTTTTTTCTGGTTGTGGGGAGGGAATAGTTGGTAATTATAAAATATCTCAATCTTGGTGTAGTTTTTACTGATTTTTATTGTAGAAACTAACTATAGCTGAATTTGAGTCGAAAATGGCTGAATATGAAGTGTAGTGACTCTAGAAACACATCTTATTAAAAAAAAATTCCAGACATTTCTTTTAAGCTTCAACAGTTATTTTAAATGTGATCTTTCTAACTTTTTTTACTAATTAGTTTTTCTATGTCATTTTCACCGTTCTGCATGCATAATTTTCATGACTAGAATAGGTTTGGGGGTAGAATTTTTTCAAAAAAAATATTTTGTGTGATCTTTCCATATTAGATGACAAGATAACTTTCAAATTTTAGTATTTGTATTATCTTTGGTCTTGAGTTATGTTACACCATGTTTGTTACTCTACATGTTGATATTGGAGACAAATATAAGTTGCTTGAAAGAATGCATGTCATAATAAATTCCAAGTGAGTTTTTGAGCATGTCATTTTTCTTGGAGAGTAACCCTTTATGCTCATTCTTTCCACAAAATACTTAACAGTTTATTGTTTTATACATTATCTCTAGATTTTCTTGGAGTTAACGTTCTCTAACAAAAAAAAATAAAAAAAAAAATGTGTGTATTGCTACATCTGAAGGTCCATCTAACCAGTAGATATAGAAGATTATTTAGAACCCTAAAGATGACAGAAAGGTCATCTTTGGTCCGTTTGAGTCTTTCCAGCCAACCATATTAATATGTGTCCATAATTAACCCCTTTGAGCCTTTAAAAAAGATTTTTTTTTTATAACCTATTATCTTATCCCACTCTAATGTAAAGTATCACCTTGTATTTTGTATTCCTCACCACCCATTTATGTTTGAAAATAGAGATAATTTTGCATTCATGAAAAAAGGTGCTAAAAAAACTATATATATATATATATATATGTATGTATGTATGTATGTATATATAAAGAGAATTCAAGTGAAAAGTACTTAACAATCTTCAAAGTCCTATATTTTTCAAACATATATTTTGTTTTTCTTATTATCTTTTCTTTGTTAGCCACATTCTTAGCCTACATTACGCCCTAATAAAAGTCCTTCTTGATTTAGGAAACTATAGTCTAAAATAGAAACTAGTTATATAGGCTGAAAAGATGTGGTAGTGCATATTAAAAAAAAAAAAGAAAAACAAAATTGAATGACGAATACATTATTTGATTAGCATTTTGTTTGAGTTAAGATCGTATTATTTTTAAGCTAAGGGCATATTTCTGTCATCTCGGTGAGAGTGTGTGATATTACTTCTTTATTATTTTCTCTCAATTTACCATTAACTGGAGTGATTATTTTTTGGTTTAATTTCTTTTTTAGAGTATTACTACTACTAGTGAGATTTTGGGGTTTGACATATCATTGTTAAAAGTGACTCGATTACTATAGCTGTCAAAGTTTTCTGGATTAATTCATGTGGAGAGTTGATGTGGTGATGATATTTCTTTAGACTGGAGATAATGCTTATACTTTTATTTCATTGTTATCATTACTCTAATTGAATAAATACGGTTGTTTTTTTTTAAAAAAAAATCATTTTTGTTTGAATTTTGTTTTCGTTTAATTTACTAGGGACTAGCAACAAGCTAGTTGGGGAGTGTGTTGAGTGCTAGAAAGTTTGTATTTATAAAGGAGAAAATTATCATTTTACACTCCAAATCTCACTAACATTCCTACTTTTATGTCTTTTAAGTCCCTTGTGATTTAATTATGTGTGTTTTATTTTAATGAAGTATTTTATGTATTCTAAGGGGTATTATGGTCATTTCACAATGAACGAGAGATCAGATAGCAAAACGGACAGTAATTTTAAATTCAGGACAGTCAAAAACCTTAGGAGGAGCCTAAAAAGATAAATAGCATTGTTCATATATATAGTATTGTTCACGATATTGTTTAAGACACTGTTCACATATACTGTATGATGATGTGACACTATACGATAACGTGGCAGTATTCGATTGGACAAATGATGTGGCATTGACTGCTTTTGTGGCATGACTGATGATGTTGTGTTAACGGATGATGTGTCACAATTCTATTAGACTAAAATGCTTATGTGGCGTTGACCATTGACATGGCATTATGTTAGTGGACAAAAAAATTATGTACGGTACATGCATATACACGAAATGACAGCCCTGATGATATGTTCTATTCAATCAGAACTTGTCACGTGTCACAATCCTGAGCGTCCAAATTGTTTTAATCCAATGGCTATGATTTACTTATTGTATTTATAAAAAGGGAGCTCCCTCTTTAATTTGACACCCATGAATCCATTTTTGAGCTCCATTTTCTATAAGTCCTTATCTATCTTGTATTTTCTATGTATTTTAATAAATTTTCAGTTTACCCCTAGTTCAATTATAAGTAGTTAATTTTCTTTCAAGCTTAAGTTGAATGTGAAGTCTTAACACATTCTATGAGCTTAATTTGGTAAATTTACTTTTTCTTCCCCTCTGATTTATGAGGATGTTTTAACTTTTCGTTGACAAATACTAATAATCTTGTCTAGATATTAGTTAGTATAATTGTCTCCCTAGTGCAAGGTTATTACTATTTGGCATAGTAAGCACTTAGCACTATAGCTATTAGAGTGAGGTTCATGAGGAGTTGAAAACTCCCCTTCATGATTTAATTGGTACTAATAATAAATGTTAAGCCCATAGTGCATGTTGAGTACAAATCCAGAGACCCAAGCACTTCATTTTAATAGTTTATTCTCGCCGATTTAATTTAAATCATAAGATAGCCTACATCACTTTCATTATAAATCCAATCACCTACTTAAAAAATTAATTCTATACGCAATTAAAATTCACCTCCTCATGGGATCAACACTCGTCACCGTTGATCTATTCTACAATAGACTCATGCGCTTGTGAGTTCAATAAAATTTGCACAACAGATACACTCTCTTTTGACACTGAGTCAAGATGATCCAAAAAATACTAGAGGAAAATTTTCACTATAATTAATATGTTGCTAAGTGCTCATTATGCCAGACAATGAGCACGATCCTTCACTAAGGAGCCAATAAATCATGCAAAATCTAGGCAAAATACATTATCTGTCAACGATGAGTCAAAACAGCCACCTAAATTAGAGAAAAAAAAAATAAACTTACCTAATTAAGCCTACGGATCATGTTGAGGTTTCACACCTTTAACCCAGGCTTAAAACTGAATTAGCCACTCATAATTGAACTAGAGTAAAATAGAAATTTTATTAAAATACATAGAAAATAAAAGATGAAAGGAGAATTATAGAAAATGGGACTAAAAGATGGATTTAGAGGTCTCAAATTAGGGGTGGGGGAGCACTATATTTATAAATATAATGGGTAAATCATGGCCATCAGATAAAAATAATTTTGACGCTTAGGATTGTGCCACGGGACGAGTTTTGATTGGTTGAAAGACATCATTAGTCAATGTCACATAAGTATTTCAGTCCAATAAGATACTATCACATTATTGTTCAATGCCACATCAGTATTTCAAATCAATATCATCTTGACACATCATCGATCAACACTACATAATCAATTAATGCACATCATTAGCCCAATAAAATGCTGCCACAATATCATTCAATTCCAAATCATTGTATTGTATAGGTGAACAGTGTCATACTTGTGAACAGTATTGTATATATGAAAAGTACTGTATATGTGAATAGTATTATATACGTGAACAATATAGTATCTATAAATAGTACTAAATACTTCTTTATGCTCATTCTAAGGTTTTCAACCGTTCTGAGTTCAAAAATGCCATCCATTTTGCTGTCCGACTTTTCCTTTGATGTTAAATGGCCAAAATATCCCTAAAATACATAAAATACTAAAATTATAATAAAACACAATAATAAAAACTTAAAGTAATTAAACACATAAAAGTAGAAATGTTAGTGAGACTTAGAACATGAAATAACAATTTTACCCTTTACAAATATGCATTTTCGAGTAATCAACACCTAACAAGTTGATAATTTATAATAATTATTTCACTTCACTCAACATTGGGCTTTATATGCTCCCATTTTTGCATCCAATAGCCGCAGTCATTCCGGTTTGCACTAAAGTGCCTTAAGTGCATAGTAGAACACATTAAAAATTAGCATCAATTTTACCAAACATCTTGAATAGATTCAACAAAATGTTGATTCGTTATGTTGAAGTAATGAATCTACCCGCTCCATTTCAAACTACAATAGGATAAAATCTAGATATATATAGTGTTATAGCTTTTACTTATAATAAATAGGCCAAATAAAGTGTACGTAATTATCCTAAACATACGAAGTATTTGCCCTCATCTCTGGCTATTATATATACAAATATTGGAAATTCTAAGCATCAGGCAGCGAACAATTCGCTTATTAAACATCGTTACGATTCACATAATTAAAAAGTTAGTTTTTCATAAACAGTGGCAATTGATCAATTAAACACTGCTCTTGATAAAAAATAAAAATTAGTCTGAAACAAACTAATGAAAGTGACAATGAATGTTATAACTTTGTTTTGTTAATACCTCAATAGAGACCCATTGTACAACCTTCTTTTTGTTAGTCTTCACTTCATGCATTGTTATGCTACTATAAGCAATAGATAACGGACATCAACAAGTGAATTCACAACCAAAATAATAATAATAATCATAAGTAAACCAATCAAACATACTCATTTACCATCTACCTCAACTCATCATTAGAATTATCACCTAATGGATTATGATAGTATACTTTGTGCCTCACCATATCAACTGTTATTAGCACCCAGTGGCCACTAAGCAAACAATTAGAAAACATAACAAATAGATTACATGGTAAATTTATTGTTGTAAACAAAGACAATAGATAAAAATAAATAAATAAATTATACCCTGGGTTATATAGGAATACAATTATCTAGGTTATCTGAATCTTGTCCAAAAGATCTAAAATATAGGAACACCTATTTGGTAGCTTACTTGAGTTGCATGTAACTTAGCTATACATCCAAATTGAATTAGAATGACATCACCACTGTTATTTATCTCTTCATACAAGGGTCTATTAAAAAAAGGAATTTGTATCATATATAAATATAAGAGATAAATTAACAAATGTCTAAAAATAATAAAACATAGCAAAAATATAATATTAATTTTTTTTTCTTACTTAATCCATAAATCAAGAACAAAATTTGAGTGCTCTGTAAACTCAATGATTTCATTGCAAATTTATTTGTCTAATCTACTCTTCTAATACACACCAAAAGTTTTCAGATCATGTGCAATCATAATCTACCATGGTAGGGAGCTCTTAATCATCAAAGAAAATATGCCCATTTGTGCACTCTTAGTCTGCTTTCTTAGTGTCACAACCCTATGAGGTACTTTTTCTTAGAATAAGTTTCCTTTCTGTCAATGGTTTCACAAAAACGGGTTCCTTTGTTGTTCCTTTTTCTTCATACAAATATACCACAACATTTGCAGAAAACTTTGGGCCATCAACTTTTTTCTTTAAAGGAGTCAATCTTGAAAATCTTCTTAAGGTGTGTTTTGAAATGGCTTCACAATCTACTTAAGGTGGATTCTATGCAGGAGCTGACAGGGGAAGTGTGTTGATGTTTTTGTTAGATTTAAGATAAAGCATAGGGTCATTTGCTACTGACTTTGGAGTGATTCTGAGGTCATTAGTCATTGACTTTGGAGTAGTTTTAGGATTACTGGTCGCTGACTTTGGAGTAACTTTGGTAGGGGATTGAAGATCTATCTCCGTCTTAACACTGCAACCACTTCTAGAGTGAGGAAAGTTAGAATTACCAACTTGAGTGTTGCTGTAGCCATTTATCCTCGCATTCATTTGATCTAACTGAGCTTGCATAAATTGAAAACTCCCCTGATACATTCTCTATTCTCGTGCCAACTCAATAGGATCAGAAATATTGAAATATGTAACTAGGGTGATGAATTAACCCAATCCTTGCAATCGACTCCCATCAGGCTTCTTTTTAAGGGCTTCACTTAGGATATCTTTTGCTTCTTGGGATTAAAATGTCCCCTGCTTAACCTAGCTTTTTGGCTCACTCTACAAAATAATACAAAAACATTTTATCAAAATTAGGAATAACAAAAATAAATAAGCTATATGATGATAGCTAAAACATACATCTCAATACCAACATTTATTGAAAGAAACAGAACAATTTAATTTGCTAATCTAGATGCACTTGGATTATCATTCAGTAACATTCATCAATAACAAACAAAAAAAATAAAATTAATTGCAGGCATTGAATCAAGAAAACTTGAGTCATGTGAGTAATATGTCACAGTTAGTGATTGGAAAATCAATGGCTTTAAATCGCAAAGCCATGTCAATTCATCCTATGGTTGAGCTAGCTAATTAATTATTATACACAACGTTTAGTTCTAAGTTCCGAGTTCTAACAACTAAAAAATGTAAATCAGAAAATAAAATAGATTACTATTAGTGGTTTCAATTCATCTATCTACTATTTGACGTTATATGGTGCTAGGAACACAAGTTCAATTTAATGAAAATGAGATACCTATTCAACATAGTTTATGTGATAAAAAGTCATATAGCTTCATCTTATATAGTCAAATTAAAAAATAATTCAGCCAGCTTTCAGTTTTAGGTAATTTTCATGTTTCATTTTCTTAAAGTCATAGTAGCGGTAGAAACTTACAATTCTCTGAACCACTTGTTGCACTTCAGGGATGTTATTTGATGAGTTATCAAAGAATTCTCACGTGACATCTTGACATGCATGGCACATGCAAAAAGAAGGCTAGAAGCACTCACTTGACATTCATGGCACATGCAAAGCTAGAAGCACTCACTTAACATGCATGGCACATGCAAAAGAAAAATCACACTCCAAACCGAATCAACCGCATCGAGATAGTTCAAGATTAGCACATGATTAATGATAAGTAATTGACAATTTGGTTTCAATCAAATCTCTTGATTTGTATCTATAATTGATTTCTGCAAAAATTATTCTTTCCTTTTTTTTTTGTTACCGTTACTCCTTGGTGTATATATATTGTAATACTTTCCACTTTTATTAATCATTCAAGAAAAGAAAATACAAAAGATCTTTTCTGAATTCTTGCATGGTATTGATTTTTTATTATTTCCTTCTTTTTTCTTGTAAGCTAATAACCATGCATCACTGCACTAAACTCTAAGTTCCAACTTCTACAATAATTTGATAAAAAGTATATTGAAAACTACTCTAAATCACCTTATTTTTTTTATTAAAAATATTATAAGTTTGTTTTATAGTGGTTATTGTACATACTTTTTTATGCAACAACCTAGCATATCCTATGTTACCCAAATGATGATTGTACACATTCTTTGCACTTTTATCCTTTGATGTCTTACTTTTTTTCCTGCACAAAATGGATATTGATTAAAATAGTTACAAGTAGTCAATGATATTATTAAACTACCAGAATTTTAAACATACCTGAAAGTCTTCCATTTGAATAATTACATTTTTCACTCACTGAACAAAAAATTGATTTATTATTATCTAGCTGGTCTTTCAAATAAAATATTTTTTAAAAAAAAAAGATAAGAGGGGATGGGCAAGTCCAAATATAAATTTTACCCCTTTACCACTCTCAAGGATTGAACCCGTGCTTGTAAAGTGACAACTTTACTGCCAACCAACCCGACCGCACCCTTGGGGGTACATATAAAACACTTGCTTTGCATCACCAACGAGAATAAAATAATTCAATTTATAATCTATCCGATTTAAATTAACTATAATTCATCAATGTTAACCCCCTCTATCATCTACCTAAACACACTTGAAAAGTATTTTCTTAACCTCAAGATAATCAAGTTGCCAAATTTCATCAACAACCTCATAAAAGGCATATCCCCAAAATAGGGATTTTTGTCTTTTGAGCTCAAAATTTGTAAAGCTTTAGCAACAACATGAACACTGATGTTTTGTGTTACACGATTATTGTCCCAATCTCCTATAGCAAAATTAAAACCATTAATATAGTAGCCTTTATATGTCACCACGCCTGTCCACGATTTGTTTGCCAGCCAGTATAATATTTTGTCGACCACTACATTATTTGCTTTATTAGTTGTTACCTTTGAAATCATAAAACCATAGTAATTAGTTGAGAGATAAAAGTTTGTTTACATTTATTGGAATTCTTTTATTAGACCTAATGAAGCTAAACTAATTCTTTCAACCAATCAGCAAACATATAAGAGTGCTCGATTGGCAACCACAAAAGCTTTTTTAATTGACGAGGGTGTTTTGATTGCAAAAAAGCCAAATGTTCCCTAAATTATTCCAAAAAAATTTTAAAAATTAGAAAAAAAAGTGGTCATTAATAAAAAAAAATTAAGTCACATACTCTATGTATAGTTGAATCTCAAAAGTGTTCACCAAATTGCATGGATGTGCTTGTACCAATGTAGAGGCATAAACCACCTTAATACTTGCACTGCTTAGTGGCCTTTCGATTGTGAAATCGATTATGCAACCAATAGGGAGTCCAATTGATTCACAATTTAAAAGATATTCAACAGAAAATTCAAGTGCTTCCTCAGCAATATAGCATCTTGCAATGCAACCTTCAATACGATTTTGATTGCAAACATAACCCTTTATAGGTTTTATTTCTCTCTTAAATGGATACATCCATCGAAGGTAAACTATGCCAAGTAATCTAACTTCTTCCACTAGATGGATTGTTAAATGTATTATTATATGAAAGAAGGAAGGCAAGAAGTTTTGTTCTAAATTGTGTAAGGTGATTTTAAGTTCCTTTTACAATTGGTTGACAGAATCAGGTTCTACTACTTTGGAAAAAAAAAAAGAATTAAAAAGAAGCACAACATGATTATGAGAAATTTGACATTTTCCGCTAAACAATTTCAAATTGCTAATGTTAGTAGTTGTTGCATCAAGGTATGATAGTCATGAGACGTAATCCCATGAATACGACAATCATCCATTAGAAAAAGATTTCTAAAGTTAGAACAATAACCATCAGGAACTTTGATACCTCGTAAGGTTTCACAATATATTTTTTCTTTCTTTCTTACTTAAAGTGCATGGGGCAGTGGGTAGGACTTTGCTTTGTTTATTAGAAGATAATGCAATAGGTGCTTTGTTTATTTTCTCTCCAAGCTATAAATGGGTAAGAACTTTTCTAGCATTAATTTCATCTTTTGTTTTCCAGATTGATAGAGTAATGTGCTATAGATAGTCTTACACAGTTTTCTTAATGTGCATCATATCAGTTGATGGTGAATTAACAAGTGTTTCTAATATTCTAAGTCAAAGAAGATTGATTTCTTTTTATACAATAACCAAGCTACATTCCTGTTACCCTGACCATCTCCTCACCCTTACCCTCACCCTCATCCTCACCATCACCGTTACCCTCACCCTCACCCTCACCATCACTTTTTTTTTTTTTACTGTCACCCTTATCACATTTTTGCTTTTTTTGAACTTTTTTTTTCCATACTTGGTGTCAATGTCAATCACCAAATTTAAGATCTCTACATTAGACAAAGGTTTAGTAAGGTTTTCAAGAAACTACCTATGTCTTATATATGACATTTTTTATTATGTGACAGCCAACATGCACATCTATTTATCCCACAAACTAGACAACCATAGTATCCCTTAACAATAAACCTAGACAGGTACCCAAATGCTGGGAAGTCATTAATTGTCCACATCAACACAGCTTGTAAATTAAAAATTCTTTTCCTATATGCATCAAACATATCAACTCCAACATCTCATAGGGCTTTCAAATCCTTAACCAGAGGCATTAAATATGCATCTATATCATTTCCAGGTTGTTTAGGGCCATATATCAATAGAGATAACATCATAAACTTCCCTTTTATACACAATCTTGGAGAAAGATTATATGTTATCAATGTAACAAGCCAACAACTATAAGTCATGCTAAGTGGGTTAATCCCATGAAATGATAAAGCCAATCAAAATTTCTCAGCTCTTGGGCAAAATTAGGCCATTTATTGTCAATTAGCTACCAACTTGGTGAATCTCTTAGGTGGCAAAGCTTGCCATCTCTAATTCTTTTATTTTCATGCCATGTTAAGTTCTCAGCAGTTTGTGGTGATTGAAACATTTTTTTGAACCTAATAATTATTGGAAAATACCATAACACCTTTTTAGGCACAAATTTTTAATTTTTTGGGTCTATATTTTCTTATTTGCCACTTGGATGTTCCATAGCTTTGGTATTCACTAAGATTTTGGAACTCATTCCTATAAAGAAAGCAATCATTTGGACATGTATGTATTTTCTCATAATCTAAGCCTAATACCTTAATTCTTTTTTTGGCCTCATATATTGACTTAGACATATTATTATCATTTGGCAATATCTCATTGAGGACTTCTGATAGAGCTGAAAATCCACTATCAGACTAGTCATGAAGTCCTTTTACATTGTATAATTTCATTATACTCGATAGCTTCAAATGCTTTGAATCCGGATATAAGAGTTTTTCAGCATCTTCAAACATATTTCTTAAAAGAAATAAGATCTTTGTCATAATGCTCAAAAGAATCATGAACGATGTCACCCAAATTAGTGTAATCCTGACATTTAAAATGTTGAATTTTTTGCTGGTGCTAGCACTATGCAGAATTAGGTTTTGGGTCCACCTCACCATGCCAATTCCAAACTAAATAATTTTCTAGAAAACATTTTTTAAACAGATGTAATCTCACTTGTTCAGGAGCTAAAAACTCCATATTACAACAAGAGGTATACGAACATCTAATCGACATTCTATTTTTAAAATTAAGAATGGAAAATTCCAAGAATTCATCAACCCCATCATAATACTCATCGAACAATCACAGAATATCTAAGTTTTGTCTATAAAATGTTTTTTGACATGTTGATATATTAGATGTTGTTAGCCTAATGAGTTTAATTAAATTTGCACAAATACCTTCAAACTTTTAGGTTTAAAAGTATAATTAAACAAAGCTAAGTTTTGTTTGTTTAAAGTCACTTAAATACATGTACATGTTCAACAAACCAACAAAACATGCCATACATATTTTTCAAAACTTCACTTTCATATTAGAATACACAAAAGTATATATATATCAATCAAATAAACAATCAATTTAATTCCAAAATAACATATGCAACAAAAACGAAACTAAAACCATGCATGTAAATAATTAAAAAAAGTCAATACATGTAAAACGTAGAACACAATAATAATAGAAACAAAAAAAAAAAGAGTGATTTGTAAGACTTACCAAATGAAGACAGTTTTTATACCCAATACTTTTGTAATTATTCAAAAGTGAGAGATAGAACTGAACATATTGATTCAAGTGATTAGAAAAGAAACATGCAACATATAACAAAAAGTAATAACAAACTAAATATTTTAGTCGAAAGTCAACAGAGCAATATTAAAAACCAGACAAAAGGTTCCTATACAGCAAACAAAAGTTCCCTTTTAAAAAAATTATTAATTTAAAGATCATGCAAAAAATAAAAAATAAAAAATAAAAAACAGACAAGTTGTTTTCCATTTAATAAAAAATAAAAAATAGACAAGCTGTTTGCCATAGTCAATAATCAATGTTCAATTATTCATGTATTATTTGTTGAATCTACATTGACATTATAATCCATCAAATCCAGTGAAAGTGTATATGAAATTAATTGATGTGAAATATTTAATAAGTCTCCTAAACTACAAGCCATAATTAAACTCATTCTCTAAATCTACAATTTTGTAAATGTGATGATAAAATCATAATCATTACTAACAAAACTCCATATAATGAAACAATAGAAAGTGTCAAGCAGTTACAAACAATCAAGTTTACAAAAGGAATAAGAATTTTAACACCCACTCTATGGTTAAAGCGCAATCAAAAAATATATATGATCAAAATATAAACTATAAATTACAAAATTAATTATTAAAAAAAATGTACCTTTAAAAATGAATTGATCGAAAGGGAGAGAGAGAACCAAATTGTTATAGAAACAAATTGCTTTGCTTCGGCCTTAGTTGGGATTGATGGTGGGGTTTGATTAGATTGTGCAATATTACAGATTTTAGGGTTTTGTTATTTACTTAGCTTTGATAGAGAAGAAGAATTGAGAGTTGAAGAATGAGTTCATGACTTAGAAAAATATATGGCTTTGATTTTTGTCTAGGGTTTGGTTTAAAACGATGCGTTTAACTTATCTTTTGGTTCTTTCTTTTTTGTTTTAACTGAAACTACACTGTTTCTAATTGGAAACTTGAGAAAATTCAATCAGAACCCACTAAAACTTTTAATCAAGTCGCTAAATAAATTTTAAAAAATCATATCTCAAAAGCTTTTCTTTTTTGTGAGACACTAGTGTGACTAACAAAGAGCCACAACAGTTTTTGGCTTAAACTTAAAAGCATGGGTTCTCGAGGTCTTGTATTTGAAGTATCAAGAACAAGATTAGAACTATTTTTTTTTTTACTAACACATTAGTGTCATTGATAAAAATTCTAATGGTCTTTTTCTTAAACTTAAGTGCTTGACTATTCACGGTCCTAGGTTCAAGTTCTACTTGAAATAAGATCACAATTTCTTTATTGTTTTTATTAATATCTTAATGTTAGGGATCTATGATATCTAATTTGCAGACACTATAGTATCGGTAATTTGTTATACTTGTATGTTAAAAATGCAAATGATCCATATGTGAGGCAACATAATATACTCACATATAAAATGGCAATAACATTTGGCTATATGGGTCCATTGCAATATACATGTTCGAATTTTACAAAAAGATGATTAAATGGTTCCCAAAAAGTATGCCTTCATTGCTATAATCGGTATTAATTTCTTTGTTGCATTGACTACTAACTTCATACCTGATGTTATGTCAACTAATTTTTCTCTATAATTTACAATTCATTATTAAATTAAGTTAATCATTAAGGGTATATTCATTTTGCTTAATTTACATTTTCAAAATATTTAAATTTTATGGCAAACATCAAGATTGGGTGTAGAATAGTAAAATGGTATATAAAGTTAACTCCGTTATAGGATTTGGATCTATTCTAAAATATTGTTAGCCTTATTCCTGTCACCGTTAATAATAAAAATGACAATAATTAACTAAGTGTATTTTAGTAATTATATGTTTTAATTTTAAGACAAAAGTAGACACATCAATGGGAATACAATTTATTTTAATTTCAATTCTTACAACCCAAATAAATAACTTATTATGGTTCCCAATCATCATTGTCGCTTTAGCTCATTATAATTATCAATTGGTTAACAAACTATTAATTGTCTTTCTTGTGGCACAAACGATCTTAAATATGTTTTTATCAATTTTTATTTTGGAAAAGTTCTCTCTACGGCAATAACTTATTAAAGACAACCACCTATGGATAAGAACACAAGTATTCTAGAAAATTAAAAACAACCAATGAACAGAACATACTTTTTTAAGAAAAATAAGAGAATTAAATAACAAAACAAATTAAGACGATCAATTTCTACTTAAACGTATAATTAAGGAGACCATGGAAGTCTCGGAGGACAAAAGGCAAAACCTCATCTGCAGGTTTAGAGCACCAAACAAAAGAAGAAGCAAAGGCACCAAAATTAGCCAACTTCTCTATCCAACATCTCCCTCTCTGAAAAAAATGAGTAGACAAACCTCCATTTGCTCCTTCAAGAGCAACTTTTGTAACGATTAATCAAAGTCTACGAGAGAGGAAGAAGACCATTACAGAGATGAAGAATTCTAAGCATAGAATCACATTCGATCCAGAGATTCAGCCATCCCCTCTCATAAGCAAGCTCAATGATCAAAATAACAATCATAAGCTCAGCGAAAAAAGGCGATTGCATACTTAAGGGGCAAGAAAAAACAGCCTAACACAGCACAAGAACTATTGCATAAAACTCCACCACAAGCAGCTAAACCTGGATTCCCACGAGACATGCCAGCAGAGTTAGCCTTGATCCATTGAGCCGGGATTTTGGAAGTTTATTTAGGAAAAGAAAATTATAAAGCAATAATAAATAAATAAAAAATACATAACCACGATTATAATCCAGAAATTTATATATGTAGATAATGAATTTAAGATAAAATAGGGTCTTAATGCATAGTGGGGCAACTGGCTAAGTTGTTGAGGGGTTTAAGCGCTCCTGGTCGTAGGCATTTCCAGTCGAGTCACCATCATCGAAGCCCCCTGTTACTTCTAAGTACTAAATTCAACTAATTACAACTTTTATACTTGACTATTGACTAAAGTTTCCATTTTGATAGTTCTGCAAATTACAGAATGCTAAATTCTGGGCACACTGCAATAGATTGGGCCCGGCCACGTATATTCCCACAATGCCATAACAAGCCAATTTATGAAACTTTAGTAGATATCAAACTTATTTTTTAAAAAAAATTAATTTTTTCTACCATCAATTACTAATATTTAACCGCAATCATTTGAGCGTTGTGAATGATTATAAGTTTAGATCTACACTTTTAATTCGCGGAACTATCAAAAATGTTTATCTGCTTAATATTATATTTATTTAGCTTTTAAAAATCTTTACTTCCATGGTCTCTATCTAAAAGAGCTCCCTTTTTTAATATTTTCACGGTACGTAATATTAACTCGGAAACCGGCTCATTCAAGTTAAGAATTGCATATACTCAAAGATGAAATCCAGCCCGAAATTTAGCTCCAAAGAAAATAAGCGTTTTCACACATATTCACCAAGAAAATGGTATGCAATCTAATGTTTATTTACAATTAAGATACTTGTGTTTTTACCCAGAGCATGTCCCTCAATAAGGAGGATACTGCATAAAATTCTTGGATGTATGTCATGATCTAATTGTTGAATGATTCAGACAACTCAAAATGCTTTCAACTTCCTGATAAAATCATGTCGAGTAATACATGTTGCTTAAATTTATTTTTACTATAAATATGATAATATTACACCATCTAAGTAATGACACATCATATACCGCATCTTACATCTTGAATTACAAACTATGTATGTAGCATCACACACTTCAAAAACTTGTACACACTTTAACCATGAATATTGATTTTGGTGTTCATGCATCGAATGCAATTAGACGTCACTTATAAGTGATTTTGAAGTTGACGTATGACCTACTTTCACACAATACAAAGCATCACTTTCTCTCTCCAGCAAAAAATATTATATCGAAGTTTTAGAGGTTTGCAAGATCTTATAATATGCATTCAGTATCTTCAAAATTTTCTACAAATACATTTCTCAAATTTTACATTATATATATTTGAAGATTTTGGGTCCTTAATGTTTCTCAATCTTCAATTAAGTCCCAATATTTTTTCAATTACTAACTATATTCTTGACATAAAAACGATAATAAAAAATTAAAAAAAAAACATTTGTCGGCAAATCTGGAAGTGTGCCAGCCACATCTCTTTTTAAGTGTCAGATATTAGATTTTGCTAAGTTAATATACCAATATGCTCTTGTCTCTGTACAAGGAAATTCGTACATCCCTAAAATGTTCGGAGTACCCATATACAATAATACCCTATTAAAACAAATGTTAGTATAATTTTTCAATTTATCAGTGACTATGCATACCCTGGGCAAGGAGAAAGATCATTCAGACTTAAAAAGATTCTGCAGAAGCAAGCATATATGTTTTGATCATCATGATGGCCTCATATCCTACAAAAATTCAGTTTAAAAATGCCTCAGAAGAGAGAGCTTTTTGTTGCTTTAAAATACTTTTATGCAGATAGAAAAAGAAAAAGATACAAAAAACTAAAGAAAATATCACAAAATTAACGTGACAAGCCTTTCAAGTATACAAAAAACAAAAAGAGAAGAATTTGCTTCGTTAAATACACTGCTAGCAGCAAGCAATAGATTCCAAAGAATCCCAAGGGAGCGGTAAAGCTATTGCCGTATGCTTAAATATCGCAATATATATTTGGGACATTATTTTTGGAGAAGACCTTAAGTAAACAAGGCGTTGGGCTCTTGTAACGCTGGCGAAAAGGCCAAGAAAAAGAGGACAGCCATAATCAAAACTGGAATAAGAAGAAGCATCAAAGGTGGCGGTGGCAACGGTGGCAGCACCGGTGGCAACAATAAAAGTAACACCAACAGTACAACCATAACTATGATGGATAATCTAGCTCCAAAAGAATCCAGCATCGAACTTTGCATGGCATTGCTTAATTATTTTAGGGTCTTGAGGAGGAATTCAAATGGATAGTATGTGAAGGTGTTGACGGCAGGGTAAAGCTATTTGTTTTAGGCGTTATGAGTCACCGTCAAAGCGATTCATCCACCTATGTCCCAATTCAACTAACCAAAAACTTATTACACTTTTGAATGTGTGTGTGATTGAGACTGGTGATAAGAGTATTTAAAATAAATCTTGTTTCTCCAAAAGAGCGTTAAATTCTAGCTTCAAATGCTGATGTTAACACGTGTCATTCACATAATAAATATGGTTATTAAATTATTTTAATATTTTAGTTTATGTATATAATTGGAGAAAATGATCAAAATTCCCTATAGTTTGTTGAAATTAATCATTTGTCCTCTGTTAGTTTTAAAATCAAACAAAATCTCTTTATTGGTAAAAGAAGTCACTATCCGAAATTCTAAACAAAATTAGCTTGGAACCTGGAGTTCTATAACATTTTTTTTTAATTACGTTACGACTAATTTACATTTATAAATGGAGTCCAGAGCCGTTCAGGCAAGGATGTATTTCAGGATTTTTGAAAAATTAATGAGGTAATGACGCATTACGCCAAAACCTGAGGGGAAACGAATTTTTCCAAACTAATTAATTTCTTTATTTATAAAGTAAAGATTTGATAAAGATTTAATCGTTGAATGAAACGTTTTAGACAAATGTGCAAACCTTTTTGTTCGCGGCCACCGTCACAAGGGGTGTAGGGGCCGTCATTGACATTTGTCTCATAAAATCTAATTTGAATTTAAAAAATAAAAAAACAATTAGAAAGGTAGGGATTGGGAAAATTCGAATGGTCCGAATTAATTTTTTTTTCTTTTTTATAAAATCACTCAACCCAGGCTTTAGAACTTAAAAAAAAAATTGCGACATAACTCTAGTGAAAAAGGCATGAGACATGTACATTAATGAAGGACGTCGGATCACCAGCTTCATTTGAAAGAAAACGTGATCTAGATCCTAGAAATAAATTAATTAGGTAGATCTATGTTGGAGAAGAGGTTATTTGACAATGAAGAAAAGATCTAGGAATGAATTTAAAATTTTCACTGAAGCCTATAACTATAATTGTGTGATTTATTAGTTGATACTATTTAAATTCATTTTTCAATCTCTTATCTCCCCAAACTTTTGAATTCAGATGGCTAGTTAAATAAATTTATTTGAAAAATACACCGGCATATTCTTATGGGTAATATCTCACTTTTTCTTATTTTCTTTTATTGTCTCGTTAAACAAATATTGGCACGAGTGTTGGAGAATCCTTCCTTAATGCAAAAAAGAAATTAAGAATCAATAAATATTAACTTGTCGGTCATTCTTAATCTTTCTAATACAAGTTATTAATTAAAAAAAAAAAAAAAGCAAAACGCAAAGTCAACAATAAGTCAAGAGGAAGATTCGATGAGGAAAAACAATTTTCAGAAAGTGAAGGTTAGTCTACCGCAAGTGGTTTTTAGCATAGACAGTGATCATATTTGTACGTTAATTGTCAAACGCAAATTCGACAAAGATGAGGTAGCTGCGGTTGCTTAGGACCCCGAAGAGGACAACAATGCCCATTGACGTATGACCTGTTTCCGCGCAATGCAATGCACCTCTTTTGTCAAAACCAAAAAATAAATATTTATGGGGTTGGTTTTAATTTACACGTCTTCCCTGAAGTTTAGAAAAATAACAATTAAGATGAAAGTTTTCACAATTTAAACATGCCTCCACTCAACAGCAAAAGTGCGGAAAAAATATTACAAAAATAAAGGCAACAGACATTAGTTCAATTGCTTCTTTCAATGTCTTGATAACGAAAAGATTGAAATCAAATGAAAATGAGAAACTAACCAATAAAATTGCACATGCGGATAATGACATTGATTTCGTAAAATTATAGTAGTTCCATTAATCAAATCACAACTGTTAAATTCGGGTTAATGTCAATATTTATCAAAAAAAGGGGGTTAAGATTGATTTTTTGCAAACCTTCTCTCTGTGATGCTCCTAGACCTCAGCTGGAAATTACTCAAATTGTTTTCAAGTGTAGACAATGACTTGTCCGGCCGTATCAAATCATTTTCTAAACCCGTTTTGGCAGAGTTGTGCCGTGAGTCAATTTTAACTTCAATTGTGTTTGAGAGTGCTGCGCTGTGACAGTCCACCACAGGACAACAGTCCTAAATGGAGCCTTAATCTCGTATTTTATTGTATCTCTTTCGAAACATAAATACGTAAATAATAGTACTTCTTTTTATTTGAACTCTCAATTCACAAGATGGAGCGATGAGATATCCATCACTCGGCAAAATAATAGCTTGTAAACAAAATTGTTATTTAAACCAAAATTGAGTGATTGCACTACGATTATAGCTTAGTAGCATGGTAATTACATGTGCCCGACTAAGTGTGCCCTACTAAGGGAGTAAGTTTGAGTTCGAGTATAGTATTCGGACTTTACTCTGCACCCATAATTAAATACAAGTAGACATCTTTCCTAAGGATAGAGAAGATTTATTTTTCTGAACATTAGTGGCGTAAATATAATTTTAGAAATAGAAATTTAAATTGTCTAGTAATAGAATTAGTAATCTAAATTGTTTTTAATACATATCTGATTATAAATATAAGTAGAATTATGATTAATCATAAAAATCAATATAATTAACTACATTTAAATAATCCTTCGAACCCAAATGAAGGGAAAATAGAAGCCCTCTATCATCATAGAGCATTTACTTAATAGATTAGGGAATTAAAATCTAGAATAGGAATGATTGATGGGATTTACTTGTAAAAATAGAAGTTAGAATGGGAATGAAGCATATACAGCCCGCATATATTTGGGATTAAGGAATGAAAAATTGATTCCTATTAGGTTTGTTGGCAATCAAGTTCTCATTCCTTAAATTCCCCATTTTACCCCACCCAAATTTCATAATTTCACTTTTGTTCTCAATTAAAATATTATTATTTTATTGTTATTGTTATTATTCTTATTCTTGTAATTGTTGTTTAATAACAACAATAACAGTAATAATCTCAATAATAATAATATTATATTAATTAATGAATACAAAATTAATGATAATAATAATAGTGGTGATGATGATGATGATGATGATGATGATAATTTTGACAATAATAATATAATAATCATTATTATTATTGTTAAAATCATAATTATTATTTTCATCATCATCATTATTATCAAAAATAACTATTTTGAATAATAATAATCATAGTTATTATAAAGAAATAATAACAATAATCAACTAAGGGCGTTTTGGTAACTTGAAATAATCAATTTTGATTTGAAGACAATGTAAATACATCAATAATAATATAGCTCATTCTTATTTTAATTCTTATAACTACAGTAAACAATTTCTTTTAATTCTCATTCTTCATTCCAATTCTAACTTATTCTGATTACAATCCATTCCAATTTCAACTAATTTCAATTACCAATTAGTAGTAAATACATCACTAATGTCTACCCCAAAGTTTGACAACTTTAATTAAGAGTGCGCCTACTTATTAGAGTGGGAGTGGGAAATGTGAAGTCTAAAGTCTTGAGTTCTCCCACTCTAATGTTTACATGCTTATTTAAGGATGAAGTGGAAATCCTACTTTGTGAGTCCCACTCACTTTTGGAGTGAGAAGTGAAATTCTCACTCGCATGAAGGGAGTGAAAGTGTGACTTCTATTTCTTTGATTTCCAAAAAGGCCTTGACACCGTTCTAAAAAAATTACAAATGAACATTGTTAATCATTTTTAGATTTAAATAATTAAAATAAAATTCATAAAAATTTTAATTTACATCATTAAAAATATTAATAATTATTATTATTTTATATAATTAATATTAATAATAAAATAAGTAGATTGTTTTCTAATTATTGTACAAATATATTTTTTTATTTTCTAATTAAAAGCTAAATACTCTTTACGTAAGGGTAAAACTAAAATTTATAACAATTCACTTTCAATTCAAGATAAACTATCCACACTCTCATTCTAATTTAATAAATAAATACTCTACTTCCACTCCTTATAATTCCCACTTCAATCTGAAAAATAAACATCACCCGACAGCGCACGTACTGTAACATGCTTTGGGTAAAACGATCACCTTAAAATCAAAGTAATTATTGACAGAAACAATGTATCTGTAAAATTAAGTGGTCCTGAATGCATTTTAAAGTCCAACATATCTTCATAGCCTTCCAATATCTTAAATAACGTTTGTAAAGCCAAAACCAGGAAAACGGAATCGCTAAGGTATTTAGATGAATTTTGGAGAAAGTCTATGGAATGAATTCAATGAACACAATTATTGGTCGTAGTCCTAAAAGTCTCGACGTTTAAAATGTGGTGAAAACGTGTTAAAGGTCGTGATTTGAAAAAATGAGAGGAAAAGAGAATAGTGGGGAAAAGAAGTACTTTTGACGGGGAAATGACTTTATCTATGGCTTGTCAAGTCTCTTGACCCCTTTAACCATTTTTTTTTTAGCCCTACAGATATAAAAAAAGACTAAAATGACTTCAAGACAATAAATTTTTCATTCCAATCTTTTAACTCATTTTATCGTTTACTCTGTAAACCCTGCATTACAAGTAAAACAATCAAAACAACTTTCATAAATCATAAATAAAACAAAAAGTCATTGATCCAGTGCTTTTCCAGTTGCAAAAGATCTGCTTCTTCGACGAAAGACTTCATATAATGCTGGAAATATAAACTTTTCAGAGTTAAAAAATGTTTCAAAGCTATTTTTCATCAATTCTTTTACTATCTATTACGATGTTAGGGAATTTTATTCCACTCTTAAGTTTCGCTGCACAAATAACAGTTCTAGGCATTCACAAATTTCGACTTGACTTTTGTTCTTGATGAATATAGCAATAAGTTAAACACTCAATGATCTTTAACGGGAAAAAAAGGTGTATAATGAGCGTATAAAACAATTTGTCATATATTTTAGTGAGGTTATATGCACTTTAAAATTTATTTTGGACACTCTAGATTTATTAGAAAATTTATTATATTTTTTCTTTCCCTAAGGGGAATTTATTACATAAATACCCTTATACCAAATTTCGGTTAAATCCACCCTTAAATGATCGGAAACAAAAATATTCTAAGGTTATGTTTGGTTTGAAGAAAGGGGAGGAGAGGAAAAGAGTGGAATGAAGGGGAAGGGAGAAGAAAGGAGTGGAGGAGAATAGTAAAATTAAATTTCATTGTTTGATTTGACATAAAATTTGATAGGGAAAGGAACTACAATTTTTTTTCTTTGGACAGATTTATCCTTTACCTTATATACTAAACTATCTATATTAGTAACGAAATATAATTTAATAAAACAATTCATGATACACACACACACACACACATATATATATGTATGTATGCATGCTATGTATATTTTCATATTAAATAAATAAATAAGTTTATTTATTGATGTATGTATGCATGCATTGTATGTATGTATGTATGTATGTATGCATGCTATGTATATTTTCATATTAAATAAATAAATAAGTTTATTTATTTTGTGAAGTTTCTTAAATCATTCATTAAATTTAATTAATATAAAATTATTTATATTATTAAATAGATAAAATAAAATTATAAATAATAATCATTAATAGCATTCAATAAGTTAAAAAGTTGAAGAGTAATTTTGAAAGCTTTGGTTTCTAACATAAGAGTAATTTTGAATTCTTCACTCTTTGGTGTGGAATTCAAATTCTACATTATGATAGATATTAAATTCTAATGGAAATTAATTTCTTATATATTTTTCTAACCAAACAATGAAAATAAAAATAAAATTTAAATTACTTTTCTCTTCTCTATTCTCTCCTCCTAACCAAACATCACCTAGGGGAAAAATTTTTCCTCATCCTCCTTACCAACATGTTCTTCTACAAACCGTTAAAGCACAAAATCATCTTTTAATGTTTTAGTAGTCCATAAGTTGATCCATCGTGTGAATATTTTTATTTTTGAAAAGTGATTGGATATGAGTAAAGTTGATGAGGAATCTGTGAGTCTAAAGGTGTCAGTGAAGATATTACTCATGAGCAAATACAAGAAAAATCAGGCAATGGAATGGCTCTAATGCTTAATAAAGATAATTGTCCGCTTGATCGGATGTAGTAACGACATGCCTTGAGCAAATCATTAACTACTCAAGTTATTTGCCCATGAACTTTTTTAGACCATTGCAAAGAGACTATGAGCTAGAGAGAGAAAAAAAGTGAGAAAAAGAGATAAGAGGTCATTTTGAAATTGTACAAATTGAAAACGGGGTTATTTTTAATTTGGAATTATGAATGGTGCCAAGAGTAAAATTTTAATTTACAAATGTTAAATATATGTAAAAGGAGTATCCAGTGTAGTAAATAGGGATCCATATAGTCCCACCCTAGATGTCTATTTCAATAATTTTGTTATGAGATATTTTAGTAATAAAAAAATTACGAGAACATGGGAGATTGGAATTGCTTATTGGCGTACCTAGCCTAACCCTTAAAAAGAAAAAAAGGATTAGGATGCTCTTATTATTTTCCGTCCACTTACTTTCATTATCTAGTGAAAAAAACTAGTTTAATTATAAATACAGTGAAAAAACAAATATAAAAACTCAATCTTACCCATTTATTAAACATGGAGTGGTAAGGAGACATACATACATACACACATACATACATGCATGCATGCATATATATATATATATATGGAGAGGATCATTAACCTAAAAATATATGTGCGTTTATATCGGGATACATAAAGTTTTAATAATTACCAAGCTTATAAGAGATGATTTATATTACCAAACCCTCTAAAATATTCAACAAGTTCTACTCACGTCGAGTAAGAACAAGTAGGTTTCAAGTAAAATTGGCTTCTCGAATTAGGGTTGGCAAAATTTTTAAGATCTAGATGAACTTGGACGATCTAGGCCAGGTTGAACATGTATTGAATGCCTAAAAATGTAGAATCTAGTGGCACTTTTTGAAACTTAGACATATCCAAGTTGTTAACATTCATATTTCCATCATATATGATTTTGATGATAACAAAATAGATTAACAAGTGTTGGAGTCTTTAAAACTGATTAATATCAGGCCGTATGAAGTTTCTTAGACATAAATAAGAATTTAGAAATAAATGAATAACTGTAAATATTAAGCCAGCAAACCATTTTTATAAGGAAGTTTTATAGTTTTGATTCCAGAAGATAACGGTGGACCATTTATTAAAAAACGGTTAACCAACGAATTCTAGAGAGTAAATTCTTTCTAATTGGTAAATCATTTACCGATAACAACTAACTGAAAAATTTCATAAAGGAATTGGTTTGCAACTGGTGAACCGTTTAGCACAAACGGCTAGCAGATAAATGTCTTGCAGGTCTTTAGAATTAAATGACAAACCGACAACTTCAAACATTAAACTAACTATTCAAAATTCTACATAATGGTAACTTGCACAAAGTCAAAATGATGATTTGATGATAGTTAGTGACGATCAGATTATGCTCAGAAAGTTAACCACGGCTAGTTTTTTTATTCAACTATTTAAAGATTCAATCAAATTTAAATTAGAGAGAATTCAACAATCATCATTGAGTGTTTTAATTTATCATCAAAACACATATAGTGTATGAAAGAAATTTGTGTAATTTTCATTATTAAACATCAAATTGAGTGTTTAAAAGTGTGGGAAACACTTGGGTTAAAAGGTTTGAGATAACCTCTTATTGTAAAGGTTGATTGATACTGCATTATAATAAATAATATATAGAAATAAGCTTTATTATAATAAATAATATTAACAATACAACATAATATTGTAGTATTTTATTATTTACTATTATTAGATCATTTTATATTATATAAATTAATGTATAAAACTTAATATTTAATACTTAATTTCAAAATTAATAATAAAACCCTAAAATATTAACAAATTTAAATATTTTTAATTTGATTTTAGCATTAATATAATATAATTTTATGTAATACAGTTCATACTACGCCAAACATAGTATTGCATTACAACTTATACAATGCACCCTAATGCATTATACCAATTTGTTATACAACTAATAGAGTGTAATGTAATTACAATGTACCAAATGCATTCTTGCACCCTTGGCTTTCAAAAGAAATGAACATATTAAAAGTTGAGTTATTGATTGATAGAGATGGCTAATGGGCCAGGTGACACGTGGCACAATACAGACACGATACATGTTCGTATAGTATAGCACAACACAAACATGTTTTGGCAAAGCACGTAGTACGACATGGCACACAAGCAAGCTAGGTTGGGCTGAGAGTTTTAGACGCATGGGCTTGAAAAACACGATACAATTAGAAGGTGCGATAAAATACGAAGCGTGAAAAGTTTTGCAATAAACACGCTTTACCAATGGGTTAGCATGTGGCCCATGAACTATTAATAGCATGTGTGCCAGAGCATATTAAAGTAAATTTTTTTAATGAAAGTAAATTTAAAATTTTATGATTTTATAAATAACTTGAAATTGAATCTTTTAATGTATTTTATTAGCGTAAAATTTTTAAATTCATTTAATTCTTAGTTTAAAAAAAATACTCTAATTTTTTTATGTTTAGAATTTATTAAATGAATAGATGATGTTATAATTTTAATAAATAAAATTATGAATTTCATGATTTTATAAATGTATGCAGTAATATTATTAAGGACTATGATTTACAACTCTATGTAAATCTAAGTTAACAATTAAGTTAATACTTAAGAAAAATTATTATTGTTGTTGTTAAGTATTAAAAAAGAATTCTAATACCGTAGGATCTAATTTAGTACTTAGTGTTAACAAAGAAATCTGGTCAAACTTGAAATGTGACCAAGTTAGTTTGCGAGCACTTATATTGAATGAAATTGTTATTGACCTGTTTGCTCAATCTATCCCTCTTTCTCTTGCAATCACGAAAAATTGTCAAGGGGCGCCGGATGTTTTTTTAGCGAAAATCTTTCAATGCTCAAGTCAGTAATCAAGAATGGTGAGAAAACTTGGTTTGGTTTTCTATTGACCTAGATTTTTTATCTTCTTCAGCTAAGTTTTTTACCTTCTTTTTCAAAGGATGATTTTTCTCTTTCTTGAAAAAAAAGCCCTTTTCTTTAGATTCCTTCGAGTTTTTATAGACACCTGGGATTATCGTGTCTTCTTCAATGCGTGGCTGTTTTTGGATTAAATGCACCATTTAAATCATGGGTTAATGGAGTGCCCATTATAAGGCAATTATTGAGCTGCAGTTACAACACCCGTTCGTGCATAAACGTTACGACTGATTTTCTGGGAAAAGCTCAATAATTCGAGGCTAGTTGAGGTTTACGAGGTGTTCAACCTAGTTTTGGTCTCCTCGTAAAATTCTAGTTGATTCTATGCATGTGACTAGATAATCTCCTCCTCGCACTACAAATCATTACACGGCAACTCAAAAATGTAACTAGCAAGTTTCACTTCGCTAATATTTGGCAGTGGTGTTTCTACTTCTCAAACAATTAGTGTTATATTCTCTTATTATTATTAGTTTATTATTACTCAGTATAGACTTTAGTTTTGAACTTTTAATTTTATTAAATTTGACTAAAGTCATGTGGACCAAAAAAAAGAACATGGGTTAGAAAAAAAAAAACACGCCAATAACTTAACATGTTCTCCTAAAAAAATAAAAAAAAAATTAAGAAAAAAAAAAAAAAACTTGTCATGTTTTTTTCTTAGGCAAAGTCCACGGCATGTGTTGAGCCGAAAGAAAAAAAAAAACTAAGCATGACACAAAGCATATGGTGAGTAATCCCGTACTAGCTGGACACGGCTAGTTGGGCATCTTTAGTTATTTAAAGGAAGAGAATACTTCTGCCCAGATCCAGTCATTTTCAGCCCTAATTAGCTAAGTTGATTGGGCAAGACAATTCGTGCTAATCGTTCCACGCACCTGGCCGATTCTGGGTCTGTCAATGTTATGTCTGTCAGTCTGTGGGTGTGTATAAAAACATGTATATGCTATTTTAACTGGATCTTCATCAAATTTATTTTAAAGGTTAGATAGTCGCTCCAGCTCATGTAAGCTCGTCTTGGTCGTTATTTTAAAGGAATGCGAGCACAGTTTAGTAGTAATGTGTAGTTCAAAAAAATTTCCAGCAAGGACGAATCGAGATTTTTTTTTTAACCAACGGTAGTCAGAAAATATACTACAACATTAAAGGATAACGATGAACAAACAGTGTTTTAGGGCAAAAATCCTAAAATTTAAGAAGTTCAGAAGATAATGAAAGAATATGGAGAGAGAAAATCCTTAGCGAGAAAGTGGTGATTTCAGAATGTGTGAACCTAGTCCTTTTCACAGTGTGTGAGAGATCATTTGATAATTTTCGACCACCTGGTGATTATCCATTAACTGCATCCTCCTAAGTGACAGGACTCGCCCAGATCCTTCCATAAAATCCAAGATGAATCCTTTAATCATCCCTTGCTTCGTGTCTCATACTGATTACTAAAATCATACTATTATAGAATATATTAATAACTACAATAGTCTCCGGCCTCTACTGTAAACATAAACGGAGTTTTTGTCTCTCATTTAAAAGCATATTCCAAATCTTAGTATTTCACATCCAACAATTTATGCACAAGCCCCTAATCTCAAATAGACATAATCTAAGCTTCGCGAAATCATGCAAAAACCTAGGAGAAATATCAAATCATGTGATAACGTACGTAGGAGAAAAGAAATAAATTCCTCATACTACTTAAACATCTTACATGCCCTCAAACTTTTGCTGAAATTGACTTACATCTATGAAACTACGCCTGGCCGAGGATAGGTTCTGGTGTTAGAGATAGGGCCAGGACAATAAGGACTATCAGAACCATGACCGGAAAAAGAAGCAGCACCAAGGGTGGCGGCGACAGCGGCGGCAAGAATAGTGGCAACACTAGAATCGTCACAGTGAAAACAAACATAACTAGTATCGATCTTACACTAAAAAATCTTACCATCAAATTCCTTGAAAGCTAAAAAATCTTACTCATCTTCATCCCTTTTCATTCTGTTCCTCGCATGCAAAAAGAATTTATGTCAAGCGTGAGAGCTTAAGGAACTTGATGAATTGGTCATAGTCATTATGGTCAGCAAAGCCATACATACCCCACACTTTGTAGTTGTGTCCCGATTCATCTAATCCATACTTAACTTTTAATTAATTATTTTTTTCATTCATCAAAGTGGATGGAAAAAGACACCCATGGCTAGTTGTCATTAGCAAGTAGTACTCAATTGGAGGACTAAAAACTGCAAGAAAGAGAGAATGGATAACAATTCTTAATTACTTTTCATTGCCTATTTGGTCTTCATCTTCCAATCTTTCTTAATGAGATTGCAACAACTATTGCTAAGAATTAATATAATAATGAGGATTTACTAACTTTTTCTTCTCAATTAAATTCGGCTGACTTAACTTAAATAATTTGTATCCCTTTATTTTTGTATGCATGTTCCTTTGGGCAACATTTTTTTTAAACTACGAAATAAATTTTTATGTTTTAATAGAAGCCATGATAAGGAAATGCGTGTACTAGCCCCATTTCAACCAAATTAGGGAATAAATACACGAAGACAATGTACAAGACTCTTAAATTAAAGAAGAAGTTAAAAGGCTATCAACATCTTATATATCCTTATTCATACTTAATTTAATAATACTATCAGCAAACACTACCTGTTTTCATACCTAACATTAATTAATATGTTATTCTATATCAATAATGTTAGAAATTACAGCATTTGAATTCCAATTTGTATTCCAACTATATGTGTCATTCATTTATTAGATGAACTTCACAACTCAAAAAATTACTAGTATACCATCCAAGAGATAAATGCCACATCAATTAGAATACAAATTAGAATCTAAATATTATGATCCTAGCATTATTCAATTCCATGTGTAATATCTTCATTTGCAACTACACTTTGTTAAATATATTGATTAAATCACTTTTGCTTCATTAATTGTCAAATATCCATTTTTTCTTCTAAATTTTTTCATGGATCCAACTCCTAGGGAGACCAGGGCGGTACTGGAATTTGTAGGTTAAAGTTATGGGTTCTCTCAATTGACGACAATACTAAAATTTTATCATTCATTAACTACAAAGGTTTTCATCAAGTGTAGGTTTGTGTATATAGATTAAGATTCTTTTTTAATATGATATTTTTCTTAGTAAAATTTCACAAGATGAGTGGTAGTTAATTAAATAAAGAAATTAAGAAGTTAAATCCTATCCAAAAAGGACATAAGGCACAAAATCTTTAAAACCTCAAGAGAACTTTGATCATGAGAGGATTTTAATCCATGGATGTGTTTTTTAAAGCTGAAATAATAGCAACATAGAGTTATCTATCAAGGACCAACATCACTACAACCACCTTTACATATAAGTAGTTGATATATGACATTCTTACTGCTGCATTGCATTGTCATTCTGTTCTCTTTAATCCCGTCATTCTCTTCTCTTCAAGTCGTAGTATGTTTGGGATTGTGGTGCATTTTTTGTTTTAGTTTTGTCTTGTACTCTCGGCGCAGAAGAAGAATTACTGAAATATAAAGTGAAAATAGCAGAAATACAGCCTAGGAGAGGATATAATGAGCCGTACTCCGTAACAAAGATATAATATTTAGAAAAAAAGAAAAAAGAAAAAAAGAAAAAAAGACTGCAAGAAAGAAATATTCAGGCAACCATACTGAATCTAAATTTTGAGTAACCATTTGCATCTTGAGGGAAAAATTTTCAAACATCAGAATAGACACTCATAAAATATAAGAAAGAACGTCAACAAAATTTTGTAAATATTGAAGGGTTTACCTGAAAGTGTGATGAATTTGGTGAAGATTTAATGGAAAATTGACGGAAGTTCATAGGGAAGCGTTGAAATTTTGTTCAATTTCACAAGTAGTTCAGTGGAAATGGGTGGGCTGAATTATGGAAGTTATGTGAAAATGGGCTCGTTGCTGGGTTGGGCTGGATATGGGTGTGGCGTATTTGAAAGAGACAGGTGGTTCCGCCAAAGGATAAACATTCTGCAAACCACCTTTTATCCCATCCCATGGACAATTAACCACATAAATTTTCAAGTCTCAACTTTATTTTGAAATTACCCCTTATTATTCGTCACTTATTCTTCTCAGCATAAACCGGCCTACAATTCTTTCGCTGACTGCTGCTGAAGCATGAAATCTTTAACAAAGGAAGAAAAAGCCACTTCTTTATTTTGCCTCCCTATTTATTCGTCGGTTTTAACGTTGCGTACAACTGTTCAAGGTCATAATTTTCAATTGTGTTTTTTTTTTCCCCAAATCAATCATGGTTGAAATTATTTGAAAATGGGTGACAAATAATGATGAAAGGTATTTTAGCATTATTTTTTAAATCAATATATGACAACGTTGAATTTAGAGATTTTGCAACAATTAACTAGCAAATTTGTAAAAACCAAATTATAGTATTAAAATTGCGAGAGAGAGAGAGAGAGAGAGAGAGTGAGTGGGGGGCGGATTACATGATATACAATGTAGGAGGAACATATTCTGAAATTAAAATTAGACTTTGCAACAAAACAAACATTACGGCTGAAGTAATAATTATGCAATGAAATAATAACATACAAAAGACAAAAGAATAGAATGCAAACTGAAGTCTGTTTGACACCATAGTTTTCTTAAAATAAATTTGCCTCTTTTTCTCAGGTGCAATAGAATTCAAATGGTGTCTGTTTCTTAAGATACAATAGTAATGGGTAGTTTTGGTGCACCGCCAAGTTATTCCACAATGAACTTTAATTATCTCTTAACTCTATCAAAATAAATATACAACAAAGGACAAAATAAAGATTATCTAATGCCGTTGTTTCATCTATCACTTCTTTTTCGACGTTTTGTATGTCTCTAGCCTTTCCTCGTCAATTCCTTAAAATGAAGAAGAATGCCAATTTGTAGAATTCAGTGAAGGGCATTTTCATCCATAAATTTGTAACCATTGCTTTTAATATCTAACTAAATGTGTAATATTAGGTGTTGAAAAATTCATACTTATAAAGGGTAAAATTATCATTTTGCACTCCAAGTCTCACAAACATTTCTATTTTTATGTATTTAAATCCTTTAAATTTTGATTATGTATTTTGTTATAATTTGAGTATTTTATGCATTTAAGGAGTATTTTGGTCATTTTATAATTAAGATAAATTGAATAGTAAAATAGATAGCATTTTGAAGCTCAAAATAGCTAAATACCTTAGAAAGGGCATAAAGGGCAAAATCATAATTTTAGGATTTTGGTGAGCTTAGCTAACGTGATATTGACCGATGACATGAAAACATCCTATTGGACCAAAAAATGTTGATGACGCATTAACTAATAATATGGCAACATCCTATTGGACAAAAAAATATTGATGACGCATTAACTAATGGTGTGGCATCATCTTATTGGACTAAAAAATGCTGATGTGCCATTAAACAATTATGTGGTATTGACTGTTGATATGACAGCATCTTATTGGATCAAAAAATATTAACGTGGCATTGACTAATGATGTGGCAACATATCATTGGATCGGATCATAGCCTTGATGATATGTTCCGGCCAATCAAAGTTTGTCATGTAGTGTAGTCTTGAGCGTTCGAATAGTTTTTATTCAATGACCATGATTTACCCATTGTGTCTATAAATAAGGGACTTTTCCTAATTCGAAAGTTCTAAATCCAAATATGAGCTCCATTTTTTATAATTCTATCTCTATTTTGTATTTTCTATGCATTTTAATAAAATTATTATTTTACCCTAGTTCAATTATAATTGACTAATTTAATTTCAAGCTTGAGTTGAAGACGAAGATTCGACATGATCCATAGGCTTAATTTGGTAAGCTTATTCATCCTCTCTCTCTCATTTATGTAGATTGTTTTGATTCATCATTAACAAATAGTAATAATCTTGTGTAGATTTTGCATTTTATATCTGCTCCTTTATGCAAGATCATTACTATTTGGCATGATGAGCTCTTTACACTATATATATTAGTTAAAAACTCCCCTCTAGTATTAATGGTTCATCTTCACTTAGTGTTGATAGAGAATTCATCTAAGTTATTTAATGGACGGTGTTGCCATATTGTCAGCAGAAAGTGTTAACATATATATTTTCATAGTATTGATTTTGATGATAACAAACCAGATTAAGAATGTTGGAGTCTTTTGGATTGATTAATTTTAAGCTGCATGAAATTTTTAGACAAGGATAAGATCCTAGCAATAAACAAATAATCGTGAATCCTTAGAGGGCAAACTATTTTTCTTAAGTTTTATAATTTGATTCTAGAAGATAACAGTGAACTGTTTATTAGAAAACGATAATATGATAAATTCCAGAGAGTAAATTCTTTGGAACTGGTAAACTATTTACTGAAAACAATTAACTGACAAATTTCAAAGAGTAATTTAACTGAAAATGATGAATCGTTTAGCATAAATGGGTGGCCAATAATTTCCTGCAAGTTTCTGGAATTTAACGGTAAACTGACAACTCCAAATGGTGAATTGACTATTTAAATTTTAGTATAATGATAACTTTGAACAAAGTCAAAATGGAGATTCGACAACAGTTAACGGTGATCCGATTATGCCTAGAAAATCAACAACAGCTAGTTTTCTTCTCCAACTATAAAAAGACTCAATCAAATTCAAATCATAATAGATTTTGCAGTCATTAATGAGCTTGTTATTGTGCATTCAATACTTATTATGCTTAAATCTTGTTAAAATTACACTTTAAGTTTTCATTTTGTAAACACATACATTATGTGAAGGGAATTTGTGTACTTTTCTTTTTTTATCATCAAATTGAGTGTTTGAAAGTGTGGAAAGCACTTTGGTTAAGAGGTTTGGGATAACCTTAGGTTGTAATGGTTGATTGATAGCTTAGAACTCAATTGTAAAGATTTTGAAGCCTTAAGGTGTAAGCCTTAGATAGTGGAATCTTAAAGTACGGTGAGCTTGGAGGCATGGATGTAGGTAGAGTTTACGATACCACATAAAAATCTAGTGTTTGATTCTCTTTCCCTTCTCACTTTACATTATTATTATTATTAGTTATTTGTTATTTGCTTTATCTTTGCCTTATATTTTTGTGTTAAAATAGTCCATAACTTTTAGAAACCCAGTTCACCCCCTTTACGTTGTATAGCTACTAGTATTTCATTTGGTATTAGGCAAATGTACTATTGTTAGGACTTAACCATTTAAAGTAAAATATAAATGGCACCTAAAATGATTCCACTTTTAAGGATGGTCATTCCACTACTAGACTGCCATATTTTGATAGAAATGCTATCCATATTAGAAAACTAGGATACGAATTTACTTGCAAGCTTTAGATTATAAGATTTGGGAAATCGTTAGTGATGGCCCACTCATGCCAACTACTAAAAATGAAGAAGGGGAAGACATTTCAAAACCTTCCGATGAATAAAGTGAGGCGAAAAATAAAAAGGCTTCTTTAAACTCAAAAGTCATGAATGCCCTATTTTACACCTTAGATAAGAAGAAATTCTATAGAGTTTCAAGTTGTTCTAATGCATAGGAGATTTAGAAGAAACTTGAGATAGTTTATGAAAGTATAAATTAAGTCAAAGAGTCTACAATCAGTAGATATACTAGACAATACAAATTGTTCTAAATAGAACAAAATAAGAATGTTCATTTCATGTACACTAGATTTATGGATATTGTAAATACTCTAGAAGCTCTAGGCAAAACCTTTTGAAATAACAAGAAGGTTAAAGAAAATCATTAGGTCTTTACCAAAAAAATACAGACATATGAGAACTTCCATTAAGAAAGCCAAGGATTTAAATACTTTAACTATTGATGATTTAATTGGCTCACTTATTTCTTATGAAAAAAATTTGGCAATTGAAAGAGGTGATGAAGATAAAAATAAGAAAAGCATTGCCCTAAAAGTTTCAAGATCAGAAGTGATGAAGAAAGCAAAATTGAAGATGTAGATATGACTATGATAACCAGAAAATTCTTCAAGAGATCTAATAAGCACAAAATGTTTAGAAACTTAAAGAACTAAAGGAGAAGAAGGAGGCAATTACTTACTATGAATACAAGAAGCCTGCCCATATAAGATCTGAGTGTCCTCTTTTCGACAAACTCGAGAAGAAAGCTATGGTGGTAATTTAGGATGATAACAATGAGGAGACCTCAGATGAGGAGGAATCAAATGAAGTGTTAAACTTGACACTAATGAAAATAGGAGAAGAAATTGATGAGGTAAATAATCTCTCTTCTTATAATGAATTGTCTCAAGCATTCACTGATTGCATAATGATTTGAAGAAGATTGGAATGAAAAATGTTTCTGTTAGAAAGAAAAATGTAGAACTTTCAAATGAGAATGAGTCTTTAAATGCAAATGTTAAATGTTTATAATTAGAAAATAAAAAGTTGCATGATGAGATTATACCTTATAAAAAAAGCATTGCATTTGAGTATGAAAGTTTACTTAATGATGATTTGAAAAAGGAAAATAAAATGCTTAAGAAAAAGAGTAATTAGCTTAATGATATTGTTTTAAAATTTACAAATGGGCAAAATATTTTAAATAACTTGTTTGGTTCTCAAAAATGTGTTTTTGACAAAGGAGGGATTAACTATAAGCCAAATTTGAAATACATATATTACAAAAATCTTTTTGTGAAGGCTACCTCTATTAATAATCAAATTGTATGCCATTACTTTAATAGAAATGGTCATATGAGTTATACATGTTGAGTTAAGAAAAATGCATATTATGGAATCAAATGTATTTGGATTCTAAAAAAAATCATTAATAACACTTAAGGACCTAAAAAACTTTAGGTACTTAAAACTTGGAATTTCTACTACATGATTCAAAGAAGAAGAAGAATAATAAATGGTAGATGCACAACAGATGCTCAACACATATGATAGGCAATTACTCTTGGTTTTCGAGTTTTACTAAAATCGAAAACTGTGGAAAAGTACTTTTTGGAGATGATAAAAAAAGGAAGATTATTAGTATTGGTAATATCAATAAAGATTCCTCTACTTTTTAGTGAAAATGTGTGTTTATTTGAACATTGATACACAAGTTGCTTATTATTAGTCAATTGTGTAATAAAGGCTATAAAATTATTTTTGATAAAATAAAATGTATTATTGAAAATACATGTGATGACAAAGTGTTTTTTACTGGAAAAAGATGTGTTAATCTATATATAATAGATATAGATTATGCATCAACTCACGATAAATATTTTCTAGCATTACATGATGATAGTTGGTTATGGCATAGAAGATTAGGTCATGCAAGCATGGATTTTATTTCAAAAATTTTGAAGAATAATTTAGTTAAAGGTCTTCCAAAAATTAGTTTTAAGAAAGATAAAATTTGTAAAGCTTTTCAATTTGAAAAACAAATCGAAACTTCTTTTAAGAAAAAATCACGTTTCCACTTCAAAACTACTTCCACTTCTTCACATGGATTTATTTTGACATTCTAGATATACAAGTCTAAATGGTAAGTGTTATGCATTTTTAATTGTTGATGATTATTAGAGATACACATGAGTAATTTTTTTTAAATAATAAGGATGATGCCTTTGAAACTTTTAAAATCTTTTGTAAAAAAGTTCAAAATGAAAAAGGTTATGCTATCTCCTATATTAGAATTTATCATGGTGGAGAATTTGAAAATCATAATTTTGAAAGTTTTTGTAATAACTTTAGTATAGAACATTAATTTTTAACACCAAGGACTCCACAATAGAATAGAGTTATTGAGAGAAAGAATAGGTCTGTTTAAAAAATTGCTAGGACCATATTGAATGAAAGTGTGTTACCAAAATATTTTTTGGCTGAAGTCGTTAAAATCACATGTTGTGCTTTGAATCATGTTTTGATTAGACCCTACTTCAATAAAACTCCTTATGACCTTTGGAAAAATAGAAAACCCAACATTGGCTACTTTAAAGTTTTTAAATGTAAATGTTTCATATTGAATACTAAAGACAACTTGGTAAATTTAATCTAAAATCTAATGTCGGTATCTTTCTTAAATATTCAAATACAAGCATAACATATAGAATTTACAATAAAAGAACCTTGATTGTTGAATAATCTATATATGTCACATTTGATGAGTCTAACCTTTATTTGCAGAGAAAGTTGTTGTTAATGATGATGCAAATGAAGAGTTACAAAAAGAAGAGTCTTCAAATTACAAACAAGAAAATGCACCATGTGAGAATCAAGAGGAACGATAAGAAAAACAAACTAATATGGAGAAAAATGACCTTAAACACTCCCTAAGGAGTGGAGATATGTTTCTTCTCACCCTAACGAATTAATCATAGGAGATCATTCATGAGATGTAACTACTAGATTATCATTTAGAAGTACTTGTGAAAGTGTTGCATTCATAGCTTAAATTGAACTAAAATCTTTTTCAGATACAGAAAATGATGAATCTTGGATTATGGAAATGCAAGGAAGTTAAATTAATTTGAAATAAATAATATATGGAAACTTGTTTCTAAATCAAAACATCAAATAGTTATAGGTACAAAATGAGTATTTAGAAATAAAATGGATGAATCTGGTGTGTTGTAAGGAATAAAACTAGATTAGTGGCTCATGGATACAACCAAGAAGAATGAATTGATTTTGATGAAACTTTTGCACTTGTAACTAGATTAGAATCAATTAGATGCTCTTAGCATTTGCATGTCATAAGGATTTCATTTTGTATCAATTGGATGTTAAAAGTGCTTTTCTAAATGATTCTATAGAAAGATTATGTAAAACAACCCCCAAGTTTTGCAAATAAAAAATTTTCAAATTATGTTTACAAGTTGTCTAAAGTTTTATATGGTTTAAAACAAGCACTTAGAGCGTGGTATGACAGGCTTAGTAGATTTATTTTTGGAAAATGGTTTTTTAATGGGAAAAGTGGATACTAACTTTTTATTAAACATAAGAATGCAGATATATTCATTTTCCAAATTAATGCTGATGATATTATCTTTGATTCTACTAATGAATCTTTGTGTAAGAAATTTTCATCTTATATGAACAAAAAATTTGAGACAAGCATGATGAGAGAATTGAAGTATTTCTTTGGACTACAAATAAAATAAAGTGAAGAAGGAATCTTCATCAATCAAGTCAAATATTTGAAAGATTTATTTAAAATATTCGGATTTGAAGATAGAAAGGCTAAAACCACTCCAATGAACTCAACAATCAAGCTTGACAAAGATGAAAAAGGTAAAGAAGTTAATGTCAAAACATATTGAAATATGATCGGATCCTTTCTTTACTTGACTGCTAGTAGGCCTGATATTATGTTTAATGTGCGCTTGTGTGCAAGATTTTAATCATGCCCTAAAGAATGTCAATTGCTTACTATCGAAAGAATTTTTCGTTATTTGAGTTGAACCATAGATCTTAACCTTTAGTATCATAGAGGAACTCACATAGATCTAACTTATTATTCATGTGTTGACTTTGTCAATTATAAGGTTGATAAAAAGAGTAGTAGCAGAACGTGTCACTTTTTAGGTTACTCATCTATCTCTTGGTTTAGTAAAAAGTAAAATTTGGTTGCAATTTCAACCATCGAGGTTGAATATATTACTGCCGGTAGTTTTTATACACAAGCCCTTTGGATGAAATAAACCTTTAGACTATAGTATTAACCTTGATTATATTCCTATAATGAGTCACAACAATAATGGTATAAACCTATCAAAGAGTCTCATTCAACACTCATTTCTTAAGAGATCATGTTAAAAAAAAAGGACTACATTAGA
Organism: Luvunga scandens; assembly: GCA_030449905.1. Lineage (NCBI taxonomy): Eukaryota > Viridiplantae > Streptophyta > Magnoliopsida > Sapindales > Rutaceae > Luvunga > Luvunga scandens. The sequence goes on along the minus strand of JASUUG010000193.1, from coordinate 199,369 downwards.
ATTTGTATCAATCGAAAAACAACTTGCAGATGTCTTCACAAAATCCCTTAGTGAATAATAGTTTATTAAAATTAAACATGAGCATGGAATGATAAAGGTTGCACATTAGCACAACTCTATATGATATCAAGATTATCTTGCTTTTCATGATGTAATTATTGGTAGGGATGGCAATTTGACTCGGCCCGAATTTTTCGAGCTTTGATCAAAATATTCGGGCTTCGGGTCAGGCTCAGGCCAAAATTTTTAGGCCCGATCAAATTTCAGGTCGGGTCGGGCTTATGTCGACCCAACCCAACCCTACACTAAATTAAAAAAAAAAAACACAATACACAAACAACTAATTAATTGCATTGTGTGCTTTTTATGTTGGATTTTGGAATTGAATTGCGTGTGGGGTTAAAATGGTTGTGGAATTAGATTGTGTATTTTTAATTTAATTGCATTGTATGTTTTTAATCTTGGATTGTGGAATTGAATTGTAAAAAAATTATTTCTATTAATTGGTTGTTTTGTGAATTATTTTGTGATTAATTGTATTGTGTATATTTGCCTTGTGTTGTTAATTATTTTAAATTAGAAAAATCATTTTTTTTGTTTTATATTCATGGTATTGTAACTAATACAAATAGAATAAAAATTAAATACAAAATCAATTTCGGCTGGGGCGGGTCGGGCCAGACCCGAAGTTGGCCCGATTCTGGTCGAGCCTAACCCAACCCAAACCACAATTGGTTGGGCTTTGATCGGGTCGGGCTTTGAATTTTTTTGGCCAAGCCTGAGCCTGACCCTGACCCGACCAATTGCCATCCCTAATTATTGGTTTAAGAATGTGTTGGATTGGTTGCTATGTTTTGTATACATTCATGAATCATGCATTAAAATCACGTTTAAGACATTTCAGATTAATTAAATGACCTTGGAATGGATCAATTATTGGCAAAAAATTAAAACAAATATGCGAAATCATAGTTTAAAACAAATGGATAACCTTTTTGAGATAGAGAATAAAGAGGTATGTTCTGTAAATTAACAGTCTACAAATTATATTTCTTGGCTTGCTAATTAAAAATAAAAAGGCTACTTATATTAACAAATAATTGATAGGGACAAACCGGATAACCGTTGTCGCGTTAAATGGTTACTAGAAATTAATGGCTAGCTAATTGTAGAAAATAGCTAGTCGTTTTCATATGATATGTCATAGTTACATGGTTTCTTCTTCATTTTCTGGTAGCCCCTCGCCGTTATCTCTATAACCGACAGCACTCAAGCTTTTTCTCTCTAAAATCCTCCACTTTCTCCATTCTTTTTGCAAAATTGAATCCATTTTAACAATCCTAAACTTTATATTTTCATCATCAAAACAAGTTTTCAAGCCCAAAATTGAAAATTCCCAAATTGAAACCCAAACTGTTAGCCAAACAATCACCTTCAAATTTAACAAAATTTGCATCAATTTTTTACCAACTTAAACACTTAAATCACATCTTATACCCTTCATCTTCATTTTAATCTGTTCAAATCCTTTCATTTCATCATTTTTTAAAAATCTTCATTATTATATCCATATCCATGGCTGAAACATCAAGGGTTGGAACTAAATGGAAATCTACACCAAGGAGGAATGCTCTGCATCCCACAAATGCTCCTGAGTTCGATAGTATTCATTTTCTTACACCCCCATTGGCCAAGAGGTTTTATTCTGACTTTTTGGGACGAATGGTAATACTCTCTTACTTTGTTGAATTATATGACTTTAATGAGTTATCTATTTATGGTAGAAGCATTAAGAGATTATTGGAGTTGGTTGGATAGGATAGTATGTTATGCATTAAGGAGAAGGTGTTTTACTCTAACATGAAGCTCTCTGCCTCTAGGCAAGATATGAGTATCACCGATGTAGGTGAGATTCCATGTAATTTGATGTAGTAGACTTAAACCAAACCTTAGGCATTGAGAATATGAGTTTAGAGATATATATCTCTAGGAAAGAACTTGATTTCGATCATTTTATTCACTTTCATGCTGTTAGGAACATCTGCATGCATAGAGATCTTTTAGATGATTTATGCTCTTTACCCAGTCATTCTCAACTGTTACCTCTGCAAATTAAGGTCCTTCACAGTATATTACAGCATATTATCACTCATAGGATGGGTCATTCAGATGAAGTGACTAGAATGGATATTGGTTTATTACATTGCATTATTCGAAGGCAGGCAATTAATATAGGATATGTGGTTCTTTGACATATATTGAGCACTCTTGGAGTGAGTAATAGGTTACTCTTATATGATAGTATCATTACTGGGATTTTTAGGCGTTTTTAAGTTCCTATTACTGAGTTGATATTTGAAGATATTAGGGGGTTGGCAGGGGAGATTATTACTAGTCTGGGGTTCCGTAGAAGAATTGGAAAGTAGGTGAAGACATAAAGTGTTAAAAATCGAGATACCCTAGTTGCCCTCAAGGATAACAGGATGATAAATGACATCTATCAAGTTTCATAACCTCCAACAAAGCCTAATTCCGAGGAGCATGAGATGGATACTAATAAGCCTCTGACACTAGAGAATCATACAGTTCCTAAGGCACATTCAGTTCTTAAGGATATTGTTTAGCAATTGCTTGGTGAAGTTTGATCGTTCTCCGAGCAACAACACTAGCTTTAGACTCAGTTTGTTATTTTTCAGCTTCAGCATAAATATATACTTGATCGGCAACAGCGCCTCTTTAATCAGCACCGATAGCTTCTTGATGGCGAACAACGTATTCTCTTTGTTTTTGACATTTTACCTCCTAGCTCTTCACACTAGGTCGTAGTTTTCTTTTCTCTCTTTATATATTTCACACAGACATATTTAAATTCATGTTACTCTTTATCTTGGATGATAGTTTATGTGATGATGATTTGATTTTTGGATGATAGTTTACATGGTTGCTTAGAATGATGAATTCGTAGTTAATTCTGCTCTTATAGTAATTTTGCATATTGGTTTGATGATGATTTTGATATTTTGGGTGTACACTTGCTAACATTTTTAAGAGATGCTTGTTGATAAGGGGAGGTTCTGCTAAAATTTTGTCTTGGACAGCATGAGTAATGATTCTATTTTTTTTTTCTTTCCCTTTTTACTCTTGTGTTCTCTTTTTGATGATGAAGTAAGAGAAAGAAATAAGAATACGTGTTTTTATGATTTAAGTTTGTTGCTGAAAAGGTCGTATTTGTTAAATTGAAAACTGCTTTAAATTTGAATCTTGAAATATATAGGGGAAGCTTACAAGTAGGGGGAGCAAATTGTTGCAAATGTTTTTTTTTTAAATATTTGTAAGGTTTGTCATCATAAAAAAGGAGAAGAATGTTAACATACATATTTCTATAATATTGATTTTGATGATAACAAACTAAATTAAAAATGTTGGAGTCTTTAAAACTAATTAATTTTAAGCCGTATGTTTTTAGACAATGATAAGATTCTAGAAATAAATGGATAACTGTTAATCCTTAGTTTACAAATCGTTTTTCTTAAGTTTTATAATTTTAATTTTGGAAGATAACAGTGAACCGTTTATTAGAAAACGATAATCCGATAAATTCCAAAGAGCAAACTCTTTGGAACCCGTGAACTATCTACTGAAAACAATTAACTGAAAAATTTCAAATAGCAATTTAACCAAAAATGGTGAACGTTTGTCACAAATGAGTAGCCAATAATTTCTTGTAGGTTACTAGAATTTAACGGTAAACCGAAAACTCCAAATGGTGAACCAACTAGTCAAATTTCAGCATAACGGTAACTTAGACAAAGTCAAAATGGAGATCCAATAGGAGTTAACGGTGATATGATTATGCCCAAAAAGTGAACAACGGCTAATTTCCTTCTCTAACTATAAAAAGTTTCATTCAAATTCAAATCATAACAGATTCTACAATCACCATTGAGCTTGTTATTATGCTTAAAACTTGTTAAAATTATACTTTGAGCTTTCATTTTGTAAACACATAGATTCTGTGAAGGAGAATTTGTGTACTCTTCTTTTATAACATCAAATTGAGTGTTTGAGAGTGTGGGAAGCACTTTGGTTAAAAGGTCTAGGATCACCTCAAGTTGTAAAGGTTATTGACAGCTTGAAAGTCAATTTTAAAGATTTTGAAGCCTTAGGGTATAAGGCTTGGATAGTGGAAAGCTCAGTGAGCTTGGAGGCATGGATGTAGGCAGAGTTTGCCGAACCACGTAAAATCTAATGTTCGATTCTCTTTCCCTTCTCGCTTTACATTTTTAGTGTTATTATTTATTTGTTATTTTCTTTATCTTTCAATTAAATTTTTGTTTTGAAATGCTCCATAATTTTTAAAAACCAAATTCATCCGCCTCTTAAAATGCACACCTAGTAGTTTAGTAGGATTATTATCACTTGGCATAGTGTGTACTTGACACTGCATTTAATAGAAGATTATTTTCCCCTAGCACATTGAGTGCTTGGTACCATATTTATCATAATGAGGACTATGAGAAGTGAAAATACCCCTCATAAATTAATTAGAATTAAAAAGGAATATTAAGCCTGTGGTGAAGCATTGAGTATGAATCTAAAGACTCAATTGCTCCATTTGCATTGTTTCATCTTTAATTTATTCTCACTTTTTTTAAGCACTGCTTAAAAAATCACATACAACCAATTTACAAATGAAATTGAAAAATTAACCCTACATATGATTAAATCTGCCTCCTCGTGGTATCAACACTCATCACCATAAATCTTGCGATTGTGAGTTTAATAAAATTTGCACAACACATAACCATTGCTGATAAAACCTTTGATTTAATCTTTGAATTAAATTCAAAGTTCAGTTGCAGCCTCAAAAACCATATATTGGATTCTAGATTTAATTTCACATTAAATCTGAATTTAATTTATCATTACAATCTTAAAATAAATTCTGAATTTAATTAGTAGTTCCAAATAATAAATTTTGAAATTAATTGAATATATAGTTTCAAATTTAATTGGCCATTACAATTTCTATTACTCTTGCTTTTATCCAATATAGTCAATAGCTATACTATGAGTGTTAATTTCTCATTCTCTCCAACATCATTTTAAGTATATAAATACATCATTTCAAAATACTCACAGCGGAAATTTCAAATCACCACTGACCTTCAATTTACACAAAGTGGGTTCCACTTAAAATTTCATATAGCAACTCATTATGTTATTTTTTAACAATCCCCACATAAATGAAAATTAGCAAATGAAAAAAATAAATATCCAAATGGTTTTGACATAAAAAACTATTTTGACTCTGTGATAGTTTTCAACTGATCAAAGCTACATAAGATATCTAGATTTTACAGTTTGAACCTTCCCTTGTGAAACTATGTGTACTAAGTGGCTACCAAGTAAACATATTGTCGTTGAACTGTTCTATCACTCATGTAAATGATGACATACTTCACACATGGATTTCTCCTAACACAACTGAGTTCTTATGGCTATGTTTGTTTTTGGCATGAGTATGTGCCTAATTCTGCAAGAATTTTAAAGAATTGAGTCCTAATAATACCCTTTTAAAGCAAAACCCCCTTCTCTCTCATATAGGTGATCTCTTAATTAAGAGTAACCTGCATTTACTACATTCGGATTCCTCACACATACGAATCATTAAGGGCATAGCTCATTCTCTATAGGCATCACTGTTTCATTATAAAAAGGGACAATAAGGTAACCTCCACAAGAGCATAACCCTGTAGTGATCCAACTATATTTTATATGATTAGGTTGTCCCTTTGAAATGATATCTTGGGATCTCCAGTCAACTGGGTAGGGTTTTCGTTCGTAAAAATATTTTACTTTTATTGTTTTTTCATCATATTCCCTTCAATGATTTCTCTACTTAACTCTCTATTTAACTATTTAGCAAGTGGATCCACAATATTATTTTATAACTTGTCAATAGAAATAACTTTAATAAAGAATTAATGGTTGACAAATATGTCTAGACTCACCGTTATGTGTATTGTTACGTGCGCTTTCTATTACAAAGCATGCAAGCAAGTTACTGCATAGGCCGGGTGCAATGAATAGCTTTGGCATGCAAATCACATGCTTTAATGCAATCAACAGTTTTAGTACTTTTTTCACCTTCTTTGGTAAATGTATGACTACTATAGCATAATACCCCTACATTCACAAGAATACGTAAAAGAAGTTTCTATTTTTCCATAATTCATATTGGATATTTGCTGCTTCCTTTCGGCACTTACCTTTATAGCTTTGACCATGTTTAACAACATTTACCTCTGCCATTGAAATGATCCCTTTGTTGCCTTCTTCAATTCGAACTCTAGCAATCATATTTTCAATGCTTACTTCTTATCGCTTATGCTAAAGGTAATTTCTGAAATCTTTCTATCTTAGTGGTGGTTTCTTAACAATAACCACTTAAGAAGTTCATTTAGATTCACCCCCTTGGCATGAATCTTTGACAAGAATAATTACAACTTTTAAGCTTGAATTATCATAATTTTAGAGTTTATTATTTTGTAATCTAGGAAGCGACCTATGAGAAATTTCTAAAATCCATCATTCTTAGTTATATATTTCTAATCTAAAGACGTTTATATCTCCTTAGCCATTTCTTTTGCACATTGTACAAAGCATCAATCAAATAGTGGTATTATGATTTCTAGTACACAAATCCTTATTGCCAACATATAAAATCTTGCCAGCAAGATCTAAAGAACAACGCCTTCGCCATTTTATTGACAGCAACCTCGTACACTTTGTTGTGAGGAGGAATAGTGCCTATTCTTGCACTGTCGCCATTAGCTCGAGTATTGCATCGACACAAAAAGCTATAGGAGTGGGCGTTCACGTTCGGTTCTCGGTTCAGTTTAGGTTAACCCTAAAAACCGAATGGATTATACTTTTGAAACCGATCAGTTTTGTAATTCGGTTTCGGATTTTTTCCCTTCTTTTCTGATATAAGAGTGAACTCGATTAACCCGAGCCAAATTGCTAAACCGATTGGGTTCATGCTTACATTGGTAGAAAAGGTGGGAAAGAAAGCCCAAGAGGGCCAGACCTAACCCTAAATGCCAAATCCCAAATTCCCAATCAAAGCCATAGACACAAACAAAATAAATTAAATAAATCCTAATAACGGTCACTAGCTCCTCCTCCTAAAACTAAACAAATTAAATTTCTTTTCTACAAATTTCATTTGTTCACTCTGAGAAATATGATAATAACTATGATCATTTTTACTTGCACATAGCTAAATAACTCATCTTTCCTCGTCCTCAACTCCTCTTCTCTCAAATCTGAAGCTGCCGGCTGCTGCCACACCGCTCCACGTCGGCACGACAGCACAACCCACCACGACGAAGTCGCCTACAGTCTCATGAGTCACCACGAGAGCACAGCCTCATCTCTCCTCTCTCAAATCAGCCCACAACTTCAGCCCATTGTCGTAGCTCGCCATCAGCTCTTCATGGTAACTTCAGTGACAAATCCTTTGTTGAAAATTGTTATGTGTATGTGACAGTGTAAGAGCACGCAAATGTGAAACATTCACCGTGTTTGATTAGGCGCCGTCAAGAAAAGGGGAAAAATGTTGTATGATGAATGGGTTTATATTTAACAACCAGTAGCAATTACTTTCCTTTTGGACAAAATATATTAATAAAAAAAAGCATGCTTGCATAGTTCATAAACTAAACATATGAATTTGTTTATTATGATTATTATACACAGATATAATAAATAATACTAGAGTCTAGACATGTACTGTTTTGATGCAAAATTTATCTTAACTACTATGGTATATGCAATGAATATAATCATAGTGTAAACATATTCTTAATTAAGTAGTGTGAACATAAATTTTGCATCTAAACTAATTTGTAGGGATAGTTTGAGTGTGGAAAGTACCTTTGTCCTTCAGAAAGCTAATGATTGTGCTATACTAGCTTTGTGAAGATCACACAATTGGAGCATTACTTATTATTTATTTATTAAGATAATACAATGATAATTGGAATATTGCTGCTTTATTTGTTTATTTTTGACAATTCTTGATCTAACTCAAATTAGTAACCCGATTCAAATTAGGAACTTAATTTGAATTATTAACCTAAAACTATCTCTCAACCTGAAATTAACAACCCAAAACTGATTAAATTATGAACCTAAACCGAACTGAACCAAATTTGAAATCTAAATAAACCAAACTAAAATAACTTGTCAACCCATTTGGATTGAATTCCTAAATCTAAACGGGTTGCAAACCGAATTGAAGATTGAAAAAGGTTAATTGAAAACCAAAATGCCCACCCTTCCCTAGCCGCTATATGACTCAAGTTGTTCTTATCATCATCTTGCTGCCATGATTTCATGCACAACAATTTGAATATGGTCTAAAGATAGCCCAAGTTATATGCCAAAATATAGTGTTAGGTCTCATGAAAGACTGCAGAGATCACAAACAATCCCATTTAAAACTCAAATTCCTTAGACAATGTATAGCTTTTACGACAGAACCTTCTTAGAATACTTAAGCTTCTTAATACTTTTGGCCACAGAAGCATCTATAAACAAAATACTCGCAGGATTCAAAGTTGTCAAATACAACATGTTTGCTCCCACCTTTGAAATTCTTCCAATGAATTTTTCAGGTTTATCATAACACACAAATTACCAAGTGAATAAGCTTAATTGGATTTTACAATCCTTCATAAATCTTTTTAGATTCAAATTACCAATGTCACAAACATCAATTTTGTCTAACATACATAAACAATATGTTAATATACAATGTTCAAACCAACACAATTAAACTTTATTGATATTTGGTTTGATATTCAACAATCCAATATTAAATAACTATTCAACTCTTCCATTTTATTGACAAAATTATATCTTATACTCTTTTATCTAGAGTTTGAGACCCATATCCTATTACACTTTCTTGTTTAACATGTCCACATAGTTCCAAAGCTACCCACCCTTGAAGGATTTCTCTCACCTGACACTTTAGTGCAAAATGCAATGTTTGGCATATAAAACATTCTTCGTTGCTCGCATTTGGTCCTTGGCCAACATTTTCCTCTTAAAAATATCCTTGTACATTTTGTACAATTCTCGCAACCTTCTAAGGTACGGACATCTATTGCCCTCTTATATTCCTTGGCACACAACACATTGTTCACCTTTCAACTTCCCAAATTTAATTTTGTTTGAATAGCATTAAGCACTGCCATAGCTTCTCTAAGCTCATGGACTTCTTAGTATAGTTTTTATAAACTTGCCGATGGCTAGATGAACTCATCATTTGCCTTTAGCAACTTTAACAATAGGACAATGTTGGCCTTACATAGCCCCTGTCTGAGTTCATCATTTCATAATCTCGTTCTTTCTTACACTAAAAGAAAAAAGACCAATTATGATAGGCAAAAACCATCATCTTAAGGTGTGAGTGATAGCTAGTGTCAAAAAAGATGATAGACAAAAACCCGTCACAAAATGTGATAAATTTTACCTGTCATAATTCTATCATACAACTTATAGAAGGGAAATTGATGTTTTTTATTTTCATTTTTTATGAAATTAAAATTGTAATTATTATTTTTGGATAAAGGTTGTGTCATATGTTGTGAATAGTATTTTCTATCACAATTTTTTTAAAAAAAATTGATTATTTATTTTATTTATTAATTTAAAAATAAAACATTATGCAATTTTAGCCTCTTCAATTTAAAATTTAAATTATAAAATTCATATCAAAGAAAATAAATTAATAAATGCAATCAAATCCAAAACCAATGAACTAAATTAGTGAACTTTATTATCCACAAAAATATCTAGTACTTATAAATTTCAAAAACATACAATTGAAACTTTACAATTCAATAGTTAATCAATATTTCAAAGTCAAGCCAATAGCAAACAACGACCAATCTAAAACCAATGTAATCAGCATTTAGCAACTTCCAGCACCAAAGCTATGCAAAATGTAATCCTTTTCCAGCAGCCCCAAAGCCAAGATGTATCCTATTTCACCAATTGAAAATATTAAGTGAAATATAAGCATTTACACATGAAAATATAAAGAATAACGTCTTCAAAAAAGAAAAAGATACAAGTATAATACAATATGAAAATACTCAGTGAAAAATAAGGCGAGACCCCCTTTTTACCTTCTCTGAAGTAAGGCACTAAAAAGGATTAAACAAATTATGATTCTGTTCCACACCTAGAGCTGGTAGAGACAAACTTTGGTCATTTAATGTTGCCTTGACACCATTTGAATATGTCCAGACTAGTATCCAAAAATTCAAAGAAGATGATTGGCCTGCCTTTTACATATATCATATTCAAGTCCGAATAGCTTTATTCCTAGTGGGATTTATTTGATCGAGTTAATAATTTAGTATGAAAAATGGTTAGAACCTCACAATCTTCAAAAGTTACTATGTCATAGTTCATTTTGAGTGATTATAAAATAAAGGAAATGAAATAAAATATGGAAACATACATATATCATGTATGTAAACATTTTCTTTTCTTTTCTTTAAATACAAAGAGAACAATAGTTGGTTATTAATTGAAAGAATGCATAAAAGTTCCTTTAAACCAATACGATCTCACATATGTGGTTAAGTCTGAAAAAGAGATATTAGTCCAAATTCATTACTCCCAATCAAGCAAAAGCATGCAGTATCAAACAAGATATACATCCTCAGGACCCATTAGTCAATTTGTACTCCATTACTATCAATTTCCTATTTGGTTAATTTTTTAATTTTTTTTTTTTTTTGGGCATCTCTTAAGCATCTAAAGTCACACCCAAAGCAGTCAGACACATTCAGATAGTACTTATCTAATATAAGATATTGGAGATTAAACTCAAGAGTAATGGAATGTAGACAGTACCTGCTTTGAAAAAAATGTGAGTGACGTCATTCAAAGGTAAGGGTCCCAATAAACAACAGGATCTACTTTCTGATTTAACACATTTCCACATTTCCAATCAAGGGAGCTTGATAAATACTGGATGATGTAAAGACTAAAATCAGCTTTAAACGATTTGTTATCCAAGATGGTACAACGCACAGGGAAAATGAACAGTGAGTGTGTGATCATGTCTCTTCCTCAAGTGAGGATATTATTATTATTATTATTATTATTATTATTATTATTATTATTATTATTATTATTATTATATATGCCACTATAAACCTATTGATCATACATACATGCCTTAATATTTTTTTATCGTAATTATCTGTACAAATTAAAAAGAAATGATCAAGCTCTCCTCGACCTCAAGCATGCACCAATAGCATTACAGATAATTAAACTTCTCTCCAATCAAGTTGCTTAACTTGATAATAGGAATAATAATTAATAATAATAAGAGATTAATTAGAAACTTCAAAGAAATACAACATGTGCATAAGATTTAATTCCTCAATTCATGTTCTTTTGATGATTTCAAGGTAACTAGCTCATTTATTTATCAACACAAGATAAAGTCACTTTAGCTATATGTATCTACTTTTACAAACTAGGTAGGAGTACTAGAACAATTGTTTATGGAATTGTAATTATAAACAAATACTTGTGCATGGATGTTTTCATTATACACACACACACACAAATTACAAGATTGATTGATTATTGGTATATCTATGTATGCATGCATTTATTCCTTACTTTTTTAAAAAATTAAATTGTATTTCTCAAAAAAGAAAAAGAATACTCACAGCAACACGCATTTACGCCTTATTTTTGGAGGACATGTCCTTTTCCTTCCTCTATCCTCGAAGAATACGAGAAATCTGTAAACGTCTATGTACTGAATCCTTGGTTGAACAACATTCTTGTTTGAAATTCTGAAACAAATGGGAACCATGTCAAGAATGAAACAACGGTGAATAGAAGCAATCGCATCACAATTTCATAACCACATGCAAGTGTCCTAACTGATCCCCAAATTCCACCATGTTGTATCGTTGGCTTACAAGCTTATACAATCTATTTATGTAGTTCCATGCAACCACCAAAAGAAAAAAAATTAGTTATTAAAAAAGCGCCAATGATAAACAAGCCTAGTCAGTATCCCAACACCCATCACAACTAAATTAGCAAGGATCTTTACAGCTTAAATCAAATTTAGCAATAAAACTATAATAATTTTATTCCAAAAAAAATCAAATAAATGTTTAAAATTTCATAAATAAATAAACATAAAAGACCAATCAAATAAATCCAAATTTAACCAAAGCATATCTAGGATTTTCAAGTTTTACATGTATAGGATTCAAATTTGACAAGAACAAACTAGGGTTTTCAAGATTTAGGTGTCTAAGGTTCAAATTTGACAAGAACATTAAAATTGAAATGGAACACAACACTAGAAACACTATTTACTTGTATTATTCAAACGATTGCGACAATGGGTGATTGAGGGTTCTCTGTTAGGATATTGAAATTCAATAGTGGCAGCACGCGCATTTGGTGATTGAGGGTTCTTTATTTATTTTTTTCGTTCATTTTAAAATTTTCAGTCAACCTTATAAAATAAAGTCAAAATATATAATACCCTAGGCAAAGCTCACATTGACAAAGAATATAAAGGATGTTGGGTTAATAGCAGTGATCGACACCTTATATGGCAAGATCCATTTTATGGTGTATGGGCACCTTATAAACAAAATCGTGTGGGTCTTGTTAAGATTCAAAGTAGACAATATATTGTCAGGTCTAGGTTGGATCGTGATAAAATAAACATACCGCTTAACAGCCAAAATTATATCATAAACTCAAACCTGGTAAGATATTGTATGTTTTGAGTCATGACAAATGGTATTAAAGCGGCTCTTTGTGTCCTTTTGAATAATGGTGGGGCAAACTTTAATGAGGACGCTAAATCCCTGAGTGGAGGATTGTATGTAACACCTTAGGCAAATCACATATTAACAAAAAATATAAGAGATGATGGGTTTATAGGGGTGATCTATACCTTATTTGACAAGATATGTTTTAAGGTGTATGGACACTCTAAAAACAAAATCGTGTTGGCCTTATTAAGGCCAAAGTGGACAATATCTTGCCAGGCCTGAGTTGGATTATGACAAAATAAAAATACTGCTTGACGGCCAAAATTATATCATAAACTTGCCACTACTTCTTGATAGTCAAATAACTTATCACCAGTCTATCATAGGTACTTGACAGCCAATATTTCTATCCTAGGTAATGTCATAAATGCATGAAAAAAAAAATTCATCCATCTATCATTGTAGGTTTCCACACTTAAAACTATCACACAAAGGACTGTCATAATAGGTCTTTTTCTTGTAGTGTTAATTTTGTAGGGAAAATATATGATATATAGTATAAGAGGAATAGATTCTAAAAGTACAAATCACAAATTGGGATTTTACAAAAGAATAAATGCTACAACTGAAATAATAATTATTGCGATGAAATAATAATATAAAATAAGACAAAAGAATATAATGCAAACTGAGTCATGTGTCATACCACAATTTCCTTAAAATAAATTCTCATATTTTCCAATGCTTTAAGATTCAAACGGCATCTATTACTCAGGACACAACGGTAATGAATAGCTAAAACACATCACCAAGTTATTCCATAACGAACTTATATTATGCTTTAACTCTATCAAAATGGATATACAACAAAGGAGGAATTAAAAATGATCTAATCCTATTCTTCCATTTATTACTTCTTTCTTGACATTCTGTATGTCTCCTGCCTCTCCTTATCACTTTTTTTAAATGAATAAGAGTGTCAATCTATGGAATTTAGAGAAGAACATTTCTGTCCATGAATTTGATTGTTATAAATTCTATAATCGATGCATTTAATTTAACTTTTTATTAAATAATTAAAAGCGTAAATGTTGCCTATCAAACCTTTGATTTAATTCTTGAATTAAATTCAAAGTATAACAATAGCCTCATTAACCACATATTAAATATTGGATTTAATTTCATATTAAAATCTAAATTTAATTAACCATTACAATCTCATAATAAATTTTGAATTTAATTAGCAGTTATAAATAATAAATTCTGGAATTGGTTGCATAATTAATTCAAAATTTAAATAGCCGTTACATTTTTTGTAACTCTTACTTTTTATCCAATGCAGTCAACAATTGTTCTTTAAGTGTCAATTTTTCATTTACTTCAATATCATTTTGAGTATATAAATACATCATTTTGAAGTACTCATAGAGGAGATTTTGAATCATCCTTAAACTTCAACTTACATTATACGGATCCCACTTAAAATTATGATTTCAAATAGCAAACTGTTATTTTTCCAACAGAGAGTAAGGTGGCGTTTGTTTTTCCGTCTGAAATCTGAATAGATCTGAATTAGTCTGAATTCTAAATAGATCTGAATATCTGAATCTGAATAATGTATTTGTTTTTTTTATCTGAATCTCTGAAAATAAGTATTAAGTTGTTTGTTTTTTAAACTTAAAAATCTAAAAATATATATTTTTACATTTGTACCCTTATTAAATTTAAATGTCAAATAAATAATACACTAAATACCATAATATTTTAATATTTATAAGTAAAACTATATTCAAGTGAATACATAATGATTTTAGAATTATAATATATAAAATACCATAAATTTTAAATTTTATCACTAATTCTCAATAATAGTACATAATATAAGAAAAAAAAACTAACAAAATGATTGAAATAGTTGATTTGTTATTTCAACACGAAGTTGTCTCATGTAAAGATGAGATTATATAGGATAAACGTCTATAGGTGAGTTTTGGAATATGTATGAAAAATAAATTATAAAATAGGAATATTTTTTACATTAGAAATTAATTGACTTAATTCAGATTCTTCTATTCAACAAAAAGCTAAAAAAATTGGCTTCTTTTATTAAGTCAAAATTATCTGAAAAGTCATATTAAGTTATAAAAACAAACACATCTAATTAACTTAATTAATTAAGTTAAGTCACTTTAAGTTATTAAATTAAAAAACAAACGCCACTTAAGAGTGAAAGCAATACTAGTTGCAACCCAAATCCAAGTCCAATAATACTGACAAATGGTGAATTGTTAATTTAACTCATTTGTTTACTTGTTTATGATAAATGGGAGATATAGAGAGCGAGCCGTACCTTGAAACTTCATCGGAAGAAGACGGGAGACGTGCTTGTGATGGTAAAAATGGAATGAAATTGGGGTCTCTGAAAGCTTGGAATATTTGTTAAAACATTTTTGACGTGTACTCAGAAGCAGGGCTTTTTAAGGAAATTGAACAGGTGTCACGAGCTTCATTCTTTCAAAAATTTAAAAGATAACTCTGTTGACTGTTGCTGATCACATTTCAAAACTCGTGAACTGAAGCATCAATGTGCCGCATCTCCACCATCCCAATAGCAAATTTTGAAATTAATATGACATTAAAGTAATTTTAAAACCCTTTTTTCCAATGAAATAGTGAATTATGATTTTTTTAATCCCAAAATTAAGCCTTCACACTTTTTATTTCTTATTCCACAAAATAAGTAGTAATTAAAATTATATGTTAAATATGTTAAGACCTTTCATTGCATCTAGGGATTAAGTCTTCATAATAAAAAAAAACTGTTTATTAATTCTTCATTTAATTCCCATATTAGGGTTCCCTAATATGAAGAACATTAAAAGATCCCCTAATATTATTCTTTTTTATTACAAAAATTATATGATAACCCAGTAGAATTCATCTCAATAATTTACAAGCCAATCCATCCCTAGTTTTTGTCTAATTGAATCGAAGTATTTCAGTTCAGTTCAATTTGGCTCAGCAAAAAAGAACTGATTGGTCTGTGCACTTTTATATAGATAAAAATTTAGAAAAAAAATGGCTATTACATATGAAAAATACTAAAAATAAAAAATAAACCTAATAGAATTATTTCAATTTAGTTCAGTTAATATAATTCAAGTTTTGTTCATGATTTGAGGATCTGATTAGTTCCGCTGCTACCGACCCCTAGATTCTATAAGAAATCTCTAGTTGACATGTAATAAAAATTATTTTATAGTCTAAGAAATAGGTAAAAATATGTATGAGTAAATCTCTAATGAGTATCAATGGCTTTAATATGGTCAAAATCAAGTTAAAAGATTAAAAAATAAATAAATTTAATAACTGTAGTAGAAAACACATTGCACTATAATACATGTTTTTTTTTTTGTCTTTTCGTTTATTTTGACTTTAATACAATCAAGTATACTTGATTGGAAAATTATTCATAAAGATGATCTAATGAGCACTTGGACACACAATAGATCTATGACTCCTTGTGAATAGTGTTAAAGATATAAATCAACCAAATAGCTGCATGTGAATATCACTTACCATAAGGTGAGCACTTTTGCCCACAAAATCATTACTCTACATATGGGCATGTTTGATAATGAAAAAAGACAAAAGTATAGGATTGGAGTACTGGAAACAAATCATCTCCTATCCACTATTTGGTGAGTTAAAATGCCTTGGCATTACTTCTTCTTAGGTGTATCGTATAATCAATATTAAAAAATAAAATTTATCCCATAGGGGCCGTGGAATTAGTTAGATTAGGATTATATTATTAACTCAATTAAACATAATAATTTAAAATTATTAAAATTATATTACTATGTGATAAATGTAATAAAAAATTAATTTAATAATGTAAGTAACAAATTGTAATGAATATCATTATTAATTTTTAAAAATACAAAATCAATATTTTTAAAAATATTAATTTAAAAATAATTATTTATTAATTTAAATAATAATTTTAAATTATAATAATTTATTTTTATCAACCTTTGATACTATTTTAATTTATACAACTATTAAATGTTTAATAAATATAAATATTGGAAATATAACTAATAAATATAAATAAGAATTCTCTCGTGTATCTTTCAAAAGGAAAAAGATCTTTGAAAGCTTTTGCTTTAATCTGAAAAAGATGACTTGGATTATTCCAATAACTAAAAAGTGTGTCATGTCTGAATCTAACTGAGGTTCACGGTAGTTGAGGAACTGTCTTAAAAAAAAAAAAAGATTATAGTTGTAAGATATTTAATAAAGTCGTCGGTGGAATTTGAGATTTAATTAATATCATTAATGTTGATTAATAGAATTAATAATACAAAACTTTTAGCTAGTAACAATAAAAAATATAATTGTAATTTTTTAATATGAATTATAATAAATAAAAATGTTAAAATATTTTATAATTAAAAATATTTTTATTTTATATTAAGTGAGTGTTCATTTATTATATAATTCAATTAAATTATGATTAAATAAATATTTATTTATTATTAATTAATTCTAATCCTAAACTTCGTCAAGTGCAGGGCAATATCAAATATATTCTATACTGTTGTATCATATTATATTTCATCTCGTTTCATCTCATTCTATCCGATTCTATCTTATCAAACTTACCAAACACGTCCTACGCATAGAAATTATAAGACCTCACGCTGGGAACAAGTATACTGCGTGCGCCCCTCTGACGTGGCACCTCGTTCACGTGCGGGGCGGCAGTAACTCCTTATCTGTGCTCTGTATGCCATGCGCAACACGCGCCTTTTATGCGTTGAGCAAACTCTCTGTCTTGCTCTGGACCATACTCATTAATTAATTATCTTCATCTGCTTCAACACTGAGTGGTATACAAATGTTCTAAGAATTTTCTTATTAATAAAGTCTTCATTAAGCGATGAGGGCTAGATTTTCCTCAATAGACAAATTAACCAGATTGTTTATAAGTGCAATTTAATATATCTATATGGAGTATGGAGAGAGCGACAGCAGGGCAAATTTATGTCATTCCTGATCTCACCGCCTTCTTTTAGTTAGTCATCAGGGTCACTAAAAACAAATTGGTCAAGGTCTAAGGTCATAATAGTTTAATATAAAAGCCAATTTTTTTTTTTTATGGATTTTGTTAAGTTACATTTAGGGTGAATGTTAGTTCTTATATTTTGACTTACGCGTCTGTTTAATATACATATTTTAAAAAAATATCTCAAGACACTCTTATTAGTAAATATGTGATATTCCTAATATTATTTTTCTTTCTTTTTATGATAATATCCTTGTATCAATATTCTTAGTGATATTAATAAAAAAAATGTTAACTTAATAAATTAACATTAAACTTAAAATAAAAAATTAAAGTAAATTTGTTTATTATTTAATGCTAAAAGTAAAATAATAATTAAAATAAATTTTTAAATTAAAATAATAATAATTAAAATAAAAGTAAAAATTTTAATTATTATTTTACTTTTGGTGTTAATTTAGCAACTTAAATTTTTTTATAGATAATTATTAGCAAGACAACATGACAAGGTATTAAAAGTAGCTTTAAGTTGGTTGGTATTAATTTATTTATAAATAATTATTATAAAGATTGTTGTAAGGGTATAGAAATTTTAGATCGATAATTATTGGTGAATTTGCTAATTAACTTTTTTATAGATAAATTAATTAATACTTTCAAGATTGTAGCAAAGGTATTATTATTATTATGATGACAAAGAAAAAAAAATAGAGGCAGAAGATTCACATATCCCATAGTATGAGTGCCTTGAGAAGGGTATTATTAAAAAGGCAAAGACAAATAAGGATAAAAATATCAAATATTTATTACTAGGGGGTGTCTTAAGGCATTTTTTAAAATATAAGAATTGAACAGACACTTAACTTAAAGTATAATGATTAAATAAATATTTATCTTTACATTTGTTGTAACTTTCATCCATAAATTTTAGTGCATAAAAAAGTAATAAAATTGTGAGATCTTGCGAGTCAATAAGAGAATTTTGTTTGGCTGTAAGTTACATTTAAGAAGATTTTTTTTTATTATTATTATTGTTATCACAAATCAATCTATGGGCTTAGAAATAAATAATTTAAATGTAACTACACGATTCACGTATAACTATCAAATAACTTTTTTAATTCTCTTGTGATCAAGAATTTGAGTTGTTTGCCCCACATATTTTATGAATTTTTGTAATGTTTGAAATAAAATGTATATACTTAATTCATTCTACTCAAAAAATTAACAATCGTAATTATTTACGGTTGTGTTATTTAGTCTTCAAGGAAACTGTCTACGCAATTAGTTGTTTACTACGCAGTTGAAGCAAGGGATTGTTTTCTTCGATCTCACTCATTTATGCATAAAATAACGCCATAACCAAATCAATCAAGAAAATAATTAACTAATTCAGACAAAAATTAAGGTAGGTATTCAAATTTGCAATTCCTTTCCATTATCATTTTTTAAAAATGAAATTCTTTATTCCATATGTTGTCAGACCTTCCTTTAATAAAAAATCATCTAGAATATAAACAATACATAAAAATATTAGGTAGATGATTTCTGTTTGGATTAATGGAGTTATATATACATGGTAATGGTCATTTCACTTCCAACCATACTTAATTTCAACAAATCAAAACTAATTTTTGAACTATGTGTGCATTATTTCCTCCATTTTTTCCAAGTCTTGGGTGGCCCTTAGAGATTAATCCCATATGCCATCAACAAGACTACATAACTGAAACTATTGAGGAATCTCCTCAATTTCCTCCAGAATCTGAGCCACAAGCTGAATTTGATCGTTCTGCTTCATTTTCCGCAAATAGTGGAGACCCCACCGTGGTAAAGAAGCTCTATCACAATGCCAGCGAGCGTGATCGCCGCAAGAAGATCAACAGTCTCTATTCATCTCTGCGCTCATTACTTCCGGCTGCAGATCAAACGGTTAGTATTTAGTTGAAAAGATTTATCTAATTCTACAAAAAGCACAAATTAACTGATAACAAAGTTTTATAAAAATGTTAAAAAAAAATTAATGTGTTAATATCAAGCATATAATTCGTTCAAAAATAATAATGCGTCAAAATTAATTGAAGAGTCGGATCAAGAAAATCTTCTAGCTTTTAATTCTTCATGAAGTATATGGAACAATTGAAATTCAAACAAGTTTCTTTTTCTTCATCACCATTCAACTAGAATTTGAAAATAGAGAGAAAGTGATGAATTTGATTTTAATTATTAATGTCTTGTACTCTAGTTTGATTTTTAAAATTACTAAAGTAGCAAACTCTAAATTATTTTAATAACTAAAATAAACATTTAACATTCTTAAATAGGAGTAGATCTAGATCCTGAGACCTAAATCTGCCTAATTTCTTTTCATTTACGCACGAACCAATCTCGCAGACTACCCTTAGCTAACTAGTGGTTAACATAAATTCCCTCACTCCACTCCTGAGGTTTATGATTCGAGTCATTTCGTATAAATTCATATTTATACTGCATCATCAAAGTGTCGACTAATGAATCGGTTTCGTTGACGTTTAGTTTCAAATATCATTTTGTTGTAATGCTAGTAAAAAGATCACCTCTGAAACCCATCCGTTAAGATCGATCCACATCCTCGGTCTTGCAGGCCTGTGGTGGATCAACCCCGTTGTCATCTTTAACCACGTCCAATACAACCATCAAAACTTTAATTTTATTAAATACTTTATTTCAGAACGTAATTATGGTGTTTTATGATCGTTTCAGAAGAAATTAAGCATTCCAGCCACAGTTTCACGTGTGCTAAAATACATACCAGAACTCCAGCATCAAGTCGAGCGATTAATGCAAAAGAAGGAAGTGCTTTTATCAAAGATTTCAAAACAAGGAGAAATTAGTCATCAACAGCATCAAAGAAAAATCCCAATTGGAAGCTCTTTAGCTTCAATTTCAGCGAGCCGGCTTAGTGACATGGAAATTTTAATCCATATTTCTTCATATAAGTTCCATAAGTGCCCATTATCTAAACTCTTGTTTAATTTAGAGGAGGATGGTCTTGTTCTTGTGAATGCATCTTTCTTTGAATCCTTCCAAGGAAGAGTCTTCTACAATTTACATCTGCAGGTATGTACTTTATAGGCGAGTTTATTATTATTATTGTTATTGTTATTGTTATTGTTATTGTTATTTTCTATAATACTACAATCATAACTTTTTTGTACAAACTATTTTGTTCATATAGATGTGACATTTACAGAATTGCTCCAATGAAAACTCAAAATAATGACATTAAATTGTCATATAATAATGATACATTTATAAATTTATTGTACAAATTTTCTTTTACAATATGAAGTAGTGGCTTACCTGATGTGAAGGGATTAGTTGAAAGTATCACAAGGGCCACAACAATTATTTTAATTTTGTTAAATATATCTTCATTTCACGTAAGCCGCAACCTTTGATTGTACATCAAAATTTTTACAGCAATTTGTAGGCTCATCATTCATGTGGTGCTTTCATCTAACAAATAATGTTATCCAACATCATTTGGTATATAATAGTGCGTATAATGGCTGTAACAATACTGACAATAAGAGCATCATGAAAAGACTCTTCAATTTTGGAGAGTGCTTTCTCTCTCTTCAATTTTGGAGAGTGCTTTCTCTCTCTTCAATTTATAATTTATTACTTTCTATTGGAGAGTGAGAAGTGCTTTAATTACTATTTATTTCTCCTTTAAATAAATAGTTATTTGATTAAAATAATATTAACATATTTTTATTTGCAAAGCCTTTTGGAATATACCATATTTTTTTCACTTTTTTATTAGCTATATAGGTAAACAAATAGATACTTGAAAAGTAAAATTAATAGAATTTTTTTAGTGATACTCTGACACACACACACATGTTTGGCATTTGTAATTGTGTTATTGGTTCCTTTTTTTAAAAAAAAAAAAAAAGGCGGGTGGGCAAGACTAAATTAATTTTTACCCCCCTCTCTACCCTCAAGTCTCAAACCCAAGTCCATACAAGTGAGGGACGACAGATTGCACTGCCAACCAACTCGACTACGCCTTTGGAGGCATGTTATTTCTTCCTTGTTATTTACTTAAATTTTGTATTTTCGATTGTCCAGGGGGAAAGCACTTACGGACTGGACTGTGAGATTCTAAATGAGAAGCTTAAGTCATTCTACAATTAATTAATATATGTAGTTGTAGGTTCATGGAGCACAAAGCAACAATCATGTTTGTTTATGGAAAACATGAGGGAAGCATATGGATGAAATCTCATACTCCATTATTTTCTGATCAGTATTGCTTGAAGATGAGAAAATTAAGAAAATGTAAAGCAGATGCAAGGATTTCTGACATAGTTATGATATAAAGTTAAATTACTTGTCAATTTCATTACGAGCCAAATGCTTGTTTAGTCTTTATAGTTTGAACTTTATTTATGGAAAATAATATTAACATATTGAGGTATTTTTTTTCAGTCTGTATATTTAAAAAAAAATACCTCAATATATCTCCGCTTTTAAATATGTTACATTATTGTCCTAACTTTTTCTTTACTTTTAAAATGATATCCTAGCAACAATATTCTTGAGATTAATTAATTTATTTATGAAAAATTAATTAGTAAATTAACCAATAAATATCAATATGAACGAACTTTATTTATTTGTACCTTTACAACAATCTTGCTAATAATTATTTATGAATAAATTTTTTGAGAAGTATTTATGAATAAATTAATATTAGCGAGCTTAAAGTTTAATATCCTTGCAATAATCTTAATAGTAATTGTAAAAAAGAATTTAATTTACCAAATTAATCCTAAAATTAAAAATAACATAAAAATTTACATTAATTCTTATTTTTTTTAAGGCTATCTTTTCATTAATATCCCAAGAATATTATTGTAAGGGTGTTATTGTAAGAAGAAAGAAAAATTGAGGATAGGAAAGCAATATATTTAATAATAGGGAGTGTTGAGATTTTTCTAAAGTAAGCCAAAATAGAAGAACTAAATAAGATTTACCTTTTCTCTATAGCTATGCTTTTGATTTTATATGTAGTAATATAAATAGTTTGAAGTTATAATAATTAATATATAAGACTGTAAAGGATATCATCCCATGTCAGCTGAGATTAGTTATTTGGTTAATACTATGAACAATGAAGATATCCTAAATTTTTTTATCCAAATTTTATCATAAATAATATATCATTATTGAGTTGGTGATTATTTACAAGATCCAAGCGAATAATAATATAATCTTGTATAGGATGATACATTATATAAGATTTTATTTTATTTGTATATATTTTGTAATTTGCACATGATACATAAATTTTATATCATATTTTTATCCACTTAATTTAAATACAAATCTCCACAAGAAAAAAAAAAGTCTTATGGATCTAGTTAATTCCCCCAAAAAAAAAAAATCTTTTGGACATAGTAGAATATTAGTAAATTATTCATTTATGTAGTAAGTACAAGGATTTTTCTATAATTATTATCTTATGATTTCACAAATTATTAAGGTGATGCATCGGCCCTCAATTCCATACTAGCAAACAAAAAAATTATTTAATTCAGATTATCAATTTAGAGAATATTAATTTATAAAGGTTATATTGTATTGAAAAATAGTTTTCCACTCTTATTACGCACAATGAAGCAAAGACTTAATTTATGTAGGGAATATAAATGACCAAAAGTAAAAGGCAGAAAAGGATAGTCAAGTGTGTTAGGTTTTTATTATTGGCATCATTGTGTCAATAATATTGTAATTTATTTATTCCTTGTATTAGGGAGTCATCTAGTCTTCAATATTTATTAGATTAGATTATGTGGAGCGTTAGAGAGTATATTTGGAGACATAAAGTAGCAAATTGGCATGTAAGTAAGATTTGATATCAAAGAGTTTCAAATAAAGATGATTACTAAATTGGTAAGTATATCAAATATTTATGCAATATTAGACTCTTAAGAAAGTATATCATAGTAATTTACTATTAAGGTTTGGGTGAAATACTGCACCTATATAAATGAAGTATTTCACACATTTTAAATTAAAGAAGACATATCGTATATTGTATTAGAGAAACAGTCAATGTATAGAAAGAGTAAACTCAAAGGTTTTGAAGATTCATAGCATTCTAATTATGTTTTCAAACCCAAAGATTTTGAAGATCCATATCATTCTAATTATGCTTTTCAAATTGAAAAAGGCTTTATATTGATTAAAATAAGCTCTACTGCATAGTATGAAAGATTAACCAAATTCTAGATTGAAAAGAGCTAAAGAGAGGGGGAATAGATAAGACTTTATTCATTAAAAGTCTTAATCATGGAATATTGATTGCTCAAATTAACGTGGATGATATTGTTTCTATCTTTGCTTCTTTAATGCATGTTCATGAATTTTTTTTATCAAATGAAGAATAAATTTGAAATGAGCACATTTGGTTAGTTAACCTAATCCTTAGGCTTACAAGTGAAACAACATGAAAATGGTATCTTCATTTCTCAAAGTGAGCATGCCAAAATTTTTGTGAAAAAGTTTAGACTAGATTCAGCTGAACACGTGAGAACACCTGTGAACACTAACTTCAGGTTAACAAAAGACAATAGTGATCTTGGTGTTGATTCAATTCTATATAGATGTATGATTGGTAACTTACTATATTTGCATGTAAGTAGACGTGATATTACTTTAGTGTTGGTGTTTATGCTAAGTACCTAGCAAACCTAAGGGAATCTCATTTATCTACTATTAAACATATCATTTGTTTTGTAAATGGGACTATTAATGATGGTATTTTGGTATTTTAAAGACAATGATCTAAGTCTTACAGGTTATAGCAATACTGATTGGGTAGCCAATGCAAACAATAGAAAAGCACTATTGGAGGTTGTTTTTATCTTGTAACAATCTTATATCTAAGCGAAGTAAGAAACAAAACTCAATTTCTTTATCGACTGCTAAGGCTGAATACATTGTGTTGGTATTTGACTCAATTGCTTTGGTTGAAGCAAATGCTTGAAGATTATCATATTGTTCAAAATATTCTTACGGTATATTATGATAACACTAGTGCTATTAATATTTGAAAGAATCTTGCCCAATATTCTAAAACTAAGTATATTGATATTAGACAACAATGCATTCGTGACTTAGTTAATAGTAAGATTATATCTCTAGAGTACATTAAGACTAAAAATCAACTTGCAACTATCTTTACTAAAACTTTGGATGCATCAAGATTTGATTCCTTAAGAAAAGCTTTTGGTATTAATTCTATGTAGTTATGTTCCACTACATATTATCTATGTCATATTAGTTTGCATCTCATGACAGTATTAATACATTATATGCATTTGTTTTTGCATGATATATTCTTTATTCGAATCACTATGTGCATAAAAGTCTTGATTTAAAGGGTTGAAATCTTGAAAAAAAAATTTATTGGTTTAATTTAAACTTATCATTATGCACACGTGCCTTTGATGTCTTAATTCTAACTTGATTTTTTATTTTGAGACTTTTAGTGTTGAAATTAATTAATGGACTGAAATTGACTATTTACTTTTGATTCTTATCTCAATTATAGATTTCGAGATGTGCAAGCACCTCAATCAGAAATAGTTACCTACAATCTCTTATGAGTGAATCTATCCTTGAGGAGTTTGAGTCCGTATATCATAGATACGACAAAGGATGAACTATGAGAAGAAAGCCATCTTAAGTGGTAGAGTGAGTAGCTTTCACTATGGGCACTTGAAAAAAGAAAAAGAAAAATGATACAAGTATTGAAAAAGAAAAATCTTTAAAATATATTTATATGCAGTAGAAAGAAAAATTTTATTACTGCTGTTGCTTCATATGTTGCCTAATACATTAAAAACATCAATTTAGAGATCAAGATGATGAAGGTTTGTTTGACTTGTTCATTCTATTTTTTGATACTAGAGTTGTCGATTTTGAGAAAAATTGATATTGAGCCTTGATAGATTAGTGTCACACACACAAAAGATTAAATTTCTCTAATCTTTTACTGGTTTGAGTGATTAAAATTTGATTTTCTTGATTTCGTGTGTATTATATGAGTATTGATGAACATGTCATTTTAAATTTTAAAAAATCGTGATTTGTTTCACAAAATTACATATTAGTTTGTTCTGTTTTAAGTAATAAAAACCGTGTCTTATTGCATAAATATTGTATTTTTATGTGTTTTATTTATCAAAAAGACATTTTCGTCACTTTTTCCTAGACGAATGCTTGAAATATGTTTGCATGCACTTAGATTTTAGGGTTTTTCTCGACTTAGGGTTAAATTGATGAAATAAGTCATTTAGGGCAATACATACATTTTGACGTCTATGGAGACCATTCTGTAATTTTTATATATAGCGCCTAAGCTAATTATGATAGAGATGGTAACTTTACAAAATTATCGGCTTTCTCAATGCTAAGCGATTTGCAATTCAGTCCATCTGACTTGATTTTGCATTGTTTTTAGGATTCTTGTGATTTTTGTAGGGTATTTTGAATATCTATCTTTTAATATCAAGCATGTATATGTTATTCGTGTTATATGAAGAGTTTATTTGAGTTATATTGTTATTCTTCCGAAGGATATCTATATCTACTTCAATTACACTATCCTATCCCTACATGGGTTCGGTTTTATAACTCTATTTAAGGGTTCTCAACTCTCTCTCTTTTACTCATGCACTCTCACGCGCACTTCAGTTATTCATTCTCTAGAATATTTTTTCTCTAGTATTTCAATTTCTCATCATAATGAATGGTAAGAGAAAAATTGATCATTGTTGTAGCATACCTAGTGAGAATCGCGAAGTCAATGGTTCTACTACAAAGAAGGCCAGATTTGCTTCTATTCTTTGTTCTACATGTCTTACGTCTATTGAAGGCATTGCTCAAGAGAGTAAATACGATTCTGAAGATGAAACTGAACTAATTGCTCATTCTAATCTTCCAAAATTTGTTTCTTTTCCTAAAGGCTTGCAGTTTTCATGGTCCTTTTGGTTTATATTTGTTTCTTACAAGAAAATTTCACGCATATCAAACTTCTTTTGATATTATAGACCATTGTTTGAAGAAAACTTTAGGAAAACCTCACTCCTCTTTTAAAGAATCAATGGTTTCTTTTTCTTGGTATCATGTTTTGGCACCTCTTGTAAGAAAAGGGGAGAATAGCGTACTTTTTTAATCTTTGTTGAAAGATTAGAGTGCTTATTCATTCATGATAGGGGGAGGGGAGAATGGTTCTTTATTTTGTTTAAACACCATTTATTATGTTCATTGACTTTATTATTCTTTGTCTAAGGGGGAGCTTATTTGATTTGCATATGATATTTTGTTTTCTTTAATATGCATTTTTGCTCTCTTAATATATTAATACGAGATTATTTATCTTAGAGGGTGAGTTAATTTTTTCTCAATTGAACCTTAGACATGAGCATTTATTTATTAAAGGATATTTTGATCTTGAGCTAACGGTAACTAATGGTCTGTGTTTATGTTATTTCTTTATTTGTGTTATTACCTATGTGTAGGTTACTGCTTGTGGTCTATCTTGCTTCTATATACGCCAATTGAAGAGTAGAAAATTGGTTAGTTTATATTTTGACTACACCAAACAAAAAAAATTATATTATTGACACAATGATTCCAATAATGAAAACCCTAACAACTTTACCCTTTGGCTACAAGGGATTTATCTAGTCTTAGGTATTTATTAAATTAGATTATTTAGAATATTTGGAGTCATAAAGAAGTTAGTTGGTGTATAAGTAAGATTTCACATCAAAGAGTTTTAAATAAAAATTATTACTATATTAGTAAGTACATCAATGATTTATGGAATATTAGATTCTTAAAAAAGTATATCTTAGTACTTCTCTACTAAGGTTTGGTTGAAATACTATACCTATATAAAGGGAAGCATTTCACACATTGAAGATTGAAGGTTGAATAAGACGTATCGCATTTTAAATTAGAGAAGTAGCCAACACAAAGAACCATAAGAAAACCTATTTTGGCTGAATATGGTATTTCATATCTTTATAAAGTTTTAGTCTTCCTATCTTCTTTATATCAAGTGTTTTATTAGATGTTATTTGCTGATTATTACTTTAATCTCTTGGGCATGAAGAGGTCCTTTGTTGTGTTGAAAGGATTTTAAGAAAGTAACAAACACAAGACTTGTGGTGCTCTTTTAGCAAGGTTGACTGAATTAGATTTAACAAGATGGCACTAAAAGTTAGAAGGAATCTAAATTAGTGTAAAATTCCAATAATTTGTCCTTATGATCTAAGGTCCCCAAGTGAGCATAGTCAATGGTTCAATGTGAATTAACTCGGACTTGGGCGTATGCATAATTGCATATCTTATGGGTTAGATTGAGTATTTTATTAAAGCAAATAATTTAACGAATTATTAATTTTATTTGAATACATTAACTGAGAAAATAAGTAAAAGGAAACTTGTTGTACCCGCAGCACCAAAGTCACTGTTTTCTGTCATCTTTGAAACGATTTCAAACTAACATCATCCAAACTACTTTTGCCTCTTCTTATTGTTTTTATTATACTGTGGAATAACATATTCTTAAAGGATCGGATTAAAATTTTCTAGTTGACACTTGACGCAAAATTAAAATCATTTTGTTTGTGGGGGTATGGTGGGGAACGAGGAGGGGGAGTTTCAGAGCTGACGTGGCAGCCATGCGCGTGCATGGCATTCGCAGCACACGCACTTGTGCATTCTAGCCGCACGCGAAGCAAACTTCTCCATATTGAACTGCGTGTGAAATAAATTAAAATAAGGGAAACCTTACATCAGTGGTGCTGGTGCTTAAAGGATAAGATCCCTTAATTTACTAGAATACATAGTAACAAAAATTCGTCGGAGGCGAATATCCTAGTTAAATATCTTTAGCTCATGACTTCATCTTCTTCTCTTTTAATAACTTATTCATTATTCATCAATGGTGCATTTGACTAACTCTATTATATTAGAATCTATTAAGTTGTAATGTAATGGTACAACAGGGACGGTGTATATGTGACAATATTTTATATCATTATTTATATTATTATTAATTTTAAATTAATATTTTTAAAATTTATGAGTTTTAAGTACTTATTATTAGTTATATTAAACTATTTAAAGATTATTAATTTTTAATATTAATTATTGTAATATAATAAAAAATTCCAATATTTTATTATATTTTATAAATTATTTAAGCACTTATTATTAGATATATTAAATTGTTAAATAATAATAAATTTATATGTATTAATTATTATAATACAATTAAATAATGCAATATTATATTTATATTTAAGTATTTATTATTAGTTTTATTAAATTATTAAATAATAATCAAATTTTATATATTAATTAATAATATAATATAGTTAAATAATAAATCATTTAATTACATTTTTAATATAATTAATATAAAAGTATAGTATTATTGAATAATGGATTATTAGTTTATTAATTTATACTAATTATGTAAAAATAAAATAAAAATTAATATTATATTATATTATTAAATTATAAACTTATTTTTATTTATTAAAAGAAGAAAAGAGAAGAAGCTTGCAGCATTAGCCAAACATGACTTCTAGTCGAATTTAGCTGATGTAACAAATCGGTGTAGCCAAATATGAGACCGCATTGCATTTTGAGAGTTGCAACACATCTTAAGGTCATAATTGGTTGCTATTGCCTATAGTTTATAACTTCTATTAGATGCACCCACTTTCTATTTCGCATAAAGAAATCTTGTATAACTTCATACTTAACGACGTGTATAAAGTTATTTCGACAGATATGATACAGAGAGAATTTGTTAATTTGAGAAAAATTAATTATTATTTAATATATGATCAATTATGAAATATGCCGTCTTCATCGAGTACATTTACATGAGGGCATGAACTTAATTTTGATTAGCGAATACTTTTCCCTCTTGGGAAGATATTGAAATCTTTTGTTCATATTAGAACTAATAATTATTTAGTTGTTGACGTTTAAAACAATTAAGAATATTGAAAACAAAAAATTTGATGAGAGCAATTTATTTATATTATGCTTATTTTGAGTTGAATAATAAGGAAAAGTATGGAATGATGCTAATGAATCCCTACTTTTTATATTTTGAATCCCTTTTTTTATTTTTAGACCATTTAAATACTTGAAAATGTCTTTAATTTTCAATAAACCATCTTAATTAGGTCTGACAATGAGTTACATCGAAATAATTTTGTATCCTATTCTTACGGCGTCGTACTTAATTTTGGTTATTAAATTATTAAGAAGAAAATAAAAACTAAATCTGTTCGCTCACAAAAAATGATAATTTAATTTTCTGACTTAGAAGAAGTAAAGCGATAGTATGTCAAATTGTAAGATGTTATTAATAGATGGTCCCATCACTTTAGATGGGGTTTCTAGGAAAAACAATGTCCATTTCATAGTTAGATAATTTTTCTTTATGTAATTATCTTATTTATCTTTCATATTTATCTTTTTATTTATTATTATCGTTATTTAGTATGTTATTTTTATATGTGTAATTGTCTTTATAAGTATATTTCGTAGTTGTCAATAAATTGTTATATTCTAGTTAAGCAATTCAAGGGAAGGAGAATTGAATTTTAAAATTTTTTCAACAACAACACCACAATCCAACACTAAAAAACAATAATAAAGTCACAATCATAAGTAAATTAAAGAGGTAAGGGTACAGAAAATGAACATGATATTTTTATGTGATTCGACAAATCTACCTACGTTCATACTTTCGAGCAAACCAAACTTGACGATTCCACTAACCAACCCTTGCAATCCAAGCTACAAAATATTTGCAATTGACTTGAAAGGTATCCATAAACCTTTATAGAACCCAAGATGATCCTACACCTCTTTTCTTAAGCATTTCCCAACTAATAAGTCAATATTCATTTGGAGCCAGGAGCTTCTGCTTATGATGATGAAACTGAAAATGCTCGTTAACTAATCTCAAGGTACCAATGCCTTAGTAGATCATCCAATAAATGTTGCAGAGGCTTCCCTCTCCCTTCCCTTGCAAGTTAGTTGCCGATGGTGCTCATGGGCAGCTTATCTCTAATTGGAATTCCTTTTTTAGCTAGATTTTACTCCATAGATGTGACTTAGAATCACTCCACTCCATTTTGATGTTTACAATGAAGTTTACAAAGGCCACACTCCTTACAAGAGTATATTAGCAAGTGATTGCTCAATAATAAATAAATGTATGTGAATAAATAAATGAGAGCTCAAAATGACTTGAATGAATAGGTTTTAACTAAATGAAGATTGCAAAACTTTCGTGGAAATGAGTTAGAGTTGGCTTTTTATAGTTTTGGGGGGGGGACTAGACATTATTCACTCAAAATATAACACATTCAGTAAATTCTCGAATCGCCGATAACTTGAGGTAGATCGCCACTAAGCTTATGTGGAATGTTATTGTTAGAAACACATTTGAAATTGTTGCCTAATTGGACAGTAGATTGAAATTAGTGGCTCGCTATTTGGACTCTAGAAAGTTTCAAAATTTTATCATTTGCCGCTAACTTGATGCCGTTTACTGTTAACCCTTTTTTAAATTTATAGTTTTTACCACAGATCTTTCTAAAATTGCATAAGACTACACTTTTATAAATATTTTCAAATAAGTCCTCCTTCAATATTTCAAACAATACTTATTGATTTCAAAGATTTTAAAACTTTTTAATTTAGTCCATGTACTTGAAAACAACCATTTTCATAAAATCATTTTCCCTTTAAGTACAGGACCTTTATATTTTGAAAAATAATGATTCATTTAAAATATCATGAAAAGGATTTGAGCTTTTAAATGCTTAATCATTAATACATTTAATCATACTAACTTTACAAGACGTGTAATAAGAAAAATCACCTAAGCTAGTACCCTTGATGCTTGTTCTTCGCTTGATAAGCTTTTTCCATTAAGTGCCTTGAACTTGATTTGTCATAGATAGTTTCTGTCATTTAAGAGCCACTAAGATTGAAAAGATATAATTCCTATTTTATGCTTGCACGTAGTATGTTATCATCAAAATCAAATTTTGTATAACCTTTTAGGTCAACAAGTTGGATATTTCACCTTGAGAATCAATGCAGGTAATTAACGGTTTGTTTTTTTCCTAGCTGGTCTGCTGTCACAGGCCACCAAAAATAAAATCTAAACTCCTACAAAAACATTTAATGGTGTAAGGATCATTCCTATAGAGAGTATCTAGCCTAGTTTCGTAATATGTGAACGAGGATGGGGGTTTGAATATAACAAAAAAAAATTGAAAAAAAAAATCAACTAAGGAACAATTCAATTTAAAATATCAAAATCAATGAAAAGAATAAACCTTGGTCTAAGTCGATATTAGGATGACAATTTTTTTTGTTGGGATGCGATCCTGCGGGATCCCATTCTGTTTGGGACAAGATTGGGATATATTTTTGTCCCAAAAGAAAATAAAAAGACGAGAGTGAGATATTTTTTTATCCCACTTGCATAAACAGGACAGGACTGAGATTGACAAATCCCGTCTCATCCCATCCCATTGCCAACCATATTGTTTTAGTTTATTATTATATTATTGAATTACCGGATATTTTAGCATGGATGAAGTTGATTATTGTCTAAATTTATAGTTTTTGTGACGTAAGTCTTAATATTAATATGCAATTGAAGAAAATAGGTAATTAAAAAAATATTAGCATAAAATTATATTTGAATATACATGTAGTCAAAATACAATTATTATATAATTTTCTAATTTGTATTTATTTAAGATTTTTGCTATATTGAATTATATTTGAGATCGTTCAGGACAATAGGATGGGACGAGATATTTAACAGAACGAGATTATAACAAATTTTTGTCCCAAATAAAATAAAGGGATGGGAATGAGACATTTTTTAATCTCATTTGCATATACGGGACATGACCGAGAGTGGTAAATCTCATCCCATCCTATCCCATTGCCAACCCTAGTCGATATCCACCGTTGGAACTTTGCATCTAGTCATCGATGCAAGTATATATCAATTCGTACTTTGAATATTCACTATTAGAGCTATTCTTGTTATCTCTCCTTAGTCGCAGTTAATTGAAACACAGGCGATCTAATCAACACTAACTACTAAATAACCGAAGACAAGTGCTACAAAGGTTTAATGTAGTAGTAGCCTTAAGAAGTAGAGAAATCGATTAAGCAGAACAACACAAGCAAAATATCAAAAGCAAAAGTGGCTGCATGCAAAAGTGGTGCATTTAACTTAGTCGAGCGTTCTTCCTAAGATCTAATAATATCTTATACAACAAATCATTGGATCTTAATTGCTTACAAAATAGAGTAATCAAATAATTACCGATTTAATATCAACCTGGCAGTAGATTGCACAAATAATAAACTAAATAATTACGGATTTAATATCTAACCTAGCAGTAGATTGCACAAATAATAAACTAGTAGGCCTCCTAGTAATTAAACGAGACAATTATAAAAATAAGTGTAGATGAACATCCGATACTCAAAGTATAAATTAAACAATAAAACAAGCTACATCTAATAGTTTTATTAATTTCGAGGCTTTCGTTTTCTTCAACCAATTATAAAAGTTTAGCCACGCAAGGCCATGCTGAAAACTTGAAGGAGAAGTTAGAGAAGTGAGGAGAAAGAGAGAGAGGTATCCTCAAGTCTGATGATTTCTTTCCTCTTTATACACGTTAATTCTCCTCCCCCCCCCCCCCCAAAAAAAAAAGTCTACAAATCTCCTAAAATAAAGCTATTCTAAACATTCTCCTAAAATAACAATATTCAAATACGACTAGTTAATAAAAATAAAACAAAGACTCAATATAAATAGGAGTTAGTGATTTCAGCTGGATTTCTTGTGCATCAGATCTGGAAACTTCCAAAGTATATCGTGTCAAATCTTCATATTAGAATTGTAAGCTAAGGAACGTTCCAGAATGTCAACAGCGCAAGTGCAGAAACTTCAAGCCCGATTTCAACTTTGATGTAGCCAATATCTCTTGAGACACAAAACATGAAAGTTGTATATCTTTTTCTTACGTCCGTAGCACCTTCATTCGTTTCAAATAGAGCTCGGATAAGAAAGTTATGCCCAAATTACGAGGCAATGTCGAAACCATCCAAGATTGCCCAATAAGCTTCGTTTTGCACTCAACGCTTCCATTTGCATCCTAAACCAAAATATAAGAATAGCGAGTACAGTCAGGACCAAATAATAAAAATATAAACATTAACGGAGGAAAATCTGATTTTTTATATTCTCATCACTAGCACATTGTGTTTATGTTTTTTTGCAAAACTTCGGGCTGAATTTTTTTTTTTTCATGTTATTTACGATATTATATCAATGATGCAATTCTTAAATATTAATATTGAAACTTGAAGTTTTGCAATGCAAAGAAATAAATTGGAACCTAAAGTTCTAACCTCGCTAACTAGAACCTAATTAAAGATTTAATGCTGGAACCTACAGCTCTAAGTTGTAATACAGCTCTAAGTTGTAATTTTAAGATTAGAATCTCCAATTCCAAAAATTATGAGATTAGAACTTAAAAGACCAACCAGATTATTCTAAAGATTTGATAAGTAATAGTTAACAAAGTGGAATTCATTTATTAACAAACTTTTTTCTTCATTTGAACTCATTTCAATACTATTTTTAGTTGCTATGATAGGTGCAATTACCATAGTGCGGCAATAACAAATCTATCATAACTAGGAACAACCATTCCAATTCTACTTTTTAACGTGTTATCACATACATTTTCAATAAATTCTTTTAAAGTATAGTTGAATACTGACTCTAGTTAACGATTATTAAAATAAAACCTGCAGTTCGAATTATGAATTATTAGGGAGATTATCAAATAACTACAAGAAGTTTCTTGACATAACAATTCATCGCCAAAATTTTTTGACAACTACATTTTGTCTCCCAATATTTTAGCCGTTATCACATTACTACCAAAACATTAAAAATGGCAGAAAATTTAACAAAATCAAAATTAAAAGTGAATTTTTCTTAGAGTTTAAAAGACAATTTTATCCTCCAAATTAAAAGAAATTACAAGAGAAAAATTTATAAAATTATCTCAGAGAAGTAGCCATTAGATTAAAAGTAGGTTATGTATCTGATTATAGAAGTCTACGGCTATGCATTCAAAGATCAAATTCTAACTCATACAAGCCAAACACTTTCAGCCACTTCAAACATTATAATCATAAGCCAAATACTTAAAAATTGAACACTATCATTCAATGAAAGCAACTCTAAGCCACTACAAACACTATAATTCATTGGAACATAAAATACCTACCTCGTTTCAATCTTCGTTTCAAAATCAAACATACTTTCAATTTCAAACATATAAATCCAAACAAAAAAATAGCCTCCAATAGTAACTCAAGTGCCAATTCTATGATTGAGCTAAAAAGTCAATAGAATTTACTTGCTACCCTAATATTGCAACTGAAAAATGTAGGCATGTGCTTTGGTGTCTACTGCATTGGAAAATCCTAAAAAGTTGTTTTGGATATGAAGGTTTAAAAAGTATAGTTTTTGGGAATGGGTGGCAAAGGAAGACCTAGAAATGCCTAATACCACACATGGTCGTGACATGAAGCTAAATAAAATGTAGTGAAGATCAAGGCAGACCCAAGACTTTATATTACCCCGGGCTAAATTGAAAATTTTATATTTTGAAGTGAGCATAAACATTCACAAGTTGAAAGAAGTACATTAAATAAGGGGATATAAAAAACCTTATAAATATGTACTCTAAACAAAAATAATTATACAAAAATTGTAAAAAACAAAAGACAATACAAATATAAAAACACTATTTTTCAAATATGGAATCTAACATTGCAACCGATAATAATGTGTAATTATATAAGAATTAATAAATCAATAAGAATTTCAAGCTAGAATAAATCAATATATGTAATTATAATTAATTAAAAATTACAAGTAGAACTTTTATGTTTGAAAAGTACTTAATTACCAAGCTTAAATAAATTAAACAATTAAAATCTATTCATTTTTTTAAATTATGAAAATATTATTAGTCAAAAGTTTCAATAATAAACTAAACTCTACCCAACAAAAAGGTATTTGTGTGCCTTTATTTCTTTGCTAGACACTCTGATTCTCTTTGAAAAATCAGATGTTGATGATTCTTCTATCAAAATGTCCTCAAAATACTCAAATTTTACTTTCTAATTTATCCTTTTAGTGAAAATAACTAATAAATAAAATCTCAAAATTCACATAAAAATTAATAAAATTGTTAATAATTGTTACTATATTTTTTTTTAGTACTTTTGATACTAGTGATGATGTTATATTAAATTTACATACTTTTTTCAATTAAATTTTTTAAAATCAAATTAAAGCAGTAATAACATTTTAGACCCCCAATGTTTTCAATCTACTCAATAAATATATAATTTTATAATTTTATAAAATAAGACATTAATTTCAAATGGAAAAAAAATATAATTGAATTAGGACATATTTGAAAATAAAATAAAAACTCTATTGTTGTATGAAACTGATGAAAATATAAGGGTAACTCAATTAGGGACATAAAATAAAAATATTATCTTTATATAAAATTAATTAAAACATAAAGGGGATTTAATGATTTTTTTTTTACCAGACTGGGCTGTGCTGTAGGTCCGCTACTAATGAAGATGAATGAAAGGATCAATGCATTTGAAATACCATAAGAAAAACACTTCTAAGTAACCAAAAGTGTTTTCATAAAATTTTCAGAATAATTAACAAACTAATAATAGTATGTGCTTTCAGAATATGATATACTATCATAATGCACTCATAACAATTTGTGTATTCAAATTACATAATAGCCTATCGCACTATTAACAATTTGTGCATTCAAAATTATTTAAATCATGATTAATATTTAATTAATATTGTTGACGTTAATTGGTAGAATTAATAATACAAAATTTTTTAGTTAGTAATAATAAAAAATTATAATTGCAATATTTTAATATGAATTATAATAAATAAAAATATTAAAATATTTTATACTTAATTTTTTATTTTATATTAACTGAGTTTTCATTTGTAATATAATTCTATTGAATTATGATTAAATAAATATTTATTTATTATTAATTAATTCTAATAATAGTAATAAAAATTAATTATTATCATCCAATCTAATTCTGAACTACATCAAATACAAGAAAATATTAAATATGGTCCACTGCTATTATATCATATTATATCTTATCTCATTCAAATATTCAATCATTTTGTCTCATTCTATCGTATCTGGCTTACCATAAACATTTCATATATTAAAATTATAATGCCTTAAGCTGAGAACAAGTAGATTGTGCGCTCCCCTCTGACGTGGCAGCTCCTTCACGTGCATGGCAGCTACAAGTCCTAATTTCGGCTCCATATGCCATGCGCAACACGCGCCTTCTCTACGTTTAGCGAGCTGTCTTGCTCCCGACCTTAATAATCAATTATCTTAATTTACTAAAGAGTGTAAATACTGTAACTATGGATATACGGTAAGAATAAAAGTAAATTGTTTACTAATATTAAAGTTTTATTTATGTATTTATTTTATTTTTAATTAGAGTTAATTATTTTAAATTATTATTTTATCTTTATTTAAAGAGTTGTAGTTTTTAATTAGAAAGTAAATAAAAATATATTTATAAAATAAATTATTTATTATTATTAATTATTAATATTAAATAAATATAATAATATTATATTTAAATAAGTTTAATAATATTATTTTTAATAAATATAATGTTATTAAATGATATAATAATATAATTTATATAAATATGATATTATTATTTTTAAATATATGAATCATTATCTGAGGGAAGGGTAAAAGAAAAAGACTCTCACTTCTCTTATAAAAGTGAAAATCTCACTCGTCACTCTAAAAATGAATGAAACCTATTTAGTTAAACTCTTATTCTTTTCCTTACACGAGTAAGTAAATATTGAAGTGAGAGGAATCCATACACCTGACTCTTACTCTAATAAGTAAGCACAAGCTGCACAACATGAGTGGAATATAAACGTTTTAAGAGATATGGCCTAGATTTTCCTTAATAAACAAATGAACCAAGTTGTTCATAAGTACAATTTAATAAATGTATATGGACTATGGAGAGAACGACCGGAGGGGCAAATTTATGTCATTGCTTATCTCACCACCATCTTTTAGTAATTCGTCAAGGTCACTAAAAACAAATTGGTCAAGGTCTTAGCTGTAGTGGACTACTAGGTCATAATGGACAAATAGGTCATAATAGCAGTGTAATATATATATACAATGGATTTTCATAAGTGACATTTAGGGTGGATGTTTATTTAGCTCTCATATTTTGATTTACGTGTCTGTTCAATATTTATATTTTAAAAAGCACTTCAAGATATTACTACTATTAAATATGTAATATTTTTACTCTTATTTTTCTACTTTTATAATAATACCCTTACAGCCATATTTTTTGTGACATTAATGACAAGAAAAAATGTTAATTACTAGATTAACACTAAAATTAAATTAATTTTTTATTATCATTTAACACTAAAAATAAAAAAAAAAATTAAAATAATTTTTTTATTATTTTACTTTTAGGGTTAAATTGGTAACTACAACAAAAATATGTATTATTGAAGGACATAATCCCTTAGTAAATCTAAAAACCCCTCAATAACACATATTACAAAGGAAAAATGTTCATTGAGGTCCGTCATGAAAACACTTGTCGTTATTTCTATAGTTCTGCCAATCCCCCATAAATATAGATTATTACCAAGTAAAATATGCCTCGATTTAGAGGAAATACTTCTATCAAAAAACAATTCAAATCAATGAATAAAATATATTGCCTAGGGGCATATTTTCTCAATAATAGCATATTTCCAGTGGAATATATTTGTCGGTAAAAATTTATACCCCTTAGAAAAATAAAACTCCAACCATATTTTGAGCCCTCAGAAATATAGAATTTATATTGAAGTCCCTTGCAAATATAGAATTTTCTTTTTTCCTTTGTTTTTGCCATTATTTTAATCAATTTTGTACATGAATTATATAATCAAAGTGTAATAAAACTAAGACGATTACTAAAAGAATATAATAAGTTCACTATCAAAATAATAATAGAGTACATGTAACAAAAGACAAGTGTAATTCATTCATTGTTCAACTTCATATACATAAAATGATTTTTCATCTTGATTTGGTCTTACACTTCAGAAGTTGGATTATACATTCTTCCTTCTCAAATATTCCATCAAATATTCTGCTCATCATTTGCAATTTGTTTTCCTCATCTTCATATTCTACAATAAGATCTTGCATTATTTGAAAACTATATTGGTAGTATTTAGTTATCAACATAACTGAAAACTATATAAATAGTATGCTAGTACTCTTTTAGCATAAAGCAATTACCAAGCAAGCATAGTGCAATCACAATTTTCCTTAGCAACGGTAATGAACTATTGTAAATGGATATCAATCATGTTAGATTACTCCAAATTTACTTAAGTCAAATCCTCTTTACAAGCACTGTCAAACTAATTCATGAACGAATGTGGATTAAATTTTGATGCATGAGATCATAAAAAAGTTAATGAACTATGCAAAATATGATTTTTAACTATGCTAAATACACATGACCAGAATACGTAACAATAATTACCTAGCACACATGCCTTTAGGTCATGTTCAGTTGCAGGATAATAGGAGAGAGGAGAGGAGGAAGGAGGAAGAGAAAGAAAAGGAGAAGAAAATGATAGGGAATTCAATTTCCTTTGTTCAGTTTAGGATAGAATTAGCAGAGAAAAGGAATTTTATAATTTTTTATCTAAACAAATTTACTCTTGCATTAGGTTTTTAATATTTATGATTAAATTAATTAAAAGCTACAAATATGCTTAATTATTTAAAAATTAGCCTCAAGGTTAATGTTTTATTTTCAATGTCCTAACTATATTTATAGTGGTTTTATTAAAAGTGCATTTGCTTATCATTGTCAAGAGTGCTTTTACCAATTATTATCCAAGTGCTTTTATCAAAAGTACTTTTTAAAAAATAAGAAACATTAATATTATTTTAAAAATAGCCTATAATATTACTAAAAAAACATAGCCCGTAATATTACTAAAAAACAAAACACTTTTTGTTAGTTGACATTCATGCTTCTTATGGAAACAACCCATAATAGCCACACTATCACTAGAAATTGCAATTTGAGTGATGGCTCTAAGTTGTTCTACCGTCGTAAGACCACCAATCTTCTTCAACTCTTCATTCAATCCTACTTGATTGTCATTGATTTCTTGTCTTATAGCTCGGCTCATGAGATTAGCAGAGTTTTCCTTGTTAGCTCTTTACGTTCTCCAAGCTCTTCTGAATCTTTACCATAAATCATACGTAAGTCCTCATAATATGGGAATGCTTTATTCTTGAAATTTGCTGCCTCCTTATGACTCTGTAGCAGTAGATAAAATAGTGGAAAACAACAATAGTAAACATCAGAACCAGCGAGCACAACAACAGCAAACAACAAGTAAAACAACAACAAATAGTAGTAAAAATTAGCTGTAAAAAATAACAAGTAAAATAACAGCAAACAATAGTAACAAACTACAAAAATAACAAGTAAAACAACAATAACCAATGAGTAAAAATTAGCAAACAGAGAGCAAAACAGCAACAACCAGTGAGTAAAACAGTAGCAACTAGTAAGTATAACAACAGCTTAATTGTAGAGATGTAATAGTAAGCAAGCATAATTGCATTCAATTAAGTTAAATAGCGGTAAAAATAGCAAAAATAGTAAAAACAGCAAGAACAGCAAGTAAAACAGTAGTAACCAGCAAGTAAAACAGCAGTAAAAAAAAGCAAAAATAGCAAAAACAGCAGTAAAAAAAGTATTAACAACATCATAAAAAAAAAGCAAAAAAATAGTTAATTATTTATATCACACAGCATATAAACATCAAACATATTAGAAAGAGGGGAAATAAAACAAAACAAACAAAAACAAGACCAACTTTGTTTGATAATGGCCTTGTGACTTATAAGTATATCAAGAATTACATGGTAATAATTAATATTGGTTTTTATGGCATCTCTAGCTAGTTATTATTAATATTGGTTTGATTCTTCTTCTAAGCTTTTGTGTATATAAATACAACCATATGAAAAAGCTCAAGTTAATTGAAGGTAACAAGTTTCAGCCATCAGTTATGATTAAATATGTATTTCATTCACACACACGCACACATAACAAAGACTGACATTTAATTAACCATCTAATTAGCATTCACTTTTGGTTGATGCTAGGAACACAGAACTCTCATTAATATTCACCAAAAATTGAAGATTGCATATTAATTTTGGACTATACACATCTTAGTAATTCAGATAAAAAACATGTAACTGAATTGCCAGCATGTGCATAGTAATTATCAACTAATCCAAGATTCATTTACTTGTTGTAATCTTAGCTATGTAAGATTCAACCCAATCATATATAATTTATATGTCATATTGCACTTCCCATGCAAAATCAATAAAAAGAAAAAGATAACTAAGTTAAAGAGCAACAAATAGAGATAGTACCCAAAATGTGTTAGTCTCACACAAGAAGTCATATATATATATATATATATATATATATAGATGTTGTATCAATATTACCCTTGACAGTATCTAATCAAGGTATTAAGCCAAAATACGACTTACATAGTTTGGAAAAGAAAAGATAAAAAACATGTAACTGGGCAACTACTTAAACCATGATAAATTGCAATAGAAATTGAACATAGTAAGAAAAAAAAAATCCCTGGCTTACAGAATGGTCAACAATTGTACAACCATATTCACCAGAAATGCAGACATAATATAAAACTCGAAATGAATGAAGTTAAATGAACACAAATTGCATATTACAAAATACAAACAACAAAACAGGGTTGTGACAAATCAAATTAAATCTCCACTTGCAACAGCGTCCCCACTGCACATGTGCAATTTAGCTTTAACAACCATAAATGAGATTTCTCATACAAAAAGAAGGCACCATCTCTACAGCAATTAAATCAAGTGTCAAAATAGAAACACCATAAACTATGCACATGTTAACAATCCCAACAACATTTTCAATCAAATCAAGAATTGAATCAAACTACCACCATTCACAAGCAAATTTGAACAACATAACAGTGAAAAAGAACAATAACCCACAACTCTCCACATTGAACTGAATTGAGATACCAAGTCAATAATAATTCATCTTAAAGCTGGAATCAATTATCCAATGAATCGTAACACAACTTATAAATTGATTCCTATTAACCTTAAGGGGTTAACAATTGCAATAGCCAAGAACATCCAAACAGCCATAAATAAGGAATCAACAAGAACATCCAAACTGCCAAAATAACAAAAATAAGACATGGAAGAGATGAGAAAGAGTACTTAATGTGAGAAACTGTGAAGCTAAAGAGTCAAAAATTGCTGCAATAACAGTGAAGTTAAACCAAGAACTGATGAAGCTCGCCAGCGAATGATATTGTCCAAACTCTGAATAATTTCTTAAAGGAAGATGGAATAGATACTTCGAACGGTCTCTTGTGCTCAAACACCGTCAGCAGCACTCTTTATAGCTGTGAAAGCTGTTGGAAGTTCATCAACGATTTTGCAATAGAGGTTTTGACATTTTATAAGTTGTGAAATCGACAGGATAATGAGGATTAGGGTTGTTTGATTTAGACTTCTTGAAGGGTAAAATTGGAGATTAATAAATAAACAAGGGTAAAATGGAGATTAATAAATAAACGAGGGTAAAATAGAAAAATCAATCTTTTTAATGAGGGAATTGCGTGGGATATACCCCGTTTCCCCCGAAATAACAAAAATATGCTCCGTCTATTAAAATCCTTCATTTTACATTTATATACTTAAAAAAATAAGAGAAAGTACAAAAATAACCTTAATGAAATCCTAATAAAACAAAACTGATTCCCTCCCTAAATCCCCAAGTCGAGTAGCTGCACTTCTCTTCTACTGCACTTCTCTTCTACTGTCAACCACTACACTTTTGTGAAACAAGAAAAAAGAGGGAAAACTCTTGGAAGAACAAATCAGTATTCATTCTCCACCGCATCATCAGTGTCACCCGCTCCTCGTCTTGCCTTCGTCATTTGTTGCTTGGTAAGTGATTGTTCATTTTCTTCTTTCTCTTACAAATAGTAAAAGAAAAATTCTAGGGTTTTTGCTGAAAATAATATTTGATTTAGTAAATTGAGTATAGTTGCTGGGAATACATTGCTAATGAAAATAGAAAGAATTAGAACTATAATTTGAACAATATAATACAGTACATCATGAACAGACATACAAAAATAATTGTCTGACAAAATATTTTTATTTGATGAACTTTGGACTTGTTGTGTTTCTTCAATGGATTTTGTGTCATTATTTTTGTTTGAGTGTAACAATTAAGTGTTATTTGGCAAAAATTTGGTTAGGGAACAATTGATTAAAGAAACATGTGGGCTAGTTTTCCCAATTTTGACTTTGTTGTTGGAGAAAGGGATGTGTTTAGTTTTGCAACATTATGATCTAATATTAAAGTTTATTTGATTCTATTCCTTGGATCCTCCTTTTATTGATTATTGTTTTGAATTTTGTTATAAACATATTGTTCTGGAAATTTTTGAAATCAAGGCTATAGTGTGAGAATTTAAATGTGTTATATTCTAAATTCTAATCATCACAGGAGATGAGTACTGTATCTGTGGAGTCATTAATTTTAGGGAGCAAATACAATAATGATTATGTGTTTTCAACCAAGCAAACTATATCCTATACTATAATCTAATCTAAGGTGATTGTCGAAGATCAAATCATAGATTCGTAGAATATTCATATTTGTTTTCATCTTATATAGTGTGACATATTTCTCATGCCATACAAAGGCATTCATAATTATATCGGCTTTGATAACAATGCCACTTGATACGGTTAAAATTAGGTTGCAGGTGTTTCGACACTTTTTGCCAATGCAGGTTAGTTATTTTTCGTACTTTAGTTAAAATTAGAGTTGGATACCTAAAATCAGGTGTAGAGTTCAATTATAAACTAGAAAATGGTTGTTGGCATGTTATTAACGTAATAACAATTGAATTATTTATTATTAGGCTTTATATTATTAGGTCAGGTGCCTAATAGTACATGTTCATGGTATAAAATATTTTTTATTCTCTAAAAAAAATAATTTGTAATTTAGAATTTGAATTAATATGATTAGTTTCTAACACGATTTAACATCTAGGTAAAACCTTTTGCTTGATCATGTAGGTTCTGGACCACATACCAAAAAGATCATGGCATCCGATCATAATTCAGATAACGACGATCAAAAGGCGCTTTTAGTAAAAGTGTCTAATATGTCAACGTTGAAGGCACTTTCACTTATAAAGCAACGTCTCACAAAGCAACAATATGAAGTGTTTAAGGAAACATGCTTTGGTCATTTCGTGTGCGTTCAGGATTTACAATTCTCCGGGCAGATTATTCACGCATTATTATTACGGTATGTAAGATCAACTGATAAGGCAATGTATTTCAAAATAGGAGAAAAAGAGTGTAGAT
The DNA here is from genome assembly GCA_030449905.1 of Luvunga scandens. Taxonomy (NCBI): domain Eukaryota; kingdom Viridiplantae; phylum Streptophyta; class Magnoliopsida; order Sapindales; family Rutaceae; genus Luvunga; species Luvunga scandens. The sequence goes on along the minus strand of JASUUG010000193.1, from coordinate 154,640 downwards.
TTTCTATGCTAGAGTTTGCCTTAATTACAGGACTGAAATGCCACAAAGAACATGATGTTTTAGCACATGAGAAAGACAATGGTGATAGCATATGTGATGTGTTCATGGGAGGTAATTGTGAATTTACACAAAAGCAATTACAAACAGCTTTTTCTACAGCTCAGTCTAATGATGATGCCTTGATGGTAAAGTTTGCTATGCTATATTTCTTAGAGTCTGTGCTGCTAGGGAAGGAGCCCAAGAATAAGATTGAGGACCTTCATATTCGTTTATTAGACAATTTTAAAGAATTTAATAATTATCCATGGGGTCGCTTGTCATTTGAGGCAACAATGTTGAGCTTGAAGAATACAATTACAAGGAGAAGCAAAAGAATTAGTTCATTGGATCCAAACACAGAAGAGAAATATAGCCTTTATGGTTTTCCATTTGCGTTTCAGGTAAAGATGCTGATTTTTTTTATAATAAATGCATGAATTTTGTATGATATTGACGTAGTGTTGTAATATTGCAGGTGTGGACATACGAGGTCATTGCTGAATTCGGCCATAAATTTGCAACCGAAAAGGGTGATTTGAAGGTTCCAAGAATTCTTAAGTGGTTTTGCAAAAATAAAATTATGGCTGATGTAATTAATAAAGCCTTGAAAGAGGAAGACACAGTAAGTATTTCATGTTTATTTAAGTGTGAACCATTAACACGAGTAATTTAGTTTAATATAAGTTATTTAGTTAAAGTATTAGTATTGTTTTGGTATAATTTAATTGACATCTATATTATATAGCTTACTATAGTGACGGAATTGCATGCCACTGGAAGTGATGAGAGTAATGAGATTGCACAACATTATATGCAATGGTTCTTGGCTTCAGAAATTGAGTGGAAGCAAGAGCTTGGGGAACCCAATGCTATAAGTGGCAATGAGCCTGACAATGAACCAAATTCTGCACATTCAAATGTGCAAATGCAACAACAAGTCGATGTTGTTATGGACAATAGACATACAACCATCGCTGATGATATTTCGCAAACACCATTTTGTGCGCCCTCCCCAGGATTTTTTCCTACGCCACCTAATACTTCGACTTTTCGAGAGGGGCGACACCATTCCTCGAAAAAAGAAACAAAAATGTAAGTTAGTTGATTTGTTTAAAGACATTTATGTTTTTATTTATCAAAGTAATTTAATAATATATCTTAAAACATGTTTTTAGGTCACTCCACCTTGTCGTATCTCCATAGACGATCATGTTGCTTCAACATTTCAGAAAATTGATGATAGATTAAGCAAAATTGAGGAGAAGGTGCAAAAGATTGATATATTGGAAGCAAAGCTTGACAACATTACAAAAGACTTATGGAGAACGACGAAGTTACTCGAGAAGTTTTTAGCCCCTTCTGATATAAGCAAAAACAGTCTTACTGATCAGGTTTGCAAACATTTTAAACACTTTTAGAAGTGATTTTAATTTTAAGTTCAGGTTGGTAATATTAAATTCAGTTCATGTTGAATTTAGTTGACAACACTCACATAGAGATTTCTATATTTTATTGTATTTATCCATGATACAGCCACCGGCACATGATCCTCAAAACTCGACAGCTGCTGATGTACATGCTGATAAAATTGATGTCCAGGTTCGTAATATTTAATTTAGTTGACATTAAATTCAGTTGATAACAATAATGACAGAATTCTAATATTTATTATATTCATTCATAATACAGCCACCTGCATATGATCCTCCTACCTCGGTAACCGATATAGACACTGATAAAATTGATATTCAGGTCGGTAATATTAAATTTAGTTTGTGTTTAATTTAATTGATAGCAATTATATAGAGGATTCTAAATTTTGTTGTATTTATCCATAATACAACCACCTGCACATGATCCTCAGACCTCAGTGGCTGCTGATGTAGATGCTGATAAAATTGATGTTCAGGTTCGTAATATTTAATTCAGTTCACCATAATTCAGTTGACAACAATTATGTAGAAAATTCTAAATTCTAAATTCTATTATATTTATCCGTAATACAGTCATCTGTACATGATCCTCAGACCTCGGTGGCTGCTGATGTAGATGTGGATAAAATTAATGTTCAGGTTCGTAATATTTAATTCAGTTCACCATAATTCAGTTGACAAAAATTATATAGAGAATTCTAAATTGTATTGTTTTTATCTGAAATACAGCTACCTGCACATGATGCTCCTACCTCAGGACCTAGTGTAATTAACATTACTGATGAACTTTGTATGAAGTCTCACTATAAAAAAGGATGCAAACAAAAAGATTGTGCTCCACTGGAACAACATTATCTAAGAAAAAGGAGAAAAAAATCAGCATATGTTAGCACACCTTACACTGACCCTTATAAGAAGTCACGAAAGGATGCAGTAACTGAATCAAAAGGTCCAATAAACTTTGATGATTGGATGCGTGATGACAAAATGGAGCCGTAAGTTTCTTTTATTCTTTAACTTTTAGTATTAATTATATTTATTCAAGTTGCTGTGTAATAACATTTGCTGCTTTTTATGCGTAGTTTAACAATAAGGTGGCCCATTCACGATGCAGATAAAGACTTTTTCCGTCGATTATGCAAACCAAGAGCATGGATATGTAGCACAGTAATAATATTTGTTAGGTACTTTAATGAATATGTTAAACAATGTATATAATAATCGTTTCTTTATTATCTACAAAGACTTGGACTCTTTTTTTTTATGCTCTACGACATGGCTTGGTCAACTCTTCATCTTGTGATATGCAACAATGCACCATAATGGACACTATATATCAAGTAAGTTTGTAATCACATTTATACAATATTTAGAAAAATATAAATGTATAAGATACTCACACTCTTGTTATATGTAATGTTAGCGAAAGTTAGAGAGCATTTGTATTCGGTTTACGTGATCAGCCCGAAAAAGTATGGACAGATAAAGCTTCTAATTATGTCATTGATTATGCCAAGGGTGAAAAACTCAAATATCTTTGTTCATTGGAAAGATGTTTCCAAAGTAAGTAGCCTATGTTTATTTGATGTGTTGACTATAATTTTGTTCCCCATTTAGTGGTTTACATGGCTTTTTCTGTAGGTGTATATTCCACTTCATCCTAAGCAAGAACATTGGGCACTAGGAGAGTTTGACCTTTTAAAGGAGACAATTTTTGTGTATGACTCCATGTTAGATTATATGAATGACACTGCATTTGAGAAGGAGTTGTTGCCGTTTGTAGTTATGATGCCATTAATTCTAGATAGAATATCATGGTATGCTTCATGTTCTGATGATAATTGTCTAACTCGTAAGTGGAAGGCCGTGCGAGTTTTAGACATCCCACAACAAAAGAACAAGTAAGAAATATACTCACACTTTTGTTGTCTTTTTTAGTTATGTAATGTCTACTAACTATCACTTTCTTTCTATCTCTTGTAGCAATGATTGTGGGGTTTTTGTTATGTATTACTTGGAGGCACTTGTAAACGGTCTAGAAATGCCAAACAACGTTCCCACACAAGCAGCCGTTAATGCATACCGGAAACAAGTGTCGACAAGGTTGTTTACTTGTGCGAAAGTTGATAGAGGAATCTGGTTGATAATGACAAAAAGTTGATTGTGTAGCTTTGGATAACAATGAATTGGCTTTGTTTTACAAATGATTTAACTTTTGGGAGAATGTTAATTAAAACCTTATGAACTGACTTGTATGGTTATAAATGTGTAAATCAATTAAGTTAAATATTTTGTATTTTTTGCTTATTTAGTGCAGATTAAGTCCCTTAAGCATTTAAGCACTTCTTTATTTAGGTCGAGTATTAAGTCGAGTATGATCGACTTATTTCACCAAAGTCAGGTAAATAACCAATAGCGAAGTCGGGTAAATAGTCGAGAAAACTCGAGTTATTCAACTTTAATATAACTGTACCTTACCTTGAGTAAAAATTTTCCTTTCAGCGAAGTCGAGTAAAATAGTCCATAATACTTGACATACTACGTACTCGACTTTAATATAACCTTGTCTCTTGTATTCAGCAAAAAAATCTCCTCTCATCGAAGTCGGGTAAGTTGTCGAGAATACTCGACTTTAATACAATCTTGTGCCTAATTTGTTAACTTATAATATTTGATTTTGATGCTAACAAAATTTATATGTTCTTGATTAAAATGTTGGGACTATTCAAATGAATTTCTTAAAGTCATAGACATGTTTAAAGAAGCTTAATGACTGTTAATTTGAGTTGAAAAATTATTTTTTACAAAAAGTTGTCAAAATATAGATTCTGAAAATTACCCTTGAACCGTTTATTATAAAAGGCGAACCGTTTATTTCCAGAGAGCATTCTGGAAAGTATCGGTGAACCGTTTATTAAGAACGGCGGACCGTTTATTTCCAGAGAGCTCTCTGGAAATTACCCTTGAACCGTTTATTAATAACGGCGAATTGTTTATTTCCAGAGAGCATTCTGGAAATTATCGGTGAACCGTTTATTAAGAACGGCGGACCGTTTATTTCCAGCGAGCTCTCTGGAAATTATCGGTGAACTGTTTATTAATAACGGCGAACCGTGTATTTCCAGAGAGCATTCTGGAAAGTATCGGTGAACCGTTTATTAAGAACGGCGGACCGTTTATTTCCAGAGAGCTCTCTGGAAATTACCCTTGAACCGTTTATTAATAACGGCGAATTGTTTATTTCCAGAGAGCATTCTGGAAATTATTAGTGAACCGTTTATTAAGAACGGCGGACCGTTTATTTCCAGCGAGCTCTCTGGAAATTATCGGTGAACTGTTTATTAATAACGGCGAACCGTGTATTTCCAGAGAGCATTCTGGAAAGTATCGGTGAACCGTTTATTAATAACGGCGAACCGTTTATTTCCAGAGAGCACTGAAATTACCCTGAACCGCTTTATTACTACCGCCAACCGTTATTTACGAGAAAGTAGAAAATTTTCATAGTTGAGAAAACTAAACTTACTCAACTTTAATATAACTTTACCTTATATTCAGTAAAAATTCTCCTTTCAACGAAGTGGAGTAAAATAGTCGAGAATACTCGACATACTACGCACCCGACTTTAATATAACCTTGTCGTATTCAGGAAAAAAATCTCCTCTCATCGAAGTCGGGTAAGTAGTCGAGAATACTCGACTTTAATATAATCTTATATTGTATGAAGATAAATTCTCCACTCATCGAAGTCGAGTACATAATCTAGAATACTCAACTTCGATTGAATCAGTATGTAATCAATTATGAAGATGTATAATAGCCACTAAATAATATGTGCATCAACTAACCATTAAATAGTATCTGTAACAATAATAAATTATCCAACAAACAGTAAATACAATTTACTTTAATAAGTAACAAATTTAATACAGAAATCCTTATACAATGACTCAGCATAGTTCTTTAACTGCTTCAAGTACTGAAGCCATAACCTAGAAAATCTACAATGTCGCCATTTAAAGATAACATACCATCTAGATCCTCCATCAAGCCCTGTATGGACACATAATGTTAAATTTAGCACATGTTTAAACAACATTAAGGAAATAAATAAAGTATAAATTAATGAAAAAACATAAATGAATATAAATTTGCATATAAGTTGAGGCACTTACATTGCATATAAATTTGAAACAAGGCATCACTCATGTAACGGCATTGGCATCATGCATTTGAGTCGATTATGTCCACGACCACCACACCGACCGCATTTACGAGGCAACTTTTCCTCACCCTTAGATGGTATTCTATTATTTTTTGGACGCCCACTTGATCGCTTTTCTACAGGAGGATATACTTCGTGCGCACATACATCACCAGAAACATCCCACCCCTCTTTAGGGCCAACAGGGTAAATGGTCTCAGAATATGCTAACACCCATGCATCACTTGAATAGTAATGGGAGCAGTAATCATAGATTGAAAATTCTCGATGCCTGCACACCGCCACAACATGTACACATGGTAATTGTTCGAGTTGGAATTCCCGACAACTGCAAGTTTTGTCTAACATGTTCACATGCCCATCAAAATCACCATCTTTGACAATAAATTCATATAGATTTAAATTGATCACTCGAAACTTTTGAGAGGCAATTTGTCTACTTCTCAATACCTTATCCGCCCATTTTGTCAGTAGAATATTTGTAGACTCATCTTATTCACGACGCTTACAAAACCACTCTCGTAGTTTGTCAATTATCCCATCCATTAGTTTATGAATAGGTAACAATCGATCAGATTTTAAAATTCCATTCATACATTCAGCAATGTTGGTATTCATAATACTGTAACGTCGCCCGTCGAAGTGTGAACGTGCCCATTTATCAATCCCTGCTTCCTCCAGATACTTTCCAACTGCCTTGCTAACCTTGTATATCTCATTCATATAATATGTGAAGTGTGTCAGTCGATATGCTTTGGAAGCTGCTTCAAATATACCACCAACGTCAACATCTTTAAAGTGAACCCTAAGGTTTTGCTTTAAGTGGTATGTACAAACCCCATAAGAAGCATTCGGGAACACAGTAGATATAGATTTCTTAATACTTGGATGCCGGTCAGAAATGAAAACTAAATTTTCAACTTCCCCAATTGATTCCCTCAACTTTATGAAAAACCACAGCCAAGATGCATCATTCTCACTATCACCGACACCGAAAGCCAATGGGTAAATTTGATTGTTACCATCCTTGCATGTGGCAATGAACATAGTTCCTTTATATTTTCCTTTAAGAAAAGTACCATCAACTCGATAACAGCCTAATGGAAGAAGAAAATCCTCTCAAAGAACTTCCTATTGCCATGAAGAAGTACTTGAAGTGATTTCTATCATCAACCTCAAGAAAAGTTCGGGTTCCAAGATTCTTTTTCTCAAGCATTGCCATATATTGAGGAAGCAATTTATAAGACTCTTCAGGTGAACCTCTAGCAATTTGCATTGCACATTCCCTTGCTCTCCATGCTTTATGATAACTTATATCGTAACCATATTGTTGTTGAAAATCCTGCCTAATGTCAGCAGCCCTATATGAAGAAGACGAACCATCATACTTAAACTGAATATTTTGGGCAATTAGTTTCGCAGAAGCTTGGCGATGATCTTTCTTAGACACATCATGGGAACAAGAATGTACATGGCAATACTTTCTTATTTCAAACATACCACAATCATTAACCTTAACAGCACGAAGACGCCATTTACAGTTTTTATCCACGCAAGTGACAACAAGTATATCCTTACCAGACTTCAAGGTTTTATATTCAAAATTTTTTGTTATAGCATATGCACTAACCATGCCTTGCAAGACCTCTTTGGAAGAAAATTGTTGTTTTTCCACGAATCCATCACTGTCATCACCAACTTCATTTGATGCTAAATTGTCAACACTAAGAAATGAATCATTTGTGCATATTGAATTACTACTAGCCAGCAAACTAAGTCTTGGCAAATAATAGTCACTAGACCGCGGCTGAGTTACAGTCAACACCGGTGGACTATGACTTGGTACTTCAATATCCGGTAGTGTTCTGTCCTCCACATCAAGATGGACCTTGGTTGGATCATGTTCCATATCATCTTGAGTGTTGGGCATAAGTTCTTGTTCTAATTCATTTTCACTACCAAAATGGCCAGGAATAAAACCATCATCTTCTATATTGACTTTTTCAGCTTCATGTTGGGTCGCTGATAAACCAATGGTTGGATAATAATGACTCTCTTCCCATGAAAGGTGTGTTGTAGGTGGTCTATTCTCTGCCCTCATATCGCCATTAGACTCGACAATATTTACTTTACGTTCATAAGTGATGCAGAGAGGATTTCTAAAACCGCTACTAGCTTCTTCTAAGAAAAATTCTACATCAGAATCATTTAAAATTTCCATAGGTGGCAAAGGCTCTGAGGATGTTTTGAACTTGAACTTCATGCTAATAACAAATTCAGAAAGGTCAATAGAAATTACTTCTACAACTCTTTCGACCAGTTGCTCAAGTGTAGTTGAATATGGCACTTTAATACCTCGTATCTGAGTACCGGTAAATCTGTATTCACCATTTTCCTGAGTCCATTCACCATTATACAAGATAGGAACACGTACAGTTGCCATTGACAAGTGAAGACACTACCATCATTAAAAAAAATTTAGAAAATATATTATTCAAATAGTTGAATAAAATTATATTACAAGTCTTGCTTTATATTTAATTAACTTACTGGACTGGATCAAATAACTAACTCGACCTTATCGACTCTTACTCGACCTTATTGACTCTTACTTGACTTGTTACAAGAACTTACTCGATATTTACTCAACTTAGTTTAAAAAATTACTCAACTTAATAATCGACTCATTCAGTTTTAATATATTGAACTTGACTGAATGCTCAACTTATCCAATTTTAAACTCAACTTCTTTAAAAAATTACATAACTATTATTGAACTTGTTAAAAAATTTACTCAATTTTACTCAATTTTTTTTTAAAAATTATTAATACTCGACTCAATTTATCTTCAAAATTATATTATACTCAACTCATTTAATGTACTTACTCGACCAGATACTCGATTTATTCATCTCTTTCACTACTTACTCAACTAAATATTGGACTTACCTCACTTCATTCTCGACCTCTTAAAAAAGTGCATAATTCTTACTCGACTTGTTCAAAAAATTTGCTCAGCTTTTACTCAATTTATTTTCAAAGTTACTCCAATTAGTACTCGACTCATTTAATATATTTACTCAACTTCCTACTCGACTAGATACTCGACTTACTTATCTCCTTCACTTCTTACTCGATTAAAATCTCTACTTACTCGACTTCTTACTCGACTAGATACTCGACTTACTTATCTCATTCACTTCTTACTCGACTAAAATCTCTACTTACTCGACTTCATACTCGACTAGATACTCGACTTACTTATCTCCTTCACTTCTTACTCGACTAAAATCTCAACTTACTCGACTTCATACTCGACTGGATACTCGACTTACTTATCTCCTTCACTCGACTAAAATCTCAACTTACTCGACTTCATACTCGACTGGATACTCGACTTACGTATCTCTTTCACTTCTTACTCGACTAAAATCTCAACTTACTCGACTGGATACTCGACTTACTTATCTCCTTCACTCGACTAAAATCTCAACTTACTCGACTTCATACTCGACTGGATACTCGACTTACGTATCTCTTTCACTTCTTACTCGACTAAAATCTCTACTTACTCGACTTCATACTCGACTTACTTATCTCCTTCACTTCTTACTCGACTGAAATCTCTACTTACTCGACTTCATACTCGACTTCTTCCTGGACTGATTCTTCAATCACTTCTTACTCGACTAAAATCTTAACTTACTCGACTAAAATCTTAACTTACTCGACTTCATACTCGACTGGATACTCGACTTACGTATCTCTTTCACTTCTTACTCGACTAAAATCTCTACTTACTCGACTTCATACTCGACTTCTTCCTGGACGGATTCTTCAATCACCCATAACTTAAATGGAGTCTTAAATCCCTACATTCTATGCAATAATGTGTGGGCAAGCACCAAAATGATTAATGTACTATTAAAATTGATAAATCATTAGTAACTATACTTATAATGAAATCAAATAAAACCCTAGCATATAAATATGATACATTTCAAACATACCTTATCTACACTTGATAATGCACCTTTTTCACAGTTTAAAACCCTTGTATTGGAGGTAATAAATCAAATGGTGAGAGGAAAAAAAACTGTTAAAGAGGAACAATGGTGACTAGAGAAATGCAGAAGAAAAGAATGTTGAGAGAAAAATCGAAAGAACCCATGAGAGGAAGAATGGTGTGAGGAGCCCGAAAGAAGCAATGAGAGGAAGAATGGTGTGAGGATTTTTTATCTTTTTAAGGGTATATTTGACTTTTCCTACCTTTATGAGGTATACGTATGTAATAGGGTATAAATTTGGTATTTAGGGGCAAATTTGGGATATTTAAACAAAAAACCCTAATGAAAATTGGGTGGAATCTAGATTCCCGCACTCATTATGGAGGAAAGTGAATTCCGCAACTCACGAAAATTGGGGAAAAGTTGTAATTTGATTTCCGGTCAAGCTTTGCCAACGGAACAATGGAAAACTAGTAGGAACCGGAAACCCTCTCCTCACCAGCCTTCTCTGCTACCAACCAAACATGGCCTTGTACAATTGCGCTCCCTGGTATAAGTGTAAAGTCCTCAATCTGCCATAAAAAATCCACATGCATAAACTTTGTCCATCAATAAATTTTTCAAGTCATTTATCTACATCAAGTTTAAGGATATTTCAGGTACATACATCTTCGTTTGGCTAAAATATGGAACAAACAAACAAAGTTAAAATTACTATATACAGCTTTTAACATGTTCAAGAAATATAGATGTCAAAACCCCATTTGGCTCTATATATTTTACATATATTAATTAGGCCAAACGAAGGAAGAAGTATGCAACACTTTTTGCATGCAAAAACTTCCTTACATTTATATTTGTTTAAAATGTAAAGAACTAACTTTAAAAAAATCTAAAAAGAAATGAAATAAATAAAAGAATATAGATTGACTTCTCACCATTGTGTTAGTAATTAATGTTAGAAAGTTGAGCGCTTTCTAGAAATTCACTTTATCAATGTAATAAGGGATGAGGCCGTAATAATTTAGTGTCATATATTTGAATTAAACATGAACTTAACCTGAATAAAAGTAACATTTGAAACTTCAATCACAAATCCTCAACAATTTGCTTGGGCATTTTACTTAGTTAATGCAAAGTTTCTTGATTTCAACAATAGGCCACTGTAATAATTGTTTCCTAGATATATCTAGCCAAAATCTATTGGGAATTGCCAGCAAAATCAGTCCCAAAACAGAGTTTTTAAATATAACCTTGAAAAGCTAGTCAACAGTTCTAACTAGTTTAAGTAGTATTCAAAGCCAAATTACATGTACTTCAGCCATAAACTATTAAAATGAATCAATAAGTAATCACATTACCTGGTTATATTCAATAAAGCATGTGCGCTCAATCAATTCATGTGGCATTATCTCAAGGATATGGATGCGAGTGCAACATATATCTTCTTAGTATAAGCATAAGTGATTGGTATCCTCATAAATCCACATCCCTTCCCCTCAGGTAATTATGACAGGGACTAGGAGGGTAGAGAGACATAAGCAGAATCAGAGATGGGTACGGGAATGCCATTTCCCCTCTCCCTCTCCTCCCTTCCCATCACCATCCCTAGTAACAATAGGATTTACAACTTTAAACTATCCTATTATACACTACAAGGTATCAAACTAATGATGATTACAATCTGAATATAAAAAACCGAAAAAATATGAAAATAAGATAAACCACAAAAGATATTGAAACTAGAATATCAGAGAAATCAAGAGCTTAATTTCCATGGACTCATTATTGATAAAAGTTTTTCCTTCTCAATTAAGCCTAGAACTTCTCCACTCTTTGAAAATAAAAATTTACTTTTTATCATCCACGCTACAAACAAACAAAATCTTCATATAACATATTAATAAATGCATACAAAATATCAATTTTGGCTGTTCAAAAACTAACATGTCACTAGGAGGTGATGATCGAGCCACATAAGGAACAACGACAGTAGCTCTCTTGATAGCAAGAACAAAAGCAATAATAACAAGAGAAGAAGAAGGATTAGCTCTTGAATTGAGCAAGCAAGTTTCAAAAGGGAGAAAAACAAAATTAACAAAACAAATAGTCCAAAACACAATAGAATTCATCAAAATCAAAGCTATTACATGCATTACAAAAGTATCAAAAATTAATAGTTACAATAAAAGGCATGGAATTTTATTACATAGCATTAGGTGCATCTTGATCTCATCTAGGGCTTCAAATCAAACGCACCACCTTTAATTGGGCAATACCAACTTCCAGCAGTTCTTCAAATAGCTCAGACCTAACATGATTTGCAACAAAACCATTGTAAATCCGCCACCGTCAATCTACGAAATCGATAGTAGATTTTCATCATTGTTGTTGGAGCAAAGTAAGGGATTTTGATGGAGGTCAAGAATTTCATTTCGATAATTCACTTTCTTTAACTCAATTTGGAGAAGATCTCCTTAAAAAATTACAAAATGTTTATAGAGAAAAAAATCACAAAGTGGTGAGCTAAAGCACGATACGGGTGCCTTTAGCTTTCTAGATAATTATCATTAAAAATAAGTAATTTGCCGATGGATTATTCTGCCTTTCCAACAACTATTTTCCTTGATATAAAAAAAAATTATATTAAAAATTCCTATTTCTTAGGGCTCATCGATGCCGTAGCTCCAAATTTTGGCGTTGTAATGCCCGTTAAAAAAAAATTTCTTTAATGACAGATTTTTGTTATTTTTTTCGAGGAGAATGTGATTGTAGATAATAACATGTGTATATTTCTTTAATTACCCACGTAATCCAACAGACTATTCCCTTGGGGATTTTGTGGTCTCTCAAAAATAAATGGTCAGCGATATACATTTTTGTTGTAGTACCCCACCTTGGTTTTATCACAATGCCAGCCAGCGTGATCGCCGCAAGAAGAACAATAGTCTCTATGCATCTCTCCGTTCAATGCTTCCCGCTGCAGATCAAACGGTTAGTATTTAGTTCAATAGATTTATCTCATTCTACGAAAAGCACAAACTAAGTGATATCAAACTTTTATATATAAAAATGTTCAAAAGTTAAAATATCTTCATATCAAACATATCCCTTGCCGCAAATTAATAATTCACCAAAATTAATTGAAGAGTCAGATAAAAAAAAATCTTCTAACTTCTAATCCTTCACGAAGTATATGGAACAGGTGAAATTCAAACAACTTTCTTATTCTTCTTCACCCTCAACTAGAATTTGAAAAGAGAGAGAGCTGTGACTTTGATTTTAATTATTAATGTCTTGTACTCTTGTTTGATTTTTACAATTACTAAAATAACAAACCCTAAATTATTTTAATAACTAAAATAAACGTTTACATTCTTAAATGGGTGTAGATCTAGATCAAAGTTTATATTGAGACCTAAACCTAGCTAACTTTTTCATTTAAATGCAAACCAATTTGACAAACCATTCCTTAACTAACTAGTGGGTAACACAAATTCTAAACCCATTCTTGAGGTTTATGGTTCAAATCATCTCGCATAACTTCAACTTTTTACTGCATCGTCAAAAAGTTGTTTAATTGGTAAGTTTCGAGAGACTTTTAATTTCAAATATCATTATATTGTAATGTTAGTAAAAAGATCACGTCCCAAACACATCCATTAAGATCGATCCATATCCTCGGTCTTGCAGGTCTGTGGTGGACCAACACTATTGTCATCTTTAACCAAGTCCAACACAAACATAATAACTTTAACTTTATTAAATACTTTATTTCAGAACATAATTATGGTGTTTTATGATTGTTTCAGAAGAAATTAAGCATTCCAGCCGCAGTTTCACGTGTGCTAAAATATATACCAGAACTCCAACAGCAAATCGAGAGATCAATGCAAAAAAGGGAAGAGCTTTTACCAAAGATTTCAAAACAAGGAGAAATTAGTCGTCGACAGCATCAGAGAAAAATCGCAATTGGAAGCTCTTTAGCTTCAATTTCAGCAAGCCAGCTTAGCGACGTGGAAATTTTAGTCCAGATTTCTTTATATAAGGCCCATAAGTGCCCATTATCTAAAATCTTGTTTAATTTAGAGGATAGTTTTCTCTTATGAATGCCTCTTTCTTTAAATCCTTCCGACGAAGAGTCCTCCACGATTTACATCTTCAGGTATGTGTACTTCATAGGCGATTTTATTATTATTCTTATGTTTAAGAATACTTGAGCCACAAGTTTTTTGTAGAAACTATTTTGTACAAACAGAAGATGCGGCATATCAGTATTGTCCAAATGAAAAATCAAAATAATGAAATTAAATTGTCATATAATAATGATACATTTATTGGCCGTATAAACTCACTTTTACAATCTAAAATAAGGCCTAATTAAATATAAGCTTTGTATATTTTAGTTGAAATTGGTGAAGAGATTAGCTAGTTGAAAGTGCCACAATAATTATTTTCATTATATTAAATATAGCTTCATGCCAAGTAAGCCACAACCTTTCATTGTACATCAAAAGTTTTACAATAATTTGTTGATTCATCGTTAATGCGGTGCTTTCATCTGATAAATACTGTTATACAGCATTTGATGTGTGATAGTTTGTGTAATGGCCATAAAATTAGTGATGATCAAATATGTGTGTGTGTGTGTGTGTGTTTGTGTTTGTGTGCAGATAGATAGATAAATCTATTCAACTAAATAGTAATAGTTTGATCTGCAGCGGGAAGCAATGAACGGAGAGATGCATAAGACTACTGATCTTATTGCGGCGATCACGCCTGGCATTTTTTTATCAGCCAACTTAAGCATGGTGGGGTCTCCACTATTTGCTGAAAATGAAGCAGAACGCTCAAATTCAGCCTGTGGCTCAGATACTGAAGGAGCTTGAGGAGATGCCTCAATAGTTTCATTTATGTGGTCTTGTTGATGGCACATGGGACTAATCTCTGAGGGTAGCCCAAAGCCGGGAAAAATGGAGGAAATAATGCACGCATAGTTGAACAATCAGTTTTGATATGTTGAAAATAAGTATGATTAGAAAGTGAAATGATCATTACCATGTATATATAACTCCATCAAGCCGAACAGAAACCATCTAGTGTTTTTTTTTTTAAAGGAGAGGATGGGTGAACAAGCTCAAATCAATTTTTACCCCCTCCCCATCCTCAAGGCTCAAACTCGAGTCCACACAAGTGAAGGGCGACAGATTGTACTGCCAACCAACTCGCTTACGCCTTTGGGGGCTAACAGAAATCATCTAGTTAACATTTATGTATTGTATATATACTAGATGATTTTTTGTTAAAGGAAGGTCTGACAACATACATGGAATAAAGAATTTCGTTTTAAGAGATTATAACGGGCAGGACTAGCAAATTTGAATACCAAAGTTAATTCTTATATTAATTTGTTAACTATTTTCTTGATTGTTTTGCTTATGCCATTATTTTATACATATATAAATGAGTGAGATTGAAGAAAACAATCCCTTGATTCAACTGCGTAGTGAACAACTGATTACATAGATAGTTTCTTTGAAGACTACACATAACATAGTCAGAAATAATTGTGATTGTTCAATTTGTTGAAGTAGAACGAAATAAGTATATACATTTTATTTCAAACATTTAAAAAAGTTTCACAGAATATGCGGGTCGGATAACTCAAACTCTTGACCATAGAGATCCAAAAGTGTGGTCTGATAATTATATATGAATCATGCATGTAGTTACATTCAAGTCATTGCCAAGCCCATAAATTGATGATGATGAGGAGGAGGAGGAGGACGACGACGACGATTATGATTATGATTATTATTATTATTTAATAAATTCTCCTAATCTAAATAAGAAAAGCAAAACAAACAATATCCAAATCTAATATCTAAAAAAAAGGATAAAAATTGTAAAAGAAACAAGAAAAATAAGAAAATATCTTAAAACTCAAAAACAGAGGAGGAGGAGGAGGAGGATCCATCTTTCGTTTTTGCACACCATAATATTTTCAATTCTTTTCACATTTACATTTTCTAATGAAGATTATTGATCTCGTATTAAAAATAGTTTCT
The DNA here is from genome assembly GCA_030449905.1 of Luvunga scandens. Classification (NCBI taxonomy): domain Eukaryota; kingdom Viridiplantae; phylum Streptophyta; class Magnoliopsida; order Sapindales; family Rutaceae; genus Luvunga; species Luvunga scandens. The sequence continues at coordinate 138,867 of JASUUG010000193.1, read as the reverse complement.
AATTATTAATGCAGGAAATATAAACGACGCTAAAGAGGATTAAGATCTTGATTCATGCCACATTTACATTTTCTATTGATCTCGAAGCTTCTAATACTCTAACGCTATTAAGATCTTGATTCATGCCGTGTTCTCATTATGTAATGATCTTCGTTGAGAACTATCATAATGAAGGCTTCAGCTCATATCAATTTAGTTTACTTGGTGTGGATCGATGTAGAGATCATTCATGAGTTTAGTTATCTACGATCCACCTAATTATGCTGTGTGATTTAGATGGTGAGACTCCAAAGTGTATTTAAGCATTGCTATGGGTTAAATAAGCTCTTGCAGTTTTGACTAAAATTAATGTTTCGTTAAGTAGTAAATTGGGCCTAAATAGTAACGACTCCATTTATGAATAGCAATGTAGGAGCAGAATATGCTAGTGGATAATAGAGAATTAGCAACTTAATATTAATGCTCTAAAGTAATTATAGTCTGGAAAGTGTAATTAGGAAAAATGTGAGAAAATAGAATGGTTTTGAAAATGATTATGGAAATTTATGTGGAAACTATTTTAGATTTTTTTAAAATGAATTTGAAAATATCTTTTAGAGAATTATGAAAAATTTTCTTGGAAGTGCTTTTAGAAGAATCCTGAAAACGTTTTCATCAAGACATTTTTAGAAAACAAATAAGGGTTTTAAAAATACTCTTATCTCACTTTAATTCTCTCTTAGATTACTTAACTCTAAATAAAATTGTTGCTTTCTGCTCTTCAATGCAAACCTTTTTTATAGCCAATTGATGGCTCGAAACGTATGCTTTGCATTAATCTTAAAGCATGTTTTGTTGGATAAATACTCATTCAGTCCTTATATTTTGAGTTAAGTACTTATTTAATCCTTATATTTTAAAAACTACTTCCAAACACACCTAATATTAAATATGTGACATTCTTGCCGTTGTTTTGTTTTGCTTTTACAATAATTATCTTCCAACAATATTTTTGGTGATATTAATGAAAAAAATGTTAATTTATCAAATTGGCACTAAAGTTAAAATAAAAATTAAAGTAAATTTTTTATTATTAATAACACAAAAAGTGAAATAAAAATTGAAGTAAACTTTAATTATTATTTGACTTTTAAGGTTAACTTTGTACCTTAATTTTTTTTATAAGTAATTATTAACAAGACAACAATTTATTAAACATAGCTTTAAGTTGGCTGATATTAATTTATTTATAAATAATTTCTAGATAGATAGTTGCAAGAGTTTATCAGCATCAACAAATAATGAAGGATTGTTTCATAAACACCTCATCATGGAGATGCCCATAAGAAAAGCATTATTGATATCCAATTATACAAGAGCCAAATAGTGCACCAAATGAGCTGCTCTTGGCTTGGTAATAGGCCTGAAATGTTGCATTTGTAATCCAACGTTGTTGGATCTTTTATTTAACGTTGGCATATATGTGAATAATTATATATTGCGAACTATTATATAAGGTTAAACCTAATTAAAAGTAATTTATTAAGGTATTTGACAATTTGAGCTTTTATGTGATAGAGTGTGAAATAGGAATACTTAAAAACAACGGAAGAATTTGTCTATACACGTGGTTATGGTTCCCAGGTTATGCATATCATTTTATTCTTTCTAGCATCTCATCATCATAAAGAGAAAGCACAAAGAAACTTAAAGTAATCTTTAGGAGAATGTGTTGATCTAAAAGGTTAACCAAATGAAACTAGAGAGCAATTGAGTATTATAGATTCAAATACACTTCTCCATATTCATTTATTGATTCTTGATAATACAACATGATTGTTCTTGAATTATAGGTCATAGTTTTCACTAAAAGATTTATTATTTTAGCAAGTGGCGTCAGAACCTCTTCATGTTGAATTATTAAAAATTAAATTTATTTTTTATTAATAATTAAAGTTTTGTTTTCTTTTTTAAAGACTAAAAAAAAAATAAAACATGTATTCAGTTCAAGCTTGTGCCCAGTGGCAATGCCAGGCAACGGCATTGGCTTTGATAACTGAGCAAGGCAAGGCTCTATGCATGCAAGCAGCGAATATATGTGTGTGTGTGTGTATATAGATGGCTTCATGTCAGGCAAGGCTCAACCAACCAAGCAAGCTGCAACCTAACAAGCTAGAAACGACAACCATAATAGTCATTCAAAGAAAACAAATTAAAAAAATTATGGTTTTAGCAAAGATTTGGGGCTAGTTCAAGATTCGTGTGCAGCCATAAGCTGGTCAACAATTCGACAGATCAACAGTAGACCAGTCAAACCATTGATTGTTGACGTTTTGAATTTGACTTTAACTTTGAGCTTTTTTTGGGGAAATTTTGGTTACAAATTTAAATTTAAATATTGCTATGTTTATATATATTTTGAGATTAATTAATTGAAACAACATATCTCCAAATAAACCTTTTTTTATAGAAATTAACTTGTTTTCGAATATAAATGGTTGTATGTATATAATTTTTATGAATATCGATCGCTCCAAATGAAGATCCATATTTAATAGAATTGTATATGCACTTGTAGTAATAAATGTATAATGATTATTCAATTTTACATATGAACAATAAATTGGCCAAAGGAAGATATCATTTACAAGTTAATATTTTCTCCAAAGACAGAATATTCATGGAGTGTTTGATATCTTGAAATATGATTTACCTTTATTTGAATTTATTTTTATTTTAAGACTTAAATGGGCTTATTTTGTTTGTTTGTTGTTCTCTATTTAGTTATAATTCCTGTTAATATTACTGTCAACATCAATTTTATTACTATACTAAATGACTCTAACTTCATGTAATGGGAAGAGAACCTCTTAACATTTCTCCCACTCATGGATATTGACACCACTAAAAAGTGTTATTACTCCCAAGTATAAGAGTGTCTAGTTATAATATAACCCGATTAGTTTGGGGTCGAAGCATAGGGAATTTGAAATTTAGTAGTTAATTTGTTATAATAAAAAAATTAACTGAGGAAAAAAAATTGACAAGAATCAATCTAAAAATATGCTTAGGTTATGGGATTCACTTTCGGATTTCAAATTATGATTATAATAACTCTCTTATATTTGTATTTTGCATTTATCTTATCAGTTAATTATTATACCATTTAATTCTTAACTAACCATTAACATGATAAATATGGGACCAAGTACCTAATGTGTCACAACTATATTAAAGTATCAACATTATGTCAAAATACCATATAAATAAGAAAAGATGTAGATCTATAAAGTAACATGACATAAAAGAAACTGATAAAGAAGAAAAAATACAACAAATAAAATAAACTTTAAAAAATACTTGAAAGAGTAATTTAATCAATAATTTGAATCCTTAAACTTCACATTTCACTTTAGCTTAGAAAATTAGCTACTCATATTGAAAAACAAAACACTCATTTTATTTAACAGTCTTCTGAAATATATTACAAGAGAATTGATAGAACAAGAAAAACAAGACAAAGAAAGAATGATTTCCTCAGCTCTTACTTCAACCCCTGGTTATTTCTTTTTCTTCTTGGCTCTTGATTCCCCTCAGCTCTCATCCCTTACTGCTTGCATTTCCTGGGTGAGGAATACAATCTTTTTTTCTTCTATTTTAACATTTATTTTATTATTTATAATATATATGTAAAGAATGGTGTGATTGTCAGGTGGCGAAATGGCCACCTAACCATTACATTATTATTACTATTTTTTATTTTTTTTAGTTTTTTATTTTTTTAGATATTTATTTTTATTTATTACATCTCCTCACTAATGCATTCCAATGGCTCTAGCAATTTTTCTTTGTTCTCGTTTTCAGTTCCAATTCCCTCTTTATTCCTAAAATATTTACAATATAAAAAATTAACATACTGCAAATTAATTTTAATATAAAAAATTATTAAGGGAGCGCTCAGATAATTTATGAATAATGAGCATATTAATCAACACTGTAAGTGAAAAACTGACAATTTTAAACTTATTAAATGTACACTTTCTAGTGTTAATCAGATATTGGCCTTACGATAAGGGTTGATTGCTCCCCATCTCTTACTAATGAGAGTGCCTCTGATGACAAAATGGAAGTAGAAAGGTGTGAGATATCAAATTGCATTTGTATCATGATCATAAAGAAGGTTATTCCAAAAGCATTCAGGGGCTTAATATCTGAAAAAACAATTATGGCTAAGGAGTTTCTTACAAAAATTGAAAATAGGTTTGTCAAGAATGAACAGACTAAAACTCATACGCTCTTGATAAGTCTCATTTTAATGAGTTATGGCAAAGACAATAGTAAGGAGTCCATCATGGTGTTGTCTCATTTTAGTTCTAAACTGAAAGCACTTGAGTTTGAACTCTATAAGAATTTGCTGGTGCATCTGATTTTAATATCTTTATCAATATAGTTTAATCAGCTTAAGATAATCTATAACTATCAGAAAGAGATATGGTCTTTGAATAAGGTTATATCACATTGTACCAATGAAGAAGATAAGATTTAAAAATTAGGTAGAAAGTGCTCATCTATCTTCTACCTTTAAAGGCAAAGACAAAAGTAAGAAAAGGAACAAGGATAACAGAGTTGCAAATACAATACTTAAAAAAAAAAACAAAAAAAGAAACTAGGCAATCCAAAAGATCCTAGTTGTTTCTTCTATGGAGTTAAAGGGCATGAAAAGAAGCATTGCCTTAATTATTATGCATGGTGTGCTAAGAAAGGTATACTCCTTAATTTGGTATATTCTTAGATTAATTTAATTGTGCTACCTAAACATACAGGTGGATAGATTTTGATGCAACCACGCACATCACTGTATCTATGCAAGGTTGCCTAAGTTGTCAAAAGCTAAATGATGGTGAAAAATACATCTATGCAAGTAATGGTAAGATGGTTAAAGTTAAAGCAATTGAAAATTTTGAATTATTATTAAAGATTGGATTTTATTTAGATCTTGATCAAACATTTGTTGTTTGAGCTTTGGACTGAAAAGTCTGGTTTTACTTGTTCATTTGAAATGGAAAATTTAGTTTGTTTCATGATTCAAAACTAATTGATTCTGGTTATTTGTCAGGTAATGACAATCTTTATATGCTTGATACAATTATTTCATTTAATGAATTCTTACAATTTAGTACATAAGGTTTAAAGAGAATATTACCTAATGAGAAACCAGTTTTGTTATGGCACATGAGATTAGGTCATATCTCCAGACAGAGGATAGAGAAACTTATGTCAAATGAAATTCTCGATCTCTTAGATTTTATAGATTTTGATATTTGTGTCAACTGTATCAAGGAGAAACAAACTAATAAAAGGATATTCGAGGCTAATAAGACTTTGAATTTCTTAGAACACATACATACTAATATTTGTAGGTCATTCCTTACAGTTACCTAGAATAATTAACAATATTTTATGATGTTCAAGGATGATTTTTTTAGATATGGCTATATATATCTCCTCTATGAAAAGTCACAGTCCTTAGATATGTTCAAAAATTTTAAGGTTGAAGTTGAAAACTAACTCGAAAAAATAACCAAAAGCATCAGATCTGACCATAAAAGTGAATACTATAGTAGATATAACGATTCAGGTGAACAACATCTAGAATTGTTTGCTAAATTCCTAGACGAATGCAATATCATCCTACAAAATACTATACCGATTTCGCTCACTATGAATGGTGTTATAGAAAGATGAAATATGATGATTAAGGACATGATCAAGAGTATGATTTGTCATTTTACCTTACCAAACTCACTTTAGGAAGAAACGCTTAAGACTGTAGCATATATCATTAATAGAATTCAAATTAAAGCTATTGCCAAAACGTCTTATGAGCTTTGGACAGGCAACACGCCTAGACTAAAATATTTGCATGTTTGGGGATGTCTAGCTGAGGTAAGGCCTTGTAGGTCTAATGAGAAAAATCCAGACTAAAAAAAAGGTGAATTTTATGATCCCACAACTAAATATTTTATTGTTAATTCTTTTATCTTTGAAAAGGTCTTTATCTTTGAAGAGTATATTCTCATAGTTTTATGATCAAGGTCTTATTTTTTTCTTTGTTCAAGGCACAACGATCAAGACAATGTTAAAGACCTCTCATACAAGATGTTGTTCCAAAATAACAAACTATGTCATCTTAAGAGCATATGCTTTAAATGTTAAGTTCTTTCTTTATAATGTTTTGAGTTTATATGTTCATGATTAAAATGTTGGAGATATTAAAATGAATTAGGACTTTTAAAGAAACAAAATATTGTTAAAAAATGATGAAATATATTAATATTTATAACCTAACCGATAAATTCGTGAAAAACTTTTATTGAACATTGATCAAGGTCTTATTTTTCATACTTTTTGTTCAAATTAACGGTGAACCGTTTATTGATAATGGTTAATTGATAAATTCAAGAAAATGTTGAAGACCTTTTGGAAATTAACGGTGAACCGTTTATTGAAGGCTAAGATGTTATTCCAAAATAAGTTTTCTACTCTTGAACCGTTTAGCATTAAGAGCATATCTGTTAATCTTATAATAATCCATTTTGATGATAACAAAAAGTTATATGTTCATGATTAAAATGTTATATTGTTTTTTTTAAAGTAATAACATGTTTAAAGAAACAAAATATTGTTAAAAAATGATGATAAAAGATGATTTATTTATAACGATCAACCATTAAACCATGAATAGTTGGTAAGCTAAGTTTGTGTCTTTAAAAAATGGATAATGGTTAATAAATTTCAGTCTTAAACCGGAAAACAATTTGTTTCAAAGGTTTTGAAAATTAACGTGAACCGTTTATTGGAATGTATAAATTCGATGGGAGAAAGTTTTCTCCTTGAACCATTTAGCAAAAACGGAGAGCTGAGTTTTGTTTCTTAATGGTAAAGAACGTTTATTTGAAATAAAAGGATAACGGCTGAAAAGTCAAATGGATATTTTCTCGAGAAGAAATAAAAGGTTTTCATTATAAGAAGGCTCAATCAAATTCAAATAAAAGTGATCCAACATTTGATATTTGAGTGCAAGAAACAATCTTCTTTGTGTCACTTGTCATTTCCTCACACTTTAAGATTGTAATTGTAATCATTTAGATTGTGTGAGAGATTGTTTGTTTTTAAATCTCTATCATTTGATTGAAAGTGTTGAGAAACACTTGGATTAAGAGATTGAAATTGATTGACACCTTGGCAATTGTAAGTAATAAAAATCCTTAAGCCCGGTGAGCTTGGAGGCGTGGACGTAGGCAAACTTTCTTATCCTTTTTAATTTTGAGCATTGTTGAATTTTTTTAATTTTGATTAAGACATTTTAAAAATACCCACTTTTTAGGAATTTCAAAGTGAAGTGGCAGATGACTATATTATTTTGTTTTCAAGAACATGAGGGAGACGTTAGAGTGATAAAAGATGATTCGATCAATTTCCATTAAACAATGAATAGTTCTAACTTTAAAAAATGGATAGAGATAAATTTCATGAATATAATGTTTCTCAATGGTGATATTGATGAGAAGATCTATATGATGCAACTAAAAAACTTTATATCTCTAAGAATATGATTTGTCAGGTGCAAGAGATCTTGTCACAAAGAGCCTTGTATAGAAAGAAAGCATTGGCAATAAATAAACTTTCTCTGAGTTTAAATAATGGCATTATCTCATCAAATGGATGTGAAGATAATGTTTCTCAATGGTGATATTGTATTTCAAGTTTTATCAAGTGATTTGCAAACTTAAGAAATCTCATTTAGTTTTAAGATAAATTTTTCAAGTTTTATCAAGTGATAATCTCATTTAGTTTTAAGATAAATTTAGTTGATGATTGCATATACCGTAAGTTTTGTGAATACAAGTATTTTTTTTTGTTTTATATGTCGATGACATTTTGCTTGCCAACAACAATATAAGCTTATTAAATCGAAAGATTTCTAACTAAAAATTTTGAGATGAAAGATCTCAGTACACCTCTTTTGTATTAGGCATACAGATACACCGGGATCACTCTCGAGGTATTCTTAGATTATCAAAAAAAGATATATCAAAATAGTTCTCAAGAGATATGGCATGTAAGATTGCAAATGAGGTGATACCCCTATGGCTAACAAAGACAGGTTTAGTTTCAATCAATGCCTTAAGAATGATTTTGAGGAAAAGGAAATGTAGAAGATTCCTTATGCATTAAGAGTAAAAAGTCTGATATATACTTAGGTTTTCACATGACTAGATATTATGTGCATGGGATGTGGGGCAAGTATTTAAGTAATTAAAAAGTAGACCATTCAAAAGTAACCAAATAGGTTTTATGGTACTTACAGAAAAGAAAAGACTACATGCTCACATTTTAAAGGCCGAATCAGCTTGAGATCATTAGATATACTGACTCTGATTTTGCTAGATGCCAAGATAGTATGAATCCACTTTAGGTTATATCTATTCGGTAGTTGGGGGGTTCTATCTCTTAGAAGAGTGCTAAACAATCCCTTATATCTTCTGTGATGGGAGCAAACTTTACAGCATGTTATAAGGCATCCGATCATAGAATATAGTTGTTCATAGTAGATGGTGTTGATAGACTACTTAAGTTATTTTATGATAATAAGTCAACAATGCTACATTTTAACAACAGGAGCTGAATAAATTGAAGTATATAGACATCATGTTCCTAGCTGTTAAAGAAAGAGTTCAGAGTAGATAGTTGTCTATAAAGTATATTGGCACAAACTGCATGATTGTGGATATACTTACCAAATGATTGCTATCTAAAATGTTTCATGAGCACACTACTCATATGGTTGTCATGTAGGGTAGGCAAAACGAATTTCAGTTTGGGTTGTTCGGGTTTCAGTTTATGTTACAACCCAATCAGGTTGGAGAATTAAACCTAATCGAGTTGAAAACGCCAACCCAAACTGAACCAAACCAAACCAAATTAAATTTGGTTCGGTTCAATTTGGGTTATTAATTCAGATTGGATTGGGTTGGTAATTCGGGTTGGTTTGGGTTATTTCAAGTTTGAATAGTTTAATGTAAAAATTTGGGTTAGAACGGGTTAGAATAATTTAATTTAAAAAATCTTCCCAACAACAACCTAAAATCCCAAAATCTCAAATTCAAACATCCTTAACAACAAATATCAACTAATAAGCGTCCTGAACAATATTTCAATAAGTCAAGGCATGGTAGCTGGCTTGGAAATAAATGGCACAGGGTGAATGGTTATGGGTTGTGAGCATTAGGAGCATGGCCGTGTAGGAGATAGAAGCTAGGTTGATGAGTTTATGGATCAAATAGGTTGGAAGCTAGGTAGAGATGGAAGTGAGTCAAGACACAGTAGCTAGTTTGGAAGCGAACGGAACGGGGTGAATGGCTATGGGCTGCGAGCGTCAGCAGTGTGGCCGTGTAGGAGTGTGGATGCGTGGGAGTGAGTCAGTAGTGAGCGCGAGCTGAACAACTGCAAGGGTTACGACTGCGAGCTTGTGTTGAGGGCGAGCGCGATGTTACAGTGAATGGCAGCGTTTGGTGTCGGCTAGAGCTGGGTTCTCGTCTGTCGTCGGTGCTGCTATGATTAGGGATTAGAAATTAGATTTGTGAGTTTCGATTTGCTTATGACTTGTGAATTGTGAGTGCTAAGATGTATTTTTCTTTTTTTCTTTTTTTCTTTTTATTTTAAACACTCAACCCGATCGGGTTTCAAAGGTTAACCCGATCCGAACACCCACCCCTAGTGTCATGTCATTAAAGGATATTTACTTTCATTGAGATTTTGTGATTTTATATGCTCCTATAATATAGACATTTTTCAGTTATTTTAGTTTATGGATCTTTCAGGTTATTTTCTAAAGAAATAAATTTTTAGTTTATTCACATTTTGATTTTAGTATTATTTGATCTCACTAGGGTTTAAGGTGGACCATTTGGAATTAGGCATATTAAGATCACATTACATGAAATTTTCATACTACAAATGCACATCATGATCTATGTTATTCAGTTGTATTGCATAATGACCCTCGATAGGTCAAGTTACAATAACTATAATGAAGGCCGCTGTAATCCTATGTTGGTATGATTGATGGACCAGATTAGTTATAGATACGTTTCGGTAATGATTATAAGGTTGAGTCATACGACTATTTTTTGCAAACCATAATTATAATGTTATACATATAGCCCAAGTGGGAAACTGCTAGATCTTTAATCTAGTGTTGGGTTTATATGTAAATAATTATGTATTGCGAACTATTATATAAGTTAAGTCCAATTAAAAATGATCTATTAAGGTGTTCGGTAATTTGGGATTTAACGTATTTGATAGAGTGTGGGCCTTTAATATTTAGAGACTTAAGGGTAATTTCTATTTCTATAATGGACTGAAATAGAACTACCAAAGGACAACAGGAAATGTTGTCTATATAAGTGTTTATGGTCCCAAAGTCACACATATCGTTTTATTTTTTCTGACATCCCATCATCAAAGAGAGAGCATAGAGAAATTTAAAGCATTCTCTAGGTGAACATGTTGATTTGAAATACTAACCACATGACATTAGATAGCAATTAAGAAGTATAGATTTAGATATGTTTCTACATATTCATTTATTGATTCTTTATGATATAATATAAATATTTCTGAATTATAAGTGATGATTTTCACAAAAAAATTTATTGTTCTAACATGAATGTCCATGAAAATCAATCCGAAGCCTTTAGTGAAACCCTCTGCCAAAAGTCCAGCCTTAAATCGCTCGATACAGCCATCCAGTTTTTGGTTAATTTGAAAAATTCATTTATTACTAACTAGATTTTGAGTGGGGGCCGGAGGAACAAGCTCCCAAATGTGATTGGCCATAAGAGCATTAAATTCAGAGGCCATTGTAGTACGCTAATTTGAGTCCTTTAAGGCTTAAGTATAGCATAAGAAAATTGTGATTTTATAAATTGAACATGCCAAGAAAAACATAATTTCTTAGAATTAAAATCAATAACACATATAAGCACACTGTTGAGTACAATAACCAAGAAATAAGCACGGATGAGACTTAGGCTGTAGTTTATGAGTGATATAAAGAGGAAGCAAGGGATAGCAAAGACATCTAAAAGCTCGCAATCTGGAATAGTTGGGTTACTGATTAAAAATGAATTTGAATGGAGACTCCATGCTTGTCACACGAGATGGCAAGCGATTGATTAAATAGAAGAGGTCTGAAAAGCATAAGACTGAAAATGATGTGGTAACAGCACTTGATGGAATAACGTAATGACCGTCTCCACGATATGGCAATGATGTCTTTTGACGATGCCATTATATTGTGGTGTGTGTGGCGAAGTTAAAAAATAATTAGTGCCAGTAGGCTGAGAAAATGACTTAAGTTTGACAAATTCACCACCCCCATCAGTATAAATAGATTTAACTGTGGCCTTGAAATAATTTTTAACAACTACTTTCAACTTAAACAAATACAAAGAATACATCAGATTTCAATTTTAATGGATATAGCCAAATATAATGAGTAAAATGATCAATAAAAACACCATAGTATTTATATCCATCAAGAGATTGGACAGGTGTTGGACCCCAAACATCATAGTAGATAAGTTAAGCGGTGCCGGTGCTACGTAGGGAGGACTCGGAGAAAGGTGAACGATGGCTTTTATTACATAAAGACGAGTTACCGAACTCTAAACCAGAAACTTTATTAAACGAAAAAACCTAAGTGGCTAAGAACATTTTGAAGTACGGAAGTAGAAGGATGACAGGGCCGCTCATGCCAATAGGAAGTAAAAGTACCCCATGGATAGATCCCTCACCTGAAAACAAGAAGGAAAGAATTCAATGGATGCATTATTTGTGAGACAAAATTGAGAAACAATTATCAAGTTTTTTTCCTTAAGGATACACATAACACATCTGTCAAGGGAAAAGAGAGATCGGGAGAGCTAAGGGCAATTCTGCCAGTGTGTGTAATAGGAAGATTGTTTCCATTACCAATCAAAACTGTGTCAAAGCCACCATAAGAAGTGGAAGAGACGTGTTTTGAAGATCACCAGTGATAAGGAGTGGAAGAGGCGTGTTTTGAGCAGTAGAATCAACGAGCCATGTAAGCAATGAGGAAGGTGTAGCAGTTGTATGATGTGCCATGGGAGCATTGTTCTGATTCTGAAATTGAGGACAACTAGAGCTGTATGACCTCTTTGGGTAAATTGGCAGAATCCATTACAGCCACTACCTTTCTTACAAGGTTGACCAAGTGGAGAATAAAGTATTTATCATGTGAACAACTAAAGTATGGACTAGGTGGTGATTGAAAAGAAAACTGATTTGGATAAGAATGGCGAGTACTATATGAACGGGTGACAGAAGCATGATTATTGCGTGGTTGATTTTTTTTTTTTTTTTTATGTGGCTGATGATTGAAGGTAATTTTGGGAAAGCAGCTTTAAGAGGCATGAGTCGAAATAGTTCATGAGTCTTGCTCTATATCAGGTTTCATAGTACTCTCAAAATCAACAACCTTATCATAAAGTTCATTAAATGTTATAAGTAATGTTATGTGTCTCGAGAGCCTTTAGTGCCCTAGTAATCTCCTTAAATTCAAGTTCAACACTAGTAATCATATGAACTACTTTGTTTTCTTCTTTTGTAGGAGCATCCATGAGAGCTAGTTCATCGGTGATGCTTTTAACAATAGCAATTTCGAGTGCATCAAGCTCTTTCACGGTAATTAATTCCAATCTTATTGTCTGGCCAAAATTTTGGTATCAACAATGGGTAAGAAACTTTTTCCCTATTTCTTTTGCTTATTGGGCATTTTTCAAATTTAGCAATACTTTTTTTGTGAAGTAATCAAGTATATAAATTATGGCTTCTAGTGTCATGGCAAAATATAATGGGAGCAAATATATAACGGGAAATTTACAAAAATAGCCAAATTTTTTTTTTTACTTTTCAAAATTAACCTCTCAAATTTTTTTCTATCATAATTAACCAAAGACTTAAATGTTTGACGAAATTGCCCTCATTATTTTCTTCAAATTTTCAAATCATGTCATTCTCACAACTCGAAACGGGAACTAAGTTAAACACATTTCAACACAATTAACACCCAAAAAAATCTCAACACTCTCAATAAATTTCAACACTCCCAACAAAAGAGAAATATAAAATCATCAATTGAAGAGTATATTAAATGTTAGTTTATGTGCTTACACAATATGGATTTTTAATATTTTAAGGCTAGTGTTTAAGTTGAAAATTAATATAGATTTTGTTGTAAATGCTGTTATTTTTTTAATAAAGTAATATAATTTGTTAAAGTACACCTATTTGAGTTGAGAAATAAAAAAAAACGTTGAAAACAGTAAAAACTTGAATGAGAATTGAAACCCAGATTATGGGCGACTAGCGCCTGTCGCACATAAATATGAACCCGTCTCACATGCTGTATTTTTGTGAGACAAGAATTGAGTCTGTCGCACAAAAATACAGCATGTGCGACGGATTCATATTTATGTGCGACATGTGCCAGTCGCCCAGCCTGTCGCACAAAATTGAACCTTTCGTACAAAAATACAGCATATGTGCGATAGGTACATTTTTTGAAATGATAATTTTGGTTACATGTGTTCATTTTTTGCGTATAATATACCATTTTAAAGCTTGTGACGAGACGAATAAAACTCATAACGTTTTTACCGATCTCGCCTATAGTTAAATAGAAAATTTACCTCAATTTAAGTGTGACAGGTACTTGTTATAACTGTTTGTGCGACATCCATGTAAAATGTATGGTATATTCACTTTATCATGTTTTGTAGTGTGTAACCACATTTGATTTTTTTAAATATTTTTTAGGTTTAATGGATTTAGTTTTACTTCAATTGTGTTACAACGGTTGGTGGGAGACGTTGGCGGATAGGCATATGGAGCACGTGAATGGCAATAATACAGCTTTTCTGGTTCAGAAAGATTGTTCATTTGATTAATTTGTAGCAAGAGTTCATGATGTTTTACAAATAGATCGTAATGAATGAAATATCACGATGAAGACAACTTTGAGGTCTAATAATATAATGTATCGTATATGTTCACTACCTATGAACATATTTAATGACGAAATGATCAAGGTTGTGTTACATATGGCTTCTGATGTGGTCAATTACGGATGCATCCCTATATTTGTTACCTCATCTCCTCCAGTTCAGAACGAAGATGGTGAGCCACTTGTTGAAACTGAAACTTCTTCTAGAGCAAACGTCTCTAGTCCCGATATTGAAGAAGAGGTATTACCATAAACACTGTCCTTATAGCAATGTTACTCTCCACTCCATGACAACAATAACACCATTAATGACAATGGCATAACAGTAACATATGTTGAAGAAGAGGAGTTACCAATAGCAATGCTGTCAGAGCAACGTTACTCTCCATTCTACAACAATGATTTCCGCAACAATGATAATCCTATTGATGACATTGGCAACACAAAAGTAAATAATGTTTGTAAAGAACTATATAATAATACAACAGATAATCATTTTAATAGTTCAGATCATGATGGGGGTGTCGGTCCTTCCAATATTCCTACTAATGATGAAGATGAGGATTAGAACGATATTTACACTAATAACAAAGACAGCGGACCCATTCATTCAATGACCCGTTCGAGAAGAAGGACAACAGTTGACCACCTCGCAAGTCTTGCTCCAGTTTTGCCTTCGAACTTGGTTACTCCAAATATGGTTAGAAATTATAATTATGATGATATTGGTGTGGGAAATTTGTTTGCTGAGAATAATGAATTAATACTAGAACTGCACAAAGTTGCCTTGAAGGGTAAGTTTGATTTCAGGATTACACGTTCCACAATGATACGCTTTGAGGCCCAGTGTTCTTCGAAATCATATAAATGGTGTATCCGCACAACAAGAGCTTCGAATGAGCAGAATGTTCCTTGGTTAGTGAGAAGAGTTGACAATGTACACAGTTGTTGTAATGAAGTGTTGGTCGATGGTGTTCGTCAAGTCAGGAGTCGAGTTGTTAGTTATATTATCACAGACAAGTTTATCCAAGAAAAATAGATATACACTCCGAATGACATCAGAGTAGATATACAACAGGAATACAGTGTCCAGTTATCATAGCAGCAGGCGTATCGGGCAAAGGAAGTAAGTCTTCAAATAATACGAGAGAATCCTGCAAAGTCGTACAACTTACTTCCTAAGTACTCTTACGTTTTGACTAAAGCAAACGAAGGTACTATTACTCGCCTCGAATGGGATGGAAATGATAATTTCCTATACTACTTTGTATCACTTTGATCTTCTATCAAGGGTTTCATACAGTGCATCAGGCCAGTGATTGCTGTAGATGGTACTCATCTGAAGAGGCTATATCGTAGAAGTATGTTTGTGGCAACATGCTTAGATAGAAACAATCAACTGTATCCATTAGCCATTGGAGTCATGGATTCCGAAAATAATGATGCTTGGGAATGATTTATGATGAAATTACATGGAGTGATTAGCGATAAATCAGAGTTAGTGTTGATATCTGATTGATGCACTACCATTAAGAGAGTTGTTTTGAAAGTGTTTCGCACTACTGGCCATGGAGTTTGCTTTTACCATATGAAAGGTAATATAAAGTCAAAATTCAAGATGTCCAAAGCTGTATGGGATGAATTTGAGCTTGCTTTTATAAACGCAGCAAAAACGTATGGACATAAAGAATTTAAAAAATAACTTAAGGGGTTGTGGCAGCTTCACGCGAGTGGGGCTGACTATTTAGAGAATAATGTGGGCATATGTAATTGGGCAAGGTCTGAGTTTGACGGTCGAAGGTACAATATTCTTACCACTAACATTGCAGAGAGCGTGAATTCTTTCATAAGAGAACCTCGAAAATTTCTGATTACTCATCTTATTGATCATTTTAGAAAAATACTGTAGCAATGGTTTTATGATAGAACAATTGTGGTTGAATCGATGGTACTCGTCTAACAACATAGGCAGATGAAATAGTCTCTGACAGGAGAACTGTGACCGAAAGAATGATTATTCGTTCTGTGTCTCAGTTTCGATTTCATGTTTTGTGTGGTGGCATTAAAAAGGGGATAGTTGTCATAGGTGACAAGACTTGCTCCTGTAGAGTATTCCAACTTGATCAGCTTGTTTGTGCACATGCAATTGCTACTTGCCTAACCGTACGAGTGGATTATATCAGTCTTTGTTCTGATTTTTACACCAAGGATTCATTAGTGACGGCTTATGCACAACCAGTCGAGCCAGTTGGTGACATGACAGATTGGGAGATTCTTGAGGAAATTAAAGCAATAAGAGTTAACCTACCAATTGAAGCACCACCATCTGGTCGTCGTCCTGAGCTCAGAATACCCTTTATTGGTGAGGATGTAAACAAGGGAACTGTATATTAGTCTTTGTTCTGATTTTTACACCAATGATTCATTAGTGATGGCTTATGCACAACCAGTCGAGCCAGTTGGTGACATGACAGATTGGGAGATTTCAGAGGAAATCTAAGCAATAAGAGCTAACCCACCAATTGAAGCACCATCATCTGGTCGTCGTCCTGAGCTCAGAATGCCCTCTATTGGTGAGGATGTAAACAGGAAAATTGTAAGATATGGGCAGTGCAATGAAGCGGGGCATAATCGCAAGAAATGTAAGAATCACATTGCGTCGAATCGAAACTAATTGTATCATGATAAATACTTATGTGTTTTGAGCATTTATTTTTTATTTATTGTAAAATTATATCTAATGAGGCATTTAGTCTCAATTATATTATTTTAATTGTCTCTACAAAAGAAAAATTCCACATGCATCAATATTCAAATGAGTACAATGGCCTAAAGTGCAATATCACCATTAAATATGTTGACAGCAATCTTTTTCCTGAAGTACTGTCTATGGCTACCACTAAAATCAAGTCTGAGCCCGAACATTAAATATATTGTAAACACCAACAAAAAAAACTCTGCAATTCCTAATTCCAGCCTTTTGTTGTGGCGCATTTTTTACTACTTTCACCTTCCAAGGGTTGGCACTCCATAACTCCTATCGGATATCGTAGAATCCAACATCTTCTAGTTATCGAGGGAAAACAACTTGAAATAGCTTGAAGTTGTGCTTATACGTTTTATCGTCCTGAGATTCTGTCAATGAGTCATAAATCTACATATTATTCTTACGAATGTCCACTCGGGCTACTATCCAGTGATTGCCACCCAGATTCACATGAATAAATACCTAAGTACACAAATCAACATAAACTAAAAATTTTAGAAAATTACTAACAAAATTAGATAACATTAATATTATATAATAATTCTTACCATATCGACGTCTGTGAACCATTTGGACATGATGTCCGACCACCCTTCAATATAGCTATTGAAGTTGTAGCTATATTGTAATAAGTTCACATCACAATCACCGTCGTTCCATAATTGCTTCAAGAACACCTAGTACATATTTATTACGTGGAATCAAAGTTCAAATTAAGGGCTGAAGGCATTAAGAGATATAACATTGTAATCAATTATTGTAAGCTTTTTGAACTCATTACTCAAAAAAAGAAATCCATGTGTGTGACACGTTAAGGTAAGACATTTGGGTATTGTCTTTACTTTATACTAATTAACCAAAAGTACTCATGGATATATTGTAAAAAAAAAAACAATTGTTAATAATAAAAGACAGTACAAAGTACTTGAAAAAATAAAACACAACATTACTTACCTCATCCCCTAGTCATCCAAGTGAAGCATGACACAACAATATTTGAAAAAATTCATATGACTGTTAAATTGTGCGATCCACTATGATTTCACCGACAAGCCACTGATCGAATTCATGAAATTGTGTTGGATCCTCTAGTCCTCTAAATGGATTTATATCCACACTCGTTCTTTCGTCAATCTCATAGTCAATTATTTCAATTGTAGGTAGAGGATTCACATTCCTCCCTCTCTTGAAAGGCAGAATCATGTACGGACTATTAACCATATATGACGGCTGATATTAAGGTTCGAACTAACTTATGCACGATGGTGCCTTCTTGAAAATTTTGGCACTACCACCACTTAGGTCCACGTAAAAGCTGTACAATGTCAAAGGACTGTGATCATTATGATCACTAATATCAGTATGAACTCCACGGTCATCTGGGGCCTGTCAAATAGTAAATATAAACATATGAAAATCCTGTCGAATTAGAAGGTAAAGAATAACAAGATACAATGCTATAAAGTTGCTCATTGTATACGAGCATCCAATCGGGGAATCGTCATTCGACCACTTGGATGTACCCTCACTGTTTCAACCAAAAAGTCCGATGACGAGTTTTCTAAACTCCTTTTGTTCTTTGCACTCTGCCTCAAATGTGGACTTTAGCTAAAAAATGTTACGATCAATCATGTTCATCCGTCTAATGAAATAGTCGTTACAGAACTTTGTCCTTGACTGTTATCAACAAACACAAATACAACGAGAATGTGTTAAAAACATATATTAATTTGTATACAAGAAATGAAAATGATTGTTGATGAGGATGTTACCTCCGACTTTTGTGGGTTATCGGAGTCATGTGATCGATCATCACTATCAACTGTAGTAGGATCGCCCTCGTCACTGTCAGCTGCAGCAGGATCGCCCTCGAGTGGGTTTTGCTGCTCATATGTTCCACTCATGTACTCTTTAAGCTCTTGTACTTCCCCTGGAATAGACTACGCATTAATTGTATATTCATATTGCAAAGAATAGATAAAAAAATAAATAATAATTGGTAACCGTATTGAGCTTCAATGATGTTTTAAATTAAGTACTCAAGGATACCTACGTTAAGAACCCATCTTAGGACATATGGCACACTATCATCCACAGTCTTCCAATAATTTTTTGCCTTCTCCTTTGTACTTGGTTCAATGATTTGTATAACATTCCCTTATCGTAGAGTTGACAAAATTTTATGTTCGAATAATGATATAATACTTAATAATATTAACGGTTTTTTTATGCATATAATACGTACAATACGAGTGTTGTCACTAAGATATGAATGTACGATCCCATAACTTATTTTCGACAAAGAAAATACCTTCTATTTTAATATGCGGGGAATCTTCTTCCTTGTCTTCACAACCCACTCTGATGGCAACCTCTCAATAACTTCAAAAAGCCAAGCCTACAATAAACAAAATCACAAAGTTAAAGAAAATTACTTCGTGAATACATAAGTACACATACGAACTTAACGTTTTTTTCCTACCCACCTGAACTCCATGACTAAAGCCGTAGATATTGTATTTCTTAATATTATGTGAAGGATCTTTGTTGCACTGATCCTTAAATTTCTCAACCTTTTAGTTCAATGCATTATCAATATTGTTGTACACCGTTTCCCATGATATAAGACCCCATGGAAGACTTCGAAAGTGATCAACATTATCAACGTAATTCATCAATTGAAAATCAACTTGACTGTTATCCTTTCTACCATTTAGTACCCTATCGGCAAAGTAATACAATGCGATTTTCAAGGCATCAACGTCGTCCATGACATCAAAGTTCAAATTGGCAAAAGCAATATCCAATTGTTTCAGTTTCAAGTCTTTAAACTGACCATCAAAATACTGATGGAGTAACCTATGATGCACTGGTGGATTTTTTGGTATGATGTTTTCACCACCAGCGAACCCCGTAACTAAACACCACTCCCCAATCAATAAGCGTGTTAAATGCTCTCCTATTTGAAACCACAACTGATTCTCATCGGTTTCATTATGTGCCACTTGTCTAAGCAATAAATTGTGGATTATAACACCACTGAATACATAACTCTCCAAATTCATAAAGTGCCCGAAAATATCATTCTTGAATAACGATAATTGTTTTTTCGTTAATTTACTCCGGATAGCTTTGATGACTCTTTTAAATTTTGATGTCTCTGTAATATGGCTTAGAAAATGATTATCAAATCCTAACTTCATTATGCCTGGATCCTTCCTCGGGCCAGGCCGATTACGCTTTGCCAAACTCTTTTTTGCTATGTGTTTATAACAAAATGAAATTTCAATCAATTATTAAAATTCATAACTTTATTATAATAAAAAAATGTAATAAAATTTATTAACACAAATTGCGCAACGAATACATGATCACACAATCTCTGTGTTTTGGTGTGACTAACAGTCCATCGCACGAAAACATAAAGAGCACGATGCTCCCATAGCACGTAATTATGTGCAACGACAAAAACAATTATATGCATAGGTGCTGTATTTTTATGCGACAAGGACTCGTCTCCCAAACTTTTGTGCTACAAGCAGCCTGTCGCACAAAATTTCAGAGATCGCGGTGCTCCCATCGCACGTAATTCTGTGCGACGGCCAAAAAAATTACATGCATAGGTGCTGTGTTTTTGTGCGACGGGGACACGTCTCCCAAAATTTTGTGCGACGAACAGCCCGTCGCACAAAAATACAGTCGGACAGCCTAGGTTGTTGCGCGCGCAAGACTCGCGCGCATGAGACTGGGGCGACAGTCCCAGCCTCCCTCTCACCAAAATCCATTCTCTTCTTCGACAACCCTCCACCAAAACAACATCAAACAACAACAACAACCACCAAAACAACATCAAGCAACAACAACCACCACCAAAACAGCATCAAACAACAACAACACACAACCACAACACAATAAAACGCAACACAAGAACAAGATAAAGCATTTATTTCAAATTTCTAACCTAGGGTTTTTGAAGTTCAATGTTTGATTTTTAGATCTCTTCACTGCTATTGGACTTGATTTTGGTGGAATTGATGTTGTTGGACGTGAGCCCTAGAGATTGGCCGCCAATGATTGACGTCGTCGTTCTTCTTTGGTGCTAGCAATTGGTGAGAATTTTGTTGGGAGAAGTGCTTCCGTTTTGAAAAAATTTAGGTGAGAATGACAAGGGTAGTATGGTTCAAAATGATGTTGTTTGGCTAATTTTGATAGGAAAAAAGTTGTGTTGTTATTTGTGTAATTTACAAAAGTTTTATGGTTATTATTATAAATTTCCCATATATAACATGTTGTTTCCCAAAGATATTTTGCTACTATTGCCTGCCCTAATTAGAAATTCTGTGCTGTTTGATTAACATGGCTGTTTATTGTAAGACTTTGTGTGGTTTTCTAATTAATGCTCCATAGCCTCATTTAGGTACTGGGATTAAAGCTCTATCGAGTCATGTCAGCATTTGTTTCTTGTGTTACTTTAATTTTTGATTTTGGTGGCTTTGAGTCAGACTCACGCGCACGCCCACACACAAGACATTGTGTTAGTAATCCTGCAATGAACTTCAATTTTTTTTTTGAGAAATTAATTCTAAATATGTGAAGGTTTCTTATAATTTTTTATTTATGATGTGAGGATTTACTTCATTTTGAGCGAAACAAAATTGTGAGAGCTTATATGATGAAAGGGCAAAAGATGAAGGTTTCTTATACAACGAAAGCGCGCATCCACACACGATGATTTCCTTATCTCAATGGTTCTCAATGTGCTTTTCATTATCTTTTTATGACACTAGTTCCATGTATGTTTGAATTTAATTATGTTTATTCATTCAATTGTTTATCTTTTGTATGAGTGACTTTATTTTAATTAGCATTATTTAGGACAAGGCATGATTCTTTTTATTTATCTATTTTTAATGATTTTTTTATTTATTTAGTTTTTTAAAATAAAATGTAAAAGGTTATCGTATACTATATTTTTATAAAAGCAAGTATTTTTGTTAAACTTAAACTCTTCCTATCACGATTAAAACTCTTTAACCTAATAACCGTATAAAAGCAAAGAATTTAAACTCTTCCTATCACGATTAAAACTCTTTAACCTAATAACCGTATAAAAGCAAAGAATTTTAGGATTTTCTTTTATGCACGTTTGAAAAGATTTCTAAGATAATTATCCTTCTCTAATCTTATGTGTTTGATGATGATGAATGCATGCATTATTCTTTTTATCACGAATGACTGGCTAGGTATGAGTACTGTGATTTGATTATTTTTTTTCTTTTATTTTTTATTTAATTTCTGCATGAAAGTTCCCATAAAATTAAACTAGACATCCTAGGTTTCCAATGATGTATTTTATGCAAAGAGATTCCAAGTAACCAATTTGCTGTGAATTTTCGAAGTTGGAACAATGGCGCTGGAAAATTCTAATTTTCAGCAACATGTCTGACTTCGCTGATTTTTCTGACTATTCAAATGCTCTCTGAAAATTATGTCAATTTTTCTTTTAATTCTCGTTATGTCTACTTACAGTATGTTTAATTTCATAATTTTTAGTTGAGTATAAAAATTATTAAAAATAATTATGTTGGGCTGCTGCAGTTCTGGAAATTGCTTTCCAGAATTATGATGGCTAATGATAAAATTATTTTAGATTGTTAAAATACTTTAGAATGACCTATAAAATAATATTGATATGATATTATGAATCCTCTATGATTTAAAGTTTATTGGACTAATTTTCATTGAGTGAGCATTAAGTTATGAATTTTTGAAGTACAAAATATAAACCTGAATGTTTATGGACAGGTTTACTGGTCTCTTAATATAAATTCATTGAAAATAGTTTTACATCTTCAAAAATTCTATAAATTTGATATATTGTTTCTTGATGTTTCTACTATTGTAAAATTAAGTGGTCTTATTTTTATGAGTTCTATTAAATATTTTACAAATTTTCTAATTCAACCGCCTCTATTTTTATTACTGTTGGACAGTGTGGTCATGTGCATGCAAAATTCTTTTTGCATTATGTTTATGACATTTATTCCTTTTTTTGAAGTTTTATATGAAATGTTGCGCATATTTATGGTTTCTCTTTTTTGATTTTCTGCACATGTTTACGGTTTCTCTTTTTTGATTTTACAATTTTCTGACATATGATTAGCTTGGTAAAAATCAACTCATATAGGATGATTAGGTTTAGACTAGCTTTAATGGTTTAATGCTTATAACTAGGCTTGATTTTGTTGGAATTATATTAAGGTCAACATAAGTAGTAATATTGATGAGGATGTGTCTTGATGTTTTAGGATAAGATTGAGCTCAAGGTTAAGGTTACTGTTTTTTATTGTTGAGGATCGAGGTAACTAAATTTATGCATAGTAAACGTATTTTACTATTAAAATACTAATTCGAGTTATGTATTATGTTGAATAAAGAGTATATGAAACTGATTTGTTTTAGTCTATTACAATATTTTGTTAAGTAATATCATTCTTTAAAATTATTTATAACAAAACCTTATTTATTAAAAACTTGTGTCATAAATTGTTTTGAAAATGAAAAATTTTATTAAATTGTTTTAAATCAAATACTTTAAAATAATTATCAATTATTTAAATGTAATTTACGAAAGCTTACAAATGATTAAAAGATCAAGGACGATTTTAAATGTTTTGGCTCATTATCCGTAGTGGTGTTATGTTATGTTATGGAAAGTTAGCCGGATTATGTGCACATACGATGTAAATGTTAATGATTCCCACGGGGTACAGTACCTTGAATGATATTATATGGCAAGGTCATCGGGTCTACAAGTGATACTATGTGGCATGAGCTAATTATGTTTTATGTGTTTTCAAATGTTATTGTTACGTTTAAAGGATTTAAATGACTTTATGATACTTTGATTTATTTTTTTGAAATGATGATTTACAAATGTAAATTCCCTTATTATTATTATGCATATTTAAGGTATTTTATTAAATTATATTTAACAGTTTTTTTTAATATTGTGCATGAGTTTACTTACTAAGTTGACAGCTCACCTTTCGTTATCACATTTTTGCAGATAAAGTTAGATGATTTGGGCTTATAGTCTTAGGGGGTAGAACAAGAGCTCGGTTTATTTTGGAGATTTATGTTACATTAATAATCTATGAACAATTTAATTTTCTGGAGAATTTGTTATTTCATTATTTATTATCTTTTTGGAGGTTTAACACATTTATTGTTGGATATTAATTTGATGATTTAAAAATCGTGATTGATGAAATGCAGTTTTACTCTAATTTCATTTTAGTACTTTGTTAGTGAAATTAGGGTGTTGCACTTTTACTGTGAGGAGGCTCTCTCTTGTGTTAATTTGTATTTATTTGAAAATTTATACAGCGCAGCTGCTGCAAAAACTATGCATAAAACAGCTGTTGGCAAGTGTGAGAAATGATTATACTGAAGAACCATCAATTTAGATATCCCGTATAGTAGAATATAATGCTAGATTGCATTGTGTCTGCTTTTATTTTGGCTATCCAGTGAATGCTGCCTGCTGTATCGCAAGGATTTTTAGTTTTCTTTTTGTTTTTTCGTCTTTTCCCAGCTTGCAGTAATTGATTATTGCTGTCTCTGCAAGTTATTTCACTTTTTAAGTTGTAAAACGGTGGGAATGCTGAGCGTGTGGATTGTCTGTGTCCTGAGGGATGGAATTTTTTGGATTATATACAAATAGAATTTACGAGAATATGAATTTCTATTATACAGCTGAGAAGCTCACTCTTGTATGAGTTAGATGATTTTTATCTTTTTTTGTTTAAAATCTGAATAAACATAAATTAATTAAAATTTTAAATAGAACTAAATATATGAATTTGAATGATATATTTGATTTTTTTCTAAATTACTAAAAACAAACATTGAATTGATATTTTTTAATTTAAAAAATCTTAAAACTAATAATTTTACATTTATGTTCGACAAATTATAAAAGAAAACAAATAATAAATAGCTCAATGAACTTAAATAATATAATATATTATCATAATAGAAATCACGCTCAATTAAATGCAACTTGTTATATTCTAAATTAGTATATATTAATAAATTTTATAGTAGTTTATAATATTTTTATATGAAAAATATTCATAAAAAATGACAAAGATAGATAATTCTAATTTCAAGAAAATGAAATAATAATAATAATAATAATAATAATAATAATAATAATAATAATAATAATAATGGTCTACCACTATATTATCATAATTTATAGAAATGGGTAATAATGTTAATTATTAAATTTTATTTATGTAAGGATGAAAATTAATTAATTAGATGTGGATATTTTGAGAATATCTTTTAATGATATCATTCAAACTTTTTACATTAAGCAAAAAGTTACAAAAAAATTGGTTTAATAACTTAATAACTAAAAAATAAATTTGAGGCGGCATTTGCTTTTTTGTTTTAAATCTGAATAGGTCTGAATTAATTTGAATTCTGAATAGAACCAAATGTTTGAATCTAAATGATATGTTTGTATTTTTTCCTGAGTAGCTAAAACAAATATTAAGTTATTTTTTTAACTAAAAAAATCTGAAAGCTAATAATTTTATATTTATGCCCTTATAAATTATAAATTTTAAATAAATAATAAACATCTCAAGGAATATAAATAAGATAATAAATAACATAACATAAATCATATTCAATTGAATGCAACTCTTTAATATTCCATATTATATACATGTTAATCAATTTTATTTTATTTTATAATGTTTTTATATGAAAAATATGCTTAAAATTTTATGAAGATAAATAATGCTAATTTGAAAAAAATAAAAAGATAAAGTAATAGTAGTCTACCACTATATATTATCACAAGTTATAAATAGATGGGTAATAATGCTAATTATTAAATTTTATTAGGTAAGGATGAAAATGAATTAAGTAGATAGAGATATTTAGAGAATATTTTTTAACAATATCATTTAAATTTTTTAGATTAAGCAAAAATCTAAAAATAGTAGCTTAATAATTGAAGAACTTAATAGCTAAAAATTTTCATTAAGTTGAAAAAAACAAATAGATTTAATGACTTAACTGATTGAAATTAAGTCAATTAACAGTTCCTAAGTTGAAGAGAAATGAGCTTAAAGACTTAACTGATTGAAATTAAGTTGGTGTTTGTGTTTTTTCCTAAAATCTAAATATGCCTGAATTAGTCTGAATTTTAAATATAACTAAATGTCTGAATTTGAATTATATGTTTATTTTTGTCTAAATTGCTAAAAATAAATATTAGGTTTTTTTTAACTTAAAAAATTTGAACACTAGTTTTTTTACATTTGTGCACTTATAAATTATAATTATTAAACAAATAACACTAGTTTTTTTACATTTGTGCACTTAAAATTTTGAAATTACATTTATGCTCAAAAGATGCTCCTTGGTTAGGATTTGGCCGCTGCTTTTAACTCTAAAGGGGTGAAAAAGCTTTAGAATTTATATGTTAATCAATGGCAACATTAGTAATAAAAAGTTGGATGAAGAAAGTTGGGTTTGCTAAAGTCCCAAATTTCTAGAATGGCATGAATGTTTCTATGAAGAGTAGGCCGTGGCTACAATGCCACCTAATGGTGTCGAGCCCTTTATAAAGAGTAGGGTGTGGCCACAATGTCACGTTATGGTGCCGGGCCCTGAAAAAGAGAGCCCGTCTGTCTTTGCTGCCGAATGGCAATTACAGAAGAAACTAGTTGCACCTTTCTTTTCTTTTTAAATTAAAAAAATTAAACTAAAATAATATATTAATTTAGAAATTTTGAAAAAAAATAATATTAATAGTAAGAAATAAAATAATAAATAGAAAATTAAAGAAAGATGTAATGTTATCATAATCAAGAGAAAAAAATTTATATAATAAAATAGAAATATTTGTTTCATATATTATATATGATGTCTCATATTTAACATCAAAATTTTCATGTATTTTGTTATTTGTCTCAATTTTATTATTCTAAATACTCCACAAAATTTTTTCCCACCTGTTTCACTTTCAATGTTCGTGTTTTATTTTTTACCTCAATTGTTACATGATTCATGTGAACTATTGCATGTTGATGTGGTTCTCATCTTTAACCTTAGTCGTTGCATGTTTGATCTCAAGTATTGCATGTTTTATGTGATCTTTTTGCATGTAAATTTCATGTTGTATGTTTGACCTCTCTTGTATTGTTGAATGTCTTGAATAAAGTCAAAACACAAAAATTTGTGCACCCACTTCATGTTCAACATCCGTGTTGCATGTTTGACCTCACTTGTTGCATGTTGACGTGGTTCTCATGTTTAACCCCAGTTATTGCATGTTTACCTTAGCTATTGTATGTTTGACGTGAATTATTGCATGTTTATGTCATACTCATGTTTAGCCCTTTAATATATGCACAAATATTTTTTTGTTGAACAAATTATCTCTTGCCTTAATATTAAACTATATATATTATAAATTAGATATAATGTAAACTTCCGTCCATTAAAAAAAGACCAAAAACAAATATATATAATAATACTTAATCAGTAGAAAGTTTAGATATACACATATATTTACAAAAATATATTGATGTGAGTAAACCAAAATCAAATGCACTAACTAAGTGCATCTTGCTAATGTGGAGTTGATCTTGCTAATATAAAGCAAATGAGTATAGTTGAATTTTAATTTCATGTTCATATATCCTATTGAATGCAAATGGACACCTATGTAATTCTAATGACATAAAAAAATATTTAAAAAAAAAATTGAAGTTCTGCATAAAAGCATGATTATCAAACAAAACAGCAAGCACATAGACAATATTTTGATTTGAAAAAGTCATATTATTTCAAGAATAAAGAAGGTATTTCTATGAAGAAATAACAAAATATAAAAAAAATAATTGCATGGCTAGATATTGAAAGGCATACTAGTTATAGCTAAAATATCTATTAACCCATAAAGGTTTCTCACCCTAAATGTGGATGCGACAAGAATGCTACATTATTTATACCTCTCTGCCATAGCAATACACATCAAGTATAGAAATTTACTATAAAACTTACCTGTCATCGTAACTGTCATTTTGCTTTATAGTAACACTTGATATCATGTAAGACCTCAATTAATGAGGACATTCATATTTCAAATTAAAAATAATGATAATAATAACGAGACAAGATCTTGATATAGTCACGTTATAATAATAAGATTAAAAGAAAATGACTAATAAGAAAAGTTCCTATAATTTGAGTACCTTCCACATCTTTATTGGGTGGCTGTGATGGTGAGCGCAGTGGTGGTAAAGAGCCTTTACTGGCTGTCAAGAAGAGCCCACTAGCCATCTAGGAGCTACTGCTGCTGATCATAAAGGCGTCGCTATTTGACAAAGAGTTGTTGTTGCTCTTTAATGACGTGTTGCTGAAATGCCTCAAACTGAACTGGAGGTGGTTTTACATCTCGAACATATTAGGAACTTCACCAAACAACGAATGAGCTGGATCTTCAAGAGCTTCTAAAGTAGGATGTGCACTCGATGCTGCACTGTGCCATGTATATCTAGAAATTGATCTAAAGGAAACACATCATTCAGCATGCGATAGTCGATCAGAGCCATCAAAGCAGACCTATTCTTAGCCGCAGGATCGCCAACCCAACCATCATTCTACTATATAAAACCCAAGCTAGCGATAGAGTCATCCTCCAATTCCCGAGGCTCAATAAATGTTGGCTCATTAATGGGGATTCAAAAATATTTGAGGATTCAAGTAATGATACTGCCAAAGGGCAAAGTTCTACTCCCTACCCCTATAGTGCCAAGGATATGTTGAAGAATAACATAACCAAAATTAACCTTCTTTCCTTCTAGAATGCTATCTAAGAAGGCTACGTCTAACCAAGTTACTTTATCAGCATGTCCCTATAAATGGTTAGTAACATGCTGAAATACATTATAAAGGATTCGGACTTAGAGATGTAGGGCTTGTGATTTTATTATGCCATTACAATCATCATCTGAAAAAGTCAGACTGCCTACAAATATTCCTTACAATATCTTTTTGTGAGTACCATATAAAATCAAGTTTATGCCTAGATTTATATACATGATACCTAGTATCTCTAGTGCCTAATATATTATTCAAGTGCGTTATATCAAATTCCATGAGAATTATGAAGACATTAGTGATTACTCGATTTTCTTTAACAGCCAATAGATCCATATTCGAGTAAACACCCTCACAAGATTCGAATTACATTATTCCTAATAGTCAATGTATTGGTCCAATCCATATTCTCTAGCAAGGTCTTCAAATTTCTTCTACAAATAGCTAGGTTCTCCAAATGATGTAAATCCACAAAGTAAGATATGAGTATAGACCTGGACACAAACCAGTCATTAAATTGTTTCCGTAACCTCGAAGTCCGAAAATGAGTAATAATGAATTTAAGGATGTTTGCATTTTTTTCCCATCGCCTCATAGCCAAATGCTTGCTTTTCTTACCACCCCTTGAGCTCTCTCCACTAGCCTGTGATATTTATGAAAAATTACCCAGAAGCCCTAAATCAATTTTGTAAATTTTAGTGTCAAATCAAAGATTTTCAACTGATTAGATTGAAAATTGAGGTGTTGTAAGGAAATGCATGGGTGAAATTTGTTCAACGAAAATTGAGGTGTTGTAAGGAAATGTATGGGTGAAATTTGTTCAACGAAGAGTGAAAGATGGGTCAATTTAATGGATTTTGCTTCTGCCAAACAAAGGTTTATCGTTTTGGTATTTCTTAAAACAGAGACAAAATCGCATGTTTATGATGAAAACCAAAGTTAAATCAATGAGAAACAATGGGGGGATATTACAAAAAGCAAGAAAATTGGTTGAAAGAAAAGTTTTTGTTGAGAGAGAGAGAATGGTTGCGTTCGTCGAGTTTAAAAAGACAGTGGTTGAGGAAGACAAATTGAGACTACATATAATCATGCAAATGCTTAACTACTTAATTCATCACTAAACCAAACTACTAACCAAAGGCTAACTACCTCAATTTTACAAACTAGTTCAAATGAAATGGTTATTCAGCTTATCTAATAAGAAAACGGATGGTTAACTGCATCCACTCTATAAACACATAGCCATGAAATGATAAGCGGGCAAATTTTCCATCAAATCAATTAGTTAATTGCTTTAACTTTAGAAATACCTAGCAATTAAATGGTTAGGCGACTAATGTGACATTAAATCAAGTGGTTAACCTCATCCACTCTAGAAACACAGAACCATGAAACAATCAATCGGCTAATTTTCTATCGAATCAACCAATTAGCTGCTTTAACTCCAAAGACATCCAATAATGAAATGGTTAGCTAGTTAATTTGACATTGAATCAAGTAGTAACCCGCATTATAATGTTAAAGGTAGTTTAAACAATACTCTTTGTCATGTAAAAGTATTGAAAGCCTCTTCGTGTCACCTTATTAGACAAATGTTTCATAAATCTTTTATCTCAACCGACCACAATTTAAGTGTAAGATACTTTCAACCCTATTCGTTTAATTGCATCTTATTGCTCATATGAGAAGGTAGATATAATCTTACAAAATGCGCTCACGCAACAGCGAGATGTAAGAAATTGGTCACGTTTATCCTCAATTTTTTGGCCTTTATCAATTTTTATACCACTGCTTTCAACAATGTCCAAAATCCTCCGGCATTGTCTGAAATTGACGCTTCTCTTCATTCATTAATTTGTTCCATTTTTTAGCAATCGTGGCCTACAAACTATTTTGAACCCTTGTTTTTTAGCCTCTTTGCTTCATATTTACTGTAACCAACCGTTAATGTTACTTGAAAAATACAAACAAAACTAATTGCTAACATAACAACTTAAAACTAATCAATTAATTCATACTTACAAAAAGTGTATCTGTCGTCTCTAACCAAATTCTGCACTTGGATCATCTTTAGTATCCATGTTGTAAATGAATTCTATTGTTTAAGTCTTGTAATAGACAACATGTAAACTGAATGTCAATTTAATCATTAACACAAGAAAAATTTTAAAGCAATAACAAATAACAGTATATACAGTAATGGTATGCAAAATACAAGGGAAATGACGATGAAAAGCAGGGGAACCAGCTTGCTGGATGGGTTTAAGTGGCTAACGGTTGGTCTTTACCATCCAAGAGGTTATCTACATCTACCAAGTAGTTAACCACTGAGATGGCAGAGACCAAGTGGTTATCCACTTAAACATATTTGGCAAGCTAGTTCCTGTGCTTTTCATCATCTTCTTCTTTTGTCTTGTCATTTTCTCTCTTTAAAACCCAAAACTTGCACCTCACTCTCATTACAACCCACCATTTTCTTATGCTTTTCTTCTCAATTTCATGTTTTTAGACCATTAATCATCTCTTCAATAATACTTTTTCATCATCTAAATATCATTTTTTTACTCAAAATTTATAAAATCCCTAATTATTTCACATGGCACAAATATTTTAATCTAAGGCATAAACCGCTAATTGCTTCACATAGCATGTTCATTAGTCAACGCAACAAACACAAGAGTGAACATTACATCTTGACCTAGTCTTTAACTCGAAAATGAAAGAAAACGAAAGGCATATGTGTTTAGTTGCTCTGGATGACAACAATTAGCTAATAGATTTGACTTGTTGTTTGTTGTGTGGGAGATGAGAGATTCAACTTTATGTGTTCACTAAAAAATTCTTAAAGAAAAATTAGTGATTTGAAAGAGAGATGGTGAGAGATGAGAGAGAAGGAAAGGATTTACGAGAGGGAAAACTATTTTAGCAATTGGTTTAATAAGTTACCCATTTTTTCTTTTCTTTTTTTTTCATTCAATCTCAACCGTTGGATTCATTTTACTTTAATCCAATAGTTACAAACCAACAACAGCATGGTGCCGGGCATTGAGGCCTGACATTGTAGCTTTTGCCATAAAGAGTAATGATGTTAAGTGAAAAGTACGATAAACAAGTAACATAAACATCATCCCACATGCCATTTTGATGCCTTTTTTAATAATAAAAAATGGTATTAAGCCACTAAGAATGCACCAACACGATAAAAAATGATAGCATTATGTTATAAATAGTATGATTTTGCTACCTTACATTTAATGTAAGGTACAGCCACTCATAAAATTGAATTTAGATCCCACGTAGAATTCACACCTTTAGAAAGGGTTGTACCTTACATTAAATGTAAGATAGCAGCTTTCTAAATAGTATTGTAAATTTGTGTGGTACAATGATACTGTAGCATGAATAATGTTTAGGGAAGAAATTGAATATCAATAATAAAGCGCCACGTGTCGATGAAGGGTGCCATTACTTTAAGTGATCATTATAGGCATTTAGGGTAATCGACCTACACCATAATCTTGGTACCCGAGGTACCTCACCTAACCATAATCTTAGTACCTAAGGTACTCGGCCTACACCAAGTAGACCACACTAGGGTGGAAATATCATAAAAATATCCATAAAGGGGACAAGAGATGAAAGGGGTACAAAATCTCAAAAAGGTCGATTGATTTTATGTCAAAACGAATGAATTAATGAGAAAATACTATGCTGCAAAAGGGGGGATAGTCGTCTATCACGCCAACAAATAGGCCAAAAGTTGTTGCTAGGATAGTGAGGACCACCTGCATTCTCCTACCATGCCCACAAATTTTCAGCAGCTATAGCAGAGGTATGCGGGACCACCCCATTGTGATAGACACACATATGCCCTTTAAACTTGCTCTCCAAGTATATTTTTGAAACGCCAAAGCCATCATATGTGTGGGGAATAAGAATATTCGTGACATGACAGCGAGAAATGCCAATAAAATGAAACCAAGTGGCACGGCAGCCAAGGTACTCCATAGATAATGCTTAGGTTTTTTATTATTATTCATTCATAATAGAGAAAACACACACATACATGAAAAGGCTGAGATTTCTTCTACTTCCAATCATTATTACAGAGAGTTTACAAGCTCTCTAACCTAAAATACCTCAACTCTGACTTAAGCATCAGAGTGTGGTCGCCGGCCACCTCCGGCTCCACCTCTAACCCCTTGCTTGTTGTTTTGCAGGTTCATAGTAGTTCAGTGAAGCTTTCTGAAGTCAGATTTCAGTCTCTCACTCACCCTACACTCCTTAAAAACTCAAAAACCACCCTCACACTTCTTCCGAACAACCGAGGCACCCTTTCCCCTCAAACCTAAAAACATATTTATTAT
Source organism: Luvunga scandens (assembly GCA_030449905.1). Classification (NCBI taxonomy): domain Eukaryota; kingdom Viridiplantae; phylum Streptophyta; class Magnoliopsida; order Sapindales; family Rutaceae; genus Luvunga; species Luvunga scandens. The sequence goes on along the minus strand of JASUUG010000193.1, from coordinate 105,749 downwards.
TCTTAGTTGGTTTCGTGGCCTTCACCCACACACCTGAAATTCGCTAAAAATAAATAGTAATCTCATGTCTATCTTGTAGCATTTTCTTTGTGTTCAAATTCATAAGCCCATGATCAATTTAATGCTGAGACTTAGTTAATTTTTAAAAGTAACAATATCATTGATAAATAATTAATTTATAGATAATGTTAAATATTTCAATATTTGAGTATCAATTTGAGTATTGAATTCATCACCCAATAAATGAGTGACAAAATGTTAGAAATCAAATTGAAACTTACATAATGGGATGTTTAAGATTATTGATTTTTTAAATTAGAAGATGTTTATTTATGGAGGAAAAAGATAATCATAAAGGTCAATTGTTAGGCAATTTCTTTTTTCTAATCTTATTTTCTTTGCAAAAATGATTGGAAACATTATCTAGAGATACAATAGGCACCACTTGCTATGCCTTTGCTATTACCAAACCCGTCTACAACCCGTAGCAACGAGTTTTTATTTTTTAAAAAATCCTTGCTCACGGCAGGTTTTAATAATTACCAAACTCATTTGCAACTCGCAACAACTCGCAACAAACTTTTTATGGGTTGTCATTTAATATCACAAATATTATAAAAATATTTTTAATAATACATAAAAAAAATTAAATTATATAATTTAGACTATAAATTTACAGCACTAGCAAAAAAAAAAATCACAAACAATATTCAATTCTAAATTTTATCAATGTAAATGAGAAACTAATATTTCAACATTAAATTAAATACATAAAATATATTAATTTAATGAAAAATATTTTATTATAGGTAAACCATTATCACTAATATCAATGTTTTGCTTTATCTTTTAATCAATATACAAGTATTATCAAAAATATTAAATAGCAAAATTTTGTACACTTATTGTTAACAATTAATTAAACAAATAAAAAACTACTTTTAGTAAGCAATCATTAAGTTCCAGTCATTAAAGTAAAACAAACAAAATCAATCAATTAAAGTAAAAAATCATTAATATTAAACTTGAAAATTATAAAATTTCTAATTATATATACACATACATACATAGATGCTGTAGTGAGATAAGTTAAATTTAGAAATTAAAATCTTTAACTTACATATATTTATGATTAAAATTTTTAATGTAATATTTATGATTAAAATAAAAAATATAAACAATTAAAATAAAGAATGTGAAGAATATTTTTTCTAATACTAAACCCATCCACAACCCATGGTGGGTTTTAATTTGAAATACCAAACCCGCTTGTAATTCATAAAATTACTCATAAAGGACAAGTTTAGCTAGATTTGCGGGTTGATAGATAATTTTTGCAATCATAAGATTATCCCTGCTTTCATATTAATAGATGAAAAATGACTAGCAGATAAATGACTAATGAATTAATTCGTTAGAAAAGATTTTAATTTACATATATTGTGCATTTCTTGACCACAAACTGTTCTTATAATAATCATTGTGGAACCTACAATGCAGCAAAAAGCTTTCTTCATTGCTTCATTGCTGCAGCAAGCTGCTTCTTTAGGTTGAGGACCTCAATTCCCTTTGATGCCAACCGATCCTTGAGTTTTGCCGATGCCTCCTCAAATTTCTTGTTCATAATATCGGAGTCATCCACTGCTTGTTTGTATCTAAAACGAAAGGCATCTAACTGCGCTTGTGTCCCTCGTAGCATCATTCGAAGCTTTGCCTGTTCCTTGTTATTGCTGACTTTGTCCTGATTAAAACTAGTAATAATAAGAAATACATGGGGATATTTATATTAAATTTTAATCTGAAAAGAAATTTAACTCAATATTCTGGCTGAAACCACAATTCATGGTCTGTCACCAATGGGGACGCCACCACATCTTTGGTAAGCCAAGATTGAGTCTTTAAGGTGAGGTGCTATAAGCATATACATAACTTTGTTCTACAGAAATTAAAATGAAACTAAATAAATAGCAGAATCAACAGAAGAATTAAAGGCTATCAGATTCATAGAAGATGGAGGATAAGATCACATTGCTACGATTAAACAGACGTATGTGGACTTACAATGTGCTCCTTGGCTTCCATGTTAGAAATTCTCATAGTCAGTTCCTCCACCCGAACTTTAGCTTCCGATAACTGCTCATAAACATCTCATAATAGAATCAGATGGACCTCAGATAAGTACCTAATACCAGAAAGGCTTTTTGATCAACTTACCTCATCATTGCAATTTTTCCTGAGATGTTCCACTTCAACTACATGCCTCTGCTGCTCTTCAATCTGAGTCATCAAACTATCCCTTTCCTTTGTCACAATGAGAAGTTGGTTTGTGATGTTCTGTCATTGAAAAGATACTTTCAATCAAACGTAAATGCCATGAAACTAAAAGAATTGACATTACTTCCTAGTGGCCAAACTAAAACTAGTTACTGATTCCCATATATTTTTGGTTCTTTCCTATAACTGTAATTTCTGCAACAGAGAATATAGATGCAAAAACCTTTAAGTCACTGGTCTTGTCAGATCCCTTGTCCAATTCCCCAATCTGAACAAGCAAATCTTCTCGTTCTTCGTTAAGAAAAGTTAGCTCCTTCTGAAGTCTTTCCGATTTCTCATGAGCACAGTGAAGCTCCAAAGAGGGCATCTCCATGTTTGACCTTAGCTCCTGAAGGAAAAATGATAATTACAATTCTAGTTTTAATATTCCTAAGTTAAACAGAAAAATTAGAACTGCAAACCAATAATACTTACTTCCTGAGATCGATAACTCTCAACTTCAGGTGCTTTTAAGTCATTTCTTAGTTGATCAATCTCTACACATTTATCCATACTGCAGTACAAGATAATACATAATTTGGGATGTTTACAAGTAAATATAAAAACTAGAACTACTATTAAAAGATTAAAATTCTGATAATAAAAGAAATTACAGACAATGCTTTTTAGACAATCACATCAAAGATCAGAATTTCTAAGGTTATAGAGGCATGCTGTATCTCTCTCTATATCACAACAATTTGTTGACTTGAGTGCTGAAATAAATGTTCATGAGATTCAAAGTAAAAGCATCAGGAATATCTGAGAGAAGGGGAATTAAGGAGATATTTAACATATATCTTCACTCAACCTTACAAAGTCCAAATATCAGAAATTGAAATGAAAAACATTTTTTTCTTTTCGGTTTAAAATGAAAAGAATGCCCTCCAAGCTTGATGTGCACAGCTAAATAACCAAAAAAATTTATAATGTCAAATCTTAGATTTTAAATGACATTAAAACAAGTTGGCAATTTTGCTAGAAATTTACCATTGTCTAGCTATAAAAGCAAGTTTCAACATGCACACTCAAATAAAGCGTTTCCTAGCCACAAACAATGCATGTAATCTAGGGTAGGATAGTGAAAAAGACCTTCGGCCTCATTAATTGCAATATCAATTTGCTTTCTACCATTAAAAATAAAAAAAGGTCATGGTAAACGACTGCATGGACATCTAACCTGTCACCACAAATCAATAAACATCTTGTGGAAATCAACCGATGATTGAGTGGCATGTGCTGAAATAAAAAGCTGGATGATGAATTCCTAATGAACTAATACGTAGCATTGACACTTTCAACCCTCTAAGTCCATATGAAAGGGGTTAATATTAACTATTCATCTATAAGTCATCAGGTACTATGCCGGTGTCATAGTAATAGGTATCTGGGCAGTCATACAATAAGAAATGGTTTATGACAAGATGAAATATTAAGTATGATATGGCTTTTCAGTTCTCTCGGAGAACTTGGAGTTTCTCCTTTCCGTTGTTTAATTTGCAATTGTGTTCCTCCTTTTCCCCACTTAAAAATGGATTCAGAAACGTCAAAATATGACTTCCATCATATCATGCTCTGTACTACTTATATATACCATTTAGACATATATTAGGCTTCCTGTAATTGCTAAGAAATCAAGTACACAACAGCATAACCGCAAATGAAAACAGAAAAACCTGCATTTTTTTTCCAATTTGGCTTCTTCCTCAGAAGATGCCAATCTGTCGTGCAGGTACTTGCACTCTTCTCTGCAGGATTCGAATTCATTCCTCACCTAACAAAATTTAACATTCTGCAATATCAGATTACGAGAGACAAGTGGAGGATCTTAAACATTTTTAACCGCAAACTAATTATGAAAAAAATCCACTGAATAAACAAGTATAATTAATCCTTTCAGCAAAATAATGGGGATATCCTTGCACAAAGAGTTTACCAAAAGTTGCCAAGAATTCAAAGCTTACTAATTTTGACTAATTGGGTGCTAATCTTGAACGTCTAAGAGCAAAAGAATATTCTCCTTGACGAGATATATTTTTAATAGCAGCGAACCACTCTAACAGGATTCATTGATTGTAAAAATAGACCCTAAAGAAGTTTGTTCTAAATAAGCAGGTCTGAACAGTTAATTTCTCCATGCATGCATATCTTTTTATCTTTAGTTCACAGTTTGTTTAAATCCAATATAAATGATGAAATATAATCTCTATAAACCCTGCAAAAAATAACTTTTTTATGGCCAAAAACAGATTCTGTTACAATGCAATAGCCTCATGGAAGATCGCAAACACATTATGACATAAAGATGAACCTTTCCAGGACATCTAAGTAAACATTTAGAATCTCTTAAGAAGTTTTGAATCATACCTTCAACATTCCTTCTAATAGCAATGCACACTCTGCATTGTATGATTTATCTTTCTCTTCTATGGCTTCAATAGAAGCTTTCTCCTTTGCTGACCATATTGCCTTTTCCTCCTCCATCTCCAAAAGGGAATCTGTCAGTTGCTACAGAAAAGTGAAAATGAAATTAGTAATGCTACACCAGTAAGATACATTATGAGAAAAGAGATGGAAACAAGTAAAACTGAAAATTAGGCTAACCATTGCCAACTCTTCCTTCTCTTCATGCAACATCTTAAGAGAGCATTGCATTTTCTGTTCATTGAGCTTAGATTCTTCAAACTTGAGTCTCTGAATAGATGGAAAAGTTAAATTGCCATAATAAATAATTCAAATAGGAAATGCAACAGTGAAATTTCTAACTTAAAAATAAAAATAAAATTGATACACAATAGATATTACAATAGCATATTTGGGAAAACACGTACCTATGTTTTACTGTATATTGATGCCTTAGATAGAAGATCTTGATAGTTGTCAATCCCTAATTGAAGGATTTGATTTAGTCTTTAATTTGTAGGGATTTGATTTAATCTCCTTTCCTGTTGCCCTCTACATGTATATATACTAACCTAGAATTGTATTGTTTGAAACATCAATAAAATCATTACAAATTTCTCCACATGGTATTAGAGCCTTGTTATGCTCCTTTGGGAATTTTTTTTTCAGCCTTCATCGCTAAATTCTTTTTCTAACATTTTTTTCTTTTTTGAGATTATTTTCAGGTTCCAACCATGTCTTGATTGTTGATGAACACAACCCTACTTAATTGAGTGACAACCGAAATAGTGACAGCATAAATACTCCATCAACAGGAGATTTGCAGAACATTCTAAAAAGCCACCTACTTGGTACTTGACCTGAATCATTGAATGGGAAAAATTATTTAAGGTAGTCTCGTTTGTTTGAATCTTGCTGAAAGGAAAGGGTAAAATTAGCCACCTACTTCGTATTTGACCCGAATCAAAGGATCCCAGATTCAATGCATGGCATGAAGCAAACTTTATAGTTATGTCTTGGCTGTGGAATTCAATGGTGCTAGAGATTAGTGACACATGTATGTTTCTTACCACTGCCAAGAAAATATGGGAAGCTATTGAAAAAACCTATTCCAAGGTGGGTGATACTGCTCAAATTTATGAGATCAAAACCAAGATTTTTGCAACTAAACAAAAGGGTTGTTCAGTTACTGAATATGCTAATTTGTTGAAAGTTTTGTGGCAAGAGATGGACTATTATCAATGTTTTCAGATGTAGTACCAATGCTACCTTGATGAAAAGGTTTGTTGAAAAAGAAAGGATTTATGAATTCTTAGCTGGACAATAGGGTATTCGATCCTATTCGAGTAAAGTACTGGGGAAGGAAGACTTGCCATCATTGGATGAGACCATTGCTACAATTCAGGGCAAAGAAAGCAGAAGAGGAGTCACGGTTCAGCCATGGTTGCAAGAAATGCTATAATGAAGAACTTTGGCCCAAATCAGCAACCCTTTGGTGGAACTGAACAAACTAATTTGTCCAAAATGACAAATAAGAATTCTCTGCGGTGTCCCTATTGCAACAAGCCTTGACGCACTCGAGAATGATGCTAGAAACTTCATGGAAAGCGTCCAATGCCCAATAAAAATTCAACCGTGCAGAATGGACAATTGAAGGGACAAGAGCAAGCTCATATGACCTCTACACAATTTCATGAAGGCAATTCTCATGAACATGGTAAGTTCGACAAAGAAGAAATTGAGAAGCTGAAGAGTTTGTTGGCAACATTGGAGAAGCCATTAGAGACAGATACTTGTTCTTTGGCATTCAAAAGTTTCCTTCTTTATGTGCACTAAATATCTCATGTACAGCCTTCTCCAACTCTTGGGTCATAGACTCGGCTGCCACTAACCATATGACCCACTCCTCACAAAAATTCATCTCCTATGACCCTTGTCCAAGCAATAGGAAGATAACCACAGTTGATGGTTCCCTATGAACAGTTGCTGGCCAAGAAAATGTTCTATTAAATTAAGCCCTCACACATAAAAATGTCCTCTATGTAGCAAATTTATTGATTAACCTTTTCTCCACTTACAAACTTACAAAAGATTTGAATTGTAATGTGATTTTTTATCCTTCATACTGCATATCTTAGGACCAGGGTGTAAGGAAGATGATTAGACATGCTAGAGAGAAAAATGGGCTCTACTATCTTGAAGAATCAAGTGGGCAAACAAGAACTAGAAATTATTTACCCATTATTATTTTTTTTAGTCTTTTATTTCCAATAAAAGCAAAATCTGGTTTCATCGCTTCCGTCTTGAGCATCCTTTATTTAGCATTATTAAAGTAATGTTTCCATTATTATTTAAAGGAATTGATGTAGAAACCTTCCTTGTGATATTTGTGAACTAGCAAAACATAAACGTGCTTAGTTTCTTGTTAATAATAAAAGAACATCTACTCCTTTTGCACTCATTGATAATGATATTTGGGGTCCTTCCACAATGTCTCAGGAGCTCACTGGTTTGTTTCATTTATTGATGATTGCACCCGTATGTCATGGATATTTCTTCTAAAAAATAAGTTTGATGTGAGTTTCATTTTCTCTATTTTTCACAACATGGTCAAAAAAAAATTTGGTATTGGGATAAAAAGGTTTACATCCGATAATGCTAAGAACTAGTTCAATCAAACCCTATCACCATATTTCCAAAAGGAGGGTATAATTTATAAGTCATCATGTATTAACACTCTCCAACAAAACAAGTTAAAAAAGAAATAATGGTCACTTTTAGCCATTACCATAGCCCATTTATTTCAAAGAAATGTTCCTAAAATTTATTGGGGAGAGGCTTTTCTAACTGCAGCCCATCTAATAAATAGGCTGCCTTCTCGGGTTCTAGGGTTCAAAAGTCTTGTGCACGATTTCTCAAAATATTGTCTAAACTTCCACACTACTAATCATCTTGTTCCCAAAATATTTGGTTGTGTATCTTTGGCCCATATTTACTCTCACAATAGGGAAAAATTGGATCCACCAACACTTAACTATCCTCAACTCAAAAATGAAACAAATGTTTTCATCCTCCAACAAGAAAATTGTTTTTCAGCTAATGTTACAGTTGTTGAAAAAAAAAAGCAATGTCACTCAACCTTATCTTGGGCGAAGACCTCACTTATGGAAGATAAGGACAAAGACTTATTTTTGCGACTGAAACTTGACTCTCATTCTACTCCCTCATTTACAAAAACTAGAAATTCTCTAGCTCTTCCCCCTGTTGATTCTCAAAGTTCTCCAAATCTTAGTTCTATTTCTATAGAACTCGAAAACCTTGTACTCCCAACTCTAAGCTTTTAGAATAGGAGAAACAAGTTCAAAGTTTTACTTGCCCAGTACTGACTTATTAAAGGAGAAAAACACACATTGTTCAACTTATGCAGGTTCAAGAATTGGAACTAGCCGCTGGTAATGCGGTAACTAATCACACTGTACCTTCTCAAGAAAATATTTCTAGTTCTAATGAAGAGGATAACAATGATCTTCCTATTGCTATTAGAAAAGGCATCCAAAAATGTACTCAACATCCTTTATACTCTTTATCTCACTTTGTCTTATGAAAAGTTGTCACACACCCACAGAACCTGTCACACATCTAAACACCATAAGCATCCTAAGACAATATCTGAGGCATTAAGTCATATGGAGCAGAGAAAAGCTATGAAAATAGAAATGGAGGCCCTTAAAAATAACAATACGTGAGATTTAGTGGTGTTGCCAAAGGAGAAAAGTCCAATAGGTTGCAAGTGGGTATTCACTATTAAACATACTGCAGATGGATCCCTTGAAAAGTATAAGGCTATGTTGGTAGCCAAAGAGTATGCTCAGACTTATGGGATTGATTTTTTGAAAACAATTACTCCAATTGCCAAAATGAACACTATGAGAGTATTATTATCTCTAACTGCTAATCTTGGTTGGAGTCTTCATTTTAGGCCAAAATGAACGCCTTCCTCCATGGTAATCTTGATGAAGAGATTTACATGGAAATTCTTCATGGCTTTGGTTTGAATTTAGAAAGAAACAGTGTGCAAACTTAAAAAGGCCTTGTATGGCCTGAAACAATCTCCTAAAGCTTGGTTTGGACAATCTGCTAGGCTCATGACAGCCATGGGATATAAACAAAGCCAAGCTAACCATACTTTATTTGTCAAACATTTAGCTTCAAGGGGAATAACAACATTATTAGTGTATATAGATGACATTGTGGTAATAAGAAATGATTTGGAAGAAAGGGAAGCTTTAACAAGATGCTTAATTAAGATATTTGAGATAAAAGAGCTCCGTAGATTGAAGTATTTGCTTGGTATGGAAGTTGCCCGCTCAAAACCTGGAATCTTCATATCACAGTGAAAATACATATTGGATTTGTTGAAGGAAACAAGAAAAATAAGGTGCAAGCCAGCTGAGAGCCCTATGGAACGGAACCATAGGCTTGGCGAAGCTCATGAAAATGCAGCAGTGGATAAATGGACATCAAAGGCTTGTAGGGGAACTGATTTATCTTTCTCACACTATACCTAATATAGCTTATGCAGTCAGTGTTGTGAGTCAATTTATGTATAATCCCAAAGAAGTTCACCTTCAAACTATATACAAGATCTCGCAATATTTGAATAGAACACCAGAGAAGAGAATTTTATTCAAGAAAGGAGAAGAGGCCGACACTGACACTGTCGAACTAATGCTATGCAGGGTCTATTGTTGATAGGAGGTCAACATCAAGTTATTGTACCTTCTTTAGTGGCAACCTTACGACTTGGAGAAGCCAGAAGCAAGACATGGTTGCCATATCGAGTGCAAAGGCTAAGTTTAGAGCCATAGCAATGGGGATTTGTAAGGTATTGTGGCTGAAAATCGTCCTACAAGACTTGAAGATTTAGTTGGAAGCACCTATGAGACTTTATTATGACAACAAATCAGCCATTAGTATAGCACACAATCCAGTTTAACATGATCGCACGAAGCACATTGAAGTTGACCGGCACTTCATAAGGGAAAAGTTGAACAGTGGCCTAATTTGCAGTCCATTTGTATCTGCTAGTGGCCGGCTAGCAGATATGTTAACCAAAGGTTTGAGTAACAAGGTCTTTCAAAGCATAATAGGCAAGCTGGGGATGGACAATATCCATTCACCAGCTTAAGGGGAGTGTGGGAAAATACCTAGCTATATTTTACTGTAAATATTGATGCTTTAGATAGATGATCTAAATAGTTGTCAATCCCTAATTTGAAGGATTTGATTTAGTTTCCTTTCCTATTGCCCTCTACATGTACATATTAACCTACAATTATATTGTTTGAAACATCAATAAAATCATTACAAATTTCTCCATAGCATAACTCAACAACTAGAGGAAGGATCTACCCCCACTTATAAGGAGATACATCTACTCTAACTTATAATTGGGACATAGCTGCCCTCAACTACGTTTGTCCGGAGGGATTTGCTATAGCACTCCCCCCCCCCCCCCCCCGGGGTGGACTTGAATTGGCATCCTTAACTTTGTTCAAGGCACCGGCAATTATATTTCTAACCTAGCGGTTACCACAATAAAATTTGTAAAACCAGTTAAAACACAGAGAAATAAGAGTAGAAAGCTTACAAGGCCTGAAACCTCTTCTTGCAAAATATTCAGTTCGGTACTTGATTTGCTGAACCTTTCTGACATGGCTTCTAACTCTGAAGCAAGATTTTCATTTCTAGATAAGGCCTCTTCTCTTTCTCTAGATGCAGCTGCTAATTCTTCTTCCAGAGAAGCAATGGTTGTCTCCATTTCAAATGCAAGGATTTCCAGTTTTTTGTAATCTTCCTAAACAGAAAAATGAATTAAGTCATCTACGCATGAAACTGCAAGCCAAGGAGAAAAAAATCTGCTCCAACTTCCGGTAAGGAAACTATTTGAAATGTTGCAAAATCGTAATGGAAACATCAAACAATGCTTAGTAGGAATTCATATCACGACAGCACACATGCATTAATTGATATTGAAATCTTTGATATTGTTTACATGTAAAACAATGTTATAAGTTTCACAGCATAATAGTAAACCAACAGGCATGAAGTCATCATTACAATGTTTAAGGTACTTAAAGATAGCAAAACATTATCCAGTAAAACAGGTTGATATGATGACCACGGAATGGTAGATACAGTATGGTCACCTAAACTTTGACATAATTTAAGTTGTAAAACAATAATATAAGTTATGCAATGTAATAAAATATTAATATTTGTCAGTTCATCATTAAAGTGTTGATGTGCTTTCAATGCAGCGGTCGAGAATATAATCATCCAAAGAACTTGCTTATGGTGAAAATTTCAAAAATCTATCATGTTTCAAATCCACAGTTGAAATTAGCTAAAATATGCAACGAATGTGAAGAATGCAGGCTCTATATGAAACAATAAGTTCAATCAAATGACCTGCATCTGTTCATACGGAATACCAGGACTCTTTCCCCTTTTGGGATCAAACATTTTTGAAGTTTTTTCAACAACTGAATCACGCCTCCTGCCAGCAAGTGAGTCAAGTTTGGTAATATCACGTTCAAGAAGAGTATTCTGACCATGCAACCGTTTGACCTCTCGTTCAGCAAATGCTTTCTCACCCTGAAAACATGAAATGAATTTCCTGTTGATGATATGTCAAACTAATTAACTTTAATTTGAAAAATAATAAACTAAAAATGTGATTATACCTCTAGTCTGGTTTTTTCCTGGACAGCATTCTTAAGTTTGCATTCAGTTTCTTTCAATTTTGTTTTTGTTTTCTCAAGATCTTTTTTCAAACTTTCTTTTTCCCTTGCCAAAGAAGAGGATGACAGATATGATAGTTCGTTTTCCAGAGTTTGAATCTGTGTTAATAAATCCAAATTTGCCATATTTTGTTGTTCTGAAAATTCCTGCAACAGTTAAAAAATGAGACAAAAGGGTATTTTACCAGTAAATGAATTGTGGATAAAATATAAAAATCAGACAGTAGAAGACATTTCCCAGTTTTGAGCATTTACTCTTATTTCTTGTATCTGCCCCCACAGATCAGCAGATTGATTGTCCACAACAAGCTGCAAAATGTTATTGCACGTCTCTCAAGTCGAATATAGAAAAGGTCAATCTAATGAGCAAATGTGTAAAGAAATACAAAATCTCACACCTTCTCTCTCTCAACTTCAGAAACTTTCTTTCTCATGCAACAGTGTAACTTCTCATAGTCACAACTAATTGAATGTTGCTGCACAGAAATGTGTCCTACCGAAGCCTTGAACTCCTGCAATATAATGTATGAAACTAAAAATTAAGATGGTCATGAGCCACAGGATTCTTAAGGTGGAAAAACCTAAAGCATGAATTTTATATTTAAATAATTAGTGAGCTTCGGGGGAACAAGAAAATAAGATATTTCAGAAAAATTAATGAACTGAACAACATAAAATTAATTAATGCTACCTTTTTCATATATCTATAATTTTCTGAATGCATTGAATGTTAGTTATCACTAAGTTTTTCTCCACGTGTAAAATCTTAAGCTACATTCATTCATTCATTGTCATTCGAATTTTCCCAATCCTTAAAACTCTTGATAGTGATTACAATTTTCACAAAGTAAACTAATAGATATAGATCATCTCTTAATTCCTAGCCATATTTCTTTCAAGAATAAAGATCTAATTCAACTTTGAGAACTCAAAGTTATAACCAATATCTGTGATGCAAGTTTCATGTTAAATTTCCAACATCATGAATTGCAGAACTAATAATAAAGGGTCAGTGTGTGGGATTAGGTGCAGGAGGTTTCATTTGTACACAAACTCCTATTACAATTTGAACCATTGGACCAATAAACAATAAAAAGTTGATGTTAAATTTCAAGTAGGCATTAATTAAAATGTAAAAATTAATATCAACCATTGAAAATTCAATCAAATGGTTTAATAAATGTGTAAGAAACTCGTGTAAGAATTATGGTGCCACAGATTAGAAATGTAATTATGCACATATGAATAAATGTTTCCAGTAAAAAAAAATAAAATAGATAAACCAGTTGATTGGCCAGTTGGCCAGCTCCTTAACACAAAATTTAACAGCACTAATAGACATTTAAGAATAAATGTAATTCATTGAGTCTAGGGGCAGAGCTTCCCTCCTTCCTTGCACTATATGTGGCTCCATCAAGGACCAGTAGCGTACTCACAAGGTTTTTCGTTGTGGGCAGATAGCGTCTTGGAAAATAATGCTAAAAAAAATGTTTGAAGAGTACTCACAAGGAATTCATTGTATAAAGCAGATAGAGCCTTGAAACCTTCATCCGCTAGTGATAAGACAATATCCACTAGTTCTTTTGCGCTTTCAAGTTCATATACTATTTCTTGGACTTCCAAAAGCTTTATCACAGTGACAAAATTTCCCATGAAAATAAAGAGAGCTTAAAATCAGTTTCATGGCCTTGGATAGAAGAACATTTATACGGAGCTTAACCCATAGACTATTGGATGTGATTAAGACAAATACTGGGGGGGGCCCGCAGACAACATAAAAAGCAGAAGTTACATACATCCATTTCTCCCACAGATTCACTAGAAGCAAGCCATTCTTCAGCAGCCTTAGCCTCCTCCCGTGCATTAAGAAGCTCTTCATGGAGCTACAATAATTATATGACATAGAGCAACACAAAATCATTAATGAGATGGTGCATATCTACTCACAGGCCTAAGAGAGGTTCTGCAAGGTGGTCTTGAATTACAATTACCTCTTCAAACTTCTCACTAGCACATATATCCCGCTCCATGGCTAGTTCAAGTAGACTGTCCAGATTTTGTCGGCTTGAAGACTTCTGCTCTTCTAACATCTTAATCTGCAAGATGAAGAATACAATATAGATGGCAGTAACTGCAAAACCCAAAATTATCTAAGAGAACAAAAGATGAAACCTTCTCTTGAAGTTGCTTGATAACCAGATTAGCCTCAGACTCCCTTATACTTCCATTTTTGTCCCCATAAGGGTCACATCCATTAACATGATAAGTGGAAGAGTCATCACATTTCAAATTGCAAAACAAATCAACCTCAGCCAACTTTCTTGTTAAAAAATCTATTTGTATCTCACTCTTAGTTCTCTGCATGAAGTAGTATGAGTCTAAATACATGAAAAATCTATAGTGTATCAACGCATTGCAGAAACAAAAGCAACAATCAAGAAAACTTACATGAGATTCGAATTTCAAAAGCAAATCCTCATATTCTGCTTGCAGTTCTAGCAGTTCATTGTCCTCCTGACAGCTTGAATCATGTTAGAGAGTGGAAAGAATTTCAATATAAAGATATGCCACAGACGAGAATACAAACCACCAAAGCGCTTTGCTTCTTGATTGGCACTTTTCTTCTACTTGTTATATTCAATAAAGCACATGGATCAGGAAGATTACAATCTTCCGAAGAATAACTCCTACCATCTTCATCCTGTCTACAGGACTCACCGTCCATTTCAGTTTCATTCATCAACTCTTCAAAAGGAAGAAGCGGGCCCATTTCACGCTCAGGTCTTGTAGATTTTACAGCAGAAGCCTTTAAATGGACATTTGAATACACCTATAATCAAGCCAAAACGATTACTGCCAGGTTTACGACTACCAGATTAAATCATCACATAATATGAAAAAATATCAGAATTCTTATAGAATATGATGTAAGAATAAAATTACCAATCACATTCATTGAGAAGTCTATCTTTATCATAAATGAATAACAATAGCTGAGAAAATTAGCGCAAGAAAGTCTCAAAATGAGTCAATAGAGATTTAAAAATTGACACAAAGGGACACCTTTCTCTAGGTTCAACATAGCCAAAGTATTTACATTGACCAGGTAAAAGAGGGCTTGAGAACTCAACCTAGCTACTCATTGATATGATGACCTTCAAAGAGTGACCCATTGTTGAGATTTAGCTAATAACAAACAAAGATTGATTCTTACAATCTAACCATAGTGGAGATTTCTACTTATCAGCCTAAACCATGAATAATCAACAAAAGGGAGTGCCTTATTAAGGGTTCACCCCAAGCAGCAATTATTCTAGATGAATAATCTCTTATTGATTCCCTTATTAATGGTTCAAAGTTATCAAATGCGTGCTAGTTGAATTCTGATAAGGCAGGATGTCTGCAGATTGCAGCATGATTTTTTAAGCGATGCGTGTTATGGTGTTTAAAGCATTACTGAAAATTGCTATAGAATTGTTCAAATTTCCAGTTATTTGAAACTCAGGGAGATAAAGGATGTGTGAAGCCATGACTTTTTGAAATAATCAAAAGTCACACGTCCCCCAACAGATGCCAATGGCTGAAGGTGCACAAACTGAGTGGCTGTGATTGAACTTCAGAATTCAGGTTTAAATAATGGACAGTGTCCCATCATTTGTAGAAATAGTAAGACCCACCTGTGAAGCTCATTATAAAGTGCCCTTAATTTAAATTTTATTGGCACACCTCTACTTTTTTATTTTCAGTATTCTTACTAGAGCTCTTTCTCACTTGGGCATCAAAGTCTTTTTGGGTTACAAACACTTCTCCTAGTCACACTCAATATGATCAAGACCAAGGTCAAGTAAAACTCTCCTTTCGCTGGGTGAAATTTTCTTTCCTACATCTTTATAAGATCTGAGTTCCTAGAGCACAAAGCTAAATAAATAACAAACTTTTGTTCTAAAATTAAAGCAAAAAATTACCTCTTGGAGACTCTCCCTAGAAAGATTACCAGGGCACCATGTGTCCCGCCTTTTATTCTGCAACAACAAACAAGAAACTTCATCAAAAATACGGAAGACGGATACATGGTGTATCACTAAATGATAAAAGAACAATTATCATATGATTTAGAAATTGTGATGAGCATTTATCTATAATCATACAAACCTTTTTTGTACGTTCATGGTTTTCATCCCTATTTGAATATAACACCATTGAGCTCAAGTTTCTTATTTTCTTTGCTTGCTCTTGCAATACCTTCTCACGCTCGGCTTGGGCTTTCTTTTCCTCCTCCAATTCTAATGCTATACGCTCCCTCTCCAATTCAGACTACCAAAGCAAGCATAGAACTTATAATCAGGTTCACAAATTCATCTTCAACAATCATTAGCTATATAAATTATATAATATTACCTGTAATAATGTATTCCGTAATCTAAGGATCTCTTCCTCCAAATGTTCTGAATGAGAAGCCTAAGGTACAAATGAAATTGTTAGCAATCCTATATTATAAAAACAATGTTAGAGGGAGAATGTGCATTGTGCATGCCTGCAATTTGGCTCTAAGCTCCTCAATTTCTTTCTTTTGACGCTTTAACAATGCAGCATCTGTCAATATCTAGGAAGACAATACAAGCTGGGTTAATAATCAAAACACAGAAAGAAAATAACAATAACGAAAGGAAACTATTTAAAAAAAAATGCACGACGTGCACTTAGATGCTGAACGCAAATGAAAAATAGGAAAAAGAGGACATGAAATGAAATTTATGAGGAAGGAAGATGAGCAAAACCTCATTCACATGAGCACAATTTGTGACACATAATGCTCTACTTGCAAACTGAAGACTGCTTTTTGTCTCATCTGCATGAATCTGCCAGCACATCAATAATGCTAAATAATCAGGACTTAGTAAATCAAACAAACATCCTCATAGTTTGGAGCACATAGATAATCAAAGCGTCAAAAACAGTATTCAATGTACTTCTAAATATTTGTTTGCATAGGGACTGAAATAGGTTAAAATGGCTTCCGTTTTTGTAAGTAGTCTAGCAAATAGATCAAAGTTTGGCGCTTATTAATTCTTTGTTGAAATAAAAGATAAACAAATAGCTCTCATTAAAAGAAATGCACATTACTTATGTACATTGTGACAATGTTGAAGGAATATTTTAAGAGTTCTCCACTTTGTGAACTTTTCATAAAAAAACTACATCATTTCAAAGAAAGGCATTTGACTGTAGCATTATCTTTTGCAAGATAATACCCATAAAACTTCCTCCAATATATGTAAACATGCTCCAAGAGACTCCAGAAAAGAACAAATCATTTCAACCTGACTCAATTATTAAACCATGCATTCCATCTACATTTACATAATTAAAGACATCAATTATACAATTAAAAAGCGCCTGAAGTAACAATCAATTTTCTCTCTCCTTTTTTTTTAGGGGGGGTAATATTGCGTATTTTTACTCCAAAGCAGCAATCACCATTCATTCTTAAAGCAGACAAGAAAAACAACACACAAAAATAAAATAAAATATTCCCCAATTCCAATGATCCCCATGTTCTAGTTAAGTTGAATTATTGGGAACAACTTATCTCCATGCTCAAGAGAAGAAACAGTGCAAAAAGACGTTAAAAACTGTAATTAATAGAAACCTCTTCAAGTAACATAAAATGCTTTAATTAATAGAAACTCCAACTAACATAAAAAGGTCAGAAAATTTTTTAAATTTCTCTCATTCAAATTTCTTGCAATTTATCCCAATTGAGAAATGTAAAATGCCACACTAGCAATTGACGATTCATCAAAAGTTGACAGCCTATAAATATGCCACCAAATCCCACAATGTTGATTCCTCGATCCACTTATATGAACTTTCTCTTTATATAAGTCATCAAGACCAAATGATTCCACATTTGTTTTCTAATAATAATTTAGTAATACGCTTTTTGTAAATTTTGTGTTTTGCCACCCCAAAACCAAGGTTCTCGATCTAGTATCATCCGTGAGTCAATGAAAAAATAATACCCAATTGCCCATGGAAGGAAAACTTGCAATGCACATACAACAATAAAACATTGTCTGACAAAAAGACAAATAAAGTACTACATTTGAACCATACAAGGAAAAGTTCTATCTTTAGAAATTATGTAAATCACTAATTTAACCACCAAAAGAGTTTCAAAATTTTATGCATTTAAAGATGTTGATCAAGCATAAGGTTCATTAGTTAACAGAATGATACCTGTGCAAGAGTGATATTGCAAATAATAGCTGTATTTGCATTTCCGCCAAGAGCAGGTTGTAATATGCGAGTCAGTTTGCTATCTCGATATGGGACATGACCCCTACATTGAATATGTCAATTATTCTAGGAAAACAACAATTTAGTCTTGATGCATGCTCCCAAACAGATAACTTACCCTTGGCTTTCAGCTCCTTCACTCAATTTTTTAATAACAGTTCCTAGTGTCATCAAGCTTTTGTTAATGTGGGAACCTTCTTTGAGTCGAACCCCTTCTGCACCAGTTTTTGCAGCACGCTCTGAACCAGCAAGGTCCACTAAATTCTATAATCAAATAGAAATGTAGAATGAAAAGCAAATCAGAATTATAGGGAAGATAAACAAGATATTCCGTTCTGACAGTGGCAAATTCAAATATACATAGATTAAAATATTTATTAAAAAATTTGCAAGCAAGATGTAAAGATAGTCTAACAATCCCATACCAAAACCGATACACGAACGGCATCACAAGAATTGTCATTGTTATCATCTTCAGTTTTATCCCGACTCTCTACGATCTGTTTAATAAGCAGTAAGGTAGACAAACATATACAACTCTGACAAATGATATTCGTAAAAAGATAATATCACATTACCATGCGGAAAATGGTGTGAGATCGACTACTGTGCAAATTCATATTTGTTTCTCCAATATGTCTGTGAGCTGAAATTTTGAGAAAAATAAATAAGTACATTTGCAGACAATATAACCAACAGCAAACAAGAGATATACATTCTCCAAAATCCATAAGATTGAGAACTTGCTGAGGAGAGGCAACAATTTCTTCTCTCAAACCAGCAACATATATCCCTCGCTGCAAATATAAAGAAAATTAAAATAAACTGTCAGTCATAAAAACTCCTAGACATGTACCACCAGGTAAAGCTTCCAATACCTCTAGGCTTTCGTGAATCTGCAGTTTCCGATGCTCAGGAGCTAACAAATCATTTATGTCCTCATTGTAAATCTCCATATAGGACATTCGGAGAAGAAACTCTCTGTCCACTTCCTGAAATAAAAGAAACAATCAAACACATCCATTCACCCCAATCAAATAATGTTGAGCAAAAACAAAAATATATGGGAGTCAACAAAACAATAATTATCATAGGTCTTGATTTTTGTCAATAGTGCATTTAGTTTTCACTTCCATTGCACTGCCTTTAACATTTTTTGTATGCATTATTACTTATCAGAAAAGCTGAAGAAATTAAGTCCAATAGCTTCATCCCCAAAGAGTAATGGCACATAAACAAATAATAACATATAAAGAAACTAAAAACTGGGGGGCAAAAAAGTGACAGCATGTAATACCCCTTGTATGATGTCAAACAAATCATGCACAGCATGAGGAATTACACCGGGTTCAGTAAGCGAGCCACGCATTGTATGTGTCTTGCCACTATTTGTCTGTCCATAAGCAAAAACCGTTCCTACAAGAAAAGCCCCAAATAAATTAACAGACAAAATCACTTACGAAAAATTAAAAGTGAATTGGATTCAAGCATACCATTGAATCCACGAACAGCGGCAGCAACAATGTCTCTAGTACGAGCTTCATAAACCTCTAGGGTTTTACAGTCTTGGTCGAAAATCCGGTCTAATATCCAAAATTTAATAAATCAAATAAATAAACATAAAGAAAATTTGAACCCTGGCAATAGCAGGAATTATATACAATCATTGTTAAGACTTAAGAGAGAGAGAGAGAGAGATATTAAGTACCAAAGTCGAACTTTGATGAATGATTAGGGATAAAAATTGAATTTCCCAAAATTCTCCATGGGCTTGACTTCGCGTCCTCCGGCGAGAGTGGACGTGCTCGAACAGTCACGTGAATTCTCTCCATTTCTTCTATTGACGGAGAATAGCAGGATTGGAAGTGTGTGAAACCTAGAGCAAAAATGAAAACACCTCCCTCCATTTTGGTTTTTTGGAACTGGGAATTATTTTCCCGCGCTAAACTTGTAAAATTACGGAAATGCTCTTTTGTTGGAAACTGTTAAGTAGCTTAAATTAAAATGGATTTAGGAAAAAAAAACCATTGTAAAAAATATAGAAAATTTGTTGTTAAGCATATCACAGTTGTTCCTTTTCAAAATAGAAAGTTTTACCGTAGACATTGTAGGTGTCAGTCCATAATTGTCATTTTAGAAAACATTTACGGATCCGATACAAACATAACATGAATAAATGAATATGGGTCATTAAATTTAACATGATTATTAAATAAGTCAAATTTAGGTTGATATGAATTTTTTCTATGTTGAATTAGAGTTAAAATTTTTAACTCATTTATTGGACTAATGACACGGTTATATTTTCTATTTTAAATTAATTTTTATGTTCTTATCATTAAAACTCAAATGTTAAATATGATTCTCTCTTCTTTTTTTTTTTCAAAAGGATGGACATATACACAATCATTTATAAAGTTTTATATAAATTTAAAACTTTAATAGCGTAAATGTGTAATATTTAATGGGTGTGTATATATATATAGTATGCAAATATGTGATGTAAATTTTGTTAAATATATAAATATTAAGCGGATTATTATGTAATCTGTTTATTTTTTGTATTGGGTTTAGATCTAAGCATTTTGACACAATTATTAAATAAATCATGTTTACATCGACTTAAATTTGACACAACACGAACACTATCCGGTGACTCATTTTTTGAGCTCTAGGTAATATTGTTCATGTGTTTTAGTGATTGCAAATTTGCTATTCATATTGCATTTGATGTGTTTTTCATTGATTAATTTTATAAAATTATCTCAAAATATGACATGTTGAAATGGAGTTTTGAAGTTCAACTCCACTAGGAATATTTCAAAATTGATTATATGATTTTTTTCAATTTTAGATTCTATAAAATATTAAAATTTTATTTTCATAATGTAAAAATTCTTTTCCTATTAAAAATAGATAACACAAATTTGAATAAAAGCCAATGTGCCTTTGGCCTAGTGGGATAACATTTACTTTCACAATGTTAGTAGAATCAGTCTTTTCCATTACAAAATATAAGTAGAGTAAACATCCTTTAAATATTAAAGAAGATAAAATGGTAAATTTTGAATAGTGTTATATAAGATTTAATATAAATTAGTGGAGCTAGTCCTCTCCCTTACTAAATATAAGTGAGGTATGTGTCTCTCGAATATTATAGAGGGTAAAATGGTAAAATATAATTTCATGTAATTCCAAAAAAAAAAAAAGAAAGGAGAGACAAGAATTTGTTAAAAATAATTAATACCTGTAAGGCAAAAAGTTGTTATTAGAATTAATGTTTGTGGAATCATATAACTAATTGTAAAGTTATATTTTTTTCTAAAGTTTAAAAATTATGAGAGAATGTGCAATATTGTTGGGACCAAAATGAAAATTTTACACTTAAAGCTCATAACATTATTATATTTTATTTAAACATTTATTGATTCTATAAAAATTTGTAGATGCAATGTGATATACAACAAACATAGCCATAGTAGAAGTATAAGATTTTTTTGCTTAATTAGGAATTGCTTTATTTTTTTCTTATTAATTCATATTCATTTTTTTATAAGGAATCATAATTTTATTAGAAGTAGGATAATTTTAACTAGTATAAATAAACTTATTATACTTGTTTCTTTACACAAACTTTTTATTAACAATATTCAATATATTCTCAATTGAAATATTATTTTCTCCTCAGTTAGAGCCCTGTTTCGTAAGTTTCAAGAACTTACACTAAAACGACATCTAGTATCGCTTTCGTAGTGTATGAAGTGGTATCAAAGACTTTCTTTTGTGCCAAGCAAAGCTTTCCGAACCATTAACCACTTTCCGTACACAAATTCTTTGTCCATCATGCATTAATTCTACCAATTCCACCAGCTTAAAAAAAAAAAAAAAAGAATGTCAGAGAATTACGAAACACGACATAACCTTCACAGCCAATGCACACGACTGCCTCCACTACCATTCTTCTTTTTTTTTTATCAATCTTCTCTACCATCCGAGCATCCAATACACGACTGAGCATATCCTAGCCATCCAGCTCTCCGATCCACCACTATGGCCACTGAAACATGCCTAAATAGCTGCAAAACCACTACCAATGCCTAAACAGCTATTGAATTTGTTGCCATCTGTCGTGATTTGCCAACCACCACCATTACAAATCCATTCAGCATCATCAACCCTTTCTTACCAACTAATTCCCGCTGTCATTTGACTACTTATTTATAGGAAACAAAAACAAACCTCCAATTGTCATTTCACTTCAATTTTCTGATCAACTAGTTATGATCTAAATCAAACCATCACCACCATCACACTCCCACCATCGAATCTTACAAATCTACCTTTCAGAAGAGTAAGAAGGTAGGTCCCCAACCCTTTGAAACTGTGTTGGTCGAGGACGTTGCTAGTACGAGGCCAAACGATTGCCCATTCCTACACTTGTCGATTGTTTATCACCCTAGCTAATTGAGCCTCCCACCTTCGAAGCCTTTTTATTTTTCTTTCTTAGCTCCTAAAGTTGCTCAGCTCTTATTCTCGCTGCTTTCTCTTCTTCAATCTCAGCATCTCTCTTCGCCAGCTCGTAAGCTAAAGAATACGTTTGTATGGTCAAGTTTCTCAAGTTGTACCAAAGCCGTCCTATGTTCACTCCTTACTTAAGTTCCTTCAAAGCTTGTAGATGATTAGAAACTCCCAGGCCTAAAATGGCCCGTTGGATTTTTTAATCCAGCATTGTTGGATCTTTTATCCAACATTGGGCTTATATGTGAATAATTATGTGTTGCAGACTGTCATATAAGGTTAAACCCAATTAAAAGTGATCTGTTAAGGTTTATGGTATTATGGGCTTTAATGTATTTAATAGGATGTGACATTTTAATGTGTATAGACCCAATAGTATTCTAATTCTATGATGGGTAGAATTAGAAATACCCATTGATAGCAGGAAACTGTTGTCTATATAAGTGGTCGTGGTCCCCAGGTCACACGTGGTAAGAGAAATCTTTCCATTCTTTCTGATATCCCATCATCAGAAAGAAAGCGCAGAGAAAATTAAAAGACTCTCTAGTAGAATGTGTAGATTTGGAAGGCCAACCACAACTCTAAAGAGAAATTAATCATTATGGATTCAGGTACGCTTTCGCATAATTTATTATTGATTCTTGGTGATATGACATGAATATTCCTGGGTTATAAGTGATAGTTTTCAATAAAGGTTTTATTGTCCCAACAAGTGGTATCAAAGCCTATTCATGTTGAATTATTGAGAATCAAATTATTTTTATTAATAATGATATATTTGGTATTCTTATACTTAATAATACAAGAATTATTTAAATTTTTAAGTTTAAGGATAAATTAAAGAAATTCGGAATAATAAAAAAAAAAAATTGGTTTCAAAGTATAAAGTCGGTAGCTGCAAAGCTACCACCGGCGTTCGATAAAAGGCACGGTTTTTTGGCTGCGCCATCAAGGAAACTGCGGCCATCAGGCGCGGCTGATCAAGTTGGTGTTGCGGCAAAAGCCGCCGCATCAAGAAAAAAGGAAAACCGAAAAAAAAAATTGAGGGGGAGGTAGTGGCTTTTCGGCCGCTCTAGTAGGAAGCCGCAGCTTGGTGGCCACGACTAGGCATTCAAGCGGCGATCATAGCCGCCGCATGAAGAAAAAGGCACGGCGGCTATGGCCGCTGCCAAAGAAAAAAAAATTAGGTTTTCAGCTTTTTGATTTGGGGTCAGTCTGGACCGGTTGGTTCAACTGACCCGAACCGGTCTAGTTTGAACCGGTCAAAGTTTGACAGTTGAGAAGAAACTGGACCCAAGAACGGTAAGTTACTATTTTATTGGATACTCAGAACGATCCAGGGGATACAAGTTTTATGATCCCACGACTAAGTCGATTTTCGAGTCAGGAAATACTCGGTTCTTTGAGGATATCGAGTTTTCGGGGGGAGATACAGTTAGTGACTTTGTCTTTAAAGAAGAATATGTTGATATTCCTATAGGTGTTATTGGCATTGATCAAGGTCTTATTTCTAATTTTGTTCAAGACACAACAAATTAAGATAATATTGGAAAACTCCCTATAGAAGAATTTGTTCCAGAAGAACAAACTCTACCATCTCAAGAACCTATACCATTAAAGAGATCCACTAGAGAAAGGAGAAGTGCATTGCCAGATGACTACATTATATTTCTCTAAGAACATGAGGTAGACATCGGTGTGATGGAAGATGATCCAATCAATTTCCGTCAAGCTATGGAAAGTTCTAACTCTCAAAAGTGGATTGATGCCATGAATGAGGAGATGAAGTATATGAAAGACAATGATGTATGGGATCTTGTCCCATTGCCACAAGGTGCGAAATCTATTGGTTACAAATGGATATTTAAGACCAAAAGGGATTCGAAAGGCAATGTGGAGAGGTACAAGGCGCGTCTTGTTGCAAGAGGCTTTATGCAGAAAGAAGGCATCAACTATAAAGAGATTTTCTCTCCGGTTTCTTTGAAAGACTCTTTCAGGATTATAATGGCATTAGTGGCGCATTTCGATCTTGAGTTACATCAAATGGATGTAAAGACGGCGTTTCTCAATGGCAACATTGATGAGACGATCTATATGGTGCAGCCAGAAAATTTTGTGTCCAAAGACCCAAAGAATATGGTTTGCAAACTTAAGAAATCCATCTATGGGCTCAAGTAAGCATCTCGACAATGGTATTTCAAGTTTCAACAAGTGATCATCTCATTTGGTTTCGAGATGAATTTGGTTGATAATTGTATATACCATAAGTTCTATAGGAGTAAGTATATTTTTCTGGTTTTATATGTCGATGACATTTTGCTTGCTAGTAACGATATAGGCTTATTGCACGACACCAAGAGATTTCTAACTAAGAATTTTGAGACGAAAGATCTTGGTGACGCCTCTTTTGTATTAGGCATACAAATACACCGAGATCGCTCTCAGGGTATTCTGGGATTGTCACAAAAGAGCTATATCGAAACAGTTCTCAAAAGATATGGCATGCAGGATTGTAAACCAGGTGATACCTCTGTTGCTAAAGGAGACAAGTTTAGTCTCAATCAATGCCCTAGGAATGACTTTGAAAAGAAGGAAATGTAGAAGATTCCTTATGCGTAGTAGTAAGAAGTTTGATGTATGCTCAGGTTTGTACGCGACCGAATATAGCGTACGTTACTGGAATGTTGGGCAGATATTTAAGTAATTCAGGAGTAAACCATTGGAAAGCAGTCAAACGGGTCTTACGATATTTGAAAAGAACAAAAGACTATATGCTCACATATCAGAGGTCGGATAAGCTTGAGATCGTTGGGTATACTGACTCTGATTTTGCTGGATGCCAAGATAGTATGAAATCCACTTCGGGTTACATCTATCTCTTGCTGAGGTGTCTTTGTTTCTTGGAAGAGTGCTAAACAGTCTCTTATAGCCTCTTCTACGATGGCAGTAGAGTTCATAGCATGTTATGAGGCATTCAATCATGGGATATGGCTACGGAATTTTGTCACGGGGCTGCATATAGTAGATGGTGTTGATAGACCACTCAGGTTATTTTGTGACAATAAGTCAGCAATGTTGTATTCCAATAACAACAAGAGCTCGACGAAGTCGAAGTATATAGACATCAAGTTCCTAGTTGTTAAAGAAAAAATTCAGAGTGGACAGTTGTACCATGAGCACACTGCTCGTATGGGTGTTATGTTATTTAAGGATATTCAGTTTTAGTGGAAGTTTGTAATTTTAGATGCTCTTATAATATAGACATTCTCAGTTATTTCAGTTTTTGGATATTTAAGATTATTTTCTGCAGAAATAATGTTTTGGTTTGTTCATACTCTAATTTTAGTATGTTTTGATCTCAATAAGGTTTAAGGTAGACTAGTTAGAAATAGGCATGTTAAGATCACCTCGCATGAAATTTTCATACTACACATCTATATCATGATCCATGTTATTTAATTGTATTGGCATAGTGACCATTGAGGGTCAAATTACGATAGATGACGAAGGCCGCTTTGATCCTATGTTGGTATGATTGATGGATCGGATTGGTTATAGATATATTTCGGTAATGACAGTAAGGTTGAGCTCATATGGTTATTTTTGTAAAATATAATTATAAGGATACACATATAGCCCAAGTAGGAGATTGTTGGATTTTTTAATCCAGTATTGTTGGATCTTTAATCCAACATTAGGCTTATATGTGAATAATTATGTGTTGCAGACTGTCATATAAGGTTAAACCCAATTAAAAGTGATCTGTTAAGGTTTATGGTATTATGGGCTTTAATGTATTTAATAGGATATGTCATTTTAATGTGTAGAGACCCAATAGTATTCTAATTCTATGATAGGCAGAATTAAAAATATCCATTGATAGCAGGAAACTGTTGTCTATATAAATGGTCGTGGTCCCCATGTCACACGTGGTAGGAGAAATCTTTCCATTCTTTTTGATATCCCATCATCAGAGAGAAAGCGCAGAGAAACTAAAAGACTCTCTAGGAGAACGTATAGATTTGGAAGACCAACCACAACTCTAGAGAGAAATTAAACATTATGGATTCAGGTACGCTTCCGCATAATTTATTATTGATTCTTGGTGATATGACATGAATATTCCTGAGTTATAAATGATAGTTTTCAATAAAAGGTTTTATTGTCCCAACACGGCCTTGTGATACTTCTTCAGAAATTCTTTAAGGGATTCACTCTCTCCTTACTTAATTTTCAATAACTTCATAATATCATTTTCCAGCGCCACCGCCTCATTATCACCATCACCAATAAACCTATACTTTCATACAACAAAAGTAACTTTTTACAACCGAGATTTTAGGGCATATAATATGTCAATGTCGTTGAAAGGTAAAAAAGAGAGCATATTTGTTTTCTATGCCGTTAAAAATGTTATTTTACAGCTAACTTTTAAAAATTGTCGTAGAATATATTATTTTGTTTTATTTCAACGGCATATGAGTTATAATTGCCATTAAAACAACAATTAATGGCGTAATTTTTTTGCCATTGATTATGGTATTTATAATGGCATAAATATCTTGCCATGAATTGTCAATCTAGAATGGCATTAAATTTATGCCGTTAAAAATTCATTTTATTTATACAAATAAATAACTAAATCCCATATCTATGGAAATCATGAATCGTTCTTTCCCCATATTTTATTTTACACTTTTTTTCTTTCTTTCCTTAACGAGTAGGGCTGCTTTGTCTTAGAGAATCGTGGTAGTATATTGTTCCATCATAATGAAATCTCCTTTGTAATCTCGCAATTGTTCTTTCTGTGTGGGGCTTTGCTTCATTCACAGTCAGTAATTTCATTTTCCATTCACTTTTTTAAATTGTCACATACCTACTTATGTTTTGATCAATTTGGTTTGATTATATGATTTTTTTTTGTGGGGGAGGGGGTTTGTCATTGTCATTGATTTTTTTTTCCTCTCTAAAGTTTGTTTGTTTAATTATTCCTTTTCTTTTTCGGGAATCTACTTGTTGTTAGCTTGTTGATTGTAATAAATTTATGCCTTCGTTTATTGATTATAATTTATTTAGGGGTCTTTTGTTTGTACCTATAAATCTTTACTCTTTAGGGAAGGTTTAAAATTTGTTTTTGTAATTATCAAATTTTTAATATGAAACCAACCACTATGTAATGGCTAGAAATCTTTTAAGGAAACATTAGGATTTGATTCCCTGATATGTAGGAAATAAGTTGTCAGCTAATTTTAAGAGCTTAATTGTAGGAATCAATCACTATAATAAAGCTACTCTCCATTCTTAATTTCCACCAATGCTTTAAAAAGGAAAAGAATGGAGCTCCACTGCACAACAAATATATTTATCTCAATAAAAGTTCTCTTCATATCAAAAAAAAAAATTGACCTACTGATGGCAAAAAGTAAAGGATTGTCAGAGGAATGTTTTATGGATTGTTTTGTTAGTGGCTTAAAAGAAGCAATAAAGAATCAGGTGGTCATGTTCCAGCCTAACACATTTTCTCAGGCAATTGAACTAGCACTTTTACAAGAAAGCACTATGGAGGCTATGATTAAAGAGACAGAGGCATCACTCAAAACTTAATTCAACCAATTAGCAACAACCAAGTATACCTCAAATGGACAGCTACTGCCAGTAAAAAGGATATCAGCAGTTGAAATGCAGGAACGACGAGAGAATAATTATGCTATTATTGCGACGAAAAGTATGAGCCGGGACACAAATGCAAGAAGAAACAGATTTTCCTTCTTGAAAGAGATGAAGGTGATGATACAATTGAAGAAGATAAAGTAGATGAAGCTGAAAACAAAGAAGAACTTGTTGTTTCTCTTAATGCTCTAGCAGGAGCCACAACTCATCAAATAATGAAAGTATGAAGGAACATCAAACGAAAGGCTATAACAATCCTGATTGACTCTGACAGCACCTATAACATCCTTGATCCAGTAGTTGCTAAACGAATTGGATGCACAATTCATCAGACAAGTCCTTCAATGGTAACAGTAGTGGATGGCACAAAAATTACTAACGTTGACATTTAAAGGCAATTGCAATGGAACATATAAGGAAAAGAATATCAAGTAGACATAAGACTTATTCCTTTAGGAGGCTGTGATATGATGCTTGGAATATAATGGCTGGTAGAACTTCGACTAATATTGTGGGATTTCAAAAGGCTATAGATGGAGTTTAAGATTAATGGGAAAAGACATACGTTGAAGAGTGCTGCTACAGGGCCAATTAAGTTAGTTTCTTCAAACCACATGCGTAAGGCATTGAAGCAGAGTACTCATACTGCGGTAGCTAAATTATTTTCAATCCATGTAGATGATTCACTTACTGAAAAAAAAAATAAGGCGAGACGAGAAAATGAGCCATCTAAGTTACAAGAACTATTGTAGTAGTATAAGACATTTTTTTTTAGCCTAAAATCCTTCCTTTACCAAGAGCACGTGATCATCAAATTCCTCTCAAGCCAGGAATTGTACCACTTAATGTAAGGCCTTACCGATACCCTTATGTACAGAAAAATAAGATTGAGAAAATTGTGTAGGAGCTTTTAAATATTGGAAGCATACAACCAAGTGTAAGTGTCTTTTCTTCACCACTTTTATTAGTATAAAAAAGGATAATAATTGGAGAATGTGTGTAGATTATTGAGCCCTTAATAGTGTGACTATCAAGGATAAATGACCTATTCTCGTGATTGATGAGTTGTTGGATGAATTGTATGGAGCTATAATTTTTTCAAAGTTAGATTTAAGATCTGGTTACCATTAAATTAGAGTTCACCCAGAAGATGTGCCTAAAACTACATTTCGAACTCATGAAGGACATTATGAATTTCTTGTTATGCCATTCGGGTTAACCAATGCACCCTCCATTTTCCAAAGTCTAATGAACAAGGTCTTCAAGCCATATTTACGAAAGTTTGTTTTGGTTTTCTCTGATGATATACTTGTTTTATAGTAGGAGTTGGAGGGATCATTTGAGTCATCTTAAGCTCACACTTGAAGCATTTAGGCAAAGTCAGCTTTATGTCAAAAAATCCAAGTGTTCATTGGCGTAGCAGCAACTGGAATATTTGGGACATTAAATTTTTCTAAAAAAGCGGTTGCAGCAGATCCAACCAAGGTGGAGTGTATGAAACAATGGCCTACACTGAAATCATTGAAATCTTTACGAGGATTCTTGGGTCTTACAAGCTACTACAGACACTTTGTAAGGGATTATGGAAAAATTAGCCGTCCTCTCACTGATTACTTAAGAAGGATAATTTTCATTGGTCTGCTGAAGCTGAAGAAGCTTTTGAGAAGCTTAAGGTAGCTATGCCTTCTGTACCTGTACGAGTTATGCCTGACCTTTCTAAACAGTTCTTTATTGAGTATGAAGCATCAGGTGGGGGAATTGGGGTTGTTCTTATGCAATAGGGAAGGCCTATTACTTTTGTTAGCAAGACATTATCATCTAAAAATTTAGAATTATCAGCCTATGAGTAGGAGATACTATCAGTAGTATTTGTTGTACAAAAATGGCGATTGTATTTGTTGGGGAGACACTTCAAGATATGCACAAATCATTTCAGTCTCAAGTATTTGTTAAAACAATGTATATCAACGCCGATGTGTAGCACATATGACTTTGAGATATCATATCAAAATGGAAAAGAGAATAAAGTAGTTGATGCATTGTCAAGGCAGTCTGATGAATCAATTAGTATCATATCTCTCTCTTTTCCAGTGGCTGAATGGATGGATCAACTTCAAAAAGAATAAGAAGGAGATTTGAAGGTTAAGAAGCTAAATAAAAAAATCCAAGAGAATCCCTTAGCTAATAAAAAGTTTTCTTGGGATCACGATTAGCTTAGATATAAAGGACGATTGTAGTTGGTAGAAAATTCAAATCTAAAGAAAGCAGTATTACAGGAAGCTCATAACAGGCCAAATGGGGGGTCACTCGGGTGTTAAAAAGACTTTAGAGAGAGTTAAAAGAGCTTTCTATCGGAAGAAGCTAAGCAAGGTTGTTTGTGCATTTGTGGCTCAATGTGATGTATGTCAATGGAATAAGACTAAAAACATCTCCACTCCTAGACTACTTCAACCTCTGCCCATTCTAGATCAAGTATGGACTGACATTTTTGAAGGACTTCATTGTTATTTTTGTGGTCATTAATCGACTTAGTAAATATGCTTACTTATGACACTAGGCCGTCCTTATACAGCCATGGATGTAGCACAATCGTTCTTAGATAATGTTTATAAGTTATATGGCATGTCGAGAAATATAGTAAGTGATAGAGATCCGATCATTTGTAGTAAATTCTGGAAAGGTCTATTTACACTACGTGGAACCTAGCTTCACATGAGTTCAACCTACCATCCTTAAACCGATGGGCAAACGGAGATCGTTAACAAATGTTTAAAGCCGTATTTACGTTGCATGACTGAAGATCAGCCGAAAGAATGGGCAAAGTGGTTATTATTGGCTTAACGATGGCATAATACTTCATTTCATTTATCTACTAAAACCACTCTTTTTGAGGTTGTTTATGGAAGACCGCCCCCAATTATATACTACATATATTCTAGGAGAGTCAAGCGTTGCTACTCTTGAGGAAAGTTTATTTTGCCAGAGATGCTATGATTCGACTGTTGAAGGAGAATTTGAATCAAGCTCAGAATCAGATGAACCAAACTATGGATAAAAACGGAATTGAACGATAATTTAATGTAGGGGACATGGTATATCTCCGCCTACAACCATTTAAACAAACTACGGATGCTCAAAGATCAACTCAGAAGCTTTCCCTAAGGTTTTCCGATCCTTTCAAGGCGATAGAACGAATTGGTAAGGTGGCTTATAAAGCTTGAGTTACCACCAGATTCTCGAGTACACCCAATTTTCCATGTATCATGCCTCAAAAAGTCAATTGGAGAAGCTATAGAGCCACAGTCGAAATTGCCTCCAACACAAAGATATGGATGCTTGTAACTGGAACCAATTACCTTACTAGATCGCAAAATGGTTAAACACTACAATCAACCAGCAACACAGGTGCTAGTGCATTGGTCAAATTCTTTTCTAT
Organism: Luvunga scandens; assembly: GCA_030449905.1. Lineage (NCBI taxonomy): Eukaryota > Viridiplantae > Streptophyta > Magnoliopsida > Sapindales > Rutaceae > Luvunga > Luvunga scandens. The sequence continues at coordinate 74,306 of JASUUG010000193.1, read as the reverse complement.
CACCATTTTTTAAACTTCAAGCCTCGAGGACAAAGCCTATACAAGCTATAATAACATTTTTTAAACTCCAAGCCTCGAGGACAAGGCCGTTCTCAAAAGGGAAGGCTTGTAACGGCTAGAATTCTTTTAAGAAAACATTAGAATTTGATTCCCTCATATATAGGCAATAAGTTGTTAGCTAAATATAAGAGCTCAATTGTATGAATCGATCAATGTAATTGAGTTACTCTCCATTCTTAATTTCTACCAATGCTTTCAAAGAGAAAGAATGGAGCTCCACCACACAACAAATATATTTGTCTCAATAAAAGTTCTCTTCATAAATTAGTTTTTGTGTGTTTTTCTTCTTGATCATTGCATTTGGTATCAGAGCAGCGATCTTGACTTGTACACCAAGTGCAAACAGCGAATGAACTAGAGCACAGGAAGCCAAGTTGATGTAAGAGGCCGTTCAACAGCTGAAAGAAAATTTCGGAAAACAGGCTGCCACCATCACAAAATTGATTAGCCCAATAACGACAATGAACCTTAAATATGAGCAATTGGTTGCTAAATTCACAAAACCCAAAGAGTTGTTAGAAGGTGCTGGAGTAACTAAGCAAACCCATGGACAACGAACTAGTATGAATCAATTCCAAACTAGTATGAATCATCAAATTATATGTTTCATATGAAGAATGATTTAGAAGACCGTATAAATTGTTTCATTAAGATTACTAGCTTGTAAAATTTAGAAAAAGATTGAACTTCTTGTAAATCTGTCATAGATTGTCTATTTTATTCTAAGTAGTTTATCATAAGAAGTTTTCAATTTATGCTTTCTTTTTTCTTCAGGGATTTGTTAGAGATATGAAGAAAAATGATTGTTGGAAGCAAAGGAATGCATAACATCTAAGAGTAATAAATAAATACTTTATTTTTACCTTTTGTACAGGAAAACTTTTGTCTACTTTCATGTGTTATTTCACATTAATTGAACTCAATGTGTTGAATGTGTATTGACACTTTTTTATAGGATCCTTCTAAGTTAGGATTAACGTAACTTACCTCCATTTGTCTTTTTTTTTATTTTGTTTTTTATAAAATTTCATTAAAATCCCTTATACTCTGTTTTATTTATAATTTATTCATAAATATTATAAAAAATTTTAAATTTATTCATAAATTTTTAAAATATCAAATTTACCCCTATAATTTTAAAATTCTTAAAATACTCTCCATTTAATTAAAAAATATAATAATTATTAAATGAATTATAATTATAATTATTATTATTATTGTTAACAATTTAATTAATTTTTTTTAATTATTATTATTATTATTATTATTATTATTATTATTATTATTGTTGTTGTTAACAATTTAACTAAAAAATCATTATTAATTATTGTTAATATATTAATTAATTATAAACTCATCTCCAAATCCACACCCTCTATTTTTCCATCACACTCTCTCTCTTCCCTCACCCTCCGATCACGATCACTCTCACTCTCTAGAGGGCGCGTCATTAAATCCATTCACTCCTCATCTTCCAACGTGATATTGCATCAACAATACCCCCAACAAATTTACCGTCACCACCTCCACCACAAGGAGGAAGGTCTTTCTTCGTTTTCTCCATCTCCACGCGCTCATCCTCCATTTCCTTGTCCCTAAATAAATAAATAAAAATAATTATTATTGTTAATAATTTAATTAAAAAATTATTATTAATTATTATCCTATTATGGATTGGATTTGAAGTGTTGTATCAACCTCCAATTCAAATGGATTGGATTTGAAGATAAGTATATTTAGATTATTATTTTATATTTTAATTATTGTGATTATTATTATTATTCAAAAATTAATTATTATTATTATTATTATTATTATTATTATTATTATTATTATTATTATTATTGTTAACAATTTAACTAAAAAATTATTATCAATTATTAGTAATATGTTAATTAATTATAATACCTTTTATTGTTGTTAATAATAATAATAATAATCTATTTAAAATTAAAATTAAAATTAAAATTATATTAGTATAATCATAATTATAATTATAATCCATTAATAATAATTATATTTTTTAATTAAATGGAGGGTATTTTAGGAATTTAAAAATAAAAATAATCCATTATTATAATTATAATTTTATTGTTGTTGTTGTTAATAATAATAATAATAATCCATTTAAAATTATAATAATAATAATAATAATTATTATTATTATTATTATTATTATTATTATTATTATTCATTTAATAATTATTATATTTTTTAATTAAATAGGGGGTATTTTAAAAATTATAAGGGTAAATTTGATATTTTAAAAATTTATGAATAAATTTAAAAAATTTTATAATATTTATGAATAAATTTAAAAAATTTTATAATATTTATAAATAAATTATAAATAAAACAGAGTATAAAAGAATTTAATAAAATTTAAAAAAAAAATAAAATAAGAAAAAGACAAATAGACGATCCTTTTTTATAATATGATTTTTGTTTTAAAATGTGTACTCGATAGCTCAATGGATGTGACAGCAAATGATACCAATAAACACAACAATGCATTAAATTTATTTAAGGCTCCGGCTATGTTGGATAAACTCCAACATAGAGCCAACTAATATCAGCCGTGCAATTTTATTCACCCAATGCAACTGTCACGATTACATTTAGTGGATAAACAAGACGTAGACACGATTATTGGGTTGCTCTGGCTCTCTCTGCATATGCTTTTACAACACAAACAGTGAGGTAACAATATCATCATTCACCACTCCACTGACCCTTTTTAGATTCTTTCTTTAGCAAGCTCTTACTTGTTATTCTCTTTTTGCTACCATTTTTTTTATTATTAAGTTTTAAATTTGGTTATTCAAACTTTCAATTATATATTATGTGAAAGATTCTTTTTCTTCTTAAAGTACATTGTGGTTTTTTTTCTTTTCTCTTCATTTTGTTTAATTTAAAGCTAAAATTTTAAGATTTTTTGCAGAGAAATATAATATTTCATTGAACGAATAACAACAATACAACTGCTTGCAGTACATGGCTAGCACACATTACAAAGATCAAAATACAAAGATCCATTTTAGTTACAGAGATCCATTGTAGTGATCAATTGAATTGACCCATAACATTTTATTGAAGAATAGGAAAAAACACTTGTATACTAGAAGAAAAACTTCCATTAACAATGCACATATAATTCGAGCTCCATTTGGGATTCCATAGCTTTTGTGAAATAATCTCCACCACCATAGTTATGCTTTCCAACTGATACCAAAATAAATTTACTTTAAAATTGATCCATACCCTCTAACTTTACAAACATGAGAAACATATACTCTAGATCTAAAAGTTGAAGGATTATGTACTGGAATGCAGAATAAACCAACATTATCACAATCACGTGTATATTCTGGAGAAGACGAGAAAGGTTTCCCCCTCCAGGGATTTGAGGAGGAAAAGATGAAGAATTTGTAGAGGAAAAGTTTTCGGATAGATCTAGAGATTGGCTATAAAGTGTGTTTTAAAAATTTTAAGATTTGAAATTTGAGATTTCTACTTCATATTTTAAAGGAAAAGTTGTTGAGAGGATAAATATGCAATCAATTCAATACGCACCGACTCCTAAATTTAACTTCATCGGCTTGGATCTTTGTTGTATGTAACCACCACCTATGAGCACTGAAAAGAAAGAAAAAAGAAAAAAAAGTGTCACTTATTTTTTAATTATATTTATTTAATTACATCGAAAGGAGAAGAGAGATAGAAAGAGAGAGAGAGAGAGAGCGCGTACGCCGAGGATGGGATTTTCATTTTTCAGGGTGCGATTGGCCTAGGAGAAAACGAAGTCGTTTTGATTGGCTGAAGTTGGCGAAAGTTGCTTTCACTGTTTGTGCAGTAAAAGCACATGCAAAGAGAGACAGCGCAACCGAATAATCCTGTACGCGTCATGTTTATCCACTAAATTAGAATGATTGACGGTGTTTCTTTCAGTAAAAATAAAGTAAATCGAATTAAAATCACGATCCATCAATATTTGGGAATGAGGAATGAGAGATTGATTAAATGAAGGAGGTAGGAATCAAACTCTTTATCTCAAATTAAATATTTTGTCATAAAAATTAAAAAATCTTTCGCTTTGTCGCTCATTTATAATTAATTAATATATTATTATAATTAATTAATATATTGATACATTATTATCAATAATTATAATTTTTGAATAAATAATCATAATAATTAATATATTATTATAATAATTAATATAATATTATTATAGTTAATTAATTAATATAATTATTATAACTAATTAATATATTATTAACAATAACTATTAATAATTATAGTTTTTAATAAATAATCACAATAATTAATATGTTATTATTATTATAATTAATTCATATATTATCATCAATTAATTGATATAATTATTACTATTAATTAATATATAAATATATTATTAACAATAATATATTAATATTTATAGTTTTTGATTAAATAATCACAATAATTAATATATTACTATTATTATAATTAATTCATTTATTATTAATAATATATTAATATAAAAATTACTATTAATTATTATATTAATACATTATTAACAATAATATGTTAATAATTTTAGTTTTTGAATAAATAATCACAATAATTAATATATTTTATTATTATAATTAATTAATATACTATTATAATAATTATTAATACAATTGTTAATTAATTAATATAATTATTACTACTAGTTATTATATTAAAACATTATTAATGATAACTATTAATAATTATAGTTTTTGACTAACTAATCACAATAATTAATATGTTATTATTATAATTAATTAATTTACTATTATAATAATTATTAATATAATTATTATAATATAATTCGTATATTATCATCAATTAATTCATATAATTATTACTATTAATTAATATATAAATATATTATTAACAATAATATATTAATAATTATAGTTTTTGATTAAATAATCACAATAATTAATATATTACTATTATTATAATTAATTCATTTATTATTAATAATAAATAATTAATATAAAAATTACCATTAATTATTATATTAATACATTATTAACAATAACTATTAATAAAAACATTATTTTGACTAAATAATCACAATAATTAATAATATAATTATTATAATTAATTAGTATATTATTATAATTAATTAATTAATTTTACAATTAATTAATATATCAATATATTATTGACAATAATTAATAATAATAAAATTTTTTGAATAAATAATCACTACAATTAAAATATAAAATAATGATTATAAAAATAATTCATTAAGTACTTTTTGGTAATTTATTACAATCAAATTCATTCCGATTTCGATTCCAAGACAAAGTAAACACATTAATGGCAATCCGGCTCATTTCGATTTCGATTCTTATAGTTCAAGTAAACCACTTATTCTGATTCTCATTCCTTATTCTCATTCCAGCCCATTCCCATTCCTGCCCATTCCCATTCCAACTCATTCCGATTCCAGTTTAGTAAACGCACCATAAGTGTAATCATGATGGTTAGATTGAGCGAATAAACTGGCACGACTAATATTAGTCGGCTCTATGCTGGAGTTGATCCAACATAGTCGGAGCCTTTATTTAAATAAAAGAAAGAATAGATTGAGATTCTTTTGAAAAATAAAATTAACAGCAGCAACGCTATATCGTCTTAAGTTATCACAACAAGTCTATGTATATCGTTATAAAACAATCACAATTTATCATTTTAATTATAACATCAGAGTAATTTTAGCTATTAAAGTCACCATCCACAACCAATAATCTCTGCCGTGGATTTCTTTTAATAGCGTAAATAACAACTTTAAACCTAGCCATTAAAACTAGATGACTTTTGATGCAAAGTAAGAAATTGAAGAAATCCTAATAAGTTGAAATTTATAATATTTAGGAATATTTTAATTAATTTTTATTTTAGTTTAATTTGGTTTCATATTTAATTAAGGTTTCGTCCTTTTATTTTCCTTTCTAATTTAGAATTCTATTTTCTTTTTACTTCATAATTTAAGATAATTACTACTAATATAAATAAGCTTCTCTTGTAGCCTTTGAAGGTAGATTTTGGAGTTCCATAATATTCTCAATTTTAAAATCTCTATGTGAGTATTTGAGTTTAGTTAATTTTTAATATTCTATGGAACTAACAAGTCTTAACCTCTAAATTTGCAGTATTCTTTTGAATCAACATAAATTTAGTTTGTTCTTTTATTTCGTTATTCTCTAGAATTAACATAATATTTTGAACTATAAGCTTCTACTTTGCATCGACTTAGTATCGAGCAAAACCTGGTTCTTAATTGTCCTTAACACTAATAATTTTTTCCCTTAAAATCGTTTTCCTTATTAAAAAAATCAGATCAAGAAAAAAATCGAAATAAAAGCATAAAAGTCCGCAGCGTCAACCATCGTCGAAGGGTTGTCGATGTTAGTTTTTCGTCACCGATCTTAGAGCAACCACCACTGCTCGGACCAAAAAGCACAGCTCATCAAATCCCAAACAAGTACCACCATTGATCGACTATAGATTGTTGAAAAATAGCCAAAACAACCGTGAAGGTTGTCGCCATTGTTCGCTGATTTCTACCACGATTTGGCTAGCACCAACACCATCAATCCACTCATCTCCATGAGATCAACCTCTTTCACCATTCCCCACCGTTGGTCGACCAACCGATTGCCAGAATCAGAGCCAACACCAAACCGCCACCTTTATCTCTAATTTTTGGCCAAATCACCACCTTTTCGAATAATCCACAACCACCATCATATTCACCAACCTTAAATCTTCTAGATCCACCCTCCTTTGCCGGATTTCTAACCACCGTCACTAGAAAACCAAAACTTTTACTTAATTATTATTTTGCCTAAAATTTTATTTAATTTTCAGTTTAGCCCCTAAACTTTTTTTAAGATAAATTAAAACAATGCCCCCAAGAAAAGCCCGTGTTGCTTCTCATGCTACAACTTACAATCAATATAATGTTCCTAAAGATGAAGCCTTAGTTAACATGACAGCCAAAGTTGATATATTAGCTGCACAAATGGCACAAATGGCAAAGTTACTTTGCCGAATGCCATCATACTTTAGAACGCGAAGACAAATTAAGTGAAAGCTTTGATAGCCCTTTCTTAGGGCATTGACATAGAAATGAGTCTATTGATGATAGAAGATAGGAATCTGAATTGAGGATTAACATTCTTGATTTTCAAAGAAGCTCTTAATAATAAACTAGTTTCACTTGCCCCAACTCGATTTCGTGAAAGAGCAATAGCTTGGTAGCAACAAACAAAGCCCACAAGGATAAGCCAAGGTAAAAAGAAAATTGACACTTAGGAAAAGCTGAATAAGCACTTGCGTGGAACTTTCTTCACTCACAATTATGCCAAATTGTTAAACCAATAGTTGCAAAATTTAAGGTAAAGTAATCAATCAATAGATGTTTTTTTTTTCAAAAGAAAATGGGGGTGGGCAAGCCCAAATCAATTTTTACCCCTCTCTCCACCCCCAAGGCTCGAACCTGAGTCCACACAAGTGAGGGGCGACAGATTGCACTGCTAACCAACTTAGCTACGCCCTTGAGGGCTAATCAATCAATAGATGATTATACCATAGAGTTTCATGGTTGAGAGACAGGAGAACATTAGGTTTCTTGCTATATTGAAGGCCTACGATCACAATTTCAAGATCAATTAAATTTACTTGATCTATGCTTTGTCACAGAAACATACCAACAAGATTTGCAGTTGGAAAAACAATTTAATCGGCGTACTAGTGACTCGAACTTTTGAGGTTCTCGAAGTGTTGTTAGTGATAATTCCAACCCAACTTCCTAATTCCATAATTTCACTCCTCAAAATCCTCTAAGTAAAACTAATAAATCTAGTGAAATAGGTCAAAGCAGCAAAACCCAATCCACGGGTTCAAATTATACTGTTTTAATTACAAAGAAAGTGGGCATTGAATGACTAAGTGTAAGAAGAAAAGAAAGTACAATAAATGCTTATTTATAGGCACCGAGAAAAGTGAAGACTACTAGGAGGAAGAAATTCAAAAGTTTGCTGAGGAGCCAACTTTTGATAGTAATGGTAGTGGACAATCCGTTGAATAACATGGTGATAGCAGACTAATGTTGATTGTAAATCATGCATTCTTTACTCCAAAAAGACAAGATAAAGACAAGTGGTTACGACAAAGTATTTTTGAGACTACTTGCACAATTGGGGAAAAAATATGCCATATGGTCATAGACTCAAGCAGTTGCAAGAATGTTATTTCGGAAGAATCTTTAACAAAGCTAAATTTAAAGATAGAACCTCATCAAACTCCGTACAAGCTCACATGACTGAAGAAAGGAAATCAAGTGACAATATCGAAATGTTGCTTAGTCTCTTTATCGATTGAATCAATCTATAAAGACTAAATTTAGTGTGATATTGTGGCTATGGATACTTGTCATCTATTATTAGGCAGATTAGGCAATATTCTACATGGTTTGATTCAATAAAATCTCTGCCAATGGGATTATGCTTTACCTTAAGTAAAGTTTACTTATAAGAATATGCCTAATCAATCAAGTGGGAAGCCACATTTCAAGATTGTCTACATTTGACCTACCTTAAATACCTTGGATTTAGTTCCTTTGCCTAAACTATGTGGAATGAGCATTATTGTTGATCATATAATAGACAAAATAATCAATAGTCATGAAAAAATTAAGAAGAATTTACTACTAAGTACAAGACAGACACAAACAAGCTTACGTGCTTCAAATCATTTGCTATAAGAGATCAAGTGATGGTTCGTATACGAAAAGACAGATTTCCTGTTGGAGAATACAACAACCTTAAGCAAAAGAAGATTGAACCATTTCACACCCTACAAAAAATGAATGACAATGCTTATGTCATCCACCTTCCAACCAACTACAATATTTCCAAAATGTTCAATATTCAAGACTTGTTCAAGTATCACAGTCCTACACTATTTCCATACATTTGAATCAATTCGAAAATGAGTTCATCTAAGGGGAGGAGACTAATGTAAGACAAACATAGTCATAGTAAAAGTATAAGATTTTTTAGTTTAATTAGGAATTACTTTATATTTTCTTATTTAAGTCATATACATCTTCTTATAAAGAATCATAATTTCATTATGAATAAGATAATTTTAGCTAGTATAAAAGGTTTATTATACTTGTTTCTTTAGACAAATATTTCATCAATAATATTCAATATATTCTCAATTGGGATATTATATTCTCCCTCGTGAGGGTATTCCTTCTTAAGTTTGAAGAAATCACGTGAGAACGAAATCTAATATCACTTTCAAGTTACATCACCATGGCACCTGATAGTCTTAATGAGACTTCGTCCTCCTAGATTTAGCATGTAACAATAAATAAATCATTTATAGTAAAAATTTATATCTTACATAATGATACACATTAATGCCGAAAATTTTAAAAATTATCTCAAAATTTTGGACTTATGGTGACATATATTGTTAAATAGATGGTAGAAAAGTGCATTGGAATACTTTAAAATTTGTTAAATCGATGGTAGAAAAGTGCATTAAAATAGATGGTAGAAAAGTGCATTAAAATAGATTCTTAAAAAATGAATGCCTCGGCCACGGGGGACCCCGCTAACTCGCGTCCTAGAAAATGAAAATCGTTAATGGTTTCAAAGAAATTTACAATGTCAAGGCTCAATTTGATAGTTTTATTAGAAAATTCATGCCCATTTGATTGTCAGAACGTTTTGCGAGCTTTTGGTATTAATTGTGAACTGCTCTTGCTGCTATCCGAAATCTATTTAAAACCCGCTACATTCGATCACTTGTAAGAAGGCACAATGCAACGGAAAATTTTGATTCATGCAACAAAAATTTGTAATTGATAGCAAAAATTTGAAACGAATAACGAAAATAACGAACGCCAGAAAATAACGAAAAACTTGCGAGGATTATAACACGTATAATATTTGTAACCTAACGTTATTTTTTTAATAAAAAAATGGAAACTACTACACTCAAAAACGCAGAAGATTCAGAGATAATAAGTGGGATGAAAATCTCCCAAACATTTCGCGTATTTATTGACTCAGCATAAGTTAGCATTATTTTTCCTATTTATTGACTTAACATCAGTGGGCATTATTTTTCCTATTTACTATTTATTGACTCAACATAAGAGAAATGCTTCAAAAGCTTCAAGTTTGGAGCTGGCTTTAAATATTGCCATCCAACATATACTGTGTTAAGTTTCAATTTCAGTCCTAAATCCTTTTTCTGACATCAAACATGGCTTAGGAAAAATGTGCGCAATGAATTAAGGCGACCACCATTAGACTAGCATGAGACTTTTTGGGTAAACTTGGATTATAAAAAATAAAATAAAATAAAATTATGAAGATAAAAAATACGTGCGTGAAACTAAAAACAAAAAAATTAAGAAATTAATAAAGATTGATATGACTCATTTAATAACTATAAGTGCTTATTTAATTCTATTAGCTATTTTAAATATTTTTAATATTATTTGGTTGTATTTTGAATAGAACTTTTAGAAGTTAAATAAATTATTTTACCTCTACTAATAACTTTAAAAATTTATCTATTAAAATAATTTTAAAAAATTTATCTATTAAAATAATTTTATAAATTAAAATAAAAACTCTCATTGACAGCCATACTTAAATATTTTGATAAAAACTCTATTTATAAAAATTGTACAAATAAAAACTCTATTTAAATAAATTCTATTTGAAAAGTTATACCAAATAGAGTGCTCTTTAGTTCGATGCTGATTTCCTGAAATTGTAAATTATTTATTATATAAACAAGCTGAAGTTTCTCTTCCGACAACTAGTCCTATCTAGTCTGTTCCCACATCCATCCGAAGCAGAATATACACAGGTCTCTCACCAAAAGCTGAAACAAACCTATAAGTAAAGCATTCTTCTGAGTGGTCATCCATCCGAAGCAGAATATACACAGGTCTCTCACCAAAAGCTGAAACAAACCTATAAGTAAAGCATTCTTCTGAGTGGTCGGTTAAGATCAGTCTTCTCTTACACTTTGACCCCTATCCTTTGAGCAACCTGAATCAGAAAAAATCATAAGGCCGTATACACAGTCGATTAATGCCAACATAAAAGAAAATTGCAATTTGATGATCAAGTTCACTCTAAGCTAACATGATTTGATTTAACATTTAAATGCTACAATGAATGATGTTCATTTGGTGGTGTCAACAACAGCATACCAAGAATTATGATGAAGATGACATATAACACTGATATCGGTGAGTACCAACAGTGCTTGACCAGGAATTATACTAGACACAACAACATGCACTCAGTTTCCAGAAAGTAATAATAATTAATAAATACATGCATGCTATGCTCTGATCCTAACTAGCTCACTCACTCTATTTTCCTTCTTTCTATTTGAAATGACAGCATACCTCCTTAAAGGAGTGGACGTCACTTCCCCAAAGCCAAGCATCACAACCTGCATCCCTGGCACCCCACACATCATTCCTACGATCATCCCCTACATGTACAGCATCCTCGGGTTTTACCCCAACAAGTCGCAAGCTTTTAGGAATATTGTTGGATTTGGCTTCTCTGCTTCAACCTGTTTATAAAAGAAGTGTCAATATATAAATCATATCACTCGTTAAATGTTAGTTGAAAGGGATTTGTGTAAATATTAGTTTTATTATTAAATTTTTTAACCAAAATAATTTCATTGAAGTTCAGGGTATATTGAAAAACTAAGTCCATCACATAGAAAACCAAGGAATCTTTTACATGGGACCTGGCAAAGCCATTATTTCAATTGCAATGAGTGACAGGAAGAAAAATAAAGCACATTCCTCACATGCTTGACTTTGGACTCAAATCACTTTTGAAATATCAATCGGTCTTAATAATTCACTTACTTCAGAGTCAAATCACTTTTGAAAAATCAATAGGTCTTAATAATTCACTTACTTCAGCAGACACTGCAACAGCATCGAACCAATGATCACAATTTAGAGCTCTCAACACAGATCTTAACCGAGTATCAAAGTTTGACACAACAGCCAACTTGACTCCTGCTTTTCTGATAGCCTTAAATACCTTGTTAGCTTCAGGATCACAGAGGTGCCATGCCTTTCAAAGATTAAGAAAGAAGAAAGGAAAATTAATAGAACTATCAGTAATCATGCTTGCACTGCAAAATTCACAAAAAGGAAGGGAAACAATGACCATTCTACCTTTTCAGTGGTATAGTAGTTATAAAGTTCTTCAAAGTACTGAGAATCTGAACAACCAGTAGACGAACTAACTATAAATTGCCAGAAGGGTCTCCCATCATTCACATATCTGCAATAAGTTGAAAGAAAATAGTCAAACCACCAATCACAAAGGAAAAAACTTTTTAAAGACTAAACAAAGAGTAGCAAAATTTTATGGTTGACATAGGACATGACGAACTGAATTTAATATTTATTTCCAAATCGGTGCTATCTCATATCAGTTTATGACATTATGTTGACTAACTTGCAGAAAATGGATGGGTACAACAAACATGGATTTGTCAACCCTGTTCTTCGCTAAGACATGGAAAGTAATAATGAGTATATGACAAGTAATGATGAGTATATTATCTTTTACAAGTTTGGGATCAAATATTATCTTTTACAAGTTTGGGATCAAACTGGAAAAAAAAAGGGGAGCTCCTAGGTTTGGTTGTTTAAAAGAGAAATTAGGAAATCAAGAAACCTATTATCAAAATGACAGAGTGACAAATTTTTTTTCAGTATTCTGAATATGAGGAAACCAAAAAAAATATAATGAAAGAGAAAAAAAGATTTACTGCAAATTAATTTCCAAAGATACTAGTGGAAATACGTGTGGAGAATAAAAGGATACCATGCAACACTAAACATAACCATCTTACAAGAACCATGGAGCAACTTTGAGCAGGTTTATCTCAGCATGATTTTAACTTCAATTTTACTGTTCACTGAATCGATTAAGTTTTATCAATTGCAATGGGATTGTTCAGATAATCCATCAACGCAGTTAAACAGCAAAAGCTGCTAACAAAGAACATACGGAAAATTTTCTGTCAGATTCAATTCTTCAATGATTTTCCAAATAAATTATTCAGATGACATAAAAGCCTTCACGATTCATAATGCCTTAACAAATGAGGTTCATATTGCAACTTTCAGATTAGGCCACTAATAGATTTGAAACTGGATACATTCATCAATAGATTTTCAGGTTGTAAGTAAAAAAGACTTCATGTCTGTGTCATGGATTGGTAAGGAAAAATCTCCGATCAATTTTAGATATTTTTATATCACATATCTGTCACAGATCATGAATTTACTAAAAAGATTAACTCAATAATTGCAAGTTTACATCTTCATTCTACCTTCCACATCAGGTTGGTGACTGTTGGCCAAAAAAGTCAAGTGTCTTAAATTGGAAATAACAACTAAAGCCATTAAAGTTACAGGGAAATGAGATGCAGACTCATAACCCACCAATTTAATGATTAATGATCATACTAACCTTTAAAATAAAAAATATAAAAGCCCAATTTTTCAAATTAAAATCAAACAGATTACTTTTGCTTGGTTACTATTTCTGTAGTAAGTGAAACTAATTTCACCTTTTGTCTAATCATGAAAGTCAAAAAAATAAAATTCCGAAAATGCGACTAGTATCTAGTAAAGTGGGTTTTGTAGGGGAAAAAAAACAGTAAGTACTATGTAATAAATAAATATTAAAAATTTGGAGAAAATGGAAATAGAAAGGACCTGAGACGAGATCCTCCCCACGGCTGCTCATAAGCCCTTCTGTATCTGTTCAATATCTCAGCCTCAGAGAAGGCAACACCATACTTCTCTCCAATCTCTCTATATATCTACAAAATTAAAAAAAAAAAAAAAAAAAGATTAATAAATTTACAAATAAATAAGATAAAAAATTTTAAAAAAAATAAAGAAACAGAAAAGGCGATTCATTCTCATTACCTGGGCCATGGGCTGAGAAGGAACAAGCAGAGTACCAACAGCGTCAACGAACAAAGCTTTATGTGTGATGTCTCCATAAAGAGAACGCCTATAATCTTCGTAGTCTTTTAATCCAAATAACCCCAAACCCACCACGCCTCTTGATCCAACGGCCTCTGTTGCTTCTGTCGCTGAAGATAACTGGCGGCAGATTGAGATTGAGATTGAGATTGAGCCATTACTGCGATTACCAGCACTCTCAATGAGGCTACGGAGTATGGTTCTTACTGTCGTTGCCATTAGAGCCATTCTTCAACTTCATTTGTTGATTTTACGAAGCATTTTTCAGTTTCTGTTTGGCTTTTATTTTAGGACTGAGTGTTTGTCTGGAAGTGACTGCCGAGCCCAAGGAGAAGAATGAAACTTATTTAACACCACAAGGCTGACAAATTTGATGCCCCACGATCTAACATTCTGCCACGTGTTACTAGTATAAATTATGTTAAATGTTAAAGGAGTATAATAAATTTTGTCAATTATTAATGTTTTTAATTAATATTTTCAATAATTTTTAAACATAGAGGTTAAATAGTCATATTAATTATCTATGATAATATAAATTGATTTTTTCTTTTTCCTTTTAATTTTTTTAAAAATCATCTAAGGATATATATAGATACTTATAAAAAACAAATAACTACATATACAAAGACTTATCAAATATCTCTAATTATATGATATACATAAGGATATTTTTAATTTTTAAAAATAATGAAATAAATTAGGCTTCACATTAACTATAAGAAAAGTCCCAAATCCAGGTCATGATTGTACATAACATTGAGGAATAACAAACGTTCAAAATTTACAGAGTTTGAAACTGAAATTTAATAATAATTAATTCTCTCTATCTCAAGTAAGGAAAACACATATTTAACTTAAATCTAATACTCTTGTCTAAAATAAAATTAAAACTTAAATAAAAAGTATCTAAATAATAAAACACTAAATGGATAATTAGAATATACATTAATTAAAATATTCCTAAAACATTTAAATTTCAATCTAATTAAATTTTTGTCAAACTTCTTGCTCTGCATCAAAATCTTTGAAATATGACTTTTATTCTCCAAAAGAAACATGAAGAGCCTACAAATTTTTTTTTTTGCTAAGATAATTTGAAAAGATTTTTTTTAGATGGCACAATCTTGGAAATTATTTCATATCTAAGAAAAATAAAATCATTCTTGCTTTTTTACAAAAAAAAAACACCACGTCAAATAAACCGAATTACAATTAAGTAAAAGTACATTTATATAATTTTGAATTACAAATTTATGCCATTTGTAATTTCAAGCTGCGAAGCAAGGAAACGAAAGTGATGACGTACTTAGTACCATGAACCCAGGTGGCGGATTGATATCAAGCTGGGAAGCAAGGACACGAAACTGATCGTGCGGCAGAGTTTCTACGTGGGACCCATTTCTGTTTCCTAAATAATCACTCTTATCAAACACTCCTTTATTTTGGATTTGTCCGATCGGGACTGAATTTTAACCTAAACTTCTAGATGATACGTAAAGGTAACACCGCCTCACTAAATTATGTGGGCATGGGCTCCACCTTAAGAAGGCGCTTATTTTCTTAAATTTTAATAAGAGTTGATATTTCTCCGTGTATTTATGAGTCGATTTTTAAAATTGGCATTATATTACTCTATCTAGCTATACATACATATAGATTTTCAAACAGATTTTAGGCGAATTTTTGAACTATTGCGAAATAAACTTTTAGATTAGGAGTGTCATTTCGTAAAATCATGTCATGGCTTATTTTTATCGTGTCAAATTTAAGCAAATATAAATATGACGCATTTTATTAATCATATCCAAACTTCAAAATATGAATACAATTGTTTATTAATCATTTTATTCATATTCACATGTTTACATATTTAATATCAAAAAATATAAATTAAAAATATATCAATACTCTTTGTAGCAATAAGTAATGAGTAAGGTAGTATGATATAAATATAATATGAATAAGTTTATAACACAATATAAATACAACAAGAAAAATTAATTTAGTATTTAGTATATGTATTTATTTTTTTTTTAATATTCCATGTATTAATTGATACTTATGTCATAAATGTATAATCATATTGAGTTAGTCCAACTCGGCTATGAAATAGTCATTTATCATATCATTTCTTGTTAACATATTTAATAATCCTATCAATATTTTTAACATGAATACGGAAAAGCGTGGTATCCATATCATAATCCACTTTACTATCTCCATCTCATATTATACTATAAAATGCATGCTTTAAATTCTTGATAGATTTTAAATTATAATGTGTTTCGTAGATAATAATAATTTCTCAAAAATAAAAAATGTCCGAATGACATTTTTTTTATTTTTATAAAACCTAATACTTTATTTTTTTTTTTATTTATATCACGTATGCAAGACAAGTAAAGTAAAATAATGATGATTGTGATGATGATGGTGGAAAAGAACAAATATAAATGGATGAAGAGAGCATGGAGCATCATAGGATGATGACGAAATTAATGATTCTATAACGCGGATGATGTTGCAAATTGTCGGTTCATGTATGGAATACATTATATTTAGACTACTTTAATGCTACGAAAAACATCAATGTTGGACATCATTTAAAACTACTTGCGGCATTAGAAGTGATTTTTTTTTTTTTTTTGAAAAATTCCTAAGAAAATAGTTGTTGGCTTATTTCACTACTTCTATGTTATACATTCATTTCACACACTGTTAAACCTTTCTTTAATAAAAATATTACATGTAAGCTAACTTTAAAGTTTAGTAGAAAAAGTAAATATTTAACTTCAAGGGTTTTTTTGAATGATTTTCAAATGAATTCTTTTAAGTTGGGCTAATAAATTTGATCTTTTCTACTCGTGCCTTTTAAGAAAATAAGAAAAGAGAAGGGTTATTTGAATGATAAAAGTTAATTATGTAACAGCTAGCCTAGCCAGAAGCAACATTTCATCCTCCTCTTCTAGTCCCCATCAGCATCAGCTCCATGATGCTGTTTCAATGTTCCAAAGGTGGATATTTTGGGTATAAGTTCGCAATTGCTAATTTATTTTTCCTTAATTCTGATAAAAATATTTTTCTTAATTATTTATTCCGATAAAAAATATTTTTCTTAATTATATAAAATAATAGTAATAATAATAAATTCTCGTATCGTACTCTTTTTCAGCCTAATTACTTAAAATTTTAAATAATTGGGAGTATTATTCAGGCCGCCGATAATGGCAACTTCATATTATTAGAAATTAATGGGGATGGCAAAAATATTCGGATCCAAGCCAGATCCACAAAGTTTCAGAAGATCTGAGTCCAGATCCTAAGATTTATAATCCGTTTGGATCTGAATCTGAACCTGAATGTAAATGCATCCGGAAATATGGATATCTGAATCCACATTACCTTTTAATTAAATTATTTATTAAATTAAAATTAAATGAAAATATATAAATTAAATGAAAAAAGATAATAGGATTAATTAAAAAAATATAGAAGCTAAATTAAATTAAGAAATATATCTGAATTCACATTATTTTATATGGATTTGTAGGTTTTTATAATTTTTATTCGTAGACTTGTAATAGTGCTAGACTTGGATTTATGTTATTCTTGATGTTTGATTTATATTGTGGTATTTTTATTTATAACTTTATGATATTGTATATTATTTTAAGTATTAAATTGTTAATTGTTCAATTATGATTGAATTTTACTCGATACTATTAGGTCAATTATTAAATTTTAAATTATTAAATTTTAATTTATGAGTATTCGGATATCTATCCACAATTTATGCTAATATTATCCGTATCTAAATCTATAAAAAAAATATATAAATTCGGATATAAAAATATTTATCTGAATCTAAATTTAGATGCTATGTACGGATTCAAATTCAAATTTTGCCATTCGTAGAAATTAAGATAAGATGTGACATGAAAAATACGTGGCAAAAGTGATGTACAGAATTTGTGGCATTGTTGGCTTAGTTCATCTCAGCCACATACATAAAGTTGACAATGCCGGAACAAGGACAGGGACCATAGACTCGATCTGTATTACGTGGTTAAGAAGTTGTTATTGAAATCAGAAAAGTCTTTTGTCTTCTGTATTATTGGTATACATGCCCCACCAAATCAACGTGAAATAAATTGAACAGGAATAAAAACTATATACCAATTTTGATTATTTTTATTTTTGTTAAAACGGTGGAATTACTGTTGCCAAATGTTCACAAAGGTCATAAATAATGTCACATTATTGTACACTACATTGAAAGTAATTTCTTTATAAAAAATGGTACAAGAATGAAATTCGCAGTGCATGGAAAATCTGTTACGTTCGAGAAAATAAAATTGACTTGGACGAGAAGTGACGAGGCCCGGCCCTCGGGAAAACAAGAAACACTGATTTATAGGGATAATAAATGTTCATGGGCCTCTGGACCTTTGGCGGAGCGGTAAAACTAATACTCTGGTAATTATGAGAATATTTGTTTAAGTTCTTATGAGGGTTTAATTTCATAATTAAATATGATTGTGAAAGAAAATTATAAAAAAAAAATTTTCTCTTACGAAATGTGAGTGGAGTAATGACATCCTTTATAAGCATAGCTATTTGTTTAAACATGCGCTTAATAGAGAATTTAATATAATGTTATAAATTTCAGTTGTATATATCTGATTATAAATATCAGTGTATTAATATGCTATAATGACAGTTGTGGTAAATCTTACGTAATTGTAACTAATATTAAAAAAAAATTCATGAAAATGCAAATACAATGCAAATAGCATACGACTCCGTAGAACCTACAAGGAAAAAAGAAAAAGAAAAAAAATTACCATCTTTGAAAAATTTTGAATAGACGGTTGAAGATGCTCAATCTCATCAAACAACAGATCGATTCTATCGATAGATCCTAGCTAGATATTGAATCTAGAATTCCAATAGCTTCAATGAAGACATGACAGAATCTATGACGTGGTGGAAACGCAAAGAGATTAAAAGAAACAGGAGTTTTCAAATAACGCTTTGTTGAAACGGAGAAGCCATAAAATCAAACCTGATGCTCAAGAGGCCTTTTCATGCGACCAATTTGAATTAGGCTCCTTATAAGACCAGAAACCCTAAAAATTACTTTTTAGATTCTCGCCTACGTACGATTTTTAATCTGACCCAAAAATGTGTACCACACACACATGACATCTTAATATTTTGAGAGTTTGCTTGTAAATTTGTAGTGTGAATTTTCCTTTTTTTTTTTTTATTCTGTTGTTATTGTATTTAATACATTAGTTTGTTCTAATATTACTTAATATTACTTGCTATGTAGAGATTTTTTATAGTTACTATATGTGTACTATTTGTTAAAGTGAGGCTATCCTTACTAAAGAATTGAGTCAATTTTATGTTCAAACTAAAATAAGAGGTTAAAGATGAGTTTACAATATCGTAAACTACTTTTTAATTATTTTACAATGTTGCACACTCATCCCTGATTTTAATCCAAGATTTTAATTCTGAATGAAAAAATTTTGCTAAAGAATTATTATTATTATTATATGGAAATTCTCTAGTAAACCGTCCTCAAGCAATAGAATGTAAGTTTCAGTATTTTATTGTTTACCAAAATTATTTTGGCCTTTGCAAAAACGATTAACGATAGCGTAAAACATCAGTTTCACATTTTATTTCGTGCCGACGTCCGGGCCGGGGAAGAGTTTGCCGAACAGATCTTACATATGAAAATGCTATACCTATCATTAAGATGAATTGTACAAGCCTGCAAAAGGCATATTAACTGATCCAATCCACAAATTCCCATCTTTCTCTTCAACTTCACTAATAGATCTCCACACCTTTCTACCTTTTTCTTCCAAAATCTCCAATACATTCCCTTGTTCACTTATCCTTATAGCCATTCCGCCATTCCCACTTAGCTTAACTAAACTTAAATGAATTTTAACAATGTCAATTGGTAGTTTAATCAGAACATTCCCTATCCAAGGGAATGAAAGAACCAACTTAGAGATCCCTTTCCTTTTTGAATGTATACCAACCCAAAATCCTCCTCTGGGGCTTCTTTTTATGTTATCTGGAAACCCTGGGAGTTGAGCAACAATTTCTATTGTTCCGGCTTTCGACGTTTTCAGCCAATACCTTAGAATTCTGCAGCTTGTTGTCTCTGCAAGTAATATGTAGTCGCCATCTTCACTCAAAGCCACCCCATTTGGAAATGAGAGATTCCGAAGAATAACAGTTACTTGTTTTGTTTCTGGGTCATACTTCATTAGCCTTCCAGTCTTGTCACCGCTTAGTATTACAGAAATGTGGTTCCTGCAAATTGCATGCATCGTACACCTTCTAAATTATTTTGAATTGATTGAAGTTTAGATAGAGGCTAGCTAACTGTAAAAGGACATGAATATAATCATAGATAAACACGAAATGAAAAATAGGACAAAATGCTTTCCTGTGCCTACTTATGAGACTTGTATTTACGTTATTCTAGTCTACTTTAATTTCTGTACAATTATTATTACTGTTATTATTATACATTAATCAATATGAAAAAGTATCAATAACACACTCAAGATTTTTCTATTTATGACAGGTACAACATTAATTAATTTCCTTACAACGCTAATTAAATGTTTCTGTTAGCCATCAGCTCACGTAATAAACTTGAGAGTTGCTTTTATGGCATCAATTAATGTCAAGAAAGAATTAGTCAACTCAATTCCGAAATGACGCAAATCTATCAAATTAACAACCAAAAGAAATGAAGTGAGATCAAATTAAAGGGTGAATGACGACACTTTAAATCCCATTAGGAGTTATACTTATCACATGGCTTAGGTTCTTAATAGATTTTTATTATCCTCTTTTATGGTTAACGGCTAAATATGATATTTTCACTAATAAATTAACTTGTTTATTCGGTCTCGGGTAATTTTTTAAGTGATGAAACAAGTAATTAAAAATTTATTAATAATAAAAAAAGAATTATCTGACAAGGACCTAAGCGCCATTTTCAATTCATAAATATATTTACCTCCTTTGAAACTGTGAACTGCTGTCGGTAAAATAAACGATTCCGGTGGATTGATCAATGTCTAGACTATTACAGAATCTGAAAGGAATGCCCTCTGATTGAGTAGCAACGGCAGTGGCCAATCCTCCTTCGGGTCCCACTTTAAGCAACCCAAAATAAGCGTCAGCGATGTAGAGATCGCCGTTGCTTTTATTGAAGCACAAACCCAATGGACGCCCACATATGTACTCCTTTGCCGCATGATCAGATTCATGTGCCCCTTCACAACCATCCCTATCCGCAAAACTCACATGGTTAATCTTAAAATAAAATTAAAATTTTATTTAGATATATACACTAGCTAACAAATAACTTATCTAGCTTGTTCATCAAATTCAACGTTTGTTGATGGTGCGCCAAACTTGAATAGGTTGTTGGCCTGAACCTATGCTTCCCCAAATAAGGTGCCACCACCTAGTTACATAATACTGGATTCATTTAAATATTGAGTTACGTTATATTATGTTGATTTTTATCAAGCATACATTAGCAATAATAGGCGGTTAAGATTTGATTAATTAATATATTTTTATTAGATGATTATCAGTCATATCTTTTTAAAAATTTAACAGAAAAAGATGAGCATTGAATTAGAATAAGAGGTATGTAGTATATGGTTACCAATATGCGTGGACTTAATTAAGGTTCAGGAATGGTTTTAGTCTCTTCTAAGGCATTATTTTTCTTTCTAAATATATCTCTAACCTCTTCTAAAAAAATAATAAAAAAAAGTTAGCCACGTTCAATTTAAAGACCTTGATTCAAATCTCTACAACTAAATAATTTATCTTTTTCCAAATTGAATTAAGTTTTTTGAACCAAACCCCCTAATCTACCAAATAATTCTTAGTGTGAGGAGTCTGTATTTTAAAACCATAACTATTTTTATTGTAAGAACATCTATGATTCTAATCAATTACCCTTGGTTTTGTGATCAGACAAATACACATATATAAGTTGACCTTAAGCAGACACTTCTACTTCCGTATGGGAGGCTAATTTAAGAGTTACCTATTTGGAGAGGTTAGAGCAAAATGAAGCCAGCGGCGTTGGTTTTGGTGCCATTTAATAATACGGCCATCGGATACGCCGGTATAAGGACCCTCACCAAGTGCATCAAATGCAAAACTTTCGGGTCCAATTGCACCATCTATCTGATACTGAACGATACCTTGAGTAGAAGTACTGATACAAAGAAGAATGACTATGCTTTTAGCCATGAAGCTGAGACTTGAGTTCATGGTGACGGTGACACAGAAAAATAACAAACGCTGTTGAGTTGCGGACGTGGGCAAATTTATTTATAGAGGGGCTAGACAGAAACGGTGCTTGCGTGGCCCATTGTAGAGCTGCCGCATGTTTGATGTGAGTGGCGGGTGGGCCATGGAAGAAAGAGGAGAAATGCTATGTTTGTATCGAAGGGTAGAACTAGAATTTTGGTTCCCCTCAGCAGAGATGTTATCAAGAGATTATTTGAATGCAACAAAATATTTTATATATTAATTTTTTCATAAAAATAATTTTTATTATTAAAATATTTATAATATAAATTACAAATATAGACAACCTAATATAATATTTCTAATATAAGTTATTAATATATACAAACTAATATAATTCAATAAAAATATTTTTATTCTCTATATTCATTAATTCAAACTATTTGAAAATCTGTATTAATCATCCGTCTTTTTTTTTCTTAAGTCCTAAAATTTATTTTTTTTAATTGAAATATCAAACGTGTTTGCTTCATGTTTGCCTTCAAACACGACTTAAGAAATCTTCAATTTGATTCAACTAAAAACAAAATATGAAAACCAAATAATTAAAAGCTTATGTACAACAAAAGATCGTGCCAAGTGATCAGTAAAAATCAAGCTTCACTTCGTACTGGAAAGCTCCATAATGCAAATTCAATCTTGCCCAAAAACCATGCTTTTCACACTAGAGCAGAATCCTCTTGTTGAATACTCAAAAACAAAGTCAAGTCTCTTTAGGATAATTATTTTTTTGAGTTGATTTAATAAAATAATATAATTGATATGTAAGTGGGTATACAGAATAAAATCTTAATTTTTAAATTTTAGTAGAAGGTTTATTGAGTAAATAAATATAGAGCTTATTTTGGTGTATTTAAATGGTCCCACTTTTAATTAGGTTATAAAATAAAATTTATAAAATTGAAGAGCAAACAAGAGGGACCACATTGAACAAACTCTAAACTTTGTAGGCTTATTATGTAAAAGAGGAGAGTGTCAAACGTAAAATTCATATAAAATAAGTGAAAATTCAATTCGATCTTTTAATTTTTTTCTTGAACGGGGTGTTGCTTGGACCGCCGGAAAGTGTACATGGTTCTGTCCCTGTTTAATGTCTATTTTTGCATTAATTGAATTATCTGATAAATTGATAATTTGTTCTCGCAAGTTGGTGAGCACATACTCTTTTAATTATACTTAGTTTTAGAAGAAGTCACCAGCATTAATTATCCAATGGTGGAATGGGTGGACTGCTTTTCAAGGTGCTCTCATTTGCGGGTCCCATGGTTGGCTGATGTTTTGAATTCAGTAAGTATATTTCTTTTCAAGTGTGGGTGTCTTTACAATTATTTTTTTACTTAGGCATACTATTAAAGGACATAATTTAATAGAAATAGTATTCAATAAATTATAAAGTCATATACTTAATAGCATGTCTGTATTAAAAAAAAAAAAATCCAGCACCTGATAATTTCTTACATCAAAGTCCACACTTTTTAAAATTATACATACATCTTCTCTAGTCTAGATGTCTATATTTCATAAGATAAGGATGCGAATTTGAGAACGTTAGAAATAATTTTTTTCATAGATTTTACTATTAAAACAAAACAAGAAAAGTTTGTTTGGCTTGAAAGAAAATTTTAGATGAAAATATTTTATGGATCTAGAACTTTCATGACTTTTATGTATTGATTACATCACATATTTATACATGCTTATTAACAATAATAACTTGTAACTAATTACATTTAACTAACTATAATATCCAGCTAATACTAGTAACACACACATAGTGTTTCTACAACAAACTTAACTACTTAAGGTCAGCTGACAATTGTGTATTGCATTACTCAATAACTCTTGACTACATGGCATTGTTGACTTGTGAAAATTTAGGTTAGCTTTCTTATGCTCTGTTTAGTGAGCTAATAGCAACCTGAAACTCAAGCAACAACAATGTACATTGAGTTTCGCTCTCAAATAATTGTAATGTGTGAATGAAAAGGGTATGTTCATTATGTTCACAACTTGTTCTTCATATAATATATACTAAATATCTAATTCGCCAGCAAGAACTTTGTTAATACATATCAATTTCAATATGTTTTGTTTTGGAATGATAAAGAGGATTTCTTACTAATTCAGTGGCACTGATGTTGTCACACCAAATAATAGGTTTCTCTACACAATAGACTCCTATCTCAAAAAACAAGGATTGCAACCAAGCTAATTTAGCACTCGCAGATGTTCATGACCTATATTCACTCTCTACACTAGACCTTGTGACCATTGACTGCTTTTTCGATGACCAAGAAATCAAATTGTTACCCAAACAAATGCAATAGGCGCCAACAAATTTCCTATCATCTAAGTCACAAGCTCAATCTACATCATTGAAACTAATGAGCTTCATCTTTCCATACTCGGTGAATTTCAGTTCAAAGTCTTGAGTAGCGTTCAAATATCTCAAAACTCTCTTGCATGACATTAAATGATGTAATGTAAGAGCAGATACATACTAACTTAGTTTATGCACAAAAAATGCAATCTCAAGTCTAGTCAATAGTAAGTACTACATTGCCCCAACAATACTTTTTTAATGAGTTGGATTTCCACGTACTTTTTAACATATTATTAAGTTTCTTTTTGCAACTTTACTATAGTGCTCATAGATGTATTAATGCTCTTACAATCGAGCATGTCAACTTTGGACAACAAATCTCTTATGTATTTCTTTTAAGAGAGATATACACTACTTACATTACATAGCATCTTAATGTTCAGAAAATCAAATAACTTGCGACGGTTCTCTAATGTAAAAGTTTAAGTAAATTTGTGATTAAAATTTTCTAAATCTATACTATTTAGTCCTTTAATCAGTATACCATCAACATAAATAATTAGTATATCATCAACATAAATAAGGATTATAATTATAGACGTCTTTGTTTTCATTACGAATAAAGATGTGTCAGCCTTTTAGTTATCAAAACCTCACTATAGTAAGCATCCTTTAAGCTTTTCAAACCAAGCTCTTGGAGCTTATTTAAGACCATACAATGACTTGTGAAGTTTGTAAACAAAGTCAGGCCTTTGAACATCAATAAAGCCCTCTGATTTATCCATAAAGACCTCTTCTATTAAAGAAGGCATTGTTAACATCAACTTCCCAAATTGTCCATTGATTCATCACAACTAGACTTGACACAACTTTGGCATTAGTTGGCTTTATGACAGGACTAAATGTTTTGAAATAATTCACCTTTACAATCTACTAAAACCTTTAGCTACCAATCTAGCTTTGTTTTTAGCTAGGCTTACATTAGCATTATACTTAATTTTGTACATATTTGGTTCCAACTACCTTTTGATTAGTTGTTCTAGAGACTAAAGACCAAGTTCCAATTTTAACTAATGCATTACATTCATCTGTTATAGCTTCAGACCACCTTAGATCATTCAATGCCTCAGGAATATTATGTGTGGTTCTTTTGACTATTGTATGCAGTTTGGGTTTAAAGATACAAACATTATTTCTAGAAGTCATTTGATGTGTGTTCAATTGGTTAAAGGTTTGAGGTGTATTTAATAGGATAGGTATTTGTTATGAAATGAAAAGAATAGATGGAGAAGGTATAAGGTGATTAATTAGTGTAGAAGTTTGAACAAGCTTAGTGTGTATGCGATTTGATTGTGGGGTGTGGCTGCTATTTCAAGTAAAGGAGGACTAGCTGAGTAATGAGTATTGCTGCTATTGGAACTCATAGAGTTAGGATTAATTAGGCTACTATTAGTAGGAGATGCAATTATAGGTACAGTAGAAAAATTATAGACTTGTTTAGAAGAAAAGAAAATGGATAAAGAAGAAGTATGTGAAGACAGTTGAATAAGAAAAAGAATATTCATAAAAATCAATATGTCTAGCTATGTAAAATTGGACTAAAGGATAAAAGCATTTATAGCCTTTGTGAGATAAACTATAACCAACAAAAATGTATTTGCTTAAATGATAGTCAAATTTATGTATGTTATAATCTCTTAAGGATAACAAGAATAACAAAACATTTTAGCATGTTGTAATCAGGTTTATGTTTGATCAGCTTCTTATATGGTGTTGAAAATTAAAGAATAGCATAAGACAACCTATTAATATGATACACAACTATATGAAATGCATTCCACCAGAAATTGAAAAGTAATTTTGCATGCACTTACAATTCAATCATTTGCCTATGTTTTCTTTCAATCACCCCATTTTGATGATGTGTGTAGGGATAAGAATGTCTAAAGAGAATTCCAAATTGGTTAAAAAATGGGATAAAAGTTCTCCATTCTCTCTCCAGTCAAATTGCTACATTTTAATAGTTGGTTGAAAATTTGAAGTGTTTAAACACCTCTAAAGTTGCTAACTTTAATTTTAAGGGAAAAAATCCAAGTATATTTATTAAAATCTTCCAAAAAACTAATGTAGCATGAATAACCATCTCTAGAAAAATGAGGTGAAGGACTCTAAAGATTAGTATGAATCAACTCAAGAATCAAAGTGGTTTTTATTTCAGTGGCAAGAAAGTGCAATCTATGTGATTTTCCCAATTAGCATGCTTTACAAACTATTTGGAATGCTTGTTTTGCTATATTAAAATAGACATCGTTAGATTTGACATGTTTAAGTAAATACATTAATGTTTGATGATTAGGATGACCAAATCACTTATGAAAATGAAGTATTTTATCCATTGATGCATTATTACAAGGAGTGATAGTAGTCTAACAATAACTTTAACACTTGAAGCTATATTCTAAATATCAGTGTGATTATCAAGATTAAAATGATAAGTAGACAACATTGATAAAGATTTATTCAAAACAGTTTGGTAAAGAAAGAATGAAGGAAAAGATTGAGAAGAGGAAGAAAAAGATTTTAAGAGTAGCTTGTACAATTTTTTCTCAACAAGGCCCTATAGAAGTATTTTCCCATTCAAAGAATCCTTCACATAGCAAACATCGCCAGAAATTCAGCATTATTATTAGCAATAAGCCTTGAAATGCTTAACAAATTCTTAGTTATTGAGAGAACTAACAAGATGTCTTTAAAATGTTATTTACGTGTGAATAAATTTGGCATTTGAGTTCTTATTGCAAAAATAAGCATCATCAACATGATAAGTTAATCTGAGCCTTTGAACTCGTCTGTGACATATTTATTAGCCATATTGTTGGTCAAATGATGAGTAGCACCACTATCCAAATAGCATCATTTATTAACTGATATTTTAAGATTTGCAACATAAGCAGCTCTAGGTGCTGTCAAAGTTTTTGATGTACAAGATGAGCCTAAAGAGTAATACAGAGATTGATTATAAGACATATCATAAAGGTCCTCAAACTAATCACTAAAGAATGGGTTAAAGTTAGCCATACATGTAGACCTAGAAGCTTTACCTCTACTAAAAAATTTAAGTAGAGGTATATAACTATCTTTACACCTTTGTCAGAAACCATCAGCAATATGTCCATGTTTATGGCAGATTTGATAGACAGGTAATAATTCATCACAATTTCAGAATTCAAAGTGTGAGTTCCAAATAAAGTAAACATTGTTCTTTGGTGTCAATTTATGAAATTACATTGCTTGTCGTCTGCCATAGTTACCAAAGTGACCATTTCCTATTAGAAAACCTCTAGGATGATTGTTGAAATATATGCCTTTACTAGAATTTGAACCTCTACCACCAATACTGCCATCAAAGCCATGATATACATTGCCAAATAAACATCTCCTAGCATTTTCTTTTATTTGTGAATAATTAGCATTCATCATGCTATAGTTTGTATTAAACATGTCCTTGGCATTTTGATTTTGTTCCAATTGAGTCTCATGAATTAAAAGTAAGGCATATGTTTTATCATAATCCATTTTATTGGTAGTGATAGTAGAAGCTAAATTCAAGTAACCAGGTCCTAATCCATTCAATATCCTCATCAACAGATCTTTTCTAGTTATTGAGTCACCAACAATTGCAAGTTTATCGGCAAGCATCTTTATTTTTCTAGAATATTCTTCGATAGACATTGAATCTTTTCTTAGTATATTCATTTCATATCTAAGTTGCATCATTTTAACCTTAAATTGAACTCCAAATTACTTTTTAATAGATTTCCAAACATCAAAACAAGTGTCAAGCTAAGAACAAAACTTAAAATACCATCACTAATGATGGATAGAAGCGAACCAAGAAGGATCTAAATGTGAGCTTGCCAGTTAATATAGGCAGGATTTTCAACTCGTTATTTTAAGTCACCAGTTAATAAAGAAGCTAAGTTTGAGAGATAATGATCTAGTATGATTTGAGTTTCTTAGATACAACTTTCTAGCCAATTGCCTTTTACGGATGTGAGAATTTATTTGCTCATAGTAAGAAATTATATCGATTAAGCTTAACAAGGATAGTAAATGTAAAGGATGTACATGAAGACCGATGTTGATTTTGATTAAAAACAATTGGATTTGAAGCTGTGTTGGCCATGATTGGCTTTGATACCATGAAACGAAATAAAAAAAGTTTGTTGGCTTGAAAGAAGATGTCAAAGGAAGATATTTTTTGGATCTAGAACTTTTCAGGACTTTCATGTATCGATTTTATACATGTTTATTAACTATAACAACTTGTAACTAATTACATTTAGCTAACTATAATATTCAATTAATACCAGTTAAAAACACACATACAGTGCTACAACAAACTTAACTACTTAAAGTGAGTTGGCAACTAAGCTTTTCATTGCTCAGCAACTCTTGATGACATGGCATTGTTGACTTGCAAAGATTTTGGCTAAGCTTTCTTGTGCTCTCTATAGTGAGTTGCCTTAACAAACATTGTCAAATACTTTATAAAACTACAAAATACATTTACAATGTTATCGAAAGGTGTGTTTGCATAAAATATTGTGTGTACATCTCAACTAAGGATTTTTTCTATATCAGAAAGCTATTAACACAAATTCTTCTTGAACTACTCCTTTTTTAACTGAGTTAAAAAAAGGCTATAAATTTTTTTCGAGAGTCAACAACTTCTAGTTCATGTTATAACTTTGAAGCAATAGTTTAAATTAGAAATTTGTAGCATATGGTTTAAAAGTATACTTTCACGAAATAATAGTGTAAATAACACATGTATACTAAATTGTCGTTTTTTCTTCTTCTTTTTTTTTAGCAAGACAAGAAATTTGAGGTTTTAGACTTCATTCAGGATATATATTAATTCTTCAATTGCTAGATCCTAATCAAAAGGATGTTCCAACTGGTGTTAACACCTTTCAATTTGGTATTTTGAAAAATAAGGATTTTTTTTCTCAAAATTATTTTAATAATAATCAAGAGATCTTTTGAAAAAATTAATTCTAGGTAAAGCTTGATTTAACTCAATGTTTTATTTGAATGAAAATATGGTTTTGAAAACGTATAAATATACTTATAACTCAAAATCCAAAAAACTATTTTTTTAAGTAAAATTGTTTAAATGTCATTTTTCATATTAATACCCAATGGATGTAAGGGTACTCCTTTTTTTTATGCTTTTATGAAAAAAAAAAGAGTATGTCTAATTTAGATACCTGAAACATAAATAATAAATTTAAGAATGTTATCAAAGAAAGATGTTTTACATGATTATTGACAAGAAAGTGTTTTAATTTTTTTTTAGAAATATAACCTTTGAAATTCGAGAGTAAAATAAATAGCCTATATTCTGGATTGACTGATATTCTCTTGGCATCTATTATATTACTTAGTTCAAATAAAAATCATTTCTAACCGCCAGGCAATTTTTAAAGCCACTGCCTTAGTGCATTGTCCTTATGGTTAAGGGTTGAAGTTTCCTTTCTCAATATGATTGTGAGAGGAATTCTTACTAATTTAATAGTAGATCTTTCCATCTTTTTTTAGAATAAAGCTTTTAGGTTGCATTTTAAATGAAAGGATATTATCATTTTTCCACCTAAATTTTTTTGGCACATCAAGTCAGTATCATGGTTTGGTAAAAAATATATTTTATCACCAAACATTTACATCGTTAGCACTTTACAACTATTCTGTTAAAAATAAGTTAATATTCAACAAAATATGAGTTAAAAGTTGATTTTGACCCTACACTATAATAGACAATTTTGTCTTCTAAAAAGAAAGCAATTACAAAAGAGAATTGACCATTTGTCCACCAAAAGTTTTATGATATATTAATTTAGTATTAAGATTTCTAAAAATTATATTTTACCACGTAATATTTAAGTTATTATCACTTTGCAACCAAAATGTTAAAAATAACAATATTTAACCTAGAGTATAAAAGACAATTTTTTCATTTGAAAAGAAAGAAATTATAAAAGAGAAATTACCTTAAAAAAATAGATGTTATGTTGAAAAAATGACTACTTTTTTTTATTATATAAACATGTTGTTATGCATTCAAATATCAAATTTTAAGTAATGCAAGCTAAATACTTCAGTTTTGATAATATTATTCAAAATTAGCAACCCTAAGCCATTTTAAACATTACAAACGGCAACCAAATACTCTAAATTGAATACTTCATCATTCAACAATTGTGTTAATATTTTAACGTCAACATGAAATTCTTTAAATGCCCTTATAGTATCACCAATTTTTTTACTGTATTAATGTTTTGGTGGTAAAGTCGATAATAGCTTAAACATTAGGCGGTAAAATGTAGCTTTAAGATACTTTATTGAATTATTATGTTAGAAAACTTCTGATGGATAAATGATAATATCTCTTTCACAATTGAATGGTGTGTTTTGACTTTATCGTGAAATTACTTAAATGCCCTTCTGACATCAACAAATTTTTACTTACCTTAACAGAATGGTAGTAAAATGCTAACAACAAAAACGTTTGATGGTAGAATTCAGTTTTCGCCAAACCATGATACTAATTTGATATGTTAAAAAAACTTAAGAGGAAAAATGATAATATCCCTTAAATGAATTATTTTAAGAAAGGTCTGTGACAGATTTTGGAATAAACTTCAAATGGACAATATTAAAATAGGTCTCAACTAAAAATATCATTAGAATTATATTATAGTATTAAAGAAAAAAATATAGATAGTTTTAGAAATGAATAACGATAAACGTTTTAAAATTTTATTTTAAATCTTATCCTAATGATATGATCTATGCTATGTCATTCATCAAGTAGTTAATAATTTTTCACAACTTTAAAATGAACTAATTACATGATTTCACCATCCACTTTAATGAAAATCATTTGAGAAATTTTAAAATATCTAGCATTGCCCTTTTGAAAAAAGAAAAGAAAAGTAAAAGTCATCCATATCTTTAAGATTTGCTTAAATGGTTACAAAAATAACTTTTAGTTTTAAAAATAGTCATATAAATCCCTTTTTTATTATCATGTTAAAATAATACCCACTTATTAAATTGACATACTTCAATTAACCCTCTAAAAATATGAAAACTTCAATCTACTCTCCAAAAACCATTTTCCCTCCATAAATTTTAACGAGCGAAATGATAAAATTGCATTTATACATTTCCTATTAGGATCAACTAAATAGTAAAAGTCAAATTTCTATTTTTCACTTTTCATTCATGCCTGAATGTTTCAATAAATTAAAGAATGCACTAAAATACTTTATTATATTTCACTTTACACCCAAATACTGTATTATTTTAAAATTGATTATTTTTCGTTTAATTTTTAAGACACATCAAATCATTTGAATGGTTGCTGCCAAGAGCAGCAGTACAAAAGAAGAAGAAGAAGAGGCAAGAAGAAGAGTAAGAGACGAAGAATGAAAAAAAAAAGAGAAAAAATTTAAAAATAGAAAAAGAAATTGAACAATTGAATTACCATTTTTTAAAATTTAAAATGTTATCAGTTTTTTATTTTTAATATTTTAATCAATTTTTTTTAAGCAGAAACTTTTTTCCTTAATACTTGATTTCTTCTAAAAGACCAAACAATAATATTATCCTTTTAATTCTTGCAATTCCAATTTCCATTCAAATCTCTAGATAACATTTTATCAACCTAGTTAATTTGTTCTAACAATGGATTCAATGTCCGCAAATTTTCTTGTAAGTCCGATCAAAAATCAAAAAACCATTTCAAAGAACTAAAGATTCCTTTCAAAATGTAACCAAAATATAAATTAATTAGTTCTAAAAAACAATTCAAATCAATGGACTCAACCAAGCTCTCAAATTAAAGCAATAATTAAAAAATAAAAAGAAAGAAAGAAAGAAAAGAAAAACAAAGGAAGATCTTTTCCTGTTTAACTTGGAAAAACACCAAATTTTATTTTTTCAAAAACCTTGGCCACCATGGGTTGCCACTTCCGTCTCCCACCGTCCTTTCCACGATTACTTTAATTTTAATTATAATAATGTTGATTGATGTAGAGAATTATTTGATTTGATGCAGAGAAGAAGAAGAACAAAGAATAGATAAAGAAACAAAGATGAAAGAAAAAAAGAGTAGAAGATGAAGAAATAAGGAGAAAAGGAAAAACAAAAGACAAACAAAAGGAAAAAGAAGACAAACAAGAGGAAAAAAGTAGAAGAAGACGAAGAATAAATAAAAAAAGAATTTGGAAAAAAAGAAATTTGAATTACAATTTTAAATTTTAATTAAGAATAAATTGCAGTGGATAGCATGGTTGGTAGTTTATTAGTTTTCAAAGCCTAAATCAATACTAAAATTAATTTTTTTTTCCAATGAATCGTTTCAAAATTTATTTTAAAACATTATAACTTTTTATTTTGACATTTTAATCATAAATTAAAAAGGGTTTCTGTTCAAGAATTGTAAGATTAATGAATAAAAAATAATAAATATTGGATGCATTTAAATATTTATAAATTATTAATTATTTTACTATTTTATGCCTTAGCTTCATATTTGGAAAGAAAAATATACTAAAATTTAATAAAAAGAATTATTATTAAAAAAATTAAGATTAAAATTTACAACAAATTTTATTAATTAAAGAAAGAAATCAATAAAAATTGGGATTTGTTATGAATTTATTTAAATAAATATGGATGTTCATAACATATACCTATTTATCTCCCCATTATCTCCCACTAGCAACCTTTAGCTTTCCTATAACTCCCATTATCTCACAAGGAATTATGATCCATAATGTCTCTATTAATTTTATGGAATGATTATGTAACTATAAAAGGAGAGCTCATCTCTTTATTTTGAAAATACTTTGGAATAAATAAAATCATTCTATAAATATTTTGCTCTCTTATTTTACTCTTCATCTTGTGTTGTTCTTTTTATTTTTATTGCTGGCTAGTTTTTCTAACACGTTATCAGCACGAAACTTTGATAAGGTATTAATTCGTTTATTTCTTATATCTAGCGGTTTTTATTATTATATAAATATAATCGTTCATCACAAATAACATGTCATATAAGCTATTGTTATCATGTTTATATTTGCAATATCATTGACTTCTCAAAGTTGCATGTGTATTACTTGTCTTTGTTATATCTCTTAAAATATGCATAATTGATGGTATAAGATTTAAAATTTATTCCATGACGTCAATAGTATGAAATGTGATGATTATAAAATTTTATAGTTATATTACCATAAGTGATTATGTGACATATATAATATTTATTTGTTAATAATGAACGAATTAATTATTTTTTATATTGTGTTATAGTTATCTGAAAATGTCGAATCTTGCAAAACTTAAATTTGTGGCACTTGATATCTCCGGCAATAATTATCTATCATGGGTCTTGGATGCTGAAATTCATCTTGATGCAATGAATCTTGGAGATACTATTAAAGAAAATAATAATGCATCAACTCAAGACCATGCCAAGGCAATGATTTTTCTTCGCCACCATCTTCATGAACAATTGAAAAGTGAGTATCTTACTGTCAAAGAACCATATGTCCTTTGGGAGTGTCTTAATTAAAGATTTAATCACCAAAAAACTGTTATACTTCCAAAAGCTCATTATGACTGGATGCACTTATGATTACAAGATTTTAAATTTGTTAGTTAGTACAATTCTACATTATTCAAAACCGTTTCTCAATTAAAATTATGTGGAGTGGGGATTACTGATGCAGATTTGTTGGAAAAGATATTTTCTACTTTCCATGCTTTGAATTTGCTCCTGCAGCAGCAATATCTAGAGCGAAGATTTAAAAAGTATTCTGAATTAATCTCATGTCTTTTAGTGGCTGAAAAAAAATTAATGAACTTTTGCTGAGAAACCATCAATCTCATCTGACTGGATCTGTACCTATCCCTGAAGCGAATGGTACTTCAACCTATAATTGTAGTACTAATTAAGGTCGTGGCCGAGGCTGAGGTTACAAAAATAATCAAGGTCGTGGTGGCTATAATAAGAAATATTGACCAAACCACTCAAAGTGGAATAACAGTAATGAGAAGCAAGAAAAAGATCCACAAAAGAAATCACCAAAGGATCATGAAAATGTTTGCTTCAGATGTGGTGCAAAAGGACATTGGTCTCGTGTTTGTCGTACATTAGAACATTTAGTTTATCTTTATCAAGCATCCAAAAAAAGGCAAAAGGGAAAGAAATTGAAACAAATTTCATTGATCATGAAGATCTAATTGATATAACTCATTTGGATGTTTCAGATTTTTTTAAAGATTCAAATGGTAAAATTGACCATTTAATTGGTGATGGACATGTAAAGACTGATTGAAAGTACTACACTTTGAAGTGTATTATTATTTTTAAAGATTTGGTGTGTGTCTTTACAATCATGGTGTGTTTAAGTTTATGTTGCAATACTATTTATTGTTTTGAATGTTTTATAAATTTGGTGTGTAATTTTTCATTTTCTTTAAGAAAACATTTTCTGTAGTGTTTTCTTCATACTACTTGAACATTCTTTATATTCAATTGACTTATTTTATATGCATATGTGAAGATATACAATGAATTTGAACAATGACTTGATGAATAATGAAAATAGATGTTTGGTGGATAGTGTCACAACACATACAATTCTGCGAAATAAAAAATATTTCCATAATTTAATATTAGCTAAGGCTAATATTAATACAATATCTGGTTCTGCTAATCTAATTGAAGGCTTTAGAAGAGCTAATATTATGTTACCAAATGGTACAAAATTACAAATAAATAATGCTTTATATTCTAGCAGATCAAACGAAAATCTGCTCAGTTTCAAGGATATTCATCAAAACGGATACCATATTGAAATATCTAGTGAAGGTAATTTTGAATTTCTTTGTATCACTTCAACTATTTCATGCCGGAAGCATATATTGAAAAAATTACCTTCTCTTTCTTCTGGGTTGTATCATACAATTATAAAAACAATAGAAATAAGTTTTGCAATGAACCAGAAGTTCTCTGATTCAAAAATTTTTAAACTTTGGCATGATCGACTTGGGCATCCTGGATCAAGCATGATGCGTCGTATTATAAAAAATTCACATGGACATCAATTAAAGAACCAGAAGATTCTTTTACCAACTGAAAGTCCATGTGCTGCTTGTTCTCAAGGAAAATTAATAACTCGGCCATCTCCAATTAAAGTAAATTTTGAATCTCCTAAATTTTTGGAAAGAATCCAAGGGGATATATGTGGCCCTATACATCCAAGTTGTGGACCGTTTCGTTATTTCTTGTTTTAATAGATGTTTCAACTAAATGGTCACATGTCTCTTTATTTTCTAGTCGCGGTGTTGCATTTGCTAGATTTCTTGCTCAAATCATTAAACTAAGAACACAATTTCCTGATTTTCCTATTAAAAAAATTAGACTTGATAATGCTGGTGAATTTACATCTAAATCTTTTAATGATTATTGCATGTCTATTGGAATTGACATTGAGCATTCTGTCGCACGTACTCATACTCAAAATGGTTTAGATGAATCTTTGATTAAGCGTTTACAATTAATTGCAAGACCATTAATTCTTAGATCAAATTTATTTTTTTCATGTTGGGGACATGCAATACTACATGCTGCATCATTAATTCGCATTCGATCAAGTTCTTATCATACATATTCACCTTTACAACTTGTTTTTGGCCAATAGCCAGATATTTTTCACTTGAAAATTTTTGGATGTGCTGTTTATGTCCTAGTTGCTCCTACACAAAGAAATAAAATGGGTTTGCAACGAAGACTTGGAATTTATGTTGGCTTTGATTCTCCATCCAAAATTAGGTACCTCGAATCTTTAACTGAAGATGTTTTTACCGCACGATTTACGGATTGTCATTTTGATGAATTAGTTTTCCCGTCATTAGGGGGAGAAAAAGTAAAAACAAATGAACGACGTGAAATTACATGGCATGCATCATCATTATCTTATCTTGATCCCCGTACAAATCAAAGTGAACTTGAAGTTCAAAAGATCATTTATTTGCAAAATATTGCAAATCAAATTCCTGATGCATTTAATGATTCAAGAAGAATAGTAGAATCAAATATTCCAGCTGAAAATGTCCCAGCACGTGTTGAGATTCCTGAAGGACAACACGATAAAACTAATAAAAATAAAGTACGTCTAAAATGAGGAAGGCCAAATGGCTCAAAAAATAAAATTTTCCGGAAGAGGAAAATACAAGAAAAATTACAAAATGAAATTAGCACTCCCGAAGAGTCGTTGACTACTAATCAAATAACAAAGATTAATCAATCAAATGGTATTCATTCCGTTGACCCAGAAGAAGCAAGTTTGCCAACAACTGAAGAAGTATCAATTTCTCCTAAAGAGAAACAAATTAATGAAATTATGATTGGTTTTGTTGGTACAGAAAAATCATGGGATCGAAATGAAATAATTATTAACGATATTTTTTCGTTTACCATTGCTCTTAATATCTCAAATGACGATGAGGATTTTGATCTAAAAACTGTGGAAGAATGTCGACATAGAAATGATTGGCCAAAGTAGAAAGACGCTATTCAAGCAGAGCTAAATTCACTTACTAAACATAAAGTATTTAGACCAATAGTCTTGAGACCTGAAGATATCAAACATGTTGGTTATAAGTGGGTATTCGTTAGAAAACGAAATGAGACAAATGAGATTGTGCGATATAAAGCAAGATTAGTAGCACAAGATTTTTCTCAAAGACCTGGCATTGATTATGACGAAACATATTCTGCAGTTATAGATGCAATTACATTTCGATTTCTAGTCAGTCTTGTAGCCTCTGAAGGACTTGATATGCGTCTTATGGATGTTTTGACTACCTATCTATATGGTTCTATTGATACAAATATTTATATGAAAATTCCTGAAGGATTTAAAATGCCAGAAGAAAATAAATTTAAAGCTCGTAGTCTATATTTTTTGAAACTATAACGATCCTTGTATGGATTAAAACAGTCTGGGCGTATGTGGTATAATCGCCTAAGTAACTATTTATTGAAAGAGGGATATGTAAATAATCCAATTTGTCCATGTGTTTTTATTAAAAAATCTAAAATTAGATTTGCAATAATTGCAGTATATGTTGATGATTTAAATCTCATTGGAACTCCTGAAGAGCTTTCAAAAACAGTTTCTTGTTTGAAAAATGAGTTTGAAATGAAAGATCTTGAAAAAATAAAATTTTGTCTTGGCTTACAAATTGAGTATTTGTCAAGTGGAATATTTTTACATCAATCAACATACACTAAAAGTTTTAAAGCGTTTTTATATGGATAAAGCTCATCCATTAAGTACTCCAATAGTAATACGATCACTTGATATAAAAAAAGATCCATTTCGTCCTAAAGAAGATGACGAAGTAGTTCTTGGTCCTAAAGTACCATATTTAAGTGCAATTGGTGCACTAATGTATCTTGCAAATTGTACTCGACCTGATATTGCATTTTCAGTTAATTTGTTAGCAAGATATAGTTCTACACCAACTTGTAGGCATTGGAATGGTATAAAGCATGTATTTCGCTATCTCTGTAGAACAATTAACATAGGTTTATATTATCCAAATGGATTAAAATCACCACTAATTGGATATGCAAATGCTGGATATCTTTCTGATATACATAAAGCACGATCTCAAACAAGTTATTTATTTACCTCTGGTGATAGTGTTGTATCATGGCGATCAATGAAACAAACAATGGTTGCAACATCTTCAAATCATTCAGAAATACTTGTTATTCATGAAACAAGTCGTGAGTGCATTGGTTAAGTTCAATGATACAACATATTCGAGAAACATGTGGATTGTCATTAATTAAGAATAACCCCACAATATTATATGAGGATAATGCAGCATGCATTACTCAAATTAAAGGTGGTTATATAAAAGGCGACAGGACTAAGCATATTTCACCAAAATTCTTTTATACACATGAAATTCAAAAGAATAGTGATATAGATATTCAACAAATACGCTCAAATGATAACCTTGCATATTTATTTACAAAATCCCTACTAATTGCGACATTCAAAAAATTAGTACACAAAATTGGGATGTGTCAACTCAAGGATTTTTCTTCAAATTAGAATATATGTCAAGATGAATGGGAGTATACTTGTTGGGGAAAATAATTTATTTTGAAGGGAATTTTATATGTTGTACTCTTTTTTCTCACTAGGTTTTTATCTCATATGGTTTTTCCTAAGTGAGTTTTTAATGAGGCAACTCTATATCTCCAAAATCATTTACGTACTCTTTTTTTTTTACTAATTTTTCCTATAAAGGTTTTTTTTAGTAAAGGTTTTAATGAGGCATATTCTTGTAATGAACATCCAAAGGAGAGTGCTATGAATTTATTCAAATAAATGTGGATGTTCATAACATATACCTATTTATCTCCCAACTATCTCCCACTAGCAACCTTTAGCTTTGCTATAACTCCCATTATCTCACAAGGAATTATGATCCATAATGTCTTTATTAATTTCATGGAATGATTATGTAATTATAAAAGAAGAGATTATCTCTTTATTTTGAAAATACTGTAGAATGAATAAAATCACTCTATAAATATTTTGCTCTCTTATTTTACTCTTCATCTTGTGTTTTTCTTTTTATTTTATTTTTATTGCTGGCTAATAGCTTTTCTAACAGGATTAAGATTAGGGGTTGAGGCTTTAGTTTTTGAATTTCCCTAAAATTTTATATATCTTTTTAATTTTTAAATATATTAGTAATGGAATGCAAAGAAATTTTATCAGTTAATTTTTCTTTTAGACACTTTGAAAGATAAAATAGTATTTTGGATGCTAAAAGTCAACTAATTGATTAATGATTCATATTCTTAAAATATTTAAATTCAAGATAAGGGTAAAAATTGATTTTTTTTTTATTTTCATTGTGGTGATATTTTTAAATAAAATTCTTGATTATTATATTTATTTTATAAATTAAAATATAAGTAAAAATTAATTTATTTTTTTAGATGAAAAAATTATTTTTTTTATCTAACTTGCAATATGTCAAACCTTAAGAGTTGAAATAAAATTATCCTTGTTAACCCTACAGAACTGTTAGTTAGAATTTAAGGTATTCTCATACTTTTATAAGTCAACATCAGTCAACTATTAAAAATAGTAGTTTTAGGGGGTACATTGAAGTTTTCGTATTTTTAGGGGTAAATTTATGTCAATACAATAAGGGGATACAATGAAATTAAGCCCTTATTATTATACACTTTGAATATAGTTAAAATTAGTATCATAAAGAGAACTAAACCAAGATATAAATAATAAATAAAATAGCTTATAAATACAAATAAAACATTAAAATAAGTATACTTAACAAAATAATACACACACACATGTCATGCAAATTATTTTCAAGATTAAGCTATTATTAATATGTCCTAACAAATTTCATTAATACTCAAATCTATCGATCAAAAGTTAACTTTAAAATCTATGCTAATAGAGACATGATATCAAAATTATTATAAATAAAAATGTAATATAGATTTTGTAAGTTGTTTTGAATGTTAAATATAATTTTTTAATAATATTGATATTCTAGAAATAGATTTTCTTAATAATAAACACATCTGATAGATTAGTAATACTAAAATAATTTTTTAATAATCAAAATAACTAATAAAATGTATATTATCTAAAATATAATTTACAAAATTTATATTATTTGATATATTATATTATTTTGAGATTGTATATGTATTTATTATAGAATTTTATTTAAAGTCAAGGTTTATGTAATTATTTATAAAATCAATAGAATTTATGTGATTTTTAAGCAAATCTAGTGGGTGTGACATCCCCCCTCCCAAAAAAAATAATAAAACAAAAGCACAAGAGGGGTGCACGATAATCACGATTGTGGGAGCCGCGGACTAGACGTGGGTCATCGCCACACCACAATTACATAGTCCTGATTGCCTAGTCATGCTAAACCACGGCCCTCACCAATTTACTTTCTTCTTCAATGCTCACATTGTTCATGTAACCCACACTAAATCTCTACAAACAAAAGTAAAAGTAAAGATAGACATTTCAAAAAATTTTATCACAAATTTTATCTTAAATGATATATTATTAATTAAGTAGTTAATATTTTTTACAAGATTCAAGTGAATTAATTCTATAATCTCACAAATCAATTGTGAATGTCACATAATTTAGGATAAATTTTTTAGATAAAGAATTTAGAATGTGTGGCAATACTCGACAAGCAATTGTAATATCACATAATTTGGGATAATTTTTTTTTATAAAAAGTTTAAGATGTGTAACAATACTCGACAAATAATTACATCTAATGAAATTAAATTTTTGTACCACTCCCAAATTCAAATTCCAAATTGAAGTAATGGTGTATTTATTTGTGGTATTAAGAAATTACGGGTGTTTACTAATTAAGTTAGAAGGACGAATGAGAATCAAGTATGTGGTTCCACACAAACCTAAAGAATTAGAAAAATTCGATCTTGATTCCGTGGGAGAGAGTGGGAATCAAGTTCTAATTTTTGGAAACGACTTTTTTACCCTTACTAAATTTTCTAATTTCCATTTTTTCCTTGATTTAGATAATCAAAAAATAAAAAAAATGAAAAAATAAATGAAAATCAAACCCAAATCCCGTATTCCAAATTCATCAAATTCGAACTAGCTGCAGCATAATTCGATCCCGCCGAGCATGAGCACTCCTTAGCATTGTGTCGTTGGTTGTCATACAATGTTTGTCAGCCGCTTATCGAACTAGTAGTAGTCGTCACGTCGAACTAGCAACCGTCATCACCTCATCAGCAACTGCTTGTCAAACCAGAAGCAGCCGCTTATCGAACCGACAACAGTAACATGTTGCTACAATCACTGACTGCCACTGATGATTAATTGATTATTTATTACTAATACTACTAGTATTATTATTAAGTTTTTTGAATAATAATAATAAGAGGAATAACAACAACAACAGTTATTATAATATATAATAATAATAATAATGAAAATAGTTAATTAAGGATATTTTAATAGCTTAAAACAATATATTCTGATTATAAAATAAAATAAACACATCAATAATAACACAATTCATTTCGATTTCAATTCTGATTTTTACAGTTTAAATAAATAACTTATTTTAATTTTTATTCTCCATTCTCGTTTTATCCTATTCTGATTCTTGGTGATTCTGATTACTAATTGATAATACACCACAAATGCATCCTATTTGTTATGCAATACACCTACTTTGGTACGATACAAAAGGATAGATAGAAATTTTACGATCAACTAATTCATTTCACTTCTAATTACATATTTTGTTTTAAATTCTCATTTAATACGAAAATACACCTAAACTAATGTTTAGTTCAAGGGTGGGCATTTAGTTAGATTCTTCCCGAACTGAATCCAATAAAACTGAAATTATTCAATTCTATCCAGTTCAAGAGTAGAATCAAACCAAAATGGTTAGTGCCCACCCTTAGTTTAGTTACTTTAGTGTTAAGTTTAAAAATAACTTAAATTGAAAATTGTAATGTAATTAAATAAATTTAAATTTTAAATAAAAACATAAAATATATGTTAATAAACTTACGATGGAACAAGATTTTGCCTTTGTCAAGGGGCAGGCTATAGTAATATCTCAACTAACGAATTTTTTATCCTCTGCATGCAACATTTGATTGATGGATTTTTACTGATTTCTTGGCACCCATTGTCGCCAGCCGGCTGGTTTCGTCTAATCGTGGCCAAGTTGTGGCCACGAATCAATTTAATTTATAGCCTTGGATTTGTGACTCTATTTAACTCAAGATGCTTATTGTCACTGCTCGCCCCCCACGCATCGTCTACCGGCTTGAGACTCCTCAACAATATTGTAGAGTCGAATTGAAGATTCACGCATGTTATGTTCAATCATATGAAATATGTAACAGTCTTTGAATTGTCACCTAAAACCAAAATGTTACAGTGTATAAAATAATTGAATTGTGAGGGTGACAATGAGATTTATTGTGTCTTAGATTATATGTAACATAGCTTATCCCTGAATTGAAATATCTTTATTAATTCTTAGAAGGGCATAATGTATACTTGTCTTAGCTGTGTCGCTACTCACTAAAAGCGTTGATGGGGCGGGATCTCGGTCGACCAAAAAAGTTTTCTGGGCCTGGGCCGTCTCAGGTCAAGGCTTGAGCTTGTCTTGGTTTTTCACTATCAGATCAAGGCCCCATAGAGTTCTGGCGGGCGTTGGCGTTGGCGTGGTCCAAATGATGTCGTAGTTAGTACTCTTCTTGTCTGGCTTTTTAATTTTCTGTTGGAAGACTTAATTCGAACAATAATAATGATGGGTTTAATTGTAAGATGAAGTAGTGTGGGAGCAGATTATGACTGATGGATAACGGAGATTTGGGCAGTTGAAGAGTTGTTTGGGTTGTCTAATTAGTTATGTACGTGGAGATGAATCAATTCGGCGACGTATGAATATTGTTTGGCAGCCATGACATTTTAGCTTAAAGACACGATAATATTCAGTTTCTTGTCGCTGATAAGTAATGGTTATGGCGTTTTTAAGATTTTCAGAGGACAGCAAGAGAAAAATAGGTTGCCTGAACTCGGAAGATCGATGGATGTATGATGGTTAATGGCATATCCGTGGCTTGAGTCAACAATCAATACTCGAAATGGAACCTATGAGCCAGTAGGCAAAGCAATTAAACATTCGATGTAGTGTCGATTTTAAGGGAAAGTACAAACCGTTTCAAAATAATATCCATGAGTATGACATTCATAAAGTTCAAGGTTTTGGGGTGTGTGTGTGTGTGTGTATTTATTATTGCTGGTGGCGGGGTTAGTTTTTTTCGAGGTTTTTTTATTTTTATTTTTCTTATCTGTTTTGGACTCTGTCTCCACGGAGCTATTGGATGTAGTTTTATAATTTTTTTTTTAATAATTAATAACTCATGCATTTGTTAAAACTCAAATTAAAGACCAAAATACTAGAAAGGCCGCTAATTACCATTAAAGCTAAACCTTTAACTTCAAAATATGAAAGTTCATAATTAGATTTAAACTTGTATATGTGAACTTTTAAAGGACAGGTTCTTCTAATAAATTGTGCTTTTTTTTTTTTAATTTTATAAAGGATGTTTTAACCATAAACAAATGAAGAATATAATCTCT
This sequence comes from Luvunga scandens, assembly GCA_030449905.1. Lineage (NCBI taxonomy): Eukaryota > Viridiplantae > Streptophyta > Magnoliopsida > Sapindales > Rutaceae > Luvunga > Luvunga scandens. Next base: position 30,121 of record JASUUG010000193.1, on the reverse strand, counting down.
TTTGTCATTCAGCATATCAAATAATATGCCCTATAGCAATAAGATAAATGGGAAGTGAAAAATTAAAAAAAAAAAAAGGATGTAACGGCAAAATTAGTCCATTGGCTTCCATTTTCATCCAACTTGATGATTCTGCCATCGGAAATACCATTGTATGGACCTTTCCCATGGGGATCGAAGGCGAAGCTCTCTGGTCCTATTCCATCAACCACTTTAATAACTTTCAAATATTGCCTATGCTTTTCTGTATTATCCAATAATATTGATTTCGACAAAAACCCAATGCCACTGATGGCGATTAAGATGCCGATAAGAGCAACTAACATCGCCGTCAATAACAACTTTGAGTTCATGGCTGAGAAAGAAGAAGAGATTGAGATTGCTACGGAAGAAAGATGCCAAAAGCTGGCAATTGCACATATTATTATGTACATATTACATATTCAATAATGAGAGTGATAGCTGATCTGTGTTACTATTTACTAACTATATACGGGACTTCTTATTAGTTGTATGATTACCGTTAATTACTAATTCCACTAACACTTCTGGAATAAGAAATTAACATGCTTAATTAGGAAGCTATCGTATTTTGGAATCGGTTACTTATTTTTAGTTACCTTGCATCCCACTTAAGAATTGGATCCCGTGCTAGTCAATATGTCTTTTGCTACATGTGCAGCTATGGCAATACATGATTTAGATTTAATTAGTTTTATTTTCTTATTCAATAACTATTAATTATATTTTTTTAAAAGGTTAATAGAAAGGTTAACTCGGCGTCTCACTTATTTATACATGAATTATCTTTTTTCTGCATTCAAAAAGTATTATTTGCCTCTCTTAATTAATAAATAGTATAAATAATTTTAATACATAATTTCTTATTATTTGGAGTAATAAGAGTGATAGCTGATCTGAATTACTATTTAGTAACTATGGGCTTCTTATTTGTTGTATAATTTGTATAATTACTCTTAATTACTAATAGCACTGATGCTTCTAGAATAAGTAATTAACATGCTTAATTGGTAAGCCATAATATTTTGGAAATGGTTACTTATTTTTAGTTTCTTTGCACTCCGCTTGTTTCCACATGAACTATTTTTTTAATGCATTCGGGAATCGTTATGTCTCTCTCTTAATTAATAACATAAACAATTTTAATACATAATTTCTTATCCCCCCACTAGACTTTTGAAATGCTCTTACACGTACACTCATTTTTAAGTGCATTTATCAAAATATATAGCCCCTTCTATTTATTTATAAATTGCAATAATACCAAAGCGAAACATTCTATTTTAATGTCTTTTTCGTTCTCCGCCAATCCAATTTTAATGTGCCTGGGCTTGTCTTAATATCCATATATTGCTTTTTTCTATACAAAAAATTTATTTGCAATTTATTTTCTTATATTTTAAGTGAAGCTCAGAACTTCACGCTTTTTATTTTTTCTGGAAAATTTTAAATTGCATTATTATTTGAATTCACCCCTCCTGAATCAAATTCGTGCCCCGCTCCGCAACTTATTTGTATGGTAAGTGATTGTCCCCTTTTTTTTTAATTATTCACAAACTATGTATCCGTCACAAATTGTCACTCGCTACCCTTGCGTTTTTGTATTTAATTATTCTCTTAAGCCAATGGTAAAATGGTCCGTTAATTAGGGAAGCAACATGCAAGCGTCGGTTCCTAAAATTTTCCACGATGATGCACGTGATTGGGTTGGTGAGATTTAAAAAAAAAATTATGTAACAGAATTATTAATTTAAGTATTTAATTGAATAAGATTTCTAGCAAGGTGGTTTTTAAAAACGATTTTTTTAGTTTCATTTTTCTTGGACGATCCAGTTTCATCGATCTTTAGACAAGTCACATTCGGCGGTGGTGCAGATGGGCCTGCTTGGATGGTTAGCCATTGGATTCTTATCGTCATCTGATTAGTACATATTACATTAATCGTGAGTCATAATGGGGAGATTTTTTTTTTGTTTTTCTCGTATTCTTTTAACTCGTACAGTTATAATCAGGAGCTGGTCAACCGTGTTTTAGGTTTTAAGCGGATTGTTCTGATTAGGTCTTCAAAAGAATTTAAAAGAATTTGAGGTAATATATATAATTTTATTAAAAATTTATTTACTTAAAATCATTTTTTCTAATTTTCTGAGATTTAAAATTATTAATCAAATTTTTGTATTATCATTTTGCTAATATATCTTTTTCGATAGACAATTTATATAATTAATCTATTTAATCTTTCTCGTGACTTAATTGATCGTAAATAAGTTTTTGTGAATTGTTAATTTTGAAAAATTTCTTTGTTCAGAAGCAATCGTTATTGGTATTGTTAATAATATTCTATAAACAATATACACATTTAGAAAAGAATCAATTCTTTTTTCAAATAATTAATTACATCAAGCGGGGTATTTTTTCACCTTGAAAAACTTCTCTTAAAATGCTTTAAAAAAAAAGAATCTACACCATATATATCGAAAAACATATCATGTTTTAAAGCACTTCCAAGATTAATACAATAAATTTTTAAAACTCATCAATCAACAATTATAGCTTGTTAAAATTAAACAAAATTCTGAATATAATCTCATACATTGGAAATTGCCAAATCTACCTATAATTGAAGAAATAGCTTCATCTACTATGTATGTAAAATAATTAATTCTAGAATAATCTTCAAGAGACAAAATTTTCTCTTCACTTATATTTTGATCAAATTTTTTTTTTTTTGGGAATCACATGTTTTCCATGAAATATAGGTTTTATTTTCATTTGACTTGCAATTTAGCTAAAATCATAACAGACATAAATCTATTTTATCTATAGTTTTCAAATAAAGAAATAAGACCTTTAAATCGATCTATGGCAATATCAGTATGCATATATTTTTTTGCAAGTTCTTAGCCACAGGGTTACTAGCAAATAATATATCATACCAGATAACCATACCTAATGTGAATTTAAAATTGTCCGATTCATATATAGCTAAACACTTAGTTTCACTCTTTATTTTAGAATCTTCAGTAATTTCTTCTAATTCAAGTCAAGTGTCTCTTGTTTATGGAGTTTCGATTCTTATTGCTTTTACACTTTCAATATGACTTTCCTAACAGGCTTGTGACAATGAATTGATAGCGAAATTGGGTACATTGTTTTGTGAAATTTTCAATCGCTTTGTTGAAGAAGAAAATGATGAAAAAATACGTTATGCAACTTCGAAAAAATGAAATAACTTTAGGGCACGAATTTTCCATATCACAAAACACTAAATTAAGATTATGACAAACCATATGATGAATAGAATTCTCTGTGATTGATTTTTAATAGTCTTTTTTTTTTTGTGTACCCTGGTGTTTTGCTTTCATGCTAGATCGATTATTATGTCCATGTCCTCGTGCATCATTAACGAGAGTTCAAGAATTTTTCTTGCATCTATGAGTTCATTAAAAAGGTCTTTCCCAGAAGTGTCATTTACTTTTAAGAATCCTGAAAAAATATTCTTTTATTTTCATTTGCTTTGCTAAAATATCCACATATCTTAATCAATAAACTTTTGTTCTTGATGGCTTGTATCTAGAGTACAATAAAGTATAATCAAGAAATATGTTGTTTCTTGAATCTTGTTAATTATTGAATTTTTATTTCAAGTCCTAACATTTGTATCAATTAGATTGTCTTCTATATTATGGCCGAGGTAATGACTATCAATATTACCATTTTTAATACACCAAATATGTTCGTGCATTATTGGATCAAGTTCTATAATTATTTCAATTAAACTTAAAAGAATTCCCATTACTCTCTTGGTATATATTTTCATTCTTTCCACAAAATGCTAAGTTATTTTTAGCAAGATTTTTTACAACAAATAATAATTCTAATTATAGTACTTTTTCCAAATGATCTCTTTCCATATTGATTTTTGCTTGAATATCTTTGTCAATTGTTCTTTTTTTTCTTCCATAATCTTACTTCTAATTCAGCCCATAAACCTATATTAATAATATGCCATTGTTTGTCTTTGACTTTTAAGTATAGCATGAAAGTTTTTCTTGTTATAGTTCCTTCATTACTTATCTGACTTCTATTAGAGTTTGTATTGAATAATTTGCAACAAAAACAATATACTTTATTAAAATCTTTGAATATACTGCCCACCTTCTATTATATTTTTCTCCATCAAACAGTTTTTTTTTTTTAAATGTAATACGTAGTTAAGAAAGGCCTAGAAGATTTATCCCTTTGGAAAAATTAAATCATTCTCTGTAATGGAACTTTCTCTTCTAGAAAATATCTTAATTTTATATATATATTTTCCCATCTAATGGTATTATCTAAAAACAAAACACTTCAAGATTTCCAGTCTCATCTCTAGTTTCACTTTTTATTCATATTTCTTATTACAATCTTCAATACGGGGATTATCACAATTCTAATCATTATTATCTTGAATGTCACTATTTTCATTAGTTATTTTATCATCTTTTAGTTGAATTTGAGCTTGTTCATCTATTATTGATTCTTCACTTAAATTCATATCTTTTTTACTACTTTTGACAAACTTATTAAGGGCTTCTTTTTGAGGTTGAACTAACTTTTCTATTTTTCTCTTTTTTGAAGTTTTTCGTTGCATATTTTCTAGTATACATAATTTTTTTTAGGGAAACCATAGTCAATTATTCTATAGATAATTAAAAGAAAACAATCTACGAACAAATATTTTTAAAAGAAACAAAAACAATTAAATAATACAACAAATTAATAACAGAATGGAAATATAAAACCTGTAAATTTCATAACTTTAACTTTGATGTATTGAGGCTTTGAGCAACAGGGATTAGTGGAAAGTAAAACAATTAATTTTTTCCTTAAGCGCAAGGTAGGGTAGAGAAAGTAGTTTTTCACCAAAGCATTGACCATATGGTGTATTTTCTTAATCAAAGAAAAATACTAATGGATAATAATTAACAAATATGTGGATTTTATAGAGTTCTAAATGAAATATATAGTGTCATAATTATAACGTTAAATAGAGGTTTTAGGAAATAAATGGATTAAAATTGGTAATGATAATGCTAAAAGGAGACTTTGTAGCGATTTAGTAGTTTGTTTATGGAAAATATAATTACAAAATAATAATAAATATAAATAAAAAATTAATAGCTATAATTCAAAAATAAAATTAGGGGCTTTCATCTATGGTGGGTCTCTAGGCAACCACCTAAGTTGCCTAGGGAAAGAGCCACTCTTGGTTATAATTTAGCATAACTAAATGGGATTAAGCTTGTCTCTAAATATTTTTCTCTCCTAATATCTCCAAATCTTCTAAATCTAATGATTAGTATCTTAAGGTTTTTTCTTAAATTTTTAGATGAGTATTGCTACATGTCCCAAAAAATCTATTGCAAATGATATGAGATAACAGTTAATTCATTTAAGTCTTATAAGTAATTACCAACCACTTTATGAATGATATACTATTTGAAATAAAATTTGGGATAAAAAAATTTCAAATTTCTATTATTACACATCATTTAGTTCCTTCTCAATTTGTTTCATTCAAGTCCTTAATTGAATTTCACCAAAAAAAATAACAACGCAAGGGCAACTTAGATTAAATAGAGCTCCCATCATTTATTTACCTTTATGAGATGTGTTAAGGGTTTAAGCTAACCTCGGTTAAAGTAATTAACTACTCAAAAGGAAACTTATAGAACATTAATTGTTTAATGTATTCTCTGTTTCCTTTTAACTGTCTTTTTTGTTGCTTAGCTCTACTTCATAATATTACATATTTGCTAATTACAGGTGCTATGCAATTAGAACCCCTCATTTAAGTTACTAATAGGTGCAACATTCATTTTTAATCAAGATAACCCAATATTCTGATGGGAGCAATTATAATAAGTGAAATTACATTTTAATAATATAAAATTTGTATAATACAGCTCTTAATAGATTTTTAATACTTGATCATATAATTCTTCGGTCAAAATGTGTCAAATTGATTAGTATGTTAAAAATGATCATTAGAGAACACCAATAAGTGCCAATGTACAAGATATAATTAAATTTATTGGATAGTTGAGATATCAATTCAATTAATGATGTAATATAAAAGATTCTTCAGTAAAGAAATCAATTTGGCATGATTCAAATTATTATTCAAGAACACTATCCTAAAAAGCATACAATTATGAAGATTAATTCTAATCTTTTAGTGGAGTATATTTAAAATTAAATAATTAAACTAGTTCAATCACAAGTCTAATTATTGTAGCAACTAATATATGTACTCAAATGATCGCCAGATAACTTAACTATTAATTGCACCACTATTGAATTAATAAGCAAGATAATTAACTATTTCCGTCAAAAGTCTAAATATATTATTTGGTGGAATACTCTATTTAGTATAGGGCCTTGTGTTGTTTTACAAGTTTTACAAGATGGGTCCCGTATCAAGCACAAGTGATGCACCATGGTGGCATTATTTTATCTTTATTAAATCAAATATTTATTTACCTATTAGAATTAAAAAAGATAAAATAAAGGGCTTAAGGTTGCTCCTAGAAAGGTCTAAAAGCTTACTTTTAACAAAAGGGTAGAGAAGCCTAGAAAATAAATAAAAAAAACCCTCTCTAACTTTAGGAGAAAAGTTTTCACTTACTAGTTACTTTAAGTAGTGATAAAGGCTCTCACACATTAAGTGTATATCAAATTCAAGTCATAACTTAGAAGATTGTTTGTGACGAATCATGAAACAACAAAATTAATGATGATAGATCGTGACTTAACATGATTGGTGGTGACGGATCGTGATCTAAAGGATTGTTGGTGACCAGTTCATAACTTAGGAGCCTAAATTATTACTATAAGAAAATAAAAATATGATCTCTTAATTATGATAATTCTATATATTATACGGGAATTACGATGCCATAATTTCAATTGCAAAACCATATATGCATATATTCTTTAGAACTTTAAAGTTTGATCATGAATGTTATTTAGCAGTATTACTAAACGTTATTAAGTAAAAAATTCAGCCTACTCAAAAACATTTTTTGTTACATCCCTGTACGCATTTAGTAAATTTTAATGCTAAAGTCTTGTGACACAATATAATTACCATAATACAGATAAATGTATGAAACCGGTTTGCTGAATGCATCTTTGTTATCTATATAAAATAGGATGATTATGATTTGATTAAATAGAGTTTAGACAAATACAATAAAATTGTATTCTCAACTAATAAGGTTATAATAACAACTCTAAAAAATTTAATTACTGGTTTTTTTATTAGCTCCAGAAGTTAGCTTTTAAAAGCCACCCCAAAGTTTTTATTAAAATGAAGAGTTTTCTGAAATAACCAATTTAAATTTTTTGTCAAACACTTCATATAAAAAAATTATTAAAGAAATCTCTTTTAAGCTTTTAAATAAGAGTCCCAAGTTAGGATAAAAAGTATAAGGACTAAATACATGTTCATGAGCAAGGGCTTGAGTCTGTCTATCGCCCAACTATATGGACTAAATAAATGTTCATGAACAAACCATTCACAATCTAATGATCAAAAAGTAGGGGTATAACTTCCCTATTACACATAAAAGGATGGAAAGTATGTAGTTCAATTTCGTTACCTATTGTATATTCCAATAAAAGGCATTAGCACTGATCCCATCCATAACTGGCCATTCTTTTCTTCCACTTCACTAATAAAACGCAAAGTTTTTCCTTCACAATCTTCTAAAACCTCCAAGACTTCTCCCTTTTCACTAAGCTTGATAGCAGTTGCGTGGGCCTTCCCTCCTACCAACAGTGAATGCAGTTGCCTAAAGCTTAGTGGAAGTTTCAACAATGTCTTCCCCAGCCAAGAATTCAGAAGAATCAACTTTCCAAAAAGTCCTTTCTTTGCATGCAAGGCAACCCAAAACTCCCCATTTGAATTACTTCTGACATTGTCTGGAAATCCTGGGAGCTCAGCAAAAACATCATGCTTTCCACTGTTAGGACCATGAAGCCAAAATCTTAAAATCCGACAGTTCGAGGTTTCAGCTACTAGTATAAAGGCGCGGTCTCTGCTCAATGCTACTCCATTTGCAAATGCAAGGCCTTGTAGCAAGATTGTTACTTCTTTGGTTGTTTTTTCATACTTCAATAACCTGCCTGTCCTATCTCCACTCAAGATTGATGACAAGAATTGCCAGCAAAAAAGGTTCCAACAGAATTTTCAATCATGAAGTTTTTGCTTTTTACTTTTAACTTGTACTTTATTTTTGTCTTTGTAAGAAGAAATTGACTCCTGATAACTAAGACGCATGTATAATATTCCATAAAAAATAACTAACTAACTAAAAATAAATAAAGAGGCATTATAAAGCAAGAAACCTCAAGTTTTACAAGGAGAAAAAAATGATAAAGATAATGGGGACTGACAGGTGAATTTCTTTCAATAATTCAGGTTTTGATTACTATATAAAAATAAAACAAAAGAAAAGGAACGTCTCTCAATCTTTGTGCTGAACCTTTCAACCTCTCTTGAATGATATTCTCTATCTAATTCTTTAGTAGTTACTTCTAACTTTTCATGTTTTGTGTTCTTTAAGCCCAAGTTTGGCAATATTCTAATCGCTGCAATAAGTTTGATAGTTTAAGTGGTTCTAACTACCATCCTTAAATTCAGTGATCTGGTATACAGAAGAAATACCTTCTCATGGAATTTGTCTTAAATTACTTCCAAATACAGCAGGAATTTTTCTAACATATATACATATATATTGGGGACTAAACCAAATTATCTTGTTGACATGCCTTCATATGATATTTCACCTTCATTTTTCATTTTCAATTGGAAAACCAAAGTATCTTGTTGACATGCCTTCATATGGTATTTCACCTTCATCATTTTCAATTGAAAGAAAGAATCTAAGCCATTATGAACGGACAGCACCTACTTCCAGACCCAAATTTATTCCAAACTATGCATGTACAAAGGAAACTGCAAATTTTTGCCAAATTACCTTCTCTGGAAACTTGTGCTTGAATCTGTGAAGTAGATTACACCTTCATGTTCATCGATGTCCACATCATTGGTAAAGCACAATGGCTGACCTGCAGCTTCTGTGACTATTTGAGTGGCTAAACAAACATCAGGCCCTACAACTTGAAAACCAAGGTAGGCATCAGCAATGTAGAGATCTCCTGTTTTCTTATCAAATCGGATTCCTAGTGGCCTCCCACAAATATGCTCAATGTCTGGCGCAAATGGTCGAACACACTCCTTCCTTGAAAAGTATACAAGTATAGTTTCCAATCAATCATAAGTATGAGAAGCATTGGTATAACCATTCAACAGAAATCATTAACATTAGAAGAAATGGATTTATTAGAGAGCTCTGTGTACAGTATACAGACCAATTTCTTTCAACCTAGTACAATTTTTAAATGCCATTTCATCTGTGAGGGGGAAAATCATCATTCCTTACTCTTTTTCAATAAGCTTTTAATGTCATTTGCTGGGTGGTTATCTTACAAGATTGTAGGTACTGAGAACTCTTATGTTATTATATTTTGAGAAGCTGCAATGCAACAAATACATAATTAAAGTTGTTAAGGCATGGATTTTTCTAGGTTCAGAGCACAGTTGTATAGCTCTTAACAAAGAAACTCAGAAAATAGGTAGTTGGCTGGTAAAATCTTTAGGCAACAAGATACCATAAGGCTAACCCATTGGGCAACCTGGAGCAATGTTATATCCACTAATTGCTCAATAGTAATGAGGAATAAAAATTCATTATAGAAAATATTTGTCAACTATTTCATGCTAAATTTGCATGTTAACTAACATTAGAGTTCAACTGACATAAAGCCAATATCCTCAAGTCTGACATTGAATAATCATATTTAAGATAGCTAATTAAAGTGTGATCAGACATTTTATAAAACACAGACACAAGAGTGACAGGCTTGAACCATATAAAGGTCTTATTAAATAATTAACCTATGTTGATATGGCACATTAATTCATGTTTGGTGCAACTCGCATTAAGCGAAAGAATGAATGAAAAGGGAGGAAAAATGAAACAAAAGATGTGAGGTTGACATTACTTTGACAAACATATGGATAAAAGATGTGATTGTCTTAGATTAATAGGATATTAGTACGAGAGGTTAAGGTAAATCATGATTTAGAACAGTTTGTTGTAGCACATGCCAAGAACAAACTTTTCAACCTTTTGCAAAAACAGAGAATGGAAGAAAAGGAAAAGAACAAATCCCATCGCATTCTAAATAATTTAAATTTTCCATGTGGTCTCCTTTTAACCTTTTCTCTTTAGTTATTTTCTTTCCATTTTGTTTCTGAGTTTCACTTCACATAAAAATGACTAGGACCCAACAAATTAGCAACACATAAGAATGATAGTAAGAACTATGAGGACAAAGACAGATATAACCTAAAATTATCAAATTAGAGTGGTGTCAATACAAAGCCATTTCTTGTAAGTTTCAAAAGATCCTTCGCAGATTAGTAGATTGTAAAAAGTCCAGAAACTGGACCCAGAAACGAGGCAAGGAGGTGACTGCCACTTGGCTAAAGAGTGGTTTGTGCATACCTCATGCTATGCTTGACAAAAATAAAAAATAAAAAATAAAAAATTCTTAGCTAAAATCCAAACTCGGCAATTGCATCAACAAGTTCAATGGCGCAAAAGAAATTAGTTCATATATATAGATACCTTTGAGAAGTGGTGACAGCAAATTCAGTCCAACCAAGTTCATCACCTTGCCATTTAAGAATACGACCATCAGCGACGCCAGTGTAGGGGCCGTCTCCATTGGGATCGAAAGCGATGCTCTCAGGACCCAGAGCACCAGTGACTTGGATGATCTTACTACCTTCCAGATTATCATTGGATCCTTCTATGCACGGCGCACAGAAGAGGTTTCTCAGAGTAATATTTGTTTGGTTGATTGCTATAATTACAGAGACTATTGCCGCAGATGCCACAATCTCTTAGTTTCTGTTCAGGGCTACTTGTGGGCTGTTTCTTCTTATCTGTACTTACTAAAAGATAAGAGTTTCGATAATGAGAGGGCAACTCTGTCTCCTCCTCTAGCTCCTAATAAATAAATTTAAATTGCTTAGAAATGGGCAGAATGTCTTTCTTGTCGTCATCATCATCATCATTATTTTCCACGATTGCTCAACAGATTTTACCGTATCAATTGAATAGCAGTGCAGCACCGGTATTCTTTTTATTATTATTATTAGGAAAAAAAAAATCTACACCCTTTAAATTTAAAGAAATAATTATGTAGCTCATATTTTTAACAAGGGATATCAAGATTCCTTTTGATTAAATTTTTTTTAGCTCTATTAATTTAAAAAAAATTGACTTCAATGGTTTGTAATAAATAAAAATATAATATTAAAAAATATAATAATATATAAATTTTGAAATAATTTCAATATTTAAAAATATTTTTGTATTGTACAATCTTATATTGTATTAAAATAAATTTTATAATAAATTAAAAATATAATATTAAAACAAATAGATACAAATTTAAATTATTTTATCTAACCCAAAGATTTATTTAAAATTTTTATAATAAACAAATATATTATTAAAATAAGTATAATAATTTACATTTAAAAATTATTTTATATAATAAAAAATATTCTAATATTCTTATTCTAGTAGGCACATTAAACTATTTAAATTATATCTATATTTATTAAAAAACTTTATAGTTAATTTTCTTAGATACTATCTACAAAGGATAATAGAGTCCAAAGAGGTTTTGGTATTCCTTACTCAATATTTGGGGGTCTAATGATCATTTTTCCAAATTTTAGGATGTAGATTTCGTTTTTCTTATTATATTAACACACACTTACTAACAAGGATGTCAAGAATATCCATTCGGCCTAATTCAAATCAGTCCTGGGCAATGCAAATTGAGTAATACCCTACTTGGGAATGAGGATGAACAAAGCCTAAAATTCAATTGATAAGCTTCAGGTCAATTAAGAACTCAAATTTTTACAAAAAAAAATTATAAAACATATAATGCTTCAAATAATTATGTTTACTTAGCCTACCTATTCATAGGTTTGAAATATAAAAAATTTAGAGTTAATGTTTTCAAACCCAATTTCATTATAATAAAATTAGAAAAATCATAAAATTATATGATAAATTAAAAAAAAAATACATAAGTAAAATTATAAAATATAAAATCCAAGTAATTTTACCTAGATTAAAAGCTGGGCCCTGCCTGAGTTTTTAATCCCAGTATCAGTGTTAAAAATTATACCCGGGGTGGATCTAGGCATTGCTATACTTGGGACGGCCCAAATCTTTCCAACCCTACATGGTAGTGACTCAAACCCAATACTTTGAGTCATAGAAAAACCACTCCTAGCTATTAAAACAAAACCTTAGCGTCGAGCATAGTTTTAATATATATTGCTTCTACTTTAAATATTATTTTAAAAATTACATAACATTATAACTAATTTAATTACTTAAATTATATGATCAGAAATGCATATTTATAACATTGTAAAATGTGCAAAAGTTCAATTACAGCATTATAACCATGTGAAAAAAATTCATTTTCATTTACATCGTTGAAATGGTTGCATCCGCAAACAAAAATCTCTAATATAAATTAGTACCAAGTGTTAGGGGTTGGTATGGATTGGTTGGATACTTGGATCGGGTTTGTGAAAAAATCCAACCCAATTCACTATCGATTGGGTTGAAAATCTAACCTAATCCAACATTTAAATCATTGGGTTGAGTAGGTTGAATTGATCAGGTTTATTAAAATTAAAAATTAAAAAAAACTCCAAATACAAAAGTTAAAAAAAAAAAACTACTTGGTATTTAAAATCAAGTTCAACTAGTAAAACAACAAATTAATTCTCTATCATAACATTAAATATTGTCCATTGTGATCCAACATCTGTCAATAAACAACACAATGTTTGAATGTCTACCGACTTACTTTTAGTGAGAATTTGAATTTGATTTTTGAATTTTGTATCTAGAGAACTCAATAAATGTTAGGTTTAACAAAGAAATTAAAAAGAATCACTTTTATAAAAGAATAAAAGGTTTCAAAATTAGATTTAATCATTTAAGATTTAATAATTGACATTAACATTATTTTCTTTATGATTTTTTTTTGTTCTTGGGTTGGATTGAGTTATAAAGAAGCATAAAATGAATCCAACCCAACCCAATCACTAATTAGGTTAAAAAAATTAACTCATTCAACTCATTACAACTCATTCAATCTATTTGAATTGGATTAGAATGGATTGAGTCAATTGAGTTAGATTAGGTTTGCCTACCCATACCTAGTGTATTAAACAATAATTGCTAATGAACATATTATTCATATTTGAATAGTGCTATACATGCGAAATTATTTATCCTAAAAGCTATTCCAAATAATGTGACATTCATCAATTGATTAATGAGGATAATACAGTTTGTTCACTTAGATCTTGTAAGGAATTACTAACTAACTAATGAACGACATATTTATTTGGGATGAAATTTGGGATAAAAAATTTAGGATGTTTATCGTTACTCTTAATATTTAGGAAAATTTTGATCGTTGGATTCACATCAACAACATACAAAATTTTCCACAAAAATCGGTTGTGGACACTGTGGGGATATATGATTCACTCTAGGGGGAACAAGAAACAAAAGCCCAACTCTCATGTAGTTTACATGAATTTTAATGTCATTGAAGAGATGAGTGGGACTATTAACACCCTCCATTTATCTCTTAAAAACCCGTTTGCATAATCACAATTATATACTAAATGAAAATTACGATAATAGACAAATAAATTGACATAGTCGAATTGAATTCGGAAATAATTTCATCTGAAACTCTTTATACTAACTTGCAGTTTTTTCACATGCAGAGAGAATAGGTGAAATGAGTAAAAGTATCTTATAACATTTTCAAAGAAGAAATCTTTACAACACATTTTTGATGTGGTGCAATTTTTTAGTCCCAAGAAGTTTAAGCTTACAAAAGAGAGGATTCTCTGATTTCCACCATTTATGAGGATGATGAATCAATATTATTTCAGGTGATTTGTTGTAAGTTTTGTGAATGTCATTACCAAAGGATCCTTAGCAATCACCCTTCCTGTTTGGATATTCAAATCCGACATCAGATCAATCACATTACTCATATGATAATTGAGAGGACAAATCTCTAAGGTTTATATTGAAAAATATTGAAACAAATTCTCCTTTTTAATTGTGTTCACTGAAAAGGTAGAGAGAAAAATATATAAGACTTGGAATTATAAGTAAATTATTGTTAAAAAAAAAAGCATTAGTTTTATAAGCAGTCATTTGATTCACATGAAAACAAAAATTCAAAGAAATCTTGTTCGCAAGCGGGTGAACAGTAAGAGAGCGATGTAGAGAGTTTTATTTACAACTTCACATGTGAATATATGATTTGACCAAACATAGAAAACATAATGATAATAAAAAAGAAAAGAAGTTGATAAAGAGACGACGGGACTTGTAAGTGGGTTCACGATGTGGGGCTAGTTTCGAAACTTACAAAGGTGTTAATAGCAATTATACGATGTTTTCAATTTTCTAATGTTGCGTGTTAAGCAGAGGCGTTTTTAGAAGTGGCTGGTTAGAGGTGTGCCAATAGCACCGCAATTTAGCCCAATTCTTAAATGAAACCAAGACTTGTAACTCTCATGCGATCGTGCACATGCGTACACTATCATTGCAAAGAGAATTGAGCCCATAGAGGTCAGAGGATGAATCTGGGCCCTGGGGTTAACCTCCAAAATTATCTCTTTTCCTTTTTTTTTTGAGAGGTCCAAAATTGTTTTCCATATTTTTATTTTAAGTTAAAAAAACTATTTACAAAATATCAACAACTTTAATTGAACACTTTATTTTAGTAAAAAAATTATTTCTAAAATATCCACAACTTCATTTATTTTGGAGGACAAGAGTTCATCTAAGTACTGTAATTAAACAAATTTCCATGAACACCAATAACTTAAACTCTAGTTTCTTTAAATCTAATTTCTTGAATCTTATGCTCCATTAATTTCTCTAACGGCTAAGTTACATAACTCTCTATTTCTCTACTCCTCCATCAAAAATTTGTAATCGCTTTATTCAACAAACCATTTTGTCTAAATTCTAGAGTCTCTGTAAATCTCAAGTGCTTTGTTAAAAAAACCACATGAAGACAAATGTAAACTCAAGAAGTACATGGACCTCTGAAAAAGAATTATAACTCCAGAAAAGAGGGATTAAAATAAATAATGCAACTCAAAAGACTCAGAAATTTTGTGGCGGCTCAAAGAAATTTCAAAAGACGTTTCTTCTTCTATGTCCTTGCGGCGAGGTTACAAAGAATTCAATTTAGCTGGGAATTAAATTAGCAGATTCGGTTGGATGCAAGCCTCTGCTAATCGAATCCGATTGTCAAGAAGCTGTGGATTTACTTAGAGGAAAGAAGAGTAGCAGAACTGAAATCGGGTGGATGATCACAACCATCCAAGGAAGCATAAAAAGATTAAACAGTTCAAGTCTGCAGCACATTTCAAGACTTTGTAATAATACTGCTCATTCCATAGCAAAGCTAGCCATAAATAGCTTAGAAGAAGTAATGTGGATGAATTCCTGTCCATCCCACCTGTTGTATCTTTTCCCTTCGTATTGGTTTGAAAGCTAAGGTTTTCTCTAAAAAAAAAAATAAATAAATAATGCAACACGTGTCCGAGCTACAATAATGGACACTTCGCAAACTCTTTAGGATAATAAATTTATCTTGAGACTTATTTCTATAAATAGAGTATCACTCACGATTTTAGACACACATGAAAATTTGACAACTTTAGCATCTTATTAGATTCTCTCTTTTACTCTTCTACCTGCATACTTTCTTACAAATCTTGACTTGCGTGTTAGATTGTCTTTGCAAGTACATCTCCGCGCATTTTCATTCAAACGTTTCGGCGAGAAGAGTAAATCCAATTAGTGAAGGTAAAACTCAGTCCCTTCACAAGCAACGAAAGGTTACAAAAGCCTCGATCAACTGCTGTCGAAATAAATGGTAAGAGTCAATCATACCTTTGAAAACAAAAGAAGTTGGGCTTTGAAAGACAATCGCCATGACGCATGTCTACAATTTAGAATATTTCAATACATCATTTCTCAAATAGTCCATATGATATTCTTAAGATTCCTGCTTTTTCTCTTTTACCATATTTTATTTTATTGTAAGAATAATTCTTCATGATTCTTATCCTCTTTTACTATATTTAAAACAGGTAGAATTTTCCAATTATTTAAAATATAATCACTTCCCACATGAATCCCACTTACCGAGTTCAAACAAGGAAAACTAACGAGAAAATCAAATAATTATTTTATGCAATAGTTTCGTGTGAATAAGTTCATATTTTACGGGGCGATTCAGAATCTAAAATATCAACTCGTGAAAGTTTTAAAGTTAAAAAAAAAAAAATCCTCTTTATGCTAACTAATTCGTTAAAAAACGAAAAGAACTTTTAGATACCCACCATTTGAGAATAATCCAAACCATAGATTTTTCTTTTCCATATTTTAGTGACGAGTTGATGCAGCTTGGTCTTTTTTAATAAATCCTCTCTTTCAACGACGAGTTGATGCAGCTTAATTGGTCTTTTTCAACAGACCCTCCCTTTCAATGACTATCACACCTATGAAATTCAAACAAGAATCAAAGAAGACAAAAAAAAGGAAGTTAGCTTTCAGTAAATGTTTAACAAAAAATAACTTTAGTTTTGCGAAAGGAAATCAATAAATTCTTATGCATGCTTTTTCTAATCAAAGACAGAGATATTCCGAATCTAAAATCTCAAAGATTAAACGTAAATATGTAAGTACGAATAATTTTTAACTGTTGAAAAAAGAAAAGACATAGCTAAATACCAAAAACAAAAAGAATCCAGATGCATACTTAACGTTTAATAAACCGTAGACGCAACTAATTTTAACTCATTAAAAAAAATACACAATTACACTACGTATATAAAAAGAAATTATTGAAAAAAAAATAAGAAGATTGATACCAGAAAAATAAATTTAATTCTTCTTAAAAATATAGTTGTATATGTCCATACATTATTATTTTCAGAGACTTCTTTTAGTATGCAAAAATTTATCTCTCTCCACAATCCATTTTTTATTAGACGCATTCATGTATCACTGGATGACATGATAAATTTTGTGTCTTATCCAAAATCCAAATGCTTACGAGCTCAATGAGGGAAAGAAAAGGGTAGTTTGGCCTTTTTGAAAAAACGATCCACGAAGTGAACAGCTGTAACGAAACTACAGGGCTGAGGTCTTTTTAAAAATATCCAGGCCCCCTCTCAACATAAACTAGAGGAAAAGCGCGAACTGGTTAACGTGTGAAGGGATAAAAAATTTTGCTAATCTCTCCGATCCGATTTTAAAACAAACATCTGAAAATATTTTCCGATGGACGCCGACAAAATGACCAATCTGCCCTCTGGCTCTGTTGATACCGTCACCAAAGACGGCGCGGCCAAGGGGTTTGGGAAGGCTACGAAGGGGAGTACAACTGGAGCTTTCCGTTTACAAGCCACCACAAGCACTCCCAATCGGCCCAGTGCTTTGAAGGCGGCCTCTGATATGCTTGAAAGCAGCGGTGAATTTCGAGTTGTTAATCGGAAGACTGAGAAGAATGGCTCATTTTCGGTGAATTTCGAGTTGACAGATGGCGGCGTGACGGAGATCGTTGAAGCCGATCAGCATCCGCCCCTTCGTAAAAATGAAAGGGAGATCGGGAGTCAGAAAGCCATCCGCTTCCTCAACGCTCCCATGGTCACTGGGTGTCGTATAGGAGACAATAAGGTGATGGAGGTCAAGGTGGACAATCTTCCGCCCGAGATTGAGAAAAAGGATGTGTGGACTGCGTTTGAAAATGGCAAGCTGGTTATGGAGCTGAACGTCGGGCCGTCTGTGCTTGAAGAGTACGGGAAGATCCGGAGGTTTGCCGAGTTGCCAGTTGGTGCAACTGCGAGTGTGATCTCGACTTCGATGGAGGGTCACACCCTCTCTGTCTCCGTTGACTTGGGGGAGAAGCCCAAGTCAAGCTCAAAGATTTGGCGATTTGCAAAAGGAGCCCTGACTAAAGGAGTGCCAGCCTGTTTGCTTGTGGGTTGCAAGATGGGTCTCGATGAAATGAAGAATGGTGATCCCAACGCCGAGCCCAACGCCGAACCCAACGCCGAGTGAAAGCACGGTGCTAAATTAGCTTTCATATGCCTCATGCTGCTGTGTGTTAAGGACTAGGAGGTTTGAATAAATTCTAGAAGAGATATAGCTGCTTGTTTGTTTGCTTATTTTAGGAAACTTGTGTAGTGTTTTTTTCTTCTTTTCATTTGAAAGAACTTGTTTTACGCAAAATAGAGAGAACTTTTGTGTTGTCGTCAGTCGTAAAGAGTCTGCAAACCTGTTTTCTTCATTGTGTGACAAACATTGATTGGTGATTCAATGTGAAATGCAACGTTAATCAATGCAACATCTCTTTTCCATGTTGCTAAATGTGCTTTGATGAAAGTATATTCTTCAGCTAGCTAATTTACATAACATAGCGGAGCTCATCTAGAAAATCTTTAGTTGGAAATTAAATATGGTAGTTACCGTCTGTGAAATTAATCTTTTTCTTTGGTGATATTGTTTAGTAGCTATAGATATTGTACATTACCTTCATCCTTGTGCTAGAAATTTGATTTCACCAAACAAACATTACACATTTAATGCACTTTGATATATGCGCTGTTTTGGAAACGATGAGATTAGACATTAATCATGATTTGATTTGATTTGATTTGATCTGTGGTGGTGAAAGCTCATTTGAAACCATAATAGTCAAAATGTTTTAGTATTTTCGTACCAGCTCTGTAATCTCAGTGTGTCATTTATTATTGATTGATTGTTTGCCGGAGAGATTGAAGGTAATGTAGACTGTCTAAAGAGCAACAATGCCAGACGTGGTCAGGCTATGATGTACCCCTCGCCTCATAACCCTGAAAAAGATATGGAGATGAGTGCTGATATTCAAACCGAGCCAGCCGACCAAATTTGCTGACAAACCAGCAAAATAGTACCATTTTTTGCTGGCTCTCATTCGCAACCGATTTCAGCCAGCCAAAAACGGGACTGTTTTGCTTGTTTGTCAGCAAATTCTATCAACTGACTCGGTTTGATTATCATTTTCCTATAAAGGTAGTTTGAGGATAATGATAAAGGTTTGCAACGTGCGATTGGGGTTGCTAGGACAGGTCTGTCAGTGTCTTGATGGTGAAGGAGCTGTTTAAGGTTTAAGTTGACTTTTGAGGCTCTTGAGGCTAGTATAAGTGTTAGGTTGGTTGCAAAGGCTTATAGGCATGAAAAGCTATGTCTTTAAGGTAGTTTTGAGAGTGGCGGCTACTGAAAATTCATTGGAAAAAGCTATGTCTTTAAGGTAGTTTTGAGAGTGGCGGCTACTGAAAATTCATTGGAAAATTAGCTGATTTATGAAAGAACGGAAATTAGGGTTTTTGCACCAGTTTTTTGAAGTCTAGGACATTGAAATTAGGGTTTTTGCAGGTTTCATCAAGAATTGAGGGCTGTTTCTTGATCAAGGACAAGAGTTTTATATATGGTAGAACGCTAGAGGTGGGAGATGGTTACGGATAGTTTTGTTAATGGGTGAAATATCTGAACGAAAAGTGGGGGAAAACCTTTATTAATAGGAATCATATCCCTATATGGTAGCTCAAAACCTAATGGCAGTTTTGTGTAATTGTTGAAATGTATGAATGAATACAGATATTGAATACCTCCATTTATAACTTTAGGAGATGAACCTATGAGATAGCTCGAAACCTAATTAAACTACAAGAGGTAGGGATATGGGGCAGTAATCATGATTTGCATTTTCTCTATAATGTATGAGAGGATCACTTTCATCCATAAGATAGGATTTGTGTCCCCGTAGAGGATAACAATCAAATTCATCTAGTAAATACTTTGCCGACAGCTATAGATGAGAAGAGAAGTTACAGATAGAATGATTGTGTAACTACAGCATAAATTATGTAGAAGAATAAACTGCATTCTGCATGCATTGATCGTAGAAATTGGATTCACCAAATGAACGCAATAAGAAATTATTGTACTTTGATATTCTGTTTTGGATGAGATTGAACATTAATCTTGATTTGAATTGTGGTTTGAAAATTGATTTCAAACAGATGTAGAATTAACGTAGCTGGACAGTTTAATATATGAAGACAAATTATTCTCATCGCCAATAGCCCTAACTCTTTTATCCGCCTTTTATCCGTCTGCACTTATGAGTCTAAAGCCATGTCATTACTCTACTGGGTTAAATTAGATGGGTTTCGCTGCTGGGTTTCGATGTTCTGTGCAGGATCGAGAGTGTTTAATTACCAGTCAGACTACATGCATACATATGATTTGTATTTTTTAAAGTTCAGCCTTCTCTGAAGATAATGACAGTACAGTCTTCTTTGACTGAAAGGAATTGCTTGTTCTTGCACAACTTTAATGCATGTTAAACTTTCAATAACCATTGCACATAACTACACAATTAAGGGGGGTGTTTGAAGAGGTGCATGGTACTCGCTAGGAAAGCATCCATTTAAACAACAGATTGGTCATACTCTAAAGCTAACTGAATTAAAGAGTGGGGAATGACATTACATAATCTAAGGGTGTGTTGGACTCTAACTTATCAAAATCCCTAGCTTGATCTTGATTTTGAGTTTTCAAAGAATCTTACAATGATCCAATAAATGTAAAAATTATAAAGAAAGAAAATAGAAGAAGAAGAAGAGTAGATTAATTCGCAAAAAGAAAAAGAATTGCATTAGTAAAATAAGACAAAATTTTACCCTTTAATCCTAAAGTTTTATTTAGTTTAAAATGACTCGCTTGATTTCTCCACTCATTTAAAATCTATGTGACTCAAACTATTAGGAGCAAGGATGATAATAGGCACATGCGCACATTCTTTAAAACATATATTATATTCATGATTCCAATTTCAAAGTAACGAAAAGAAGAAACCAAAACGACGAGGAAGAAAAAGCATGCGAAAATTTTCTGAAGAAACAAGAGAAGAATTTACTTAATGAGTTCAATCGAAAATTTCTAGGTTTGATAAATATATTTATGGGTGTAAAAGAAGAATATAAAAATTTATTTAATAAGATTTAGTGGGAGACGGTCTTGATATTTACAAAAGTTTGTAAAGGAAGATATAATTTTTAAATTATCTCTATTTGGTAAAGTAAAGAGTGTTTAGGCCCCACCAAAAAAACAAACAAATTAAAGTATAAATCATTTATATCTTATTTCACTGAAGCTGACTATCACCTGCCCCCGCAATCAGAATTCATGGAATTATTGGATAATAATTTAATTGCGTTTATCTTAAACAAAGCATATTTGTGTATTGGACTCGCATGAACGTGAGATAATATATTGAGCCATAGAGTGACAATTAGAAAAGTCGAAACGTGTGTAATACATAAACCAAGGAAAAAGAGATCGACTCTCCAGTAAACTTGTGCTCTGACCTGGAGCCCACCGTTCACAATTATATGCATATATATATGTATGTTTGTAAAATTGTATTGACGTATATGGGCGTAACTCATCCGGCCAAAGTCAAACGTAACCTGAATTAACTTAATAGTTGAAGCCTGTCCCATGTTTATATTATTAGTCTAATTACCATCTTCAGAGCTAACAGTTGATAGGTGAGGGTTGTTTCAAATTTATATTAATAGTGCGGTAACTATTCTTAGACTATTTGGAATAATATCCTCAACACCTCATCATGTGCAGGCAGCAGCGGATCTAAGACTTTAATCTAGAGGGCTTAGTACAAAAATAATTTAAAAATTCTTAGGAGACAATGATAAAAGTAAAAAATAAAAATAATGGCAACATGTCGGTAGTAGTGACATCCATAAGGGATCAATGACTTAAGGCAATTTTGGGTGAAAAACTAAAGTTTTTTCTTCGTGATCAAACTATGATTAGAGAATAAATCTTCCTTTTCTAGTGATAAAAAGTAATGAGAAAATGAAGGATACTAATTTTTTTAGGAAACGAGAAACGTAAGAGATGAGTAGAATAGTATGTACGTATATACGTATACACACACAAATAATAACTAACACAAAGGATTTAGAGATAAAAATGATTTGCTTAAATAATATAAATGAAAAGTTGTTAATTCAGTATGAAAGTCATTATAAGAGAAAATTTGGAACTAAGTTGAGGTATATGGAGAAATTAAAATCATTTAATTAATTTTGGTAGTAGAATAGTGATATATGCATTAAGGATGGTAAAATCATCCACAGGTTAGGAGAATTTAAATAATGTTTAGAGAATCGGGGAAACATAATTTCCAAATTTTTAATTGGGTAGAGTTTGGTTTTGTCTTTCACTCGACCCCCACCTCAATCCCCATTATATATGATTTTTTAACTTTTGTTTAATAATGTTGTTTAATAATTTTATTTTTATTTTTATCTAATATAAATAGGTTATAACTAAAAGAAAATCCTCTATTATAATTCTTATTCAACCCTAAATTATTATTATGTTTTCTCTTTTCTCTTAAGGTCCTACTCTCTTCAAATATTTTTTACTTTTGATATTATTTTAAGATATTGTTTCAACCTTTTAGAGATTTTTTTAAATAATTTAAATACTTTAATATGGTAATGATTTTATTTAAGTCTCATAATATTAATTTATTGAAATCATTTATCCATACCTATTATAAAATATGTAAATCAATAATGAGGTGAGGATAAAAAAATTATTCCCCATATGATGATTCTCCATACCCGATCCACTAAATTCACTGAGAGATAGAATAAAAAATGAAAGCAAAATTTTTAATAAAATAGAAATTGAGGTAGGCCACCTCACTCACACCTCACTCCACCCCATTACCATCCCTATTCAGCACACGTTTAATAATATGCTTTTAAAACCCCGTTACTTTTCTTTAAAAGTTTTCCAGAAACTAAATTTTGCCCTAGTGCAAATTGCAAAGCGGCAAAGGAAGTTTGAAGACCCCACTTGCAGTTGCAATTCACAGGTGTTAGGTGTGTACTCCAAAGGCGTCTCTTTGCCAATAACAAAACTGATTTACACATTAAATTAAGTTAATAACTATGAAACAAAAGTTAATATTATGAGTAAATATAAATTTTAAATAATAATTTTATTAAAATTATTAAAGATATAATAAATTTTCCATAATACAAGTGAAAAATCATATCAATATAAATGAAATTTCTGCGGTAGTGTTTATCAAATAATTTAGATCAGACTTTTTTTTACAACCCCGCCAACCTCAATACCAAACGCACCCTAAATTATCTTTGATAATCTATACTCAAATACGAGGGTCCAACTGTCTTGCCACATGGGTTAACAACCTGGGAATTTTGTCTTCATTCGAAGTTGCCGTTAGAGCTTAATCCAACGGTGTCTAAGAAATGGTTAAAAGTTGAAGTATGGGGTTACCGATTAATCCGATCCGGTGAAATGCTTAATTTTTGAAGATGAAATCCATGAATTTTGATGCACCATGAAAGTCTAAAAAGCGAGTGTAGTTCAATCTTTCCAACCAAGACCCAAGAAGAATAGATCGGCTGGCGGATCTTAAATTTTAGTTTCAATAGCAAAAATGAACTAAAATAGGAAGACGAGAGTGGAAGAGATAGTATATGGGCGTTGCCCTATGGCTTAAAAATATCACTGAAAGCAAACGATCACAAATCTAATAATAAAAATTCTAGTTTTCAAATTTATTGCATGGTGTAAATGTGCAACTTTTGCAGTTCGGTTCCAAAAAGCAAAGAGCTGCAGAGATATTAAGGAAAAATGAAGTGCTGACACATTTGAGTTTTGGGTTTCAAATTCATTGCATGTTTATGTAAATGTGAGACATTGCAGTTCGATTTCAAAATGCAAAGAGTTGCAGAGGTGTTGAAACATTTGAGTTTTATGAAATAAAAAATTCTATATTTATTTGGATGGAAATTTAAGACTTATTGTTGTTCATTGTGTAAGTAATATGGCAACAAAAGGAAGAAAAACATAAAGTTAGCTGAAATTGAAAGTATTCTCAAAATTTAGATCAATTCTATAAATGGGTAGGGATATCTTTGAAATAAATATGATCTTTGTGATCAAAGTGTTGCAACCCTAAACCTCAGGGAGTAAAGTGAAAATTACCTTTCTTTTTTCCTTTCTATATTGCATAGTTTTTTTTTTTTTTAACTCAAAAGGTGAACAAAGCCTAAAATTATTTTTTAACTCCTTACCTCTCGTAAAAATTAAATCAAATAACTAATCAAATAATACCACTTAAAAATTGATAAGCCACTGTTTGTGGTAATTGCAAGTTGTTATTTTAAGAGCATTTCGATTTTGAAAAGTGAAACAATATTTTACGAGAGTGGTCTATTTTTGCAATAAAATCAAACAATGACGTCAAATGTAAAGCCGTCACATGGCCCGATCCCACTGGCCACGGAGAAGAGAAACAAGACAAAAGCAAACAAAGCGAGAATAATGGTGCTGGACTGAACGCTGATATTTGAGTCAAACACGCTAACAATGGATAGTGTGATTGTAGCCTCAGATGTCGAATTGTAGTGTTAATTTAATTAACACTATTTTTCAATTATCGCTGTAGCCTCACACACGTGTGATTTTGCTCTTGTTGCCATCGTGTCACTGCTTTATCGTTTTTCGTTGATCTATTAAATTCAAAGTTGGAGTGCTGTATGCCATACAGCGCATGGAGTAAACCGGCATCACTGGTTTTTAACCGGTTAATATAATAAAAATTATAATTTTATTTATTTTTAATGGGAAAAAAAGGAAAAAAAGATAAATTTGTAAATTAAATGAGGCTAAAGATTGGAATAATTTTAAATTTATAAATAATACAAGAAACTATAAAAATATTATAAATATGTCAAAAAAAGTTATATTCTTACTTGTTTTGTTACATTCTAATATTTATAGTGCATGTTTTAAATTTATTTTTTAAGTTCCTATTTTTCATTAAGATTTATTGAAAATTTTGTAACTTATTCCAATTTATTTTTCCACTAATATTTGGTTCTATATTTTCACTATTTTCATTAAGTTTCAACATTTTAGGTGAATATTTCAAATTTACTTTTTATATCTCTACATTCTATTAGACTTTATCTAATTCTTGGTGAGTTGTTTCAACTTATTTTTCATCACTTTTTGGTACTATATTCTTACTCTTTGTATTGAATTCTAACATTTTAGGTAAATTATCAAGTTTAGTTTTTAGATTCCTACTTTCTGTTAAAATTTATCAAATTCTTTGTAAATTCTTCTAACTTTTAGGTTAATCTCTTCAACTCATATTTCTACCAAATTTTGGTTCGATGTTCCTACTATTTTTTTTTTAAATTCCAATATTATGGGTGGATATTTTAAGTTTATTTTTTAGATTTTTATTTTTAATTGGAATTAATCAAATTCTAGTCAAGTGGTTCTAACATCTAGGTTATGCTCTTCCATTCTTTTTCCCACTATTTATTGGTTTTATATTCCAGCTCCTTTTATTAAATTCCAACATTTGGGTAAACATATCAAGTTTTATTTTAAAATTTCTACTTTTCGTTAAAATTAATCAAATTCCTTGTAAGTTATTCCAACTTTTAAGTTAACCTCTTCAACTCTTTTCTCACCAAATTTTGGTCCTATATTCCTACTCTTTTTTATTGAATTCCAATATTTGCGTAAATGTTTCAAGTTTATTTTCTAGATCTCTAATTTTCATTGGAATTGATCAAATTCTTATCAAGTTGTTTCAACTAATGGGTTAAGCACTTCCACTCATTTTTCTACCATTTATTGGTTATATATTCTTGCTCTTTTAATTGAATTTCAATATTTTGCGTGGATATTTCAAGTTTATCTTTTAGATTCCTACTTATTGTTAGACTTTATCAGATTCTTGATAAGTTTTTCTAACTTTTAGATTAAGCTTTTCAACTATTGTTTCCACCACTTTTTTGTTCGATATTCCTATCCTTTTTATTGAATTCCAACATTTTATGTGGATGTTTCAAGTTTATTTTTTAAATCCTTATTTACTATTAGAACATTTTTAACATTTTATGTTCTTGTTTGTCCACTTCCCTGTCTCTCTCTTTCAAACGCATTCTTGAGCCTTCTCGAAATCTTTTAGCTTTCTTCGACGGATATTCACTTTCTCTATCTTTTTTTTTCCTCTCTCTCCCCGCTTATGGTTTTTTGTTTTTCCATTTTTAAAGATTTTATATCCGCCCATATAATTGAGGAAATTTTTAAAATCAGTAATAGTTAATAGTTAGTAGACTTTTTGTTATAATAATACTGATGATGATGATTTTATTATTATTATTATTATTATTATTATTATTATTATTATTATTATTATTATTATTATTATTATTATTATTATTATTATTATTATTATTTTGAGAGATGATGAAAGAAAGTTATTCAATTTGAAACTTAATAATGTATTATAAAATAATGAAAATAAGGAAAATGTAATTTTCTTATTTTTTTATTTAAAGTGTAGAATGAATTTTATTTTTTTAAAAATATTTTAAAAAATAATCTACTAACACATATTTAGTGTTTCTTGAATTTACAAAATAAAAAATAAGATTTGAAAAAAATATTAAATATGTTCTAAGTTTTTTCTAAAAAAAATAAGGATTCAAGTAAAATTACCCAAGAATCAAAGTATGAGGGTGTTGAAGTTCTAGTTGAGTGCCTAAAATAATAATTATTTTATTTATTTTTTAAAATTATTCTTAATGGAAAATTACACTATTATTTTTTAATCTGGCGCCTGAAATTAGCTCTGTGAGGAATTTATTAAAAGGAAACAAACAAAAATACAACATAGATAAGGGACATGGTTAGCCTTAGCCTTTAAAAACACATATTTATTCGAGACATGTTTATTACAAAAGAAGCTTGCCCATTATTATTATTATTATTATTATTATTATTATTATTATTATAACAAAGATTTCAAGATAAAGCACTATTGAAGTTGATGCAATCATTTGATTTCGTGTTTTGCTTATTCTTGATGAAAAATGTTCTTGGTTAAACAAATGAGTTGTCACGAACATTACAAAGGAAAGATTAGGATATCTTGAATGCTGTAAAACTAATTGAAGTTTATAAGCATAACCTTCAGAAGTTGAAAGATAGTGGATGAGATTCTTTATTTGGTCAAGTTGATACTTTTTGTAGTAAGCATGACATTGATATTTTAGGTATCAATGATTTGTTTTTAATTCTAGGGCGATCACACCATAAAGCCTGAGAGATCACAAATTTACATCAGCATCGATTTGAGTTATTTTATGCCATCATAAACATGCACCTTCAAGAGCTAAATAATCATTTCAATGAATCAAATACTCAGTTGCTTATTTGTTTGGCCTGTCCATGCCCAAATGATTTATTGGCAACTTTTGACAAGGAAAAATTATTATGACTTGTTGAATTTTATCTTAAAGATTTTTCTGAAATAGATCTTATAGCACTTGAGATGCAACTTGATGTTTACATTACAAATTTGCGGTCTACTAAAGAATTTTCAAGATTGAAAGGATTTGGTGAACTTGCAAGGACAATGGTTAAGACTAAAAAGGACAAGGTATATCCATTATTTTTTTTTGTTACATTGACTTTAATTCTAACTATAGCCATTGCCAGTGTAGAGAAAGTGTTTTCAGCCATGAATTTTGTATACTAAGGCTCTTCTGAATTTATTTCCTAGGTCTGCCACTGGTAGTAAGACCACAAAGTAGAGAGGTTGTCACGTAACTAGCTAAAGGTTTCCTTGTCTCCCAAGCTTATGGATATCACTATCAAGGCACCACAAGGTGAATTACTTAAATAATCTCACCTAAGAGAGACCAGTAACTAAATAAATGCCAATAATGTCTAAATGGACCAAAATGAACCTTAAGTTCACTTCACAAAAGCCTAAAGGTATCACCAAAAGAGTAACTTCATTATGAAAAAAAAAAAAAAAGAGCTTCATCTTCGTCTTCCTTAGAGCTAAAAAAGCTATTGTTAAAGCTTCATGGTCCCTTAGACCTTGAGGCCACCACTTGATCACCAAAATCTTACTTGATCGGCAAAGTGAGGTGGCCAACCACCGTCAGCTCCACTTTAACCTTCGTTTACTTAGTTTTATAAGTTCATACAGCCCAAAGTTTTGTGGTTTCATCTTCATTTTCGTTTTATTTTCACCCCTTTATCAAACACCCAACTCACCCAACTATCCCTTTCATCTTGCAAGAGAACACCTCAAGCTTAGTAAGGCAACCTCATCCCCTTTTAAACAAACCTATTTGTTTTAATCAGATCCACTAAAATCTGGCTAAAACATTAATTTTATCATCATCATTATCATCATTATATTAATATTATTTGTTGTTAAAATTTATTTTTTTTGTTATTTTAATTACTGTTGTTGTTATTATTATTATTATTATTATTATTATTATTATTAACATTAACATTAATGTCACTATTGGTATTAATATTAATTTCTTATTTTAATTGCTATTATTTATTATTATTATTATTATTGTTCTTAATGTCATTATTATTAATATTAATATTACTACTATTATTATTACTAAAATTTATTAATTCTATTAGTTAATTGTTATTGTTGTCATTAATTTCATTATTGTTATTACTATTATAATAAAAAAATTTTAATGTTTATTATTATTTATTACTTTTATTGTTATTATTATTATTATCAAAATATATTTACTTTATTATTTTATTTTTATTTATTATTTATATTAATATTATCATTATTGAAATCTATTAGTTTGTTATTATTATTGTTGTTGTTGTTGTTGTTGTTGTCGTTGTTGTCAATTAAATACATTATTATTGTTATAATCAAAATTTATTAATTATTATTATTATTTTAAATATATTAATTTTATTATATTAATTACTATTAATTATTTTTATTAGTATTATCATTATTAGAACCAATAAATTTATTGTTATTATTATTAAAATACATTAAATTTATTATTTTTATTAATATTATCCTTATTAAAATCTATTATTATTATTATTATTATTATTATTATTATTATTATTATTATTATTAATTTTATTGTTCTAATTAGTATCATTGTCATTATTATTATTATTTTCAATTTTATTGTTGTTGTTGTTATTAACTTATTATTATTATTATGTATACAAATAATACTTAAGGAGAGCAATTAATAAAGGGCATTTTAATAGCTTGAAATAGTTGACGTTGATTAGAGATAAAATAAATCGGCGTTAATGAAAATGCGATTTATTATTTTGATTAACTTCTTGATTCGAATAAATAAAACATTATTATTTGATTACAGCGTTTTAATTTTTATTTAATAAGCGCATAATTAATTCTCAGCTTTTATGGGAATCAGTTCTTTATTCGTTAATCTAAAAAATAAAGGTCCCACATATTTCATTCCTATTCATACTTATTTTTAACACCTGATTCAATCATTTCAATTATGGATTTTGGCTCATTAATTCAATAAGTTGACACATGATAAAGATGGGAAAATATCAAATAAATAAAATTCTAGCTAACTTTAATGAAGTTAGGAGTCCATATACATCTTGAGAGATGTATTTACGAATATCTACGGTGGCTCTTGCCACCAAAATATACCATACAATATAAGCTCATATTGCACGACAGGTCCAATGTGCAATTGATTGTTTCTTTACAGCTGTGAGAGAATCAATATGCATGTTAGAAAGAAATTAAAAATAGGTGGGCGATTAAAGTAAATTACAACAGAGTTAGTCATTTATTTCAAACATAAGTGCATTTGTTCTTTAGTGAAATTTTGGAG